>CAWUFW010011329.1:0-623517 GCA_963921515.1 Calotriton arnoldi
GGTGCCAACTACCATTGGGAGTGAAACCTGTGCCAACCAAAACATGAAAGGTCACCTACTCTCCCTACATGGTTTATGTGGTGAAATGCATGAAGAAAGGAAGAAAACTTGCAAATGAAGCCCGCAGAGTGCGGAGTGCCTTCTGTCATTACTTTCTGAGGAGCTTCTATTTGCTGGATGTATTTTATGTTATCTTTTTTTCTGTGTGCCAAATACTTTGCCAGGAGTAGGTTAAGCAAATTCAAAACAAGAGTCATTAGATTAGAGTTAAGCCCAGTGGTATCTCTGCACTGTATCCAGAGGGACTCATGCTGCCGCTACTTGTCGTACAATGCCCCCATCCTCATCATAATGGAGAGCCTACCCCATAGTCCTGAGACCGCAGCTCCCAAGAACAAAGCACCCGACAGTAGGGTAAGCTACACTGTTCATCCGAGTGACTCTTGCTAAGAGTAAAACCTTCACCTGTGTGCTGCCCCACTTCCAAGGATGAATCTGACGTGAGCTAGGCAGGCGCATCAGCTGGAGCTGCTACAGCTGCATCTCCTGTGTATAGGTAGCATGGTGCTAAAACCAAATGACTGATGTTAGTTTTTTGGGGCAGCAAGGCGTCTGTCATGCAGCCAGTGTGGATGACATGACATTCTGAGTGGCAATGCCCTGAGCAAAAAGTCAAAGGGGCAACTAATAATGCTCAGGATCATAGGTGGATGAGAGTGGGGCAAGCCCCTGTGGCAAGCCATGACACTAGCCCCACCACGGTCACCCAACAGGCTGAAGGTTGTCTGGGTGGTGCGAGCAGAATAGGAGAACCAAACGTGGAGAATGGACATACCTAGCTGGATTCCGTGACCTGTCTGTATCCTTTCCAATATACTAGGTAAAACAGACATCAGCTGATATATTCTGGAGTCAAAAAATGGTTTTAACCTTCAATTCCACATGAGGAGCCATGTATACTGGAGGAGAACTCGGATCAGGTCTACTGTAAATCTTTTAGGGCTTGAGCAACAAATCAAGAAAAATGAGATGTACCGTGAGGTCATCGGGCAAAACTAGCATAGCTGCCACTGGCTTAAACATGCATTCCATCTTAAAGGGACCTAAAGAGTATGACTGTAACTTTCATGGTCCTTGTAATCATAGGCGATTTGTGGTTAACCAGACATAATCTTTAGGTTGTTATTGAGGTGCTGGTTGTCTGGTGTTTATTTAACTGCTTCCGGTAAGCGACTTTGACTTCTTGAAGACTTGTCTTACCTTGTTCTAAAATAACGGGGCGATGCTGGTGGTATTCTTTCTCAGAAGGCACTTGATCCTCCCCCTGTAGTACATGGAGTGGATTTCAGGTGGTACCCAAAGTATCAATAGAAGGGAGAAATCCCCAAAACATCAATAAAAGGAAGACAATTGAGTAATTGTAAGCAAACGCAGCAAAACCTCTACCCAGTCAGTGTTCTAGGTGGTCAGAAAGAATCAAAGAAACTTTTCCATCACTTGGTTACGTTACGTTTGTCCATCACTCTGTAGATGGTAGGCCAGTTTCTAAAAATGCACATAAGATGCAACAGATCTTTGCCACAAACTAAGGCCCATAGTCGGAGATAATGACAGCAAGAACCAAATGTAGTTGAACAATGTGTTGGATAAAACTTTCTACCAATTCCTTGGCACTCTGTATCTTGTGGAGGGGCCATAAATGTGCCTTTCTGGATATTAGATCAACTACGAACAGGAGGAAAATCTGTTGCAAAGTTCATACTGACAGCATGCCAAGTAGAGGGCAGTACAGGTCAATGTTGCAGCAGTTCAGTGAAACGAGAATTCATGCTTTTATTTCTGATGTAGAACATGCAGTTCTGGACAAATGCCTGGACATCTTTAGTATGAGTTTCTCACCAATATCAACATTGAATGTATAGAAGAGGTTTACTCTCTCCTGAATGTTCTATCAGTGATGCAGAATGACACCAATGTTTTGCTGACTAGGCACAAGTCTGGGATAGGTACATACAAGGCCTCTTTTTTTAAGTACAGACCATCTCAAATGGTGTTTTCGGGATCTTGCATAGGCCTAGTGAAAAATGTAATAATGCCGGCTTAATTTACATGATTTTGGAATTTCACATAATGCTTATTTTGCGCATTTCCCAGGATGATACTACATAATTGATTCAAGGACATTTTTGTAGCTAAAATATAGCTCTAAATAATGGATCTGCATTAAACTTAATTAAGCATAATTTCACTTAATTTTGCTGAAATATTGCACAATTACACAAAAGCAAATTCTGCAAATTTCATCCCCCCCATATCATGCAGCCATGCAAGGGGTCTATACAAAAAGAAGCAGATAAGACCTCATCAATAAATCTGCTCGAAGCTATTTCACCTATCATAGTACCTTCCTAGAGGATCATCAAGGGAGGGGTGTTCTGTGATTCATCATATGGGACGTCAAGCCTGGATAAACCATCTACGTTGGCATTTTTGGCTCTTGGTTGATATGTTATGACAACGTCAAACTCACTGAAAAACAACATCCACCATACTTGTCTGGAAGGCAAAGCTTATACTAAACTTAGAAATTGCTGATTTTTATGGTCCAGAAACATTGACACAGTATGCCGGGCACCAAGAAGGTAATGCCTGCATTCTTGGAAGCCTACCTTATTGGCCTGTATCTCTTTCTCCATATGCTTAATAACTCCTTCTACTTGTGTAATACCCCCTTCTCCAGAGCTAATGTCTCTCCTCTGGGAGCAGCTTTTTGGAGAAAAACACCAAGGTTCTCCAGTTTTGAGGTATAACTGGGACAATGCTCCTCCAGTTACAAATTGAGAAGCATGAGCCTCCACCACATATGAAAGTGCAGGGTCTGGGTGTCTAAAGACAGGTGCTGAAGTGAAACCCTCTTTCAAGCTTTGGAAGCCAGCTTCCCTGTCAGGGGTAAAAGGAAAAAACATTCCTTTCTGAAGACGATAGGTTGTCGCAGCTACAATTCTAGAGAAGTTAGCAATAAACTGCCTGTAGAAATTTTAAAATCGTAGGATGTTTAGAACTTCCTTGATGGAAGAGGGTAAATAACAGTTTCAAAATAGCATCATTTTGCACATTTGAATCCCTGCCTGGGTGATAAAGAATACCAGAAAAAAAGCATTATCAAAAAGATATGCTTACATACACATCAAAGGGTAGTATATATCTGTGCCATATGCTTAGCTTCAGTATGGGAGTAGATTCAAATATAATCTAAGTAGACCAATTCACATGCATTCATAAAGTCCTGAAGGAGCTCATTTTATAAAGAACTGAAAATCTCGCTAGAGTGTTTAAGAGCACCTAAGGTATAACACTGTACTCCATGTTTCATACAAAGTACAGCTTTTCATTAATCTCCCTCTCTGACTTGGACTCTGACACGATGGCTTGCCCCACTTTGGTCCAGTTTTGTATAAATGGCAGCCTGTTGTACGTGTTCCAGGAGTGCTGGGATGAAGGGTAACTGATACCTGCTCTTTATAGTGAATTTGCTTAGGGCTCTGTAGTTTTTTCAGGTCTAGAGATCTCTGGGTTTATTTGATACAAAAAAGAACGATCTTGTGTGTTGGATAAACTCACTCGCCTCGAGTGCATCAAGATATTCTCACCGATGTAAACTTTTCTTGGGTAAGGCATATACATGGGTGCATGGTAATGATCCAGCGGGTTACTAGCAACAAGCATTCATACACAAAATACTCACTTGGGCCCATACATTCATACTACGCTAGCAATTTCCGCTGGTGGGTCAGTTGTTACTCTTTATCAAATCCCTGCTACCAATTACCTTCTGATTGAAGAGTAATGACTTACCAATGAATCCTTTGCTAATTGGGAAATTTAAAATGAGTGACATTCCATACAATTCATAATTTCAAAATAATCACAAAGTCAAGAAGTTTTAAAATGTTTATCTAAAGATTTAGCAGAGTAAATTACAAAGCCACATAGTACTTGAATCAAATCTCAAGGAGGAAGCACAACAATGAATTATCGATTAATGACGGTCCCTTAGGAAAAGAGAAGATAGAGACAGCAGCGCAACTAAGGTTTGCATTTATATTTACCTAAGTGCGAGAACCAAACCCCTTGGCCAAGGAGTTGGAAAGATAGGACCCTGGAAGGATGAAGAGCAAGAAAGACTCCTCCCGGATCAGGACAGGACCGGTGACCTCTCTATCCACGACGCCTGCGTCGTTCCCCTCTCTGGTACTTTGCTTCTCCTTGATTCTCCCGTTTCTTCCTTCTAATGGATTCCGCCGCCCCCACCTCAGGACCTCTCTGGACAGCGTTTCAGTCTGCAATCGATCAGCCTCTCTGCTCCTTCAGCCGTGCTTAAGCTTGAATTTTAGCTTGTGCTTGAATGCTCTGATTTGCTAATTCTATATCTATTATACCCTTCTACGCCCATGTACCTCCCCTTAATGTTGCTAACTTATGGGGCCACTACTTCTGATTGGACAGGGACAGGGGTTGATCCTCACACCATATTGATTTAATACATTTCTTAAAAGCTCTTTGTTTTAAAATACCGCCCCTCAAATTTAATACATTGACTTTATTTCCCACCCGTCTCATGACAAAGTTTGTGCCTTTTTCATGTACAATGTTACAATTTCATAAGAACATTCGTGACTATGACAATATAGGCCATCAGGTCGTGGCCTTGGACGACGTCCAGGTTGACTTCATCCTTTCCGCTCTGGGCAGTCTTTCAAGGAGCATGCGCAGAACCCACGTCATTCGAGTTTTCAGTTCACCAACCCCAGGCCCAACATTTACGAACTAATAAAGTCAAAGAAGAAAATATTAAAATCACAAATAAAATGTTTCACTGTATACCCACTCTGTCTATTCTATTCCCATTTACTTATAAACTTACCCCCGCATTAATAGCGTTAGAATATTACAGTTTTAAACAAAACATAAGAGCAAGCTGTAGCATGTGAGAACATATAGCAGCCATTTTAAATCACACTGCGCAGAAGCAAGAGTTTTCCCACCAAGCAAAGAAAGACGTCACACCACGTGATATGGTTGAGACATGCGCAGTAAAGTTCCCGCGTTTTAGCGGCCATTTTAGAATAAACAAAGCGTTACTTGTTAGTAAAGACACATAAGCAAGCTTCCTTCTAATTGTGTTTGTGTGTGCAATGGTTAGTATTAACAATACAACTTAATACATTAATACTTTAAGAGGATTGCATCCGAGCAAGTCTCATTTGTGAGTCCTTGCTCCATCAGTAAGATTGCCCCTAGTTGCAGGTCTATCCAACAGTCAAAACTTCAATCCAACGGCAAGGCAATAGCTTTCGTTTTGGTGAGCAAATCTTGTAAATCACTGTCTTGAGGTTGTAGATTATCTTCAAGAGTGGGTTCCACCATTGCACAAGACAACAGAATAACCAACCATGGAGGTTCCTCATAACAATTCTGAATGAATAGAGTCAAGGGTCTTTTTCTGCAAACACCAGTCACTATGTATTATGTGCTTAGATCTTGGGGATATCCAGTATGACTCAAAATGAAGGAGTGCCAATGAGGTTGAAAATAAGCCTTTCAACATGTTTGTTATCATATTCCATGGTATTGGGTTCCATTAAATATTCAATTAGCCCTGAGGACCAACATATTTTGGGTGACCCTCCTTAAGAGAATCAAGAGAGCAAGAAGAAGAAAAGTAAGAGAGCAATACCCATTTGTTTTTTCTCAAACAAAGAGATGTGTTTTAGCATTGTGCAGTTTTACTTTAAAGCAACATTTTTTGTTTTGATTAGAAAATGTACAAACAAATTCAGGGCTTATTGATGGGCCCTGCTTCAACCCAGCTACACCAAAGTTTTGATGAGCTAGTCGGACTAGCAGGAGGTCTGATCTCAAACCCTGATCGAATGCACTGAGCACATCATTCTATGGCTAAGGTACATAGATGACCTTTTTTGCCACCTGGAAAGGTCCAATCAGTTTGGATACTGAGTTCATGTAGGTTCTCCCTATAAATTAATTGAATTCACAATTCACAAGTGCTCTGAGTAAGAGGTCAATTGAATTTCTAGATGTAAGGGTTACAGTTATTGTTAATACTTTCTAAATAATCTGTACAGAAAACCAATATCAGTTTGCTTGGAGTAGTAATCCTTTACCCCCTCAACTAGAGTATCCCTCAAAGGGCACTTCTCGGATCAAAACACAACTGTAGACTGAGACCATTTAGAAATTAAAGAAAAAAGTGATGCTGAGTCGATTCAGAGACTGAATTTTGATTATAGTCACTGAAAGAGCAAGCAAGACAACAAGGTTTGCTCTTCTGTATCAAAGAAGGTTCACTGACAAAACATCGACACCGAAAACATCCCCATACCACAATATCGAGTCATAAATTTAGATGTCAAAAATATCGACATCCTATATTTATAAAGGTAAGTACAAAAATATTGAAACAAAAATGTCGATGGCATAAATATAGATGTAAAAAATATTGTTTTTTATATATATAAAAAATAAAATAAATATTAAATATATTAAATAATAACCTTAATTAAAAAAATTAATAGATTTAATATACATTTTAAGAAAAATAACAAATGAACTTAACCTAAAAAAGTTAAACACACATATATAATAATTATTATATCTATTTACTGTAAAACATTTAATAAACTATTAATTAAAATTTATTTTATAATTTTAAAAATATATAAAAATTTAACAAATAAATATATATATACAGATACCAATAACATAAAATTTATGTTAAAAAAATTCTATCATTAATTAAAACTTTAAACTATTTAAAAATATTTAAACTTAAATTTCCTACTCTAATCAATGCAACAGTAGGGAAAGTGTTGGATAGCGGAGGGGTAAAAATTACTATTCCCACTCCAGTGAGTGCAAAAGTAGGGAAAGTGTTGGATAGCGGAGGGATAAAATTTACTATTCCCACTCCAGTCAGTGCAACAGTAGGGAAAGTGTTGGATGGCAGAGGGGTAAAAATTACTATTCCCACTCCAGTCATTGCAACAGTAGGGAAAGTGTTGGATAGCGGAGGGGTAAAAATTACTATTCCCATTCCAATGAGTGCAACAGTAGGGAAAGTGTTGGATAGCGGAGGGATAAAAATGACTATTCCCACTCCAATAAGTGCAACAGTAGGGAAAGTGTTGGCTAGCAGAGGGGTAAAAACTACCATTCCCACTCCAGTCAGTGCAACAGTAGGGAAAGTGTTGGATAGCGGAGAGGTAAAAATTACTATTCCCTCTCCAGTGAATGTGACAGTAGAGAAAGTGTTGGATAGCGGAGGGGTAAAAATTGCTATTCCCACTCCAATGAGTGCAACAGTAGGGAAAGTGTTGGATAGCGGAGGGGTAAAAATTACTATTCCCACTCCAGTCAGTGCAACAGTAGGGAAAGTGTTGGATAGAGGAGGGGTAAAAAAAAAATTACTATTCCCACTCCAGTCAGTGCAACAGTAGGGAAAGTGTTGGATAGCGGAGAGGTAAAAATTACTATTTCCACTCCAGTGAGTGTGAAGATAGGGAAAGTGTTGGATAGAGGAGGGGTAAAAATTACTATTCCCACTCCAATAAGTGCAACAGTAGGGAAAGTTTTGGATAGCGGAGGGGTAAAAATTACTATTCCCACTTCAGGCAGTGTGACAGTAGGGAAAGTGTTGGATAGCGGAGAGGTAAAAATTACTATTCCCACTCCAGTGAATGTGACAGTAGGGAAAGTGTTGGATAGCGGAGGGGTAATAATTACTATTCCCACTCCAATGAGTGCATCAGTAGGGAAAGTGTTGGATAACAGAAGGGTAAAAATTACTATTCCCACTCCAGTCAGTGCAACAGTAGGGAAAGTGTTGGATAGAGGAGGGGTAAAAATTACTATTCCCACTCCAGTCAGTGCAACAGTAGGGAAAGTGTTGGATAGCGGAGAGGTAAAAATTACTATTTCCACTCCAGTGAGTGTGACAGTAGGGAAAGTGATGGATAGAGGAGGGGTAAAATACTATTCCCACTCCAATAAGTGAAACAGTAGGGAAAACGTTTGATAGCGGAGGGGTAAAAATTACTTTTTCCACTCCAGTGAGTGTAACAGTAGGGAAAGTGTTGGATTGTGGAGGGATAAAAATTACTATTCCCACTACAGTCAATTCAAAATTAAAAACAAACAAAATATCAACAACAACAAATATTTGAAAAACAAAATAAATTAAAAAAATATATAAATATGTAAAAAATTAAAATACAAATACATTTAATATTATACATTTAAAAAAATAAAAACATATTATAATGTTAAATACATAACACTATTACCCACAAATATTATATTAAATAAAATATAAAAATATTTTTCAAAACAAAGAAATATTTTTAGTTACAAATTATTTATAAACAAAAACATTATTACATGCATTCATTTTATTTACATCCTACCCTATAACACCACACAATTCACAACCCACATCTAAATTAAAAATAAAATGCACTTCCATAGTTAACATAATTAATTATCAATTAAATAAATATTATTATTTAAAAAACAAATTAAAACACATAAAAATAAATTACTTCCCACCCTTTACCTCTATAAACGCCACAACCTGCACCTAAAACTAATTACACGATTTCTACATTTAATTTTCAAGTAATAAAAATTAATTAACAACAAATTAATAATTAATTAAAAATAAATTACTTCCCACAATGAACACTATAAAATATCAATTAAATAAATATTAATAAATAAAAAATACCATTAATTTATTATAATTAAATTACTTCCTCCCTATTCCCCTATAAAGCCACAACCCTCTACGGAACTAAAAATGCAAAATTAATTAAAATAAAATTGATAACTACTAAAAATGTAACACATATATTAAAAAACATAAACAATACTTATTCAAAAAAATACATCACATACATTTAAAATATATACATAACACTAATTAAAAAATCGATAAACAACTATATTTTTGCAAACGATATTATTGATTTCTATATTTTTTTAAACAATATTTCTAACCTTAAATTCGATATTCTTGACCACGACATTCTTGCTGTTGCTATTTCTCACTGACTATATTTAGGACTCGATATTCCTGTAGTTCGACATTTCCAACTCAATAGTTTGTCTGCACACCATCAAAGAAAAGAAGCTAACCTACAAGAAATTGGACTCATTACAACATACAGTAGTCAGTGGAGGAAAGTAAGGGGACACTCAATGAACACTGGAAAAGGCTACAAATGGACATTGTTATTGGTGAGAGTATTAGTGATAGACCCATGAATATCTAGAAGAGCAGTAAATCAATCAAAGATAAATTAGTATGAAGTCATCTAAAGGGCAATGACAATGTAAATAGTCTTATAATTGACAGCTTTTTATAAATGTGATACCTGCAAAGCATGCAATTATAGCTCAAATATGAAAGAGCATGACATTCGAAACAATCGCAAGCACAGGCAAAAGTGCAAATTCTTAACATGTAATTCCGATTTTGTTTTATACATTTTTACTTGATATATTGGCATCACTATTCATCCAGTGGAAAAAAGAGTCCTAGAACACTTTAGATCCATCAAACACAGTAATAAAGACTAACCTGTTACCAGGCATTTCCAGGAGATGCATGAGTGCAATAGTGATCTGCTAATGTTTTATGCAATAGAAAGGGTGATGTACAACAGAAACGAGGAGAAAGAGAATTAGCATTAAGGCACTTGAGGCATTACATTTTGAATTTAGAAAGGAAAGTTCCGTTTGGTTTGAATATAGAAGAAGATTTGAGCGTATACCTGTAACAAATAAGTTGGATTGATGTATGGTTCCAAATCTGTGCCTGTTGCTTTCATTGTTAGCACGTTTTTCATGGATGTTTTTCATATTATTCACACGTTGAATATTCTGCCATGAACTGGGCCATATTCTGACATGATGGGAGTCCCAAATGACTATCTGATATATTACCCTCTTGGTAGGGAGGTGTGGTTTGGAAGATAGATTTAGAATTGTGTTTAATTACAAGTTACCTAAATTATGAATTCATAATGTCCCTTGAAAGCTTGGGTGCATGTTCTCAGGAAGTATGTTCCATGCCAGATCAGGTGAGATCTGCCTCATTAATTGATGAAACAAAATCGAACTGTCTTTATAAAAACAAATGTAATCTGCTGTGAGAACCCTACTTTGACATTCAAGTCAGAAATGAAACCACACACAAACCCAATTGGGTATTTCTTGTAAGTATTGAGCAGCCCAGCTGATTGTGAGTATTCAGCTCCCCCTATTGGTGATCAACTGGGAATAGAAGGATATGGCGGTCAATTAGCACATGAGTGAAATAGACCACTGGGGCATGATTAATTGGAACATGTCTTACAGATTTACCTGAACACAAAAATATATTTAGGACATTTATTTTCAGATGTGGATACTTTGATGATTAGGCACATTATAAACCTCAGTGAAAATAAACATAGTAATAGTGAATGAGCAGATATGTTGATATTTTCATGATGATTTATTCTCTCATGTTGACGGAACACAGATAATTGCAACAATTCTTATTCACTTTAAGTGTGGAGGAATGGTATATATTAACAAAATATAAAAAATGCACATACTTAAAACACATGTTCGCCCCTTGAGGCATCTTAGAAGTGAATAACAGAGGCATGTTATAGATGAGAAATTCTCTGACAGGTTTTGTCTGCCTCCTAAAACACTTATACCCTTATAAGCATAACTCAGTAGTGAAGAGACGCCTGCCAGTTTTCCTTTTCTCTGAAAAAGTTGCAGTTTCCTTTTAAGCTTATGAAATATACTAGGGGCCTTATTACGAGTACGATGGTCCATAGGACCGCCATACTGCAGGCCCGCCTGCAATATTACACGTGTGGCAGTCGGACCGCCACATGACCGCTTGACACGCCGGGGATCCAGGACACTGCGGTGGTCTCGCAGCAGTCAGGGAGCTGTAATATGTGGCGGTGCCACTGCTGCATCGCTGAGCATATTGCAAGTTGACTTTCCAATGCCACGTTTATGGCGGTGAGCCCACTATGAAAAGGGTGGCAGAGAAGCAACCAAGGGGGCCCCTATAGGCCCCCTGCCACTCCTGGGCCTTTGGGGTGCATGCGGGGGGGTACGCAACTACACTGTGCAGGAAGGTGCAGTTGGCGCTCTGACGACGGCGGTCTGCATGTTAGGCTCTACTATGAGCCTGGCAGAAGCCGCCGTCAGACCACCACAGCACTGCCCGCCAGACCAGAATTAAACTCCTAATCTGGCAGGCGAGCACACAGCGACTTTGGTGGTCCTACAGAGGGCAGCGTGTTGGCAGCTCCGCTGCAGGACCGCCAAAGTTGTAATAAGGCCCTATATGTAATTCCCATAATTTGGGAGAAATGATACACTCTCCTCAGGAAGATGAAAATGAAATTTCATTCAACTCGCCTGTAGGACAACTCCAGCATACCAAATATCAGTGGTGGAGGTGTCCAGCTTCCCTATATTCTGCTCCTGGCCTAGGATCTACCATGAATTAAAAGAAAAATAAATCTCAGTGGTCTCCATGACTAGGATATCCAGGGAGAAAACAGTTGCATAATTCCAGCCATACCTCAGAAAGTGATGCAGAATCTTCAGACTCACTCAACAGAACAGGAACCCACACCAGAAAGACTACTCACTCTCCTCAGCAACGACCCTCCAAAGATTAGCAATACATAGAATAAACTCTCACTCATACATACAAAGCACAAAATCCAGTGATTGACATGCACTTTGTCCAGTCACAAGTTGAATCATTGACATCAGCCAAAGGTGGAGCAAGGAGTGTCTGTAGGGGTGGGCGGAATTTGCGTAGTGGCGTTACGCAAAGTTCCGCGAAACGGTAAAAAATCTCCGTGAGCTACGAAGAATTCCGCGAGCACGCAGAATTGCTTGTTCCGCCCGTTCGCGATGCGTTTTTCCTGTTTGGGGATGCTGTTTGCGTGCTTGGGGGGAAATATCTCGCGAACTTGCCCATGCGGTCGCCAATTGGCGCAGCCATCTTGTTTCACTTGTCCCGCCCGCTCGCAATGCGTGTTTCCTGTTCGCGAACGCGGATGTCCGATGGCACTTCCGAATGACGTGTTCGCGATCGCACACACTCGCGGGATCGCGCGGCCGGCTACTAAAATATCGTGGCGCATGCGAACGGATAGGAAAACTCGTCGGCAAACGCAGGGATCCCGGTAAGTCGCTCCCGCGCGCGCAAACATGCATTTTGAAAGCGCGAACAAGGAAAAAATTCCGCTATGCCGCGGATCGCGGAATTTTCACCAATTTAGCGTTCTCCGCGGAACGCGGAATTGCCAAAGTTCTGCAAATTCCGCAAGCGGAGCGGAATTTACCGCCCAGGCCTAGTGTCACACAGACTCCAGCCAATTCCCTCCTTTTTCATTCCAGCTGAATAACATCATGCCCTTGATTCAGCTTCACATACCTGACAAATACTGCAAGGTCCTTTTTGAGTTCACAATATGCTCCATATATAAACCTCAGGCCTTACCTGCAATATTATTTGACAATTTGATGGAAAAATCCAACCCATGAGTGAAATGTGAAAGAAAAAAACAAAGGGCCCGATTCACAGAACTAACTTAAGACAAAATCCTAAACTTACTACCATTTTGGTATTCACAGAAGACACTTACTCATTTTGGTATTCACAGAAGGCACTTACTCATTTTGGTATTCTCAGAAGGCACTTACTCATTTTGGTATTCACAGAAGGCACTTACTCATTGATGAGTAAGTGCCTTCTGTGAATACTAAAATGAGTAACTTACTCATTTTGAGTAACTTACTCATTTTGAGTAACTTACTCATTTTAGTATTCACAGAAGGCACTTATTCATTGATGAGTAAGTGCCTTCTGTGAATACCAAAATGAGTAAGTGCCTTCTGTGAATACCAAAATGAGTAAGTGCCTTCTGTGAATACCAAAATGGTAGTAAGATTAGGATTTTGTCTTAAGTTAGTTCTGTGAATCGGGCCCAATCAGCACGCGCACTTTCAGAGCTTAACCTGAGCCGGTGGGTGAAGATGGGGCCCACCGGCACTGAACTTTTGGGGACCAGCACTTATTTTTGCTTCAACAGACTTTGACCCAGAGCGAGAGGGAGAAAATCACGAAAAACGGAAGAAGAGAAAGGCAGAAAAACAGTGACAAAGAGAGAAGGAGTAGTGAAAAAGAACCTGCAAGAGTGAGATATGCTCCCATGTGGTCTCTGGTGGTGGATGAAAGAGGCGTAAAGTGGAATCAAGACTATACAACATTGGTATTCGGTAATCATTCAGTCAATAGCACCAGCTTTGGGCTTAAGAGCAAAATTTTGGCTCCCGCACTTATTCTTTTACAAATTAAGCACTGCACACCTTACTCCCAAAATACAAAAATAAAAATACATTCTCATTCAATATCAATGAACCTTATCCCTCACGATGACTGTCTACACCTATGTCCCCTATAAATTGTGCATCTCTTATATTTATCTAGTTAGATACATCTATAAGGTGCTGCTTGTGCTATTACTGAACTACATGCTGCCCTTCAGTAGCAAGCGTGGATTGTAGGAATTGCTTTCTCAATTATTTCTTTCTAAGTTCTTATATCAATCACGGTGTATTAGCATCTGATAAATTGTATATTTATATGTAGACGTTTGATTAATGAAGCCTTTTGTATTTGTGGCATGCCCAGGTGTTCCAGATCTTAGAGCGAGCAGCGTTCCTTGTGTAAAGCTTGCACGAAAATAAAGTTCTTCAATGATGTGTCTTTCAATAAATGTTTTATTGATGCACTTTCTTCTTGATAAACATGAAAATTATATGTAATAAACATAACCAGTATATAGTTACTTTCAGGATAGCAGGCCTGTGTACTTAGCTGTAATATTTTAAGGTTTTTGTAGTCTCTTTTGCTTTGGAAGCAACAAGATGGCTTCAGTGGATCAATTAGGAAATCATGGCAATTAAATAATAATAAAAACAACATCAGCAAATCACAGAAACAAATATAAACATTGGAGCAGTCACAAAGAGCACGTATTGCATTAATTCCTTTCTTTTCATTCTCAGAAAGCTTTAAAAAACAAAGAATATTTAAATGTGCTCACCATAATACTTTGTAAGCAAAAGCATTTTGCAAGACCTTGAGTTCAGAGAAAAGGGAAAGCTTTAAAATCACATTAACTTTTTGTTGAAAAGCAAATCTTTTGCGAATATGTACACGACCTTGAATATTTTTTCTTACATTTTTGTCTATCATTTTCTATTGCATCTAATTCCTTTAGGCTGCATTTGCCTTAAAAGGAACTTCTTTTTAAATACATTTTTACCATTTTACATGTACATGGAGAGGCATGCATAGACACGCAGAAGGGTGGCAGGCACACAAACACTACTCTCTACTGTACCAAAAATGATTGCTTAGTGTACCTACTCCCTAGACCTTATCAGATTGTTGGGGTGGTTGTTTTGGTCATTCCTCATTTATTTCAGCCCAAATGAGAAATACCTCATTCTAACGAGGCTGGAACAACATTTTTGCTATGCTAGCATAGTCTTGCTTAAACCCAGAATTTAGGTTGTCTTGTATTACTTGTACTTTCTTTACTTTAGGGTGGGTTTGTTTTTTATTGTGATTTTCTCCTACAGGATACTGGTTTGACAAGTAAATGTCTTGTGGGAACTGTGAAACTGATTTGCGCACAAGATATTTTCTGCTGGTGTGAGTCTCCCACAAGTATCTAATGTGACGTTTGTAGCTAAGGTTGCCATCGCATTCACATTTCACCCAAGAGTCTGGCCAAGGGCATTTTCCATAATCCACTTAATTCAGTTTTATTAAAAAGAAATGCATATGACATAAGAGAATAAATCTGCTGTTCTGTCCATCCTAACTTACAACCTCTACAATAAAGTTAACACTGTATGTGTTAACAGTGCACCATGCACCTGAGCATTTCTGCTGAGAATTGGTTTTCTACAAGCAGTTCACCAAGAACATGACTTTGCACTCAGTGATTCACTGAAGATTAACACCCGAAGAATATAATGATCTGAAACACTGAGCAATAATCATTCTAACTGAAGGAGCCCACTAGGCAATAATTTAATGCTTATGAGCCATATTCTAAGGCACGGGTACTCATAGTGCGGCCCGGCAAGCCTACCTTGGCGGCCCGCGGACCTTGCAGACATCGTACCTGTGTTTGCAGCGCGGACTCACTCTGCTCTATGGGGGCCTGGCGATTCCAGGATAGTCAGAGTGGAGATACAGGGGCTAAGAAGAGGCGAAATACAACAAAGCCTCCATTAACAAGTAAATGGTCTTTTAAAGACCTGTGAAGTACTGGGGTGCGGCTGTGTGTGCCCGGGAAGCTGTCTCAGCCCGGGCTGCCACACAACACACATGGGGGGGGGGGGGAGGCTGAAGCTGAAAGTGGTCTTTTCCAGGAGAAAACGAGCTGGCTTTTACATTACACAGGGAGAGGGGGAAGTGGAGGGCTGGTGACGGGGACGTGTAGACACAGTACGTGTGCACTGCCCGAGACAGATGGAGATAGAAACAGATAGAGATAGGGACAGAGATAGACAGACAGCGATAGAGACAGAGAGAGAGACAGAGACAGAGAGAGAGGCAGGGACAGATAGAGGCAGGGACAGATAGAGACAGGGACAGACTGACAGAGGCAGAGACAGATAGAGGCAGAGACAGATAGAGGCAGAGACAGATAGAGGCAGAGACAGACAGAGACAGAGACAGACGGACAGAGACAGACAGAGACAGACAGACACAGACCGACAGAGACAGACACAGACAGACAGAGACAGACAGAGACAGACAGACAGAGACAGACAGACACAGACACAGACAGACACAGACACAGGCAGACACAGACAGACACAGACAGAGACAGACACAGACAGACACAGACAGACACAGACAGAGACCGACACAGACAGAGACAGACAGACACAGACAGACACACAGAGACAGACAGACAGAGACGACAGACAGAGACAGACAAACAGAGACAGACAGACAGAGACAGACAGAGACAGACAGACAGAGACAGACAGACAGAGACAGACAGAGACAGAGACAGACACAGACAGAGACAGAGACAGACAGAGACAGAGACAGACAGAGACAGACAGACAGAGACAGACAGAGACAGACAGACAGAGACAGACAGAGACAGACACAGACAGAGATAGAGACAGACAGACAGAGACAGACACAGAGACAGAGACAGAGACAGACAGCGATAGAGACCGAGAGAGAGATAGAGGCAGGGACAGATAGAGGCAGGGACAGATAGAGGCAGGGACAGATAGAGGCAGAGACAGATAGAGGCAGAGACAGATAGAGGTAGAGACAGACAGCGATAGAGACAGAGAGAGAGATAGAGGCAGGGACAGATAGAGGCAGGGACAGATAGAGGCAGGGACAGATAGAGGCAGGGACAGAGGCAGAGACAGAGGCAGAGACAGAGACAGAGGCAGAGACAGACAGGGACAGAGAGAGAGGCAGAGACAGACAGGGACAGAGAGAGAGACAGAGGCAGGGACAGATAGAGGCAGGGACAGACAGGGACAGAGAGAGAGACAGAGGCAGGGACAGATAGAGGCAGGGACAGATAGAGGCAGGGACAGATAGAGGCAGGGACAGATAGAGGCAGAGACAGATAGAGGCAGGGACAGATAGAGGCAGGGACAGGGGCAGACAGATAGAGGCAGAGACAGGGACAGGGGCAGACAGATGGAGGCAGAGACAGACAGAGACCGAGAGACGGAGAGGGAGACAGAGGGAGGGAGACAGAGGGAGGGAGGATGGCGACAGGTAGAGGGAGACGGAGGGAGGGAGACAGACAGAGAGAGGGCGACAGACAGAGAGAGGGCGAAAGACAGAGAGAGGGAGACAGAGGGAGGAGGGCGACAGAGGGAGGAGGGCGACAGAGGGAGGAGGGCGACAGAGGGAGGAGGGCGACAGAGGGAGGAGGGCAACAGAGGGAGGAGGGTGACAGAGGGAGGAGGGAGACGGAGGGAGACAGAGGGAGGGAGAGGGAGGGAGAGGGAGACAGAGGGAGGGAGACAGAGGGAGGGAGAAGGAGAGAGAAGGAGGGAGATAGAGGGAGACAGACAGAGAGAGGGAGACAGACAGAGAGAGGGAGACAGAGAGAGGGAGACAGAGAGAGGGAGACAGAGAGAGGGAGGGAGACAGAGAGAGGGAGGGAGACAGAGGGAGACAGAGGGAGGGAGGGAGACAGAGGGAGGGAGATAGAGAGAGGGAGGGAGGGAGAGAGAGATAGAGGGAGATTGAGAGATAGAGGGAGGTTGAGAGATAGAGGGAGGTTGAGAGACAGAGGAAGGGAGACAGAGGGAGGGAGGGAGAGGGAGACAGAGGGAGAGGGAGACAGAGGGAGAGGGAGACAGAGAGAGAGAGAGAGAGGGAGGGAGACAGAGAGAGAGAGGGAGACAGACAGTGAGTGAGACAGAGGGAGACAGAGAGAGGGAGACAGACAGAGTGAGTGAGACAGAGGGAGACAGAGAGAGAGGGAGAGAGAGAGGGAGAGGGAGAGAGAGAGAGAGAGAGAGAGAGAGATGTGTGTATGCAGGGTCTGGTGGCTCAGTGGACGAAGGCATCCGCTGCAGGGGCCTTTGTTCAACCTCATGGTCACAGTTTTTTTTTGCTCTAGCCCCGCCCTCGCCCACTGACCCCGCCCCCACCGGTGCGGCCCTCGGCCACAAACCACACTGTAAATTTGGCCCCCGGGAGAAAGTTTGTGAGTACCCATGTTCTAAGGGGTCAATTCCGATCTCGGTCGGAAGGCCTCCGAATCGGATTCGGCTTTACCGGATCCGAGTCGGAGGCTTTGTTTCCGACCGAGTCGCACAGAGGTCCGGACGCCCAAGTACGATGCGAATGAACGCGAAATCGCCGACCAACTCGTTTCCGGGTCCGAACCGCTCCGTACGACTCGGTCGCAGTCGAACCGTACCGCGCAATGGAGTCGATTCCCGACCGAGCCAGTACAATGCACGATTCAGACAGCCGGATCGAGTCGGAGTCTCCGGGACAAAAGCTCCGGAAGCGGACTTCAGGGGTCCGTGCCGGACCCCCTTCACCCGTAGCCTTACGAGTCGGACACAGGGGGGACCCAAAGGTCCCCCCTATACATGCATGTACGGTGCGGATGGCACCAATGCGTACCCACTACAGGGGGCACCCTTTTGCGCAACGTACCCATTCAGTCAATGGGAGCCCATGTACGCGTCGTACGACCGGCTCCCATTGACTTCAATGGGAGTCCGACCGAACCGAGTCTGGCAGCATGCGACCGCATCGTACTCGCTCGGTCGGACTGCAGGAGTCCGGCTCGGTCGGAAAACAATCCGGATCCGGATCGGTCGGAGTGCTTTCCGACCCAGATCGGAATCGGCCCCTAAGAGTCTTAGGGCCTCATTACGAGTTTGTCAGACTTTGCGGTGGAGATCTCGGAGGCCGATATTAAAATTACCTGCTGGTCTCTCCGAAACAAAGTCCGGGCATTACGAGTTTTCCCCCCCAAAATAGGGAATAACCGTGAAATAAAGTCCAGGGCACAGAAGGCGAGAATCCAACAGCATTCATTTAGGTTCCAAGGATACACCTCAGCCTCCACACTTGCCTCTGCTCAGTGCCTCTTCTAACCTCCTTCCTTTCAAATACGTACATTTCAGCACCATGGAAACCCAGTGCATCAGCTCCATGTTCCACAGCTAGAACATCCCACACTCACAGACGATCACAGAAGCAAGTGGGATGCTAACCAAATTACACATTACAACATACAGAGGTTACCCCAAACTGCTCAGACACAGATTTACCAGGTGCCCTGCTTAGCAGTTTTTCACTATTTCTGAGTAATAAGCCAGACATTGTTCGTCTTCTCTGAGCAGGCAAAAAGTGTCTGCGGAACTGCCAGTGGGGGATGGAGGAATTGAGTAGAGTTGCAGGGGTGAAAGGCACATTTTTGCCTCTACAAAGGGAGCATTTTCCGCTGCCTGTGGACTACCGCAGGATCTGAGTGGTGGCTGGGCAATGCTGCTGCATGCAGCCCAGGTGTATCCAGAACCTGAATTTTCAAGTCCGGAGTTTTGGGACCCAGGCTCAGCTCTCCCGTGCTGCTGCATGGCTCTGCTTCCTCCCCATTTTTCTAAGTGCTTTCTACTGCTTTTCCCTCATTTTTTACTGCTTTCTCCTTCCTCTCACCCGTTTTCTTGATTGCTTTCTCCTGCTTTTTCCTTGTTTTTCACTGCTTTCTCCTTCCTTTCCCCCTGTTTTTCTTAGTGCTTTCTCCTGCTTTTCCCTCGTTTTTCACTGCATCTCCTTACTTTTTCCTCATTTTCCGCTCCGGCCCGTTTTTGCACTTTCCACCTAGCCATGCCCACGGCCTTCCAGCACCCCTTCCGCCTCCCAGTACCTACTGAATGGGGGCCGCAGTGCAACCCCATTGAGCAGGCCCTAGGCCCGGCTCTCCCGTGCTGCTCACCGCTCTGCTTACTCCCCATTTTTCTTTGTCAAAACTTTCTTTGTTGAAATGTTTTCATATGCATTTCACAGAATAGCTGGATATGTAGCATTAACCCCAACATCATGCCGTTGACTGGCCAAAATAGAGAACAGTGTCCATCATATGCAGTGACAAGTCAAAGGCATCTTAGCTATATAATGACACAGCTATTACATCAAACATTTGTCACATAATAAACTTTATCCCCAATAAAATAAACTCTATCCCAACTCTCTGAATCCCCATGAAGTATCCATGAGGTTAGAGACAATTAAGAAAAAGAGAAGAACCAGCAAGAGGAAAAAATTAATTAAAGGAAAACATAAGGACAGTAAATGGATGTAAGAGCTCACTCTGCATGTGTTGCGGAACGTGAGTGGAATGGAGGGAAGCAGTATAATTCCAGAGTTGTCTCAATCCCTAGCGGTGGGTACATGCGCAACTTAGGGGCCGATTCCTATGTAGTTAGGAAGGCCCCTAACGGCATTTGCTCCATCCGAATCGGATCGGGATCATGTCTTTCCGACCGAATCAGAAAGGTTTCCGACCGAGTACGATGCGAGTTAGGCATTAGGAATATCCCAATCCGAACCCGATGGCATTCGGAATGACCGAGCCATACGGAGCAGACTTGTACGTCTCTAAGGGCCGCGTTACCGAACGACCGATGACGATGCTGGATTCGGACAGGCTTTCCGAATCGTGCCATCCGACTCGAATCAGCAGTCGGAATCAGACTTAGGGGGCCTGTATCCCGATTTTCCCCAGCCACCCCTTTCTTCAATGGGAGCCTAAGCATTCAGTCGGAACATAGCCTCCCATTGAAGTCAATGGGAGCCCGACCGAATCGTATCTGGAAGCATCCTGATGCATCGTACTCGGTCGGTCGGACTCTCCCGATCCGAGTCGGTCGGAAACCATTCCCAAACCGTTTCGGTCAGAATGATTTATCAACCACATCGTAATCGGACCCTTAGTATCAAAACTAAAAGAGGTGGAGTGCCCTCGTTCGAGTTGGGCATACCACCCGTGGCAGACATGTGGATAGATGAGCTACAAAGGGGCTCCAGGTATATTCAAATTTTTAAAAGTTATCTTGAAAGTCCCCCATCCTTTCCATTGTAAGGGCCTGCCCCAATCAAGCATGCCATTGTGTCAGTGCTGGGGCATCTTTTTCTTTCCAGGCTGCTGCTATTGCTAATTTAGCTATGCCTAGACAGGGCCACATAATCGTTTTATCCCTCTTGGTTTGGTATTTCAACGTGTCATCTCTCAAGTCTAGTAGAGCAAAGCTCAGGCTTACAGGGAGCGGCTAACCCAATATGTCTTTGATTTGAGCAAGGATCTCAGCCCGGACGAATTGTCGGGCAATCCCACCAGATGTGGCAGAAATCGCCCAGCAGACCACATCCTCTCCAGCATAGATCTAATGTATCCGGGAATATCGTCTTTAGTTTAGTAGGGTACAGGTACCAATCATATATGACCTTGTAGTGTGCCTCACTCATGCCTACTGAATGGTTACATTTTGGGATATCCCTCCAAAGGGTCATCCACTTTCTTTACGGTATATCAGCCTCCAGGGTATGCTCCCAGAAAAGTGATATGTCGTGGCTGTTGTGTGAGGAGCGTGTCCAGTAATAAGGAGTAACAAAAGAATATGTTCCCTTTGGCATTCCCTGCTCTCTTAACAAATTATTCAATTGGAGTGAGTTCCCTAGTGGCTGCTGCTCTAACATCAAGGCGCAAGGCGCAGTGTTTCAATCGGGTATAGCGATAGCATTCGGAATCGTCTAGGTGGAAGTTGCGCTGGCAATGTTCCTAAAAGTCAAAATATCCCAGTTATTGAAAAGATCGGAAAGATTGAGGCAACCCCCTTCCCTCCATGCATCAAAGGGTTCGGGTTCTAAAGCAGGTAGAAAAGATGGGTTATAGTCGATTGGCGTGTATGGTGAGGGGAAAGTAGTCCATTCTGCAGTCCTATTTACCTCATCCCAAATATTCAATGTCTTTTTGTGGGGGTGCTGAGTGGACGCTCCGCTCTAGGTTTCCATAATATATCCCAGATAACTTGCCCCACTATAGCTCTATCTATATGTAACCAGTGTTTGTCTGATTCCCCAAGAAACCACTCAGTTATGACCTGTAGTTGGGCTACTTTATAATAGAGGTTGAAATCAGGGTGATCTGGTCCTCCCACATCTTTCGGTAACCTGGGCATTCTAATTGGCAACTGGGCTCAGCGATGTTTCCATACAAAACGTGTAACGAGAGTACGCAAGGTCGGAAGAAAGTCTCATTCTAGTTTCATAGAAAGGCCTTGAAAGAGGTAAAGGACTTTAGGCAGAACTGTCATCTTGATAGTGTTGATGCGACCAAGCCACGAAGTGTACATAGGGGCCCAACTCCTGCAGATCAGCCTTCAACTCACAAAGGAGGATAATTGGCATGATATAGGTTTGATAATTTACGTGAGATTTTTATACTTAGATAAGTAATGTCTATTTTCGCCCATTGAAATGGTATCGAGGCCAACAGGGTCTCAATGTCAATGTTGGGCATTTTAATCACAACAAGAAGAGGGAAAAAAGTGAAATTATGTGATAATAAGTGAGTGAAAAGGGGGAATGCACCATGTTTAAAAACTGCCCTCACACAAGCTGTGTCATGCTTCATCATAGGGCTGCTAACACACCTCCGCGTTTGCCCAACGCTGGAGGTGGAGCAATAGGGAGGGGAAGACAAAACAACATACAGTGCCCAACCCAAGGTGAGAAATAGTGCAGGAAATGTGAAGTTAAAACTGTACTCAGGGAGTCCTTATTACAATTTAATATTAGGTACCCTGTCCAGAATTAAAAATAGAAGAAAAATATTTGTGGATGCTGGGTTGGGGAGCTTATAATGAGACTCCAACCGCTCCACTCTGCATAGATGTCGACATGTTTCAGCCGTCTAAATGACAATGCCCGGCTTTCATCAGGACTCTCACCACTGTGATCCCTAGGTGCTCCCCTTCCTTTTATAAATTCATTAGTAAAGGGGATATCACCTTCCAATTAGCCCTTCAAAATTGAAGAGGAACCTGTATGAATGATTAAAAACCGGAAAACACGTGATGTGTTATGTGTTAGTGCCCTTTATATCACTCATACTAAACATGAACAGACAAACAACATAGATTGATATTAATAGTGCAACCACTCCAGTCACTCACATCATAAAAATAATAATAATAATGGGGCACTCCTACTACCCATCTAACATCAGGGTCTGGGTGCTCATTTTTCTCTTTAGTTTGATTAATACCCCATTGGTGTTAGAATAACTTATATCTATTCAACACATTATGAAAAAGCACTATTTTTGTTATTGTGTGAAGTCTTCATTATAAAAATGCTAAGTTCAAACTAGGAGCACTAAATAGTGCAAAACATACTCGGAGACACCACATTCATCCCATGCCAATTGTCCCAAAAACTTACCGAGTCTATTTAAATCTCAAGCTCGAAATGGCGGGGGAGTGAGAACAGCTTCCTATTAGCACTCTCTGTGAGGGAAGCAAAGATACTCCTTAGAGCGTCCCTATTCATTGAGGTGTCATAAGAAGCCTTATTTTTACTGTATACCTCTAGGGAAACGGAATTCTAAAGAGACGGATTCCCTTCTCCTGTAACACGCTTACCCATCGTAATCTCAGTTAAAGTCCCTAGACCCAACCACTATTTACAAAAAACAGGTCCAGTTTATGTGCCAGTTCAAAACATTGTGCTATTTCAAATGCAACAGGAGGTCCCTCGATCACCCTCCTACATTGTAACTTCGTATCCATAATGTCACTAAAGGATATTAAAAAGGGCACACTTCAAAAAATACGGCAGTAAGCGGAACACCGCCTGCTGATCTTTGCTCCTGAAATTGCTTCCTCCCACATCAAACTACTTGAAACCCATCTACAACCTTCTTTACAGACTCACTGCTTGCGAGGTAAACTGTCGTCCCCGAAGTTCGTCTCTCCCTCTACGCCGCGTAGAATACTGAACCGAGTTCTCAGCGGCTCTTTTGAAACGACCCAGGGCCCGCCTCTACTAGCGCGGCTAACCACGTGTGCAACGTCTACAGTGTATCCGGAAATTCAGAAACACTAGAGCGCTAAACACAAATCAGTATACGCAGGTTTAACGGGTCTCGGACCGGCCGCCATTAAATCAATAGCGAGTGCACAGGTAACGGACCCAACTCCTGTCTAAATTACCAGTATAGTGTGTTCATGCTTACATCCCGGTAGGCAAAAGGCAGGATACGACCTATAAGGAAGGGCAGACAAGCAAGTGGGGGACTTGGTAGGAGGGTGATCGAGGGACCTCCTGTTGCATTTGAAATAGCACAATGTTTTGAACTGGCACATAAACTGGACCTGTTTTTTGTAAATAGTGGTCGGGTCTAGGGACTTTAACTGAGATTACGATGGGTAAGCGTGTTACAGGAGAAGGGAATCCGTCTCTTTAGAATTCCGTTTCCCTAGAGGTATACAGTAAAAATAAGGCTTCTTATGACACCTCAATGAATAGGGACGCTCTAAGGAGTATCTTTGCTTCCCTCACAGAGAGTGCTAATAGGAAGCTGTTCTCACTCCCCCGCCATTTCGAGCTTGAGATTTAAATAGACTCTGTAAGTTTTGGGACAATTGGCATGGGATGAATGTGGTGTCTCCGAGTATGTTTTGCACTATTTAGTGCTCCTAGTTTGAACTTAGCATTTTTATAATGAAGACTTCACACAATAACAAAAATAGTGCTTTTTCATAATGTGTTGAATGGATATAAGTTATTCTAACACCAATGGGGTATTAATCAAACTAAAGAGAAAAATGAGCACCCAGACCCTGATGTTAGATGGGTAGTAGGAGTGCCCCCATTATTATTATTATTTTTATGATGTGAGTGACTGGAGTGGTTGCACTATTAATATCAATCTATGTTGTTTGTCTGTTCATGTTTAGTATGAGTGATATAAAGGGCACTAACACATAACACATCACGTGTTTTCCGGTTTTTAATCATTCATACAGGTTCCTCTTCAATTTTGAAGGGCTAATTGGAAGGTGATATCCCCTTTACTAATGAATTTATAAAAAGGAAGGGGGAGCACCTAGGGATCACAGTGCTGAGAGTCCTGATGAAAGCCGGGCATTGTCATTTAGACGGCTGAAACATGTCGCATCATCTATGCAGAGTGGAGCGGTTGGAGTCTCATTATAAGCTCCCCAACCCAGCATCCACAAATATTTTTCTTCTATTTTTAATTCTGGACAGGGTACCTAATATTAAATTGTAATAAGGACTCCCTGAGTACAGTTTTAACTTCACATTTCCTGCACTATTTCTCACCTTGGGTTGGACACTGTATGTTGTTTTGTCTTCCTCCCCATTGCTCCACCTCCAGCGTTGGGCAAATGCGGAGGTGTGTTAGCAGCCCTATGATGAAGCATGACACAGCTTGCTGTGTGTGAGGGCAGTTTTTAAACATGGTGCATTCCCCCTTTTCACTCACTTATTATCATATAATATCACTTTTTTCCCTCTTCTTGTGATTAAAGTACTGAGCGGGAGGTTGAAGAGGGTCTCTTTTCCTCTCACCCCTCTGTCTTATTGTGTTTTTTGAATGTTGGGCATTGTCAAGTTGCTGAGGAAGGATTCGGTCAAGTTGATAAGGCAGTTCGGGCTGGACTGTTCCCATGAGGCACAGGGTCAGACTGATTTGCATATGGCCATGTCTGAACTGGGGTGGTGGAGTGAGCTAAAGAATGATGATGGATTAAACCCAGATCAGTTGACTGGGGGTGAGTGTTTGATTAGCTCAAGCGCTCCGTCCATCATCCCCTTTGGTATCGCTTTGTTCGCCCTAAGTTGGCAGGGTATGCCCAGACGTTGGTCCCTTGCTCACTTTGCTACTGGATTCAAGCTAGCCTGGCTGATGACGGCTGAATAGCCAGAAACCAGTCCCAGGATGCTTGTTTCCGGTCCAGGGAAGACATGGCTTGGCAGTTCGGGCTGGACTGTTCCCATGAGGCAGAGGGTCAGACTGATTTGCATATGGCCATGTCTGAACTGGGGTGGTGGAGTGAGCTAAAGAATGATGATGGATTAAACGCAGATCAGTTGACTGGGGGTGAGTGTTTGATTAGCTCAAGCGCTCCGTCCATCATCTCCTTTGGTATCGCTTTGTTCACCCTAAGTTGGCAGGGTATGCCCAGACGTGGGTCCCTTGCTCACTTTGCCACTGGATTCAAGCTAGCCTGGCTGATGACGGCTGAATAGCCAGAAACCGGTCCCAGGATGCTTGTTTCCGGTCCAGGGAAGACATGGCTTGGCAGTTCGGGCTGGACTGTTCCCATGAGGCAGAGGGTCAGACTGATTTGCATATGGCCATGTCTGAACTGGGGTGGTGGAGTGAGCTAAAGAATGATGATGGATTAAACCCAGATCAGTTGACTGGGGGTGAGTGTTTGATTAGCTCAAGCGCTCCGTCCATCATCCCCTTTGGTATCAAGTTGATATGGAAGCATGTGACTCTTCCGAACACTTACAATTCTTCCTGTGGGGCCCTCAGTGTGGAGGTAGGTGAGGTCAGAATCAAAAGCACATCGTCTGCGAATATAGATATTTTACGTTCTACCGCACCAAATATGAGGCCCTGGATAGACGAGGTGGAACGGATTTTGGTTGCTAACGGTTCAATATCAAGAGCAAATAAAATCGGAGAAAGGGGACAACCCTGTCTTGTCTCTCTCCCAAGGTAAAATGGATTAGAGCTCACCCCATTGATTAAGACGCTTGACCTAGGGGATGAATAATTTTCTTGTATCATTGCTATAAATGAATCGCAAAAAACGAAGTGATTCAATGTAAAAAATAAAAAGGGCCAATTCACCCTGTCAAAGGCCTTTGTTAGCATCAAGGCCTAGTAAACCGTGGCTATCTGCTTATTTGTGGCTTTCTCAATTAGGTGGAGGACTCGTCTCAGATTGTCATGAGTTTGTCTGCCCTTAATGAAACTGGATTGATCTGGATGGATAAAGTCCAGGATCATGTCTTCAAGTTGAGAGGCTAATATTTTGGAATAGAGCTTAGAATCCAGATTTACTAAAGCCATGGGCCTATAAGAGCCACATGTACGAGGATCTTTCCGTGGCTTTGGTATGACCATGAATGCTTCACTCATAGTGGGTGAAACTGCCCCCTTCTCAGCAGTTAAAAAGAGAGGTCAGATGTGGGACCAAGTCAGAACTAAATGTCTTATAGAATCGCGCAGTGAGGCCATCTGGCCCTGGTGATTTGTGGAGTTTCAGGGACTTGATAGCTTTGCGGACCTCTTCTTCATTAATTGGTTCACCCAATATTTCATTTATTGGTCCTCCGTCACCTGAGGAAGTTCCACTCCTGCCAGGTAATCGAGTTGAGACTGAGTATTGACCCGTTCTGCCGTATAAAGCTTGCTTTAAAAATCACCAAATATGTGAGCTTTCTCTGAGTCAGAAGTCACCAAGATTTCTGATTCTTGGCAAATTTCACCTATATATTCCTTTACTCGTTTAGTCTGAAGTTGGCGTGTTAGATGTGTAGTAATAAGGCCCTTAGACTAGAACAATCGGTCACACACCTCTGTGCTAAACTAACTAAACAAACAAGAACAATGTATGAACATTTACAATTCAAAGTTAGACTATTTCCAAACAATAAAGGGCTGGAGTACCTAGAGCTAATAGCCAAAGCTATACTCTAAACAACACCTTTGATTTACCAACCATATACCTAACTACAATATAATACAACTAAATATTTTGACAATATTTCTTACAAAAAAATTAAAATAGTATTATTATGCCAATAAAAAGCATTTCTAAATTTGGCAATACTCAGTGACATAATAAAAATATTTTTAATATTATTAATAAAAATATTTAAATACCCCAAAAACTACCCACACATACTTATACTAATGCATCACATATTTTCCACACAACAATAAATTCAACAGTAGATTTTCACAAAATTATACACATGTAACATTTCCCACCCACCATCAAATAATTAATATAACTTCCAATTTTGTTGCTGTTGATCACTGTCCAATTCTGGAAAATTCCAAAATATTGCGTTACAAAAATGAAAAACCGCCCCCAAAAAAGCAAAGATTCACCTTGAAGTAATCCTCAGTCTCTTCCTTCCATTACAAACCAGAAAATAGGTTTGTAGGAAGCTGGGTTTCTGTTGCAGTAACCCCCCCAATTTTTGCCAGACTACTGATGCACTTTGACTTGATGTGCCCTGGGTCCCTGCGAATCAGGTTCCCAGGGCCTGTGTTCTTTCCCAAAACTGTACCTTGTACCCCCAATTGGCACCTCTCTGGCCACATGTCAGTCCCTTGTAAAAGGTAGCATGGATACCAAGGGCACTGTAGCCAGGGAAGGCCTCTAAGGGCTGTAGCACTTATTGTGCCACCCTCAGAGGCCCTGTACCTTTACACACATACACTGCCATTGCAGGCTGCGTGTTTTGGTGCAGAACAAAGTGAAGAGTCGACATGGCACACATCCCTGTGTGCCATGCCTACAACCCACTGACCTGGCATAGGTCAACCACCCCTCTAGCTGGGTGCACTATACCAGTGGTGAGGGTACAGGTGCATGAGCCCTGTACCCCTACAGTGTCTAGACCAATTTTTAGACATTGTAAGTGCAGTAATGTCATTAAGAGTATATGGTGCTGGGAGTTTGTCATTACCAACTCCACAGCTCCATGATGGCTGTACTGAAAACTGGGAAGTTTGGTATCACACTTCTCAGCACATTAAACCTACACTGATGCCAGTGTGGGATTTAATGAAAAATGCACTCAGAGGGCATCTTAGAGATGCCCCCTGAAAAACAAAAAGCCTCTGGTAGGTTCCCTGACTGGTACACACCAGCCTGCCACCACGAGATATGTTTCTGGACCCCTGGGATGGGAGCCTTCGCTCCCTGAGCCCAGAAACAAAGCCTTTCCTGGGCGAAGGTTTTCACATCTCCCCCGTGCCAGGAAGAGCCATCTGCAGCAGGGGAGCTTCAAAGGCCTTGCCGCCTTTGTAGTGTGACCCCCCAGACTCTCCTGCTATCAGTAGCAGGCCCCCTTCCTGTCTCCCCTCCTTTTCGGCAGGAAGACAGGCGTGAAAAATTAGCCAGCCCAGAAGGTGTGCCCACCTCTGCCAACGCCACCCCTCAGGTGAAGGAGGCGAGATAAAGCCCACTCTTCAGTGCCCACCATTTTGCAGATGGCAGGCACTCCCCAATCAGAATTAGGGATTGTGCCCACTCCCCCACGTAGGGTCATTGGCTACTGACCTCGAGACACCTAAAACGCCCCCTAAATACAGTATTTAGGGGAAGCCCTGAACCAAGAAGCAAGATTCCCGCAACCTACGAAGAAGAAGGACAAAAGAAGATGCCCAGCAGAGGAGACTGCAGAGAACAATTGACTTGGCCCCAGCCTTACCGCCCGTCTGCAGGTTCCAGAGATCTTGCGCCAGAAGTCGCCCTGTCCTGCAGTCAGTGATCTCCAGAATCCTGGGAGGGCTGACTGCCTTCAACAAAGAACGGATCTCCTGTGAACAGCAGCTCTGTTCAAAAGAAACAGCCAAGAAAGACTCCGAGCCTGCTCAGGACAAAGAAACCCGACGCCTGGAACCACAACTGCACCCGACGCCTACAGCCCGAGTCCAAGTGGCCCACCAGTTCCAGCGAGGTCCCCCAGCGCTCCAGAGTCCGAGCCCACCGTGGGTTGATCCCTCCAGGACTCCCTGATGTTGCCTGCAGCCCCTGCACGGAGACCCCCCCAACCCCAAGTGGCCCGGTAAGGTGAAATCCGACCTCAAAAGACACCCCTGTATCCAGCTGCCCTGCACCCTGGAGAAGAGAACCCGAGGTGCACTTACGTCCCTGAGCCCTCCAACTTACCTGCCCAATTGTTGGTTCCTCCTGGAAGTCTTCCTGGACTGAGCCTGCAGCCAAAATCCAAAACCTGCAACTCCCCTTGAAAACAAAAGGGCACCCGACGCCAAAACAGCACCCTGCACCCAGCCGCCCCTGCGCCGCTGCGGGTGCACCTTGTGTGCTAAACTGGATCCCCCTTTGCCCTAAGCCTAACTCCAGGAGCTTTGCTCCCACAACCATGTGGTTATAAAAAAGGGGTAAACCCAATAAGCCAACTGGGACCTGGGTATAAAGTAGTACAGTAGGAAAGCTGGTCCCAGCAGAACAATTCAAAACAGCGCCCAAAATTAAAACCCAATAAGCATTAATACACTAGAATTCAATAATTCATAGTTCAATGTTATTTAATCACATTGCACAAATGCTCATATATCAACACAGAAATACAATTTTGTACCAAGCTAGTGCCCCACGTAAAAGAGGGGGGGGGAAGATAGGGAAAAGGTAGTGTATATTAAGTGAGGGTTGAAGGAGTGAAGAGGAGTATAGTGACAATAAATGCATCACACCATTATTCACATTAAAACCGGCTTCAGTCAGCCTCACAGTTCACAAATAGAAAATATGTACCCATTGTTTGTATAAGCACAGCAGAAAATCACTGCTGACTAAACTGGCACACAAAGGAAACAGTGTGCCAGTGTCGAAGTTTCAACCCCAAAATTGAAGTAGGCTGCTTGGATCCTTACGACGGGGTCTTCCTCAGGACTGGGTGGGGGGCACCTAAGGATATTAACAAAGGAAGTACTTAATTTGGAAGTATGGGATTATTATATAGGGGATTTAGGATCAAACGTAACTGTAAATTACCATGCGCCACCTTCCACTTGGTGGAGGAAGAGTTGCAGGCGGGCCCTGCGGCTCCAAAATGAGAGAGCGGGGAGATGGCACCTGTGGGACAAGGTGACAGCCATCAGGGAGTAGTGACACAAGGTTCAAACCACATTTAATATCATAATATAGTCGCGAATAATCTGACTCACTTGACATCAATCTTGAGGGTTCCACACTGCTGGGGGACACCTCAGGAGGTGGGGAGATTCAATATAGTTATTTAATCAGATTTGGGCCTGGAGGAACTTCAGGGTTTCCGACAATAGCTGTAGTAAAGACATAGAAGAAAGAAGGAAAAGGCCAAGGGTCAGCCACCTCTGTCCTAGAGAACTGAATCAGCAGGTAGCACATAGAAGGCACGAGGGACTGAGTTTACCTGGAACGGAGAGACACAGTCACGATTTATTTTAAATTAATCCAACACTTCATACTTAACTATGATATGGCAACTATCATGGACATTCAGTCTTCCTACCATGGAGATGCTCTGATGACTTGTCACATTTTGACAAGCATCAAGCGGCTGCCTTTCCCTGTAGAGCGCGTGCACGGCGCTGCCGAGCCCCCTACTTAAGCAGCAAGGCTGGCAGTACACAGTTCGGCTGCCAGAGACGGACGCTTTGACGGAAGCATTCAGACCGCAGAAGGTATTTACGCTCACGTGCCTTCGGTCGGCTTTTTAACTGCACTGTAGGATTACATGCATGGCTAATTTAAATCCTTGAGTTTTACTCTGGCGCCAGACTTCAGTATGGCTTTTATGCGCTCACAGTATTTAAACTTTCACGGTCGACCTTTCAGACCGTTCGCAAACCTTGCGTTAAAGTTATTTTTTCAGACCAATGCAACTTTAGTTGACACGTGCTGTATGTCACGGCGATTTAGGACGCAGTCCAACTTTCCCTTTTCCAACTACTCCTTTAGCGTCCATGCATAAGCCTAAACCTTCTCCAGCCGGCTTTTCTGACCGTTTTTCTTAAACATTCCCTGAAATTTCCTTTTTACCAAACTAGCGTGGTTTTATATGCACTGGGTGGCACGTCCATTTAGGACCGAGTACAACTTTCTCCTTTTCAATCACCTTTAGTGTTACTGCTTAATAATTTTATCTTGTGATGATTATGCTGGATGTCACGTTCGGAAAGGATTAATTATCCTTTCTTTTTTGTTTACATTCCTTCAGATTGTTAGCACCCGTGGGACCTTATAGGAATCGTGACTGTGTCTCTCCGTTCCAGGTAAACTCAGTCCCCCGTGCCTTCTATGTGCTACCTGCCGATTCAGTTCCCTAGGACAGAGGTGGCTGACCCTTGGCCTTTTCCTTCTTTCTTCTATGTCTTTACTACAGCTATTGTCGGAAACCCTGAAGTTCCTCCGGGCCCAACCCTGATTAAATAACTATATTGAATCTCCCCACCTCCTGAGGTGTATCCCAGCAGTGTGGAACCCTCAAGATTGATGTCAAGTGAGTCAGAGTATTTGCGACTATATTATGATATTAAATGTGATTTGAACCTTGTGTCACTACTCCCTGATGGCTCTCACCTTGTCCCACAGGTGCCATCTCCCGCTCTCTCATTTTGGAGCCACAGGGCCCGCCTGCAACTCTTCCTCCACCAATTGGAAGGTGGCGCATGGTTTACAGTTACGTTTGATCCTAAATCCCCTATATAATAATCCCATACTTCCAAATTAAGTACTTCCTTTGTTAATATCCTTAGGTGCCCCCCACCCAGTCCTGAGGAAGACCCCGTCGTAAGGATCCAAGCAGCCTACTTCAATTTTGGGGTCGAAACGTCAACACTGTTTCCTTTGTGTGCCAGTTTAGTCAACAGTGATTTTCTGCTGTGCTTATACAAACAATGGCTACATATTTACTGTTTGTGAACTGTGAGGCTGACTGAAGCCGGTTTTAATGTGAATAATGGTGTGATGCATTTATTGTCACTATTTCGCCTCTTCACTCCTTCAACCCTCACTTAATATACACTACCTTTTCCCTATCTTCCCCCCTCTCTTTTACGTGGGGCACTTGCTTGGTACAAAATTGTATTTCTGTGTTGATATTTGAGCATTTGTTCAATGTGATTAAATAACATTGAACTATGAATTATTGAATTCTAGTGTATTAATGCTTATTGGGTTTTAATTTTGTGCGCTGTTTTGAATTGTTCTGCTGGGACCAGCTTCCCTACTGTCCCACAACCATGTGGCCTGCTTGTGAGCAGCCACCAACTGGAGACCCCCTATCCCCCATTGGATAACATTGGGCCTCAGCACTCTGCACCCGGCCGCCCTAGTGCCGCTGAGGGTGTTCTGAGAGAGCATCATTGACCCTGGGGGAACACTGGTTCTAACCCCAGAATACCAGCTCCCACAAATAAGTACTTACCTACAAACCGTTAACTTCATTTTTCTCCATAGGAATACATTGACTGTTTTTCCTTGAAAATTGTTCTAAGTGTGGAGTTGGTTTGTATGAAACACTGAAACACTGCAAATGTACAAAAACTGATTTACTTACCTTTTCTCTAGGAGATGTCCCAGTGTGATATCTAGGCATATCACACTGAGTAGAAAAAGTATTCCATAAAGTAATCTGTAAAGTAATCAAAAGTAATCTAACAGTAATTTCCACTGTATTGAAAAGATTTACAAACCTGTAACAAAGACATTTTCATTCAGCTTGCTTGTATTGTTCAACCTGCCTTGAAAAATACCATTTACACTTACCTGCATCAGGCTTGACTTGGTTCTAGAAATAAAATAACTTAATAATATTTTTGATACAAACAAATTGGTCTTCTGGTCAGTCTTTCAGTGTGTGACATCATTTGTTGCCTGCGTGTGTACAGCAAATGCTTAACACTACCCTCTGATAAAGCCTTACTGCTCGCACACATTACCACAAATAGAGAGTAAGGTGCTATCTACTTTCACCTCTGCCCACCTTTAGGGTTCCACTGGACTCTGTGCACACTATACCTCATTTTGGCATAGTATATACAGAGCCAGCCTCCTACAAGGGTTAAAAAAAGAACTGCTCCAGGAAACCTTGAAAAAAAGAAAATCTTTACTTAAAAATTAGTTCATAATAAAGTAATAAAAATTTCCTTTTGAAAAAAAAAAGGGTAACATCCATCTTCCGTAGAAAAGGCCATAGCAAATAAAAACCTGTAAAAAAAACACAACACTCTCCCGCACAAGTAATAACATTCTGATACATTACACTAAATTATATAATTGCACACAAAACTACACATTACTAAGCATAATACACATAGCTAATCATATACAACACTATATATGCTATATCAACCCCTATATCAACACAACACCAAGAACTATAAAAAAACCTACATCACACAACAACCTTTAAAATAACACACCAGATACTATATATATAACTTAACTATCTCCCCCTACCTTCAAATTACCTTACAAATAGTTAAAAATAAACTTTGCTTAACTGATTAAACGCAGCACCCAACCGCTTTACGATGGCGGGCAGACCGCCACCGGCAGGCTGTCAGTGGCAGTCCGCCTGCCATCCAGGGCATCAGTCTGACCGCTGCATTACAATACAGCCGGTTGGACCGCAGACGTCGGGGTAGGACCGCTGCCTCCGACAGGAGAAGTCGGATTCCTAAATCCTACAATGAAGGAAGTGCCTGCAAAGGCACTGCCGTAGGGATTACAATATCCCTTTCTGACTGCCTGTTCAAGGAGTTCCCACCACCATGAACAGACAGATGGAAACGGACTTTGGGAGCCCCAAGCAGGGACCCTGTGGGCCACTGCTAAGTGGCCTGGGGGGCACATGTATTGCCCCTTCACACATCCATGCACCATGTGCCAGGCACCAAATGGTGCCTGGCACACGATGCATTGATGTGCACTAAGTGCCTTTTTCTACTGCGGCTTGTGCTGCGGTCCTTTTCCTGGGCTGCAGCACGAGCCGCAGTAGAATAAAGCATTTTATGATCGCCTGCATGACGGTTTCATCCAAATCGGGCTGGTGGGACCGCCGACACATTGTCTGTCAGTCACCTGCCCGAAGCTATGGCGGTCAACGGTCCGACCAACTTCCATCGTAATAAAAGCCATAGTTATTTAGAAAAAAAAATGCCCGCCTAATAAAAGTAGACAAAAGACTATTCCGTCATAAAAAGCAATTGGATAACAAAAAAATAGTGGTAACATTTATAGAATAATTATTAAAAATGGCAAAAAATGTAAATCATAGAAAAATATGTTTAAATGTGTTTTAAAAAAATAGTAAAATATATATTAAGGGCCTCATTACGAGTTTGGTAGTGGGGGAACAGGATCGCCCACACCGCCAAACTCATGTACAAACCGTTCACCAGATCAGGAGTTTTTTCTGATCTGGCGGGCAGTTCTTTGGTGTTACTAGGGCGGTGTCTATGAAATAGGCACTGCAATGGGAATGTCAATGGCAGTACCTGCACAGCATGGACTGCTGCAGTCCATGCTGTGCAGGTATTGGGGTGCATGCACACAGGGGGGGACATGTTGTGCCCCCCTGTGTGCATCCACATGGCCTGAGGCAACAGGGGGCCCTGTAGGGCCCCCTTTGTTTCCTCTCAAGCCACAGTTTTCTTGGCGGGCTCACTGCCATGAAAACCGTGGCAGAGAGGAAAGTTGTACTATGCTTGGCGGGATCACGGCGGATCCACCAAGCATATTGTGGCCTCAGGACCGCCAGGCAACCGCCAGGGAACGGCGGTTCCCTGGCAGTTTCGACAGTTGTGGCGGTCCCAGGGTGGCCCGACCGCCCTAGTCGTAATCGGGTGGTCGGGAGACAACCACTGTGAGTCTGGCAGTCCGTGGACAGCCAGACTCATAATAAAGCCCTAAATAATATTATAATACTTAATATTATGCATCACCATATATAATAAATGTTTTTGTTATACACTTTGTTAAAAATATATATAAAGGTTTACAAAAATGTGTTGAAATTATCAATTGTAAGAAAAAAATAGATCAATGTATATTATGTGAAAAGTACTCATAAGCAGTTTTTTCTCTATATGTTTAAAATATTAATAACACATTATATATTATTATAAAATATATTTTTTAATATATAATGAAAAATGTTATGTATTTAAAGCTATGTATTAATTATCTAAAACAATGTAAAATACAAATTAAATATTATTGTACTATACATATATTTATTAATATGTATTAAAAATATGTTTGCTAAGTACCAGTTCAAAAATATGGGCCTCATTACAATGTCGGTTGGATCGCAACCGACAGGCAGTCAGTTGTGATACGACCAACATCTGGTGCTACAGTCCGACCGCTGCTGTCCCGCCAAGCATCTTACAAGTTTCTTGTCCACAATGGTTTTTATAGCTGTTCCACCGCCAGGAAAACTGCGGCGGAGAGGAAACAAAGGGGGTCCTACAGGGCCCTCTTGTGCCTCTGCACCATGTGGATGCACACGGGGGGGCACAACATGCACACCAGTTCCTGTACGGCATGGACTTTGCAGCCCATGCCATGCAGGAACTGTTCTTGCTGTTCCTATTGCTGTGCCAATTTTCAGGGCACTGCCGTGGGAGCATCAAAAACAAAGCCCGCCAGACAGGAGGAAACTCCTAATCTGGCGGGCAGCCTGACCACGGCTTTGGCAGTGCTGCGGCGGGGCGGACCCAGCGCCGCACCGCCAAAGTCGTAATCAGGCCCTTAATAGTACAGTACTGCAATGCATTGTGATCTTTTTTGAGAAATTATCCCATACCATGGTTCCAGTGTTTGTCCTATTGAAAACACGATGTTTGGATGCAATAAAATAACAACAAAATACAAAACTGTCTGTGCACTCCATGAGCAAACTTTATGTTATTAAGCTTGACATATAATGGTGCTTGCGTCCCAGTATAATGTATTCTACACTCAGGAAGTGGGCAAAAGGTCAGTCCCCTCAGTCATTGGTTGTAGTGTTTTCCAGTCTCATAATGGTCACACAACATTAATCAGTGAATCAATCAATCAATAAGGATTTGTAAAGCACAACTGCTTTACCCTTGAGGGTCTCAAGGTGCACGTTTGCAGTTAGTCTTGGCATGTTGATAAAGCTGATTTACCAGGAGGGTCATTTTTAGAACAGTTACACATTCACGTGAAGCGCAAGTGTCCCAAGGCAAAGGACCCTAGAGGCCCTTTGAGTTCCATCCACATTAGGCCTCGAACCTTGTTAAACAAGCATTGGTAAAGCCAATATGTCTGTCCTTTTTGTTAAGGGGAGCGTTTTGTAATAGTTTGGCAAGATCTGTGTGTTTCCCCAGCAAACCTTAAAAGAAAAGTGCATAATGAACAAGATTTTGGGCTACATAGCATAGTATTTGCTGTAACATGGTTTGCACATTGACAGTGTTAGCAGGAGAGCAAGCCACCCTTCTGTTGCTGACAGTGGAGCACACTACCCTAAGCCTTCACATCTGAGTCGGAGTCCAGGTTTAAAAGACATTGAATATATCACTTTAAAATAAGTCATTTCTGGGTGAGTATTTGATATTTTAAGCATCTGTTATCCTTTCGCATTGGCAAAATATTATGATTTTACTCTGTATACTCTGAATCCGCTCTTCCAACACCATCTGCTCTCAGAGACTACATTTTGCATTGTGAGCATCTGAAATGTAAATCATTTAATGAAGTGAAATGTATTCAACACTCTTGAATATATTTATCATTCACTTATGTTTGTGCTGTCCGGCTGGGCCTTAGTTCCTACGCGGGAAGTAAAGATTCATAAATGCACAGTTATGGGTAAGTGCGTAAGAAAACAAATACTTTCACCCACAAGGTCTGCTTGGTCAGTAAATGTTATCCTTCATGAAGGTTGGTGAAGTTTCCTGATTTTTATCTGACTTTTCCAAGTACACAGCATGTGACTGCAGTGTCTTGCCTCTTCTGGCTGACTTTTGCATCATCTCTGATGCTGGCTTATGTATTTCCACTCAGTCCATAGTGAGGAAAGCATGTTCCACTTGACGTTCCTGATTAAAACGTGCATTTGCTATGAGTGCAGAACTCTCCTGATATCACCTAACTTAACAAAGCTCCAATATTGAAAGATGCTGAATCTTTGATGAAAAGATCCTTATGGAAATCATGAATGACTCCATCTGAATACAGCAGTAGCCTGTATCTTTTACTGGTGACAAGGTGGACTGTCTCTCTTTCGAGTGTTGGCCTGAAGTCTGGCTATCCTGGTGCATATGAAACTGCATCGTGTCATCATCGTCGGATAAGAACTAGACTACTGTAAAATGAGAGCTCACTGTGTCTCATACATCGCACCCAAGACATGGAATGACCTTCCTCAACACATCAGAATCTCCTCCTCACCTGGCTCTTCGTATAAGCACCTTGGGGATCACACACCTGCCCAAGAGCCTTGATATCTTCTTGCATGATTAGTGTTTTATACAAATCAATATAACATAACATAACCAGACTGTGTTCTGCAGTCACTAGCACCCATAGCCACAGTTATTCTAACTCACTATTGCTGGTGGTTCCTCAGCCTTTCAGTCTGGTTGACACGAACAACATAGGTAGCAGGTGATGCCCACTGATGAAGGACTTTATTTAACAATACAATTTACACTGGCACTTTAGACATTAGAGACACCTTGTAGTAATGTGGTCCACGCAGGTAGTATGTCGATTAAGTTGATTTATTGAAGTAAGTTACATGTAGATAAGTTCTTGTGAAGCAGGTAGTTGAGTTCTGTTAAGCAGCCCCACCAGGAGCAGCCTGCCTGCTGCTCAGCCCATTCTCCAACTATCAACTTCAACTCTCAGGCACCCAACATTCCAATACGCATCATCACTCCAACATTCCATGCAGCACACAGCACATTCACACTGGCTGAGCAGGGGGAGAGATAATGGCTGAACATTAACATGAACAGGATACTACATATCCCCTTTCCTTATACAACAGAAGAATTAATGTGGTTACCTGAAAGAAGATAAAACACTATGAACCAAGAAAAGGAATAAAAGAGAGGAACACAAATGCAGCAGAAAGGATGCAAAGAAGTGAATGAAAAGGAGAGAACAGAAAGATAGGTGGAAGAAATGAAGAGGAAGCAATAGGTAAATATAAACAGATTGCTATGACCAAACTTCCCTTCTGTAAATATAAAGAGAAAAGAATACTAATGTAAGGCATAAGAAACAACGTGAAAAAGATTGACGAAAAAGCATCAATGACTAACCCCAAACACACCCACTGACCAAACAGGCATGCAAGAAGGAAAGACATAGCACGACACAAAATGAAGACATGCGTTACATCCAGACACTCAAGGTAAGGTTGGAAGGATCTCCTACTGAACATGGAAGGAAAAGAATCACACTACAATGAGGGAAAGACTGGAGACAAAGGAAGAACGACAACCAATTGTAGTGGTCCAGAATCCAAGGATGAAAAGAATTAGTAACATCACAAGGAGAACTGAACTGCAAGAGAAAACAGAGAAGATGAGAAGGAAATACAAGCAGTATAACACATCCTTCCCCATTTTCAAATTGACAATATAATAATACAAGCATAATGTAAGGTATAACTAACAGCAAAGTCTTAGTGTAGACTGAACATAAACTGTGCCCAAACGGGGATAGATAATGTAGACGATGGGAATGAACCCAATAAGACACACTCTGTGTGAGGGTAAAAGTGTACGAGAAGATGGGACTAAAACCCATGGCCTACCCCTAATATAAGGGAGGAAGCAAATATACATGGGACTGACACCCAGTAAGGCACACCCTGGGTAAGGGTAAAGATGGACCACTCGTGCGTGAAAATGGGACTAGAACCCATTACCTTCCCCTGGCATAAGGGAGGTAAGCTAATGTAAATGGGACTGAACCCATGACCTACCCCGAGACGTAAGGGAGGTTAGCTACTGTAAATGGGACTGAACCCATAACCTATCCCCAGACATAGGGATGGTTGGCTACTGTGAATGGGACTAACACCCATACAACGATGCCCTGAGTGATGGTAGAAACCGTATGTAGCCCATGTAGGCAAACGTACTCTGAGCAAATAGGACTAAAACCCATTGTCATCCCTATGTAGGGAGAAAAAAAAAATGTAAGGTGTACACATGCGAAATGAACAATAAACCCCTGAAGGTGTGTACCCAATGTCCATGAACGTAATAAGGTGAGCCCACGAAACCCACCAAACAATCCCATGGAGGATAAGAATTGAGAAAGACAGTACCTTCATGAAATGTACCACAAACCAAAACATAGATGCATATGGTGAAATCACAGCTACGCATGCAAAAGGCTTAAATTACGAAACACATTAACATTTCACTTGCTGACTGTTAGAATTTAGGGTGTGCGTGTCACCGTAGCCTTGTGACACACACCAGTGTTTGTGAGCAAACAAACTTTGAAGAAATAGCCCGAAGCGGACTATGACTAGTGAGATTCTTGTGCACAGACAGGTAAAATCCAACGTGGAAGGAGAAACTGTTGAACACCCATGTGTAGTGCCTGCTCAATGAAGTGGCCCAACAGGCATAAAGGGTGCTGTTGTTGGCACCCAAAAGGAAATTATTGATGTTGTACAAGCGAACCGGAAGAGGGCTCGAAAACGAAGTTCATAATGTGCTCACGAAATTCACCCCACGTCCGTGTAAGCACAAAATTTCGTGTTCCTGAGATGTGCCAGAGTCCCACAGGAAACATGGAAACAACCTTGGGGTGAGCACTTGAAGATGACTAGATGCCGCTGGTGCATGGCGCATTATCCAGTTAGGAAAAACGGGAGTAACCAAGCTTGCCATTTCCGTGTAGATGCCAAACACAAAATGGCGGCACGCACAGTACGTTGTGCCGGATGGCTCACGGCGCGCTCGGGCGCCAAACAGTGTCCCTCAGAAAGATCAGGCATGTCGTCACAGAAGATCCTCGTGAAAATCTGCGCGGCAACGTGGATGAGGTAAGAAGCTCGTGCAGTAGCTGCCAAATAGCGGTTTAAACTGTCACTGTACCGGCAGAACGTAGTAATTGAAGAGGAGGACAAAAATAAAACAACGTGTAACTCACCACAGTTTGTGTAAAAATACACAGAAGACAGTCCCCTCCGTCCACCGGTACCACACTCATCGCGATGCATGTGGAGAAAGTAGAATACCAGATCAGAGTAGCTTGACTCCACAAAAGCAATCTGACTCAACTAAGCACTGCAGTTAAAACTTACAGTCCCAGTGTACATGCCATTGTTAACTGTGCAGCATGTCAACACGTCTCGAAAAGGACTAGATACCAATCATCCCTTATTTTCTTCAGGATGTAGACTGATTGAAATTTCCTTGCGCTCAATGGGACACGGAATACCATTACTTGCGCCATGTAGAATTAAGCCAGATCCTCCACAGGAACATGTTCCTTTTCCCGCAGACCAACATGTTGAATAGACAGCTGATTGTAAGTTGTAGTGAGGGTACCACAGACTGATGTGGAAAATCCACAGTCCTTCTAAAAGTGTCAATGAGCGCAGCACGCTTAGACTGGGGCTGTCTGATGGAAAGACACTGGTGGGGCTGCAGGGCGTTGCGCTTCATTTTCACTTGTTTCTTGTGGACATCTTCAGTTTTCTGTAAGGAACATATTGCTTTCTTCTTGTCGTCTTTGTTGTACTGTGAAGAACATCTTGGTTTCTCGCTTTTGCTTTTCTGTGGATACCTCCTCTTTGTAATATACATTACGTTGCCAGCATCTGTAGACTTTGTAGGAAACTTCTTCTTCAGGTCCTCATTTGTGTGCCAGGTCCCTGAAATCCAGTTGTAGCACGTAGGTAGTCACCAACTCGGCGCCAAATAATGTAGTAATGTGGTCCACGCAGGTAGGATGTCGATTAAGTTGATTTATTGAAGTAAGTTACATGTAGATAAGTTCTTGTGAAGCAGGTAGTTGAGTTCTGTTAAGCAGCTCCACCAGGAGCAGCCTGCCTGCTGCTCAGCCCATTCTCCAACTGTCCACTTCACCTCTCAGTCACCCAACATTCCAATACGCATCATCACTCCAACATTCCATGCAGCACACAGCACATTCACACTGGCTGAGCAGGGGGAGAGATAATGGCTGAACGTTAACATGAACAGGATACTACACACCTCATCTGTCATTTGATGCACTGTGTTGGATCTAATACCCGTAATGTGATCTTCCAATTTGAAGAGACTGGGAGAGCTTCATGCAATGATTTAAACCACATTCTGATGACGTATTGTCTTCCGAAGAAGAATGCCCTCTAAGAGCGCTACCTGTTTCACTTGATGACACAAATACCCAGCAAGAAAACTGACACTTTTGTCACCAGTTTAAAGAAACATGATCAACACTGTGAGTTTGACAACTAACATTGCAGGGAGGCTCTCCAGCCTCAAATCATTGCTGGCTGTGAGTCTGTTGTTTTTCGCCATAAGCTGCTACAAAAATTCAGAAAAATAGATTACATCCTAGCCGTGGCCTGGGCACCTCACGCTACTGTATATCAAGCTGGTGTCAAGAGTCACCACAGACTCAAAAATTAAGCTGATGAATCTATCATCCTTTTCAAAGGTGCACACCTTGCTGAAAATGACTCCAGGTTCATGTGCTCTCATTGCGGCTGTGCGTGCTCTCATTGCGGCTGTGAGTGCTCTCACACTATGGCACATGCCCAGCCTCACAGTGTGTGCTGTGGAGCCCTGCAATTGGGGGTACAGGCTGCTAAAATAATGGCGCATACAGCATAACAATGAGCAGAGACACAGACTGTCTTACTGGGGTCGCCGAGTCAACCACGAGCGATCACTCAGCATATATTTATACCTTTCAGAAAATGTCTGGCCCTCCGTGTGTGCACATGAACAAAGTATAGTAGAGGCCGGGTGGCCCTCTACATCCCTCCCAACTTTTATTACAGTGAAACAATAATAGTTCATTCACTTACATACGTGAGCTCTCAGTCTCTGGCTAGGTGCAGGATTAGGCCAGAGCCCATACTTCTGGCTGGGACCACTTTCTCCCTGACTCATGCCTGGTCCATCTCCCATGCCCACTTGAATAGTGGGCGTGTGTCTGCTTGTGTCCTGCAAGGCCACCACCACTGGCTATGGTCTGGCTGTTGGTTTGTCCATGTGGGTGTTGAGTCTGTCAGTCTCTGATTCGTGGGTGTCACTCACTGGTTCTTGGCTGTTGTTCGGTTCGTTTACCGTGGACCTGACACGCTTGAACCAGGATATGTTCCTTGATACTGTGGGCAGGCCTTGTTGAGCAGTTACCAATGTCCCCTGGATGTTGGTGATTTCCCACAATTCCTTTTCAAATGGAGTTTGGAATTTCCATCCCGGGTGTCGATCCTTCAGGATCATTTTGTCACTAACAGTGAGGTCTGAGACAACAGCTCTTTGGTCTTTGCTGGCTTTGTCATTTGTGGCTTGCCTTCTCTCTTGTGTGGCTTGGATGTCAATTACCACAGGGTTCCAGCTAGGCCCTGCTAGGATGATATCTCAAGCACACCTCCTCCTTAATAGGTCACTTGGAGCACACCCTGTGGTGCTGTGTAGGGGTGGGCAAAGAATTCCGCTCCGCCGGCAGAGTTCGCAGAGTTTTGCCCACTCCGCGCAGAGTTCCAAAAAACTACGCAAAGTGACACAGAGCAGTTTTTTCTCCCAAGCAGCTTGCCAACTTAAGTTGGCGAGCGCTCATGAGAAAAAATTGCGTACTAGACCTCCTCCAGGCAAGATTTCTCAACACGGGAAGTTGCGGCATGTCGCAACCTGCCATGTTGGGAAATCTGCCGCTCACATTGAGGAAGCTGCCGCTCGTGTATAATGTCTACTCGAGCAGCAGAAAGCAGCAGTGCCATCTGGTGTGACACATAGTGATGTTCACGCTGATTTTACATAGTGGGACAAAATCCCCACGCTAAAAATCAGTGCAAGCAGTGAGACTAAATAGACCCCTCTGCTGGTGGAACTCCGTGGAGAGTGGCAGAGTTTTTCCGGCACTTTGCAGAGCTCTGCGGAGTAAAACTCCGCCCAGGCCTAGTGCTGTGTGGCGTTTGCCAGTAGGCTCTCAGGAACCGGTGCAGGCAGCACTTGTTGTCTTCTCGTGATCCACCCCGATCCGGACTGCTCTGTTTAGGTTGCGCATAAAGCACTCTACAGTGGTCCTGAGGCCAATGCGGAGCCACCTTTCGATGCAGTATTTTTAAACTGTGGAGATACGATTGGAATTCTTGCCCCAGGAAGGGGGGTTCCTTGTCTGTTTTTATTTCATAAGGAATCCCCAGCATGGCGAAGATTTTCTCGAGCACAGGCTTGACATCCCTGAATGCCGTGGATTGCACTATTTCTACCACAGGGCAGTTGGTGTTGCTGTCTACTACTACAGCTGTGAGCCTGCCATCGTGAAAACTGCCAAAGTCCATACTGACACACTACCAGGGTGTTGCGCAAGCTTCTTATGTGATTTCCGGTATGGCTGGTGGGTCCCCACTTGTAATGGCACAGGAGTGGCGGCCTCGGACTTTCTCATCGACCTACTTGTCCATGCCAGGTAACCAAACCTGGTCTCTGAGGAAGGCTTTAGTCTTCGCAATGCTCTGGTGTCTGTGGTGTGCCAGCTAAACCACTCTAACCCACAGGTTTCTCTGCATCACAATTTGCCATCCTCGCAGCAGTAGACCTGCGTCGCTCATGCTGAGCTCGTCCCACACTCCCCACACCTGGCTCATCGCTGCTTGCTCGTTGACAGTGAGGGCCTTTGCACGATACAGGAAGTTGCACCATTGTTGTTTGTGTAGTGCATCTTTAGCTTTCGATATACTTGTGTCACTTTCAGTGGCTTCTTGAATCTTTTCTAGGGACAGAGCCCATGGGCAAGTCTCATGGATTATCATCCTTACGAATTTCTCTGCACCTTCGTCTTCACCACAGATCTGTTGCCAGAGGGTGTTGCCAGGTGCTTGGACAGGTAATCAGCAGGGTTGTTAACCCCTGGCCTGTACACAACTTCAAAGGAGTATGGTTGGAGCTGTATGGCCCAGCACTCGAAGTGCAGTGGTCTGCTTCTAGCTGTACCAGCGAAGAGGAGAACCAAAGGCTTGTGGTCGGTCACCAATCAGAATTTATGCCCACACAGATAAAGGTAAAAGTGTCGACAGGACCATCGAATCACCAATGCCTCTCGCTCAATTTAGACATATTGTGTCTCGGTGTCAGTGAGGGCCCTGCTGGCATAGGCGATGGAAAGCCATGACCCTTCTTGTTTCTCTGGCAGCAGGATAGCACCCAGGCCCATGGGGTCTGCATATACTACCAACTCTATTCTGCATCGGGGATCAAAGTACGTCATTGTCGCATCTTCTAGGAGTGCCTCCTTCACCAACTTGAATGCTTGATCAGTTCTGCTGGCCCATTCCCATGGGCAGTTATGCTTAGTCAGGCCATGGAGGTATTCCGATAGCATAGCCAGGTTGGGAATGAACTGCCCACAGTAGTTGGCCATCTTCAGAAAACTTCTTACTTCCGACACATTTTGTGGGACAGCTGCCATTCTTATGGTGTCCACTTTCTTCAGATCGACCTGCAGTCCGTCACCTGAGAACTGGTATCCAAAAAACTGAATGGAGTTAGTGCAGAAGAAGCATTTTTGTCTGTGTCAGCCCACAATTTGGCAGTCTCTAAAGTGTGGCCCTCAGCTTCACATGGTGGTCTTCCAGGGTATCAGAATAGATCAAAATGTTGTCGCTCGTGTTTAGTACGCCAACTAACCCAGATAGGGTTTCAAGGATGACACGTCTTGGAATACTTCCGCAGTGGATGAAATCTCAAAATTGAGGCATCTGTACCTGCGAAGGCCTATGTGCATGGAGAACATGGTTATGTATTTGCATGTCTCATGGATCTCAAGCTGATGGTAGCCTACATTAAGATCTAACTTGGAGACCCAGCGGGCTCCATTGAGGTCCACCACTATTTCGTCAATTGTGGGGGTGATGTGTCTTTCATGGCTTATTGCTTTATTAGTTGGCCGTATGTCAATGCATAATCTTATAGCTCCCGGTTGTTTGGGGGCTATCAATAGGGGTGACACCCATAGAATAGGTCCTGTAACTTTTTTGATTACCCCTAAACGTTCAAGCTGGTCTAGTTCCTTTTCTGCCAGTGGACGTAGCTGGAATGGTACCCTTCTGTGTCTGAGGGCTACCAGCCAGATGGTTTTCTTGATGTGGAGCTTTTTTTTCAGGCCTTTTAGGCATCCTAGACCTCGGAACAGTTGTGGGAACTCCTCAAGGATGTTTGCTGCATGCGAGTCATGCACCTACCGGGCAAAGAAAACCAACCCTAGGTCCTACGCTGTGTGCCATTTGAGGAGGGTGCCGGTGTCACCCGAGGTTACGTGAAATCTGACTTGTGTCATCTGTCCTTCACTATCGATCTTCACTTCCACCACTCCTCTCAGGGGCAGTGAATCTGTTCCCCCATATGATCAGATTCTTGCTTTGGTGGGTGCCAGTTGTGGTCGTTGTGTGAGCTTTCGGAATTGGGTAGTGTCCATGACATTCACAGATTCGCCTGTGTCACTGAAGGTGGTGCTCTCTGCCCCCCCAATTCATACTTGGGACATTGGTGGGGGTCCCCTGCGATGGCTCTCCCTGCCAGCGAAGGACACTGTGAAGACTTTGCCATGATCGCCCTCTTTGAGGCGCCCTAAGGACTCTGGTTGCTGTGTCGAATGCCCCCCTTCGTCCTCATTCAGAGAGAGCTGGTGGAGAGTAGGACACCCTCATGCGTTGGTGGCTGGTTCGCCACTGCGGCATACCTTTGTGAAATGGCTCATTCGGCCACTTTTGGAACATGACCTGCCTTTGCTGGCCAAACTTTAGGTGTGCAGTGCGTCTGTCCACAGTTCCCACACCCTTTGTTGGGTTATTTGGTAGAGGTATAGTTGCGTTGTTGTGCAGAGCATTTTTGGATGGCGTCAACCTGTTCCTCTTTGATCTTGACAGTTCAAGCTGCTGTCGATGGGGCTGCTGCTCTTGCTAATGCCACTTCCATGTCCTCAGACCTGCTGGCTGCCAGCTCTTGGGATCTTGCTAGAATCAGGACGTTGTCAAGGGAGATGCCTGGCTGACAAAGTATAGGTTTGCGGAAGGCGGATGACTGGCAGCTATGGATTAACTGGGTTCTGATTTTGTCTGACTGGTTGATGTCGGTTCTGGTGCTCGCTAGCTTGTGCAGGTGCCCTTAAAATACATCCACAGACTTGTCTTCCATTTTGGCAGGCTTGCCTTAGTTTGAAACTCTCATAATCGAGATTAAGTTGGTGGTCAAAGTGCCGATTTAGAGCTGCTACAGCAGCATCTAAATCATCGTCACCTTCTGTGTTAGCGAGGTGTTCAAACAAGTCGTACAACTCCGTGCCGCCCACGTGGAGCATCATGAACCTTTCCATTGCCCCATCAGTCTCACACATGGTGCACAAATAGTGTTGAAGGCGCCCAATCCACTGCGGCTGTGGCGGGGTCAACTAGCTGGATAAATGGTGGCAATGCCATGATGGGCGCTTGCAGACCTCGTTTAGGAGCAGGTGGCACTGCATCTTGCTGCTGGGCAGACATTTTTAATGGTTTCTAGGGTGCCCTTTTCTCTCCTCCCAACTCAAAGTCACACTGCTCTGGGGCTATTATGTGGTGTGTGTAACGGACTTGTGTTTCTTTGCAAGTGTTTGTTGGGTGTTCAGCCCACTTTTCCTCCCAGATTCCTTCAATAAAAATTGTCCTTGCTCACACTGTTTGTTTCCTTTATATTCTTATTTTTTGTTTCAAAGCCTCTGTTGCACACAGTTCAAGAGACACCCAAAAGCGGTCTCTGGCCCATACCTGCAGCCAGTAGGAAGTGTCATGCGTGAATGCAGGGGGAAAACAAATTGGGGGCACATCTCGCCCAGACATGCCTGTGGATGCAGTTATCGGTGTGCAGTCTCTGGCATGGGCATCCTCTCAAGCCACATATCCTGGATCACCCGTATCAGCACTGGGGGTGCGGTGAGGCGCTGGGCCACCAGGTGGCTCTGCGCATACTCAACAGTGTAGCAGCCTCCTCAATGCCGCGGGCCGTTTTATACTCATGGGCCGTTCTGAGGCAGGGAGCGGCATGCACTGGGAGCGCAGCAACGGGCTGGGTTACACACCTCACCACTGCGGGCAGGGCACCGCAGTCTTCTGTCAGCCGGTAGTCTTCCCATCAGGGCACACCTCGACAGGCCATAGCACGTCTTTCAGTGCACCGCACGGGGCTGGATCAGCTGGATTGAGTCGCCGGTGGGGTAAGTGCTTCTTGCACATGTAGAGACGACAGGCCTCGTCGCCAATGTGGAGCCCTGGGATCGGGGGTACAGCCCGCTACAATAATGACGAATAACGCATACAATGAGCAGAGACACAGACTGCCTTACTGGGGTTGCCGACTGAACCACAAGTGATCACTCTGCAATTATTTATACCTTTCGGAACACGCCCAGCCCTCCAGTTGTGCACATTAAACAAAGTATAGTAGAGGCCGGGTGGCACACCACATGTTCCACAACTGTGGCGCAAAATGGATCATTTGCAAACATACGCATAAGTCAAGCTGGATGTCAGTCATCCTCAAATAACGCTTTTGCAAGCAAAGCCACATTCCTTGCTCAAATCAAATACACCACTAGTCCTCATGAGAGAGGTGATTGTTCACTCCAGATCACCATTGTAATGGGAGTTTAGGTCAATGGACTCAGAACAGTCCAGGAAAGAGAAGGCATTCTCGATCATGGCTAGTATTGTGACGAAGACAATGATAAACTAAAGGCAATGGTGCTCGACATTGATGCCAATAGAACTTTTATTCATTTTCTGGTGGATGTGGGAGCCACCCTCAACTTTATGACTGACACTGGGTTTACCAACCTACCCTTTAAGCCAGATCCAGGTCCAACCAATGTGAACATTTAAGTACGTGGCTCCAAGAAATTCCTTTAGCGCCTGTGGTCCTGATTCACAAAGGCAAACACACTTTTGTGTAAATTTACTTTTTTGGTGTACACAAACTACCAGTTAATACTATGTTTATGGCTGCGAAGACTTCACAGTCAGGGCAGAGAACTCAGCACACAAAAAGATAGAACAGGTCTATCTTTCTATGTGCAGATTTCTCCGCCCCAACTGCGAACTACCCGCAGTCATAAACTTACTATTAACTCGTAGTTTGTGCATACCAAAAAGAACACAAACATAAACTTACGCAAAAGTGTAAGTTTACCTTTCTGAATGAGTACCTACTGAATGTGAGCCATCATTGCAACCATCCCTTTTGACCTTTCAGAGGCAGCGGCTACAAAGCTGTTAACTGTGGAAAATTCAAGTAACGAAAACATGAAGGCAAGTCAATGAAGTTACATGGACTCACAACTGAAAGATTCACTGAACGTTACCTCCTTCAAGCCTTTTTGAATTGACATATTAGTAGTAACACCAACACTGCTCTTCACATAAACCTCAAACTTCTCCCTAATCAAGCCAGCGATGCCATCCCTCATGCCACAGATATCTTTGCACCCTCCCTTTCCACTTGAAAACTATTTTCTCACATAAGAACTACAGAAGTCAAAGTCAGAACTACAAAGTGGCTAAAAAGAACAATGTAGATTATGTCTAAATTACTACAGCAAAATGAAAATAGTTTATTTTAATCCAGCACTGCTTAAGTTAAGCAAATACACCAGCCTATATTTCCAAACCACAGTTGGGAAGAGAATACCTCAGCCTCTCTGCAGCTACTAACAATTCTTCAGAGCTTACGTTGTTTAGGTTGTTGCTAGCGGTGGCCACCAGCACTCATTTTTGTGGACTAAGGGCCAAATGTACTAAGCATTTTAAGGCTCGCACATGCTCCAGTTCGACATTTGCAACTGTTAAAATGCTTTTTCCTATGTATTAATCCCATTTTAAGAGTGAGAAAATGTTTAACGACTCCTACAATGAGAGTCTAAATGGATATTTGGAAGCGGCGTGAAGTAGGCATCCCTTTCAAATACTGAATCGGTATTGTATGTATTAATGTTTTCTGACTCAAATTGGGACGCAAAACATTGATATTTCACTGACACCACAAAGTAGGTGGTAATGTATTTTCAAAAAAGGATGGGGTTCCGTTCGGACCCCTTCCCCTTTGTGAATGTAAAAAAAAGTTTGTTGAAGAGTAGGCAGTGGTCAAGCCTTCCACCAACTCTTATACACCTAAAAAAAGTAAACTTTTCTTTTTAATGACAGACACCTTTGCTTTAAGGAAAATATGATGCTTATTTTTTTTTTTAAGTTTGCTTTATTAAAATCAATCACAGACATGGTGGTCTGCTGAACCCAGCAGGCCACCATTCCTGTGATTGCCGTCAATATTAGTGAGTCACAATTTGCAAACTACCTCATTAATATTCATTGCAACAAGTGTTTTGCAACCAGTGGTCCTAAGTCTTATTTTTCCACAACAGATGTTGACACAAAATAAGAGAGAGAAAGGAGGACTGAAGAAGGAAGTGAATGATAGGAAAACAGTGTAAATGGAAGAGAGTATGGATATTAATGTAACCTCCAAGAGTAAGATAACGAGACAGGAAGTGTAGACTGGTGGAAGAAAGAGGCATGAGGTGGAATCAACACTAGGCAGACTTAGCGTTCAGGAAAACTTTGTGCCCCAACACTTATAATGTATTTATTACAAATTAAGCACTGCGGTTTTTCACTGTGTGTAAAACATAGTTGATGCCTATCTGTGGGTGGAAAGCCATGCCGCACGCCAGCCACCGTCCATGCACGTCAATTTCACGACAGCATGAAACAGCAGGCCCTCAGAACTGTGATTTGAGCTATCAGGCTTGTCTTATTTGGTCTCTTTGGTAGATTCTGCATCTGAGGAAGAGATCAAGCGCAAAGGGTGAAGCTATTGGCAACAGATAAAAACAGGTGCATGATGTTGTGCCAAAATATGAGCCTCATTTAGTCATCCGCTTTTGTTGTGTATTTTTTTATTTGGAAATCTCGGGCACCTGGGGAAGATAAATAGCCAAGTGGCTGTTGTGTTTGAGCTTAGAAGTCATCCTACTGTACTTAATTAAAATCAATAGAAATTCCAATGTTTTATTAAAAATAACGCTCATCCTGCTCTCTTTTTATGATGCATTTTACCTCTTTTTCTGCAAAAGATGAAGCGAACAAAAAACGAAAAAGACTAGCTTTGTTCCTAGAGTTAGCAACAGCTAGATCAGAATTAAAGCCCACAACGACACATTTTCTGCTTTATTATACCATCATTTACAATATTCGATGCACAAAGAACAAAAATTTATTAAGAAATGTTCTAGAAGTAGTTTAGATTCAACATCTGTAAATAAATATCAAATTAGCCGCTGAGCTGATTTAACAAGACGCAATTAGTGCTGTTTGAAAAAAGCCACATCTGTCCAAGAGATGCAGAGCTTCCAAGCTTAGACTAAAAGGGGCATACGGCCATTGAGTGGAACACCATCACCACTGAGCACCTGTGCAGTGTTTCACACATTCTATTTTCTTGTGATTAGAGGGCCTTGAACATGCCCACAGCTATCTGAATTTCTTTGAATTGTACGGCTAAACAGGTAATCAATGCACACGATTGTGCCTCTCCCAGTATCTACAACAAGTCAGTTACATTCCCAGTTTGAGGTGAATGGCAAAAGACACAGACGCTCATTTAAGATTTCACAGAAACTTTGGGCCACATGTATCAAAAATCCATTTTGCATTCCTTAAATAGCCAATTTTAGGTAATCGCTATGTAAGGAATGCAAAATGGTATGTAAGAAAATTGCAATTACCTAATAGCGATTCCTAAAGAGTCGCAATCGCAATTAGGTAATCGCTATTAGGTGATAGTACTCCATTCGTTCCAAAGGCCCTCATAGGTGCGAATGGTTTTGCATTACCTAAATTGGGATTACCTAACTGGTAATCGCAAATTAGTTAATGCAATCCATGGGTGCCTGGGGGCCCTAGCCCCCTGTGTAGCACTGCAAAAACATAAATGTGCACATGTAAAGCGCACACATGGCCTAGGGGAATGTTTGCTCTACATGGTACTTTGAAAAATGTATTTTTCAAAATTTGCACATGGTTACCATCGATTTGGAGTCGATGGTAATAGCATTTCCTAAACGCACGGTTTGCATTTAGAAAATGCTTGGTACATGTGCAAGAGAATCACAAATTGCGATTTCCTATTTGTAGTCAGAATGTTAGTTAACCCCTTCGATGCTCATGACGGAATGGTTCCGTCATGAGCATCGGTGCCCCTGTGCTCATGACGGAACCATTCCGTCATGAGGCCAGGGGCACGAAATCCCTCTGCTGCAGACAGCAGAGGGATTTCCTTTCTCCCCCACAGCTACCGGAGCTGGGGAAGAGCTTCCCCAGCTCCCGAGGCCCCCTCCCTTTCAGTGAAATGAAGATCAGCGCGCACGTCGCGCTGACTTCATTTCACTGAAACGAAACTAAAATGAGCCTTTAGGCTCATTTCAGTTTCACTTTCTACGTGCTCAGGGGGATATCTCAGCCCCTGAGCACGTAGAAAGACGGAGAGGTATCATTGGAAAGGGAGAATCTCCCTTTCCAATGGTACCCCTCCCCAGTGGATCCCTGCTTGGGATCGCCCCAGGAGGGCGATCCCTAAGCAGGGATCCACCCACTAAGGCACCAGGGAGGGGGGAGCGGCCCCTTGGGCAAGGGCTTTTGCTCCCCCCCAAAAATTTGCCATTGTTCAGTCTTTCTGCCCCCCCCGGGGGGGCAGAAAGCCCACTAGACACCAGGGATTTTTATTAGGTGCATTTTTTTCAGGGTGGGGGCTGCCCGAAACGGGCACGCCAATGCCCCCACCCCCCAGCCACCATTACAGCCTTTCTGCCCCCCCGGGGGGCAGAAAGCCCACTAAACACCACAGATTTTTATTAGGTGCATTTTTTTCAGGGTGGGGGCTGCCCGAAATGGGCACGCCAATGCCCCCAACCCCCAGCCACCATTACAGCCTTTCGGCCCCCCGGGGGGCAGAAAGCCCACTAAACACCAGGGATTTTTTTGGACGCATTTTTTTTAGGGTGGGGGCTGCCCGAAATGGGCACGATAATGCCCCCACCCCCCCACCACCATTACAGCCTTTCTGCCCCCCCTGGGAGGCAGATGGGGGCAGTAGCCCCCAATCTGCCCCTCCGGGGGGGCAGAAAGCCCACTAAACACCAGGGATTTTTTTGGACGCATTTTTTTTAGGGTGGGGGCTGTTCGAAATGGGCACGCTAATGCCCCCACCCCCCACCACCATTACAGCCTTTCTGCCCCCTGGAGGCAGATGGGGGCAGTAGCCCCCAATCTGCCGCCCCAGGGGAGAAAGCCCACTAAACGCCAGGGATTTATTTTATGTGTAATTTTTTTTTAGGGTGGGGGCTGCCCAAAACGGGCACGCTAATGCCCCCACCCCCGTCACCATTACAGCCTTTCTGCCCCCCTGTGGGGCAGATGGGGGCTGTAGCCCCCAATCTGCCCCCCCCCGGCGGGGCAGAAAGCGCACTAAACGCCAGGGATTTTTTTTGGCGTGTTTTTTTTTGGGTGGGGGCTGCCCGAAACGGGCACGCCAATGCCCCCACCCCCGCCACCATTACAGCCTTTCTGCCCCCCGGTGGGCGAAAGCCCACTAACGCCAGGGATTTGTTTTTGTGCAATTTTTTTAGGGTGGGGGCTGCCCAAGACGGGCACGCCAATGCCCCCACCCCCGTCACCATTACAGCCTTTCTGCCCCGCCTGGGGGGCAGATGGGGGCTGTAGCCCCCAATCTGTCCCCCGGTGGGGCAGAAAGCCCACTAAACACTAGGGATTTTTTTGTGCAATTTTTTTTAGGGTGGGGGCTGCCCAAAACGGGCACGCGAATGCCCCCACGCCCTTGCCACCATAACAGTCTTTCTGCCCCCCCCGGGCGGCAGAAAGCCCACTTGACGCCAGGGATTTTTTTTTGCAATTTTTTTTAGGGTGAGGGCTGCCCGAAGTGGGCACGCCAATGCCCAAATCCCCGCCACCATTACAGCCTTTCTGCTCCCCCTGGTCTCCTGATAAAAATGGTACCTCACACGTGTGGGTGGGGCAAGTACCCGCGACAGGCAAGCGCCCAAAACCTAGTGAGGCGACATCAAAATTACCTATCACAAACCAACCTGGTTCAAGGGGGGTCCCATGAGTTTTTGGCCCCGGGTTCGGCGGCCACCTAGGGAAACCTACCAAACCCACACATTTCTGAAAACTAGACAACCGGGGGATTCCAGGGAGGTATGGCTTGTGTGGATCCCCCAAAGTTTTCTTACCCAGAAACCCGAAATTTTGCTGAAAAAATCACTTTTTCACACATTTTGTGTGGGAAAGTTGTGGCATCACCGGGCTGAAACAAATTTCCTACCACCCAGTGTTCCTCCAGGTCTCCCGATAAAACGGTGCATCACTCGGGTGGGAGGCCCAAGTGCCCGCGACAGGCAGGGCCCAAAACGTATTGAGGCGACATCAAAATTGCCTATCAGAAGACGACCTGGGTTTGCAAGGGGGTCCCATGACTTTTGGCCCGGGGCTCGCGGCCACCTAGAGAAACCTACCAAACCCACACATTTCTGAAAACTAGACACCTGGGAATTCCAGGGTGGTATGGCTTGCGTGGATCCCCCAACGTTTTCTTACCCAGAATCCCCCAGAAACCTTAAATTTTGCTGAAAAAGTCACTTTTTTCACACATTTTTGTGTAGGAAAGTTGTGGCATCACCGGGCTGACACAAATTTCCAACCACCCAGCGTTCCCCCAGGTCTCCCGATACAAATGGTGCCTCACTCGGGTGGGAATCCCAAATACGCGCAACAGGCATGGGCCCAAAACGTATTGAGGCGACGTCAAAATGCCTATCACAAAACGACCTGGTTTTGCAAGGGGTCCCATGACTTTTGGCCCGGGGCTCGGCGGCCACCTAGGAAACCTAGCAAACCCACACATTTCTGAAAAGTAGACACCCGAGGATTCCAGGGAGGTAGGGCTTACATGGATCCACCAACGTTTTCTAACCCAGAATCCCTGCAAACCTGAAAGTTTGCTGAAAAAATCACTTTTTCACACATTTTTGTGTGGGAAAGTTGTGGCATCACCAGGATGACACAAATTTCCTACCACCCAGCGTTCCCCAGGTCTCCCGATAAAAATGGTGCCTCACTCGGGTGGGAGGCCCAAGTACCCGCAACAGGCATTGGCCCAAAGCGTATTGAGGCAACATTGAAATTGCCTATCACAAAATGTTTTGGGCCCGTGCCTGTCGCGGGTACTTGGGCCTCCCACCCGAGTGAGGCACCATTTTTATCGGGAGACCTGGGGAACGCTAGGTGGTAGGAAATTTGTGTCATCCCGATGATGCCACAACTTTCCCACACAAAAATGTGTGAAAAAGTGATTTTTCAGCAAAATTTCAGGTTTGCAGAGATTCTGGTAGAAAACGTTGGTGGATCCACGCAAGCCATGCCTCCCTGGAATCCCCAGGTGTCTAGTTTTCAGAAATGTGTGGGTTTGGTAGGTTTCTCTAGGTGGCCGCAGAGCCCGGCCAAAAGTCATGGGACCCCACTTGCAAAAGCAGAGTCGATCTTCTGATAGGCAATTTTGATGTCAGCCTCAATACGTTTTGGGCCCATGCCTGTTGCGGGTACTTGGGCCTCCCACCCGAGTGAGGCACCATTTGTATCAGGAGACCTGGGGGACGCTGGGTGGTAGGAAATTTGTGTCATCCCGGTGATGCCACAACTTTCCACACAAAATGTGTGAAAAAGTGATTTTTTCAGCAAAATTTCAGGTTTGCAGAGGATTCTGGGTAAGAAGCGTTGGTGGATCCACGCAAGCCATACCTCCCTGGAATCCCCGGGTGTCTAGTTTTCAGAAATGTGTGGGTTTGGTAGGTTTCTCAGGTGGCCGCAGAGCCCGGGCCAAAAGTCATGGGACCCACTTGCAAAACCAGGTCGATCTTCTGATAGGCAATTTTGATGTAGCCTCAATACGTTTTGGGCCCATGCCTGTTGCGGTACTTGGGCCTCCCACCCGAGTGAGGCACCATTTGTATCAGGAGACCTGGGAGAGCTGGGTGGTAGGAAATTTGTGTCAGCCCGGTGATGCCACAACTTTCCTACACAAAAATGTGTGAAAAAAGTGACTTTTTCAGCAAAATGTGAGGTTTCTGGGGATTCTGGGTAAGAAAACGTTGGGGATCCATGCAAGCCATACCTCCTGGAATCCCCGGGTGTCTTCTTTTCAGAAATGTGTGGGTTTGGTAGGTTTCCCTAGGTGGCCGCGAGCCCCGGGCCAAAGAGTCATGGGACCCCCCCTGCAAAACCAGGTCATTTTCTGATAGGCAATTTTGATGTCGCCTCAATACGTTTTGGGCCCTTGCCTGTCGCGCGTACTTGGGCCTCCCACCCGAGTGAGGCACCATTTTTATCAGGAGACCTGGTGGAACGCTGGGTGGTAGGAAATTTGTGTCAGCCCGGTGATGCCACAACTTTCCCACACAAAAATGTGTGAAAAAAGTGATTTTTTCAGCAACATTTCAGGTTTGCAGGGGATTCTGGGTAAGAAAACGTTGGTGGATCCACGCAAGCCATACCTCCCTGGAATCCCCCAGGTGTCTACTTTTCAGAAATGTGTGGGTTTGCTAGGTTTCCCTAGGTGGACGCCGAGCCCCGGGCCAAAACGTCATGGGACCCCCCTTGCAAAACCAGGTCGTTTTGTGATAGGCATTTTTGATGTCGCCTCAATATGTTTTGGGCCCTTGCCTGTCGCGGGTACTTGGGCCTCCCACCTGAGTGAGGCACCATTTTTATCAGGAGACCTGGGGCAATGCTGGGTGGTAGGAAATTTGTGTCAGCCCGGTGATGCCACAACTTTCCCACACAATAATGTGTGAAAAAGGGATTTTTCAGCAAAATTTCAGGATTCTGGGGGATTCTGGGTAAGAAAACATTGGGGGATCCACGCAAGCCATACCTCCCTGGAATCTCCCATGTGTCTACTTTTCATAAATGTGTGGGTTTGGTAGGTTTCCTAGGTGCCGGCAGAGCTAGGGTTCAAAAACTACAGCTAGGCACTTTGCCAAAAAGGGTCATTTTTCACAGTGAAATTGGGGTGTGTCCACGTTGCGTTTTGCGTCGTTTCCTGTTGCGGGCACTAGGCCTACCCACACAAGTGAGGTGCCATTTTTCTCAGAAGACTTTGGGGAACGTGGGGTGGGTGGAATTTTGTGGATCCATGCAGATTCCAGAACTTTCCACCACAGAAAGCGAGGAAAATGTGTTTTTTAACACTTTTAGGTTTGCAAGGGATTCTGGGTAACAGAACCTGGTGAGAGCCAGTCAAGTCACCCCATCCTGGATTCCCATGGGTGTCTAGATTTCAAAAATGTATAGGTTTGCTAGGTTTCCCTAGGTGCCGGCAGAGCTAGGGTTCAAAAACTACAGCTAAGCACTTTGCAAAAAAGGGTCATTTTTCACTGTGAAAATGTGGTGTGTCCACGTTGTGTTTTGCGCTGTTTCCTGTCGCGGGCACTAGGCCTACCCACACAAGTGAGGTACCATTTTTCTCGGAAGACTTTGGGGAATGCGGGGTGGGTGGAATTTTGTGGATCCACACAGATTCCAGAACTTTCCACCACAGAAAAGTGAGGAAAATGTGGGTTTTTTGACAATTGTTTAGGTTTGCAAGGGATTCTGGGTAACAGAACCTGGTGAGAGCCAATCAAGTCACCCCATCCTGGATTCCCCTGGGTGTCTAGATTTCAAAAATGTATAGGTTTGCTAGGTTTCCCTAGGTTCCGGCAGAGCTAGGGTTCAAAAACTACAGCTAAGCACTTTTCAAAAAAAGGGTCATTTTTCACTGTGAAAATGTGGTGTGTCCACGTTGTGTTTTGCGCTGTTTCCTGTCGCGGGCACTAGGCCTACCCACACAAGTGAGGTACCATTTTTCTTGGAAGACTTTGGGGAACGCGGGGTGGGTGGAAGTTTGTGGATCTACGCAGAATCCAGAACTTTTCACCACAGAAAAGTGAGGAAAATGTGTTTTTTTGACAATTTTTAGGTTTGCAAGGGATTCTGGGTAACAGAACCTGGTGAGAGCCAGTCAAGTCACCCCATCCTGTATTCCCCTGGGTGTCTAGTTTTCAAAAATGTATAAGTTTGCTAGGTTTCCCTAGCTGCCGGCAGAGCTAGGGTTCAAAAACTACAGCTAGGCACTTTGCAAAAAAGGGGTAATTTTTCACTGTGAAAATGTGGTGTGTCCACGTTGCGTTTTGGGCCGTTTCCTGTCGCGGGCAGTAGGCCTACCCACACAAGTGAAGTACCGTTTTTCTCGAAAGACTTTGGGGAATGCGGGGTGGGTGGAATTTTGTGGATCCATGCAGATTCCAGAACTTTCCACCACAGAAAAGTGAGGAAAATTTGTTTTTTTTGACAATATTTTAGGTTTGCAAGGGATTCTGGGTAACAGAACCAGGTGAGAGCCAGTCAAGTCACCCCATCCTGGATTCCCCTAGGTGTCTAGTTTTCAAAAATGTATAGGTTTGCTAGGTTTCCCTAGGTGCCGGCAGAGCTAGGGTTAAAAACTACAGCTAGGCACTTTGCAAAAAAAGGGTCATTTTCACTGTGAAAATGTGGTGTGTCCACGTTGCGTTTTGGGCCGTTTCCTGTCGCAGGCACTAGGCCTACCCACACAAGTGAGGTACCATTTTTATCGGGAGACTTAGGGTAACACAAAATTGTAGAGCAACTGTTATTATCTATTGACTTTTGATGCATTTCTGCCTTCCAAATGAAAGACAATGTGTAAAAAGAAGTCATTTTGAAAAATGTCCTATAATTCTCATGCTAGTATGTGTACTCCCAATTTCGGAAATGTGCAAATATCTACTATTTCTAAACTCTATATTTTGTTCCCATTTCAGAAATACATAGGTGTCTTTCATACCGATTTTTCCATGTATAACTTTTCCCAGAATAATTGCTATATACCCGGTACATAATAAAAAACCATTGCAAGACGCTGCTCAGTTATTGGCTCTGGGTTCGTCGGGTTCTTAGTGAACCTACAAGTCCTATATATCGCCACAACCAAAAAGGTCCAGCGGATGTAACGGTATATTGCTTTCAAATAGCTGTCATACTTAGAAGAAGTTACAGGTGAAAATGTTGACACAAATGGCTGATTTTTCAACTAATTTTCAATTTTTCCTATATTTAACTGTTTGTTTCTATAAAGAAAACTTGAAGGTTCTACACAAATGACCCCTTGCTGAATTCAGAATTTTGTCTACTTTTCAGAAATGTATAGCTTTCTAGGATCCATTATTGCTTTCATACCCATTTCTACCATTAACTGGAAGGAGGTTGAAAGCACAAAAATAGCAAAAATAGACTATGTCCCAGAAAAATGCCAAAACTGTGTAAAAAATGTTGGTTTTCTGACAAAAGTCTGCTTGTCCCTGAAAGCTGGGAAGATGGTGATTTCAGCACCACAACCCCTTTTTGATGCCATTTGCAGGGAAAAAACCAGACGCTTTCATCTGTAGCCCTTTTTCGCATTTTTCCCCAAAAACCAAACTTTAGCTGTATTTTGGCTAATTTCTGGGTCCCCTCCAGGGGAATCCACAAACCCTGGGTACCTTTAGAATCCCCATGATGTTGGAAAAAGGATGCAAATTTGGCGTGGATACGTTATGTGGTCAAAAAGTTACAGGGGCCTAAGCGCGAACTTCCCCAAATAGCCAAAAAAAGGCTTAGCACAGGAGGGGAAAAGGCCTAACAGCGAAGGGGTTAATTGCAATTTTTGCGTTTACCTAAAATTCCGACTACAAAGCCTTTCATACATCTTGAAAGGCTATTTTGCGAATGCAAAATTGTTTGATACATGTGGCGCTTTGTGGCAATACCACACGTTTGTAACTGTGCCAACACACACTGAAGGGTACATTATTGGTGCATTATTCTTGCCCAGTGTCAACCTTTTCTATGCAGAATGATGCTGAAGATGCAGGACCGGAATTTTCAAAACCGATTCTTGCAAGCTTAGTTGTCTACCTACTTTCCGAGCACTTTTCCTCCTTTACAAGTCACCAGTTTTTTTCATAGCGAAACGTAAATGAGGAAAACGAACTACTGTGTTTTCCTTGGGTTGGTTGGTTGGTTAAGGGTTTCGGGAAAGCATTGAGAATACCCAGATCCTTCCAGATTGGTAGTACTCACTCCATTTTGATTGGAAATATTACAAGATATGGAAGAAGATTGAATCCTACGCTTAAACTTCTATCTCCCCCCTCTTTTTGATTTGAACCTACATGTGCACCCAGCCAAGTGCCCCTTACCCTTGCTGCGTCGCAGCTGCCGTATCTTAAAAGGCAGATACTGACGGTAAACACGCACAGTCCATTTGCCATGTGATTACCATGGGTGAGACAAATGTAGTGAGACTCACCACCAGTAAAAAGTCCAAAACTGGGTGATCCAGAAAGGAAAAAAATCTGGGTGTACTGATTGTGCGGAACCAAATTGCAACGCTCAGTTACTCTGATTCCTTCACACTGTCATACATTTATTCTCAGTCACTCAACTTGACTTCCATTCACTCTCACAATCTCACTCTATTATTCTCACATCAGTCTCAAATATTCTCACACACAGTTACACCCTCATCTCTCATTCATGTGCTCTAACACACTCTCCTCATCTGTATACACAGTACTTTTGTTTTCCTTTGCTGCTATCAATATTTTACCTGCTGTGCGCATCTCTTTCACACTTTTACATAAAATGATAAATGTAAATGGTGCAATGCGACCATCGCTCTGTTTGCTTCGCCGAAAGACTAGGGATTGGATGAGTACATGGTCTACACATCTTTATGAGCCAGTGACAGCCACTGTGAGAACATTGCATTGCCTTCAACCTCAACTCCAGAGCTCTCCTAGAGGCAACTCAGTTCACATTTTCACTATAAACTATTGATGAAAAAGACTTCAGAAACACAGTATATGGGGAAAGCAATCACTCCTAAGGAATGCCAAAGACGTAAAACATGTGAAATGTAAAAACAGTAACTGCAGCGCTGCAGTACCTTATGGCTTTTTACAGTCATTGTTGAGAAATCATTCTGCATACTGTTTATTGCTGTAAATGAGGGAGATGACTCAGGGCTGGCTGCGGGAGTTGTTGGAGGGCACTGGGAGACCTGATTTACCTGTATTGGGAGGCGAGGCACAGGGAGTCTTGGCAGCAGCAAGGAGACAGTGAAAGTAGATGTTTCTTTAAAGGTATGCACTGCGTGCACAGCTAGAGCATGCACAGTGTATCTGTCAGCTGCATGTGACCCGAAATCACAGAGCCATCAGAGCTCATGATTCTGATGACGCAAGAGATCACATAGACTGCCCTGCCCTCTGCTTCCTACAAAGGCACCCTCCTGGAGCACTCAGTCATTGATAGGTAGCCTTGGGCAGTATTGTGCTGAAAATTAAAGCGCCAGAGAGTACATTAAAAAGTTATGCTTGTTGTGTGTCATGTTGGGCTGGTACAAGGAGGTCCTGAAGAATGGCCAACAAGGGCTGGATCAAGGTAAGTCCTGACTTCATTTACTAAGACCTTAGGCACTGGTTAATGGATCTGCATAGTATTTGATAAACTGTAAGCAAATCAAGCCCAGTGCAGGGATGTCAGGTTTCAATAAGATCTGACAAGGGGGGATGGGGTATTGTTAAAGGGGTGAACAAAGTTAAAGTGGCTCTGTTCATAGTGAGGGTTGGCCAATCCCTTTGGGGCACCCGTGGGGCTGAGGCCCATGCACAGTGGATATTGGTTAGACCCTATGGGACACCTGTGGGACTGAAGGCTGTGCAAAGCGGAATATGGTTAATGGTCTATTCTTTGGCCAGGCATTGTGCCCAATCTGCAATAGACTGCCAACCACTGCTGTGCTAGGTCATCAGCTGAGCTGTGGGTTAACTGTGGCTAGACCCCATGGCCTAGCGTTTGCTAATAACTTTAGTGAGATTTAGTGAATCTGCATGATATTTGACAGGCTATTATCAAAGTCAGTGCAGTGCAGAAATCTCAGGATTCAGGCAGATCTGACATAGAAGTCATAGTTAAAGAAGGGGTCAAAAATTCTTTGACTAGCTAATATCTATGGTGCAGTGTCATGGATTTGTACCAAATTTGGCAGACCCTTATCATGTTTAGCTTACCCTTAGCATCTTGGTACATTCAGGGCCAGATCTACTAACATTAGGAATACTGAGGTCCTAATTGCAATTAACTCCAAATTGCAATGAGGAAATCGACATTCCTAATGTATGAAACTCTTTTGAGTTTCATTAGCAATTCCTAATGGGTCGCAAATCCACCTACCTCATGCATATTACTGAGGTAGATCACAATCTGTGACCCATTAGACATCGCAGCCGTCACAGGGATGGTGGCCTGCTGAGGACAGCAGACCACCATGTCCGTGATTGCTTTTTAATAAAGCAAAAACATTTTTTTCAATGTAGCCAGTTTTCCTTAAAAGAAAAATAATGAAACTTTGAAGTTTCATTTTTTGAGAAGTACGTAGTGGTCCGTGGGATCACTGCCTGCATGGTAAAATTATGTTTTCAACATTCTCATAGAGGAAGGTGTCTTGAGGGGACCCCTTCCCATTTGCAAATGGGTTACCACCACTTTTCAAATGGTGGTAAATTATTACTGTTTTGCGACCAGAATTTGGTATTTTATGCATTAGGAAGGGCATTTTTCCGGTCGCAAATAGCCCGATTCTGCAAATCGGACCATTTGCGACTGGAAAAATGCTTTGTACATCTGGCCCATAGTTTCCTGCAAATCCATCTACAGGTGCATGGTTAGAGGAGGACTTAAAAAGTGTTCATTTGCTAATAATTCGGTAACCTGCCGCAGACAGCCAACCTTCTGCACACAGTATTCAGCCATGCTTATCACGGGCATAGTCTCAGGGCTTCACTTGTAGACTGGCACAGTATTTTTTTAAATATTTTTAATGATTTGCAGACCATGTTTTAAGCAGTTTGTGGACCTGAAATGGATGAGAGGATCTAAAAGCTTCCTTGTTAAATATAGGTCCATGGACAGTCTCCAACTTAGGTTCGAGGACTATCCGTGGACTAGCGGTCAGATATCTCTAACTTTTAACCCTTTCAAGCACAATGACACATTATTTTAATGCTAATTTCTCTAAACTTACCAAACAGATATTACAAACAGTCCTTCATCATTGAAGTCCAAGACACGCCGCTGTTACAGAGAGGAGCACTCTCCTTCTGATTCTTGATTATATATCAACAAGTCACTATTATCAAGGACCAATGGAATTACAAGTATTGGAGATAGCACATATTTTGTGCTACTGATGTGAATTGAATTATTTGTATTACTGTGCCCTAAGGAAGTCGATGGGAGATTGACCCCTAGATGAAACACGTGTTGGCTACATCAGAGATAACATTTCGGAATGGACTTCAGTATCTATGCGGTCTTGGACTTCAATGATGAAGGGCTGTTTGTAACATTGTGAACTTGCAATTGAAGACAGAATAATAAAAGAAGAAGTTTCTACAACCAATACATCTGTGAAATTAGAACTTTACTGGACATTTGCTCAGGATAAAGATCTCTTGTATAAATTTTGTTTGCGGCTATTAGCCTCCAAATCTTGGGACGCTGAGTGGCCGTTCTTCACTTTATCCTTTGAAGCATAATGAAAACTAGCCTTGTAAGAATTTCCAAACGACCATGCGCAAAGTAGGACCCTGCCACTTATACTTTGTTTACCAAACAGATGCACACCAAACCAGCAAAATGCAGTTCCCTGATCTAAGTTCTAGTTTCATGCAAAGTTTGGTATATTTCCATTAAGGGTTGTTTCTTCCTGCAGCAGGGAGCAAAGATTCCAATGGGAGTTAAAATGGGAAATGCTGTTTTTTGACCACCCCATTAAGTATTCCCCCATGTCAGTCAGATTTGCATGAAACTCATAATATCAACAGTAAGCTAAACATGGTAATTGTATGCAAAGTGTTGTCCAGGTCTGTAAACCTTGCCAACGTTATTTGCAAATAAGTGTTTTTTTAACCATCTCATTTAACCTTTATCCTCCTTTTCTGATCTGCTTGAAACCTGAGATTTCTGCACTGGGCTTAAAGTGCTAAGTCTTCAAAATGTCATGCAGATACCTTGAAGAGCACCAAAGTTATTATCACATGAAACTATTTTTCCCCCCACCTTTTAACTTTGACCCCCTTGATATATCAGCCCAAAACTTGCCTACCCAGAGAAAACTAAACATGCTAAATGTTTACCAAATTGCATGTGGATTTGCCAAATTATACCACAGTAATTAACAATTGAGCACTTTTTGACCATCTCCATTAAATGTGCCCCCCACTTAATGAATTTACACAAATTTAAAAATCAGCTGCCAAACGTCGTGCAAATTCATCAAACAGTGCTAAAATTATGGGCAAATAAAAAATACAGCAAAACCAAAGGGGATGATGGACGGAGTGTTGAACATTGCAAGCACTCACCCCCAGTCAACTGATCTGGGTTTAATCCATCATCATTCTTTAGCTCACTCCGCCACCCCAGTTCAGACATGGCCATATGCAAATCAGTCTGACCCTGTGCCTCATGGGAACAGTCCAGCCCGAACTGCCAAGCCATGTCTTCCCTGGACCAGAAACAAGCATCTTGGGACCGGTTTCTGGCCCGTGCTCACTACGCCACTGGAGTCAAGCTATCCTGGCTGATGAGGGCTGAAAGCCTGAAACCGGTCCTAGGATGCTTGATTCCGATCCAGGGAAGACATGGCTTGGCAGTTCGGTCTGGACTGTTCCCATGAAGCACAGAGTCAAGACTGATTTGCATATGGCTATGTCTGAACTCGAGTGGCGTGAGTGAAGCAAAAACTATGGATTAAACCCAGATCTGTGAGTGGGGGTGAATGTTTGCCAATGTGCAACATTCCGTCCATCATCTTGTGTGTTTTGCATTTCGCCCTAAGTGGGAAGGGTATGCCCAGACGTGGGTCCCGTGCTCACTACGCCACTGGAGTCAAGCTATCCTGGCTGATGAGGGCTGAAAGCCTGAAACCGGTCCTAGGATGCTTGATTCCGGTCCAGGGAAGACATGGCTTGGCAGTTCGGTCTGGACTGTTCCCATGAGGCACAGGGTCAAGACTGATTTGCATATGGCTATGTCTGAACTGGGGTGGCGTGGTGAAGCAAAAAAACGATGGATTAAACCCAGATCTATGAGTGGGGGTGAATGTTTACCAATGTGCAACATTCCGTCCATCATCTTGTGTGTTTTGCAAATAAAAAAATACACCTTTTCAGCTATCAAAATATCTGTTTATTGTTTTTAACTTTATAAATGCTAATGTCTCAAACTACTGGAAGGCTTTATACTCCCCTTTGCACATTCTTATTACCAGGCAAAATCCATGAGGTGTTTACCTGTAGGAAACAGCGCGTGCAAAAATGCCGGGACCAAACACAATGTTTGCACAACACATGCTTTCAAATTCGAGTGCTACCACCATTCGCGCCTGATTGAAAAGTAGCTGCAAAACACAGAATAAGGCTGCATGGTGCAGGTATATTTAATCTACATGCACAGGTATCACAAGGTAACTACGTGAATCTTTTTGGATAGTCAGAGATCTTGGAGCTATCTTGCTCGTAAAAGTGATGACTGCATGCCATGTCGAGACTGTCTCTTATGGGGATGGTTCCGTGGGCTCTATGTCGCTTCATCTTTTTGAGGCGGCCTTTCCTGAGTCGAGGTCTGACGGATGACTATCTTTTCATCTGTTCCGTTATGTTGACACTGAGAACAGGACAGCAACATTTAATTTGGGTCAGCATCAGTAGTGTAACGCAAATAGATGCCCCCAGTACCCCTTTAGAATGAATGATTAGGGGGGGGAGGGGTGCTTAGAGAGAGGGGCCCCAGGCCCCAGCGTCGGAAGGGCTGCGGGGGCCTGCGTTACACCCCTAAGATGCACCTGCTGTGTAGACCCCGTCACTCGGAATACGTTGTCATCCTTGTGATGAATGTGAGTCGTGAAGGGGTCTTGTGTGCTTCGAAAGCGCCTTCACTATCACTCGTCATCCTCAGGGCACTTCTCTTCATTATGGTTCTAGACAGGTGCCGGAAGTAATCTAATTAAGGCTGCTGCCATGCAGAACAGCGTTTGTTAGTTAAATAGCGGCAAGGGAGAGACATTTTCTGAGACCAGGCAGAGTGGAACAGTGTTCTTTTCAGAACCGTTTGTATTTTTTTATCCAGCGTTTTTAAGTGATGGGGGCTGCTAGTGGGCCAGGGACTCCTTTGCTGAGATTTCTTCTCGGTGTGAGTGGATGGTACTTATTCTCACCTTACTCGGTGCTTCCAGCCTCTTGTCCTCAGAGTGTCGGCCCTACTGCCTTACAGGAGCAGCATTTTGATATGTTTATGAATGCATGTGGCGTAGTGACGTCCTCACAGCAAGGTAGGGGTGGAAGAGCGGTGCCTGCTGTCAGTGAGCACCCACCACAGCCAACCCCCAGCTATTCCCACAGAGGCATGGGCCGCCAAGTCTTATTTAGATAGCCGCCGTTCATGCCAGGTAGCTGGCAGAGTTGAGGCAGTACCTCTTCCACCTCGGTGAGTGATGCAGGAGTTCACAAGGACAACTGAACACAAACACCACACATATTACTTAGAGGGTCCTTCAGAGTTCCATCAAACACAGGATCCCTTTCCCCTTTGGAGGTGAGGGGCCTCTGAGTGCCTCCGAGGCTCTGGAATGCTCCCTTCCATTCTGTCAGCCTCGCCCCTGCTCCTCCAGCGTTCAGTGCAGAAGACCTCTTATCTCAGATTTATAAGCAAATAGATAGCACCTTATTAATGGTGATGTGGCCCTGTCACAACTCCACACAGCACTGTGTGAGTGCAGGCATTGAAAAATGATTTGTGGTAATAACATGTTGTATGGTAACGCAGCAAACGTAGCTTCTGGACTGCCAGGTGGACCGAGCATTATGTCCCTGGTTCACAAAGGTAAACACACACTTTTATGTAAGTTTGTTATCCTTTTGCTATTCACAAACTCCGATTTAATAGTGAGTTTACGACTGCGGAGACTCCGCGGACGGAGCAGAAAACTCCGCACATAAAAAGATAGGGCTGTCCTATCTTTTTATGTGCAGAGTTCTTGGCCCTGACAGCGGAGTCTCCGCAGTCGTAAACTTACTATTGAATCGCAGTTTGTGAATAGCAAAAAAATAGTAAACACACAAAGCTGTAAGTTTTAAGCCTGGGCGTAGTTCGCGAAGTAGCGCTACGCGAAGCTACGTGAAGTGCATTTCGCACTACGCGAGCTACGCATAGCACTACGCGAACTGCGTAGTGCGCTGTTCGCAATGATTGCACAGTGCCGGATGCTTGTCCGCACTGTGCAATCATTGAAAACGGCATCTTGCACAGTGCGAGCTGTCTTTTACTGCTGCTCGAGTAGATTTTTACTCGAGCGGCAGCTTTCTCAACGCGGACTGGTAGTTTCTCATCGCGAGCGGTCGCGAGCATACGCGACCACTCGCAGTGAGAAACCTGACCTCCCCGCGTTGAGAATCTCGCCAGGAGGTTTATTTTCCACGCTCGCGATCGGCAACTTGATGTTGCTGATCGCGAGCGAGAAAAGTCTCGCCGGGATGTCATTTTGCTTGCTCGCGGTCGCCAACTTGACGTTGAGGACCGCGAGCAAGCAAAAAATGACCGCTGCACTACGCTACGCTGCGCTACGCGTGTTTGCACTGTGCTACGTGCAATTCGCGTTGTGCGAAGTAGCGCAAACTTCGCAAACTACGCGAGCGTAGCGTAGTACTTCGCCCAGGGTTAGTAAGTTTACCTTTGTGCATCAGGCCCTTAGTCAATATGGCCCTTGCCGAAGGGTTCAAGCTTTTGACAGGCTTTTGGACTTCTCACCTGTTGGGATTTCTAAAGGTAAAGCTGCATTTAGCAGGCCACCTTTTATATTACAGCTCTTCCTTCCCATTTAGCATGAAAGGCAACACTGGCCCATCACAGGCCTCTTACCCATCACACATTCACAGTGGGCGGGGCCACCACAGGGCCATCCAGCCAGAGCTCAAGGGGCTTCCGATTCTGCCACTGGGAATGTGATGGCATTGTCAAATGAATGCCTGGCCCCTCTTTCTGAAATTATCCTCTTAAAGGGGCCAGCCAATGAAAAATGTAACAATATATGGCAAACCCAAGCAGACGCCGTGAAACAAAGCACCACTTTAGAATGGTTAGTGTTGATGATTGTCGGTGACTCTGGCCTTGGTAAACAGAAGCTTGTTTCTCTACACTGGATGCCCCCGTTAGATGCTTGGTATTTCCTCTACCTCACAGCGCCATTTATTTTACTTCTTGAATCAGCTGTCTGTGTCTTCTGGAGAGCGGACTCAGCTGTCTTTCCCACAGGTATCACCTTGACTGTCTTTGCTTTCAAAGCGGTGTTGCCATCCCTTATTGTGGGCCCAAGTTTGTTCTGTTTGCAATCAGAACTCTTAGCATTTCCAAAGCCTCCCCCGCTACACTGAGCAGCCTTTCTCTCTTGCACTCATCTCCCATTATGGACACTCTTATCCCGTGCTGTGGGTGTCTCATTACCAGGCTCATTGTAGAGGCCTCCATGCTGAATGCTCAAGGCTTTCAGATCCACAGCGCGAGCTTCTATAAAATCTTCCTCATTCTGCCTTCTGGCTTAAGCTGTCTCAAATAGTTCTTTGTTTCACCCCCCTGAGACGGTTCCCCTTCTCGTCATAGTCCCTTGAATATGGATTTGCGGGTCTTTACAGCCCTTCATTGTTACACGTCTTTCTTAGGGCACTGAACAGCCTTCATTGCACGGTTTTCATGTCCCGAGGATTAGACTGATGTTTGTACAACAGCAACCAGCGGTGGAATTAATTGAAAGAAAACTGCATTTCTGTTTTTTCCCTTGCCTTTACATGGTTCTCAGAGTGTTTATCTGTGTACAACTCCAGGTATAGGGTAGCATACACTGCCCCGGGCAGTGAATTTACACTTTGGACCATGTTACATATTGTAAAGTTTTACTGCTTTCCTCCATTTCTGTTTGTGGTCGTCACTGCAGTTCTGAACATTCCCCCAAAAAAGTATGCATTATTATGGTTCGATAGGCGCAATATGAACATTGTTTTTTTTGCGTCAGTAAAAGAGCGAGTCCTAAAAGCAGCCTTGTTGGGGGTTGTTAGAAATGGGGGTCTCTAGTTGGCAATGGTTTATACCTTTGTCCAAGTAGGGACCCTTGCTTCTAGTCAGAGTAAGGGAGTTACACCCTTAGACAACCCCTGCTCACCCACTTGGCAGCTTGGCACGAGCAAACAGGCTTATCTCAAAGCCAGTGTGTAAAGCATTTGTGCACACATACAGTAATACAGTGAAAACACTACAAATGGACACCACACCAGTTTAGAAAAAGAAGTGATCTTTATCTAAACCAAACAAGACCAAAACGACAAAAATCCAACATACATTTATCACGATATGACTTTTAAAAGGTAAAAACAGTTCAGAACATAGCAAACCATAGATGCGACACTTTCAACACAAAGTACCTTGGATGCGTCAAAATCATAAACAAAAACAGCCACAAGGAAGGTGATGCGTCGGTTCCTTACACACAAGGAAGGTGAATCGTCGGTTCCTTGCTCCAGGGTAGGTGATGCGTTGGTTCTTTACTGCCACGCATGGGAGGTGATGCATCAGTTCCTTACTGAAGAGGAGGTGATGCGTCAGCTTCTTACTGTGCAGGGTGGTGATGTGTCTGTTTTTTCCTGCAGCCATGCATTGTTGTAGACTTGGCACCCCGGTGTGATGCGTGGGGATCCAGGGATGCGTCGGTTCTCGATGCGGCAGCGGCGCTGCATTGATCTCTACAGCTGTGGTCCCACGTGCATCGGTTCTTGCAGTCGCACAGCAGGGCCTGCATCGGAGTCGGTGCGGTGATCTCAGACTTAGGAGATCGATGCACGAGACTCGGCGTGTGGCGATTTCTCCAGCCGTGCTTCGGTTTCTTCAGCAGCATAGTGGCGATGCGTCAGAATTCTTCCCGCACGGTGGTGTTGCGTCAGAAATGGGCACGGATGCGTCACGCTTCTTTAGTTGTTTCTCTTTTCTCAGCTCCCAACAGCAGGAACAACCTCCAGAGGTCCAACACACGAACAGGCACCTGTTGGCAGGTCAGAACTCCCAGCAAGGAAGTTCAGGGGAGCTGGGGGTGACGTCTTTGTGTCCCTGAGACTTCAGAACAGGAGGCAAGCTCTACTTCAAGCCCTTGGAGATCTTCTTCAAACAGGATACACAGCACGCAGCAAAGTCTTTGTCCTCTCCTAGGCAGAAACAGCCACTGCAGGCCAACCCCAGACAGCACACAGCAAAGGGGCAGTACTTCTCCTTCAGCTTCCCCAGCTCTTCTCCTTTGCAGATGTTCCTCTTGAGTCCAGAAGTATTCTAAAGTTCTGGGGTCTGGGCCCCTATATTTATGCTCAATTTCTCTTTGTTCTCTTGTGGCAGAGAGGCTCTGTGCTCAGTCAAAATCAGTTCTGTCCTCTCTGGTCAAGCTTCCCGGCAGTAGGTGGAGACAGCATTGTGTAAGGCAGACCAGGCCAATTCAGGTGCTTTGAAATCTCCTCCTCCTACTCTAAATGCAGCCCAGATCTATTCAGCCCAGCCTTGACTCATTCAGGAAAGGCACGACACACCTCAACCCCCCCAGTGGCTGTCTGAAGAGAATGCACATCCCCAGTCCCTGTCACTCCAAAGCCAGACAGTCAATCCACAAACCAGAGGAGGCACACAGGATGGCAAAGCAAGAAAATACCCACTTTCTAAAAGGTGGTATTTTCAAACACACAATATAAAAATCATCTTTTCTAAAAGATGCATTTTTATATTCTGAGTTCAGGCATACTAAACTCCATCTTTCTACCTTCTCCCAATAAGATGTTATATTTATTAGATGTTATAAATAAACTCCCATTCTATCCTATGGGACAGATAGCCTTTCAATAGTTAAAAATGAAATACACTGTATATCACTATCAGGACATGTCACACACAAAAGTACATGTCCTGCCTTTTACATACACTGTACCCTGCCCACAGGGGTACCTTGAGCCTACCTTAGGGGTGACTCACATGCAATAAAAGGTAAGGTTAGGGCCTGCCAAGTGGGTGCAATTGCCAGCTCGACATGGCAGTAAAAACTGTGCGCAGACTCTGCAGTGGCAGTTCTGACAACCTTTTGCAAGGCTGCTTGTGTGGGTGGCACAATCAGTGCTGCAGGCCCACTAGCAGCATTTGATGTACAGGCCCTGGGCACACACAGTGCACTGTAATAGGGACTTAGCAGTAAATCAAATAAGCCAATCATGGAAACACCACTCCATAATAACAATTTACACAGAGAGCATATGCACTTTACCACTGAGTAGCAGTGGTAAAGTGCCCAGTCCTAAAACCAACAAAATCAGGGTAAAAAACAAGGGGCCCAAAAGCAAAAAGTCTGGGGATAAACCCGCTGGAAAAGCCAGGTCTAACACAACCTCCTTCTAGCCTAAAGCCAGGGTAGACTAATCAATTCCTTGATGGACTTCCCTGCGTGAGGCGGAGGAACCTAGACCTGGTCCACAACAGCGGGGGCATGTTCTGGTTCCACACCTTGCTGAACCCAGTTGGATCCCTCTGTCCATACTCTCAGGGCCCACTAAGCTAACCCATGGGAAACCCTTCTCTTCACCTGCCGGCACCATCTGTGCAGTGCTTAAACTCACTTTGCTCACAGATGTGTCCCAGTAGCTGACTGTCTGAAGTACCCACATGGGCCACCCCTGGGTTGTGACTCCCCTCCAGAGGTAACTCTGTCCACCAGGACAGGAACCCACAGTGGCCAATGACAGTTGTCACTGACGAGACCCAGGCCTTATGCCTCTCAGGGCTCTCCAACCTCTGTGGCATCAGAGAGTGGGGGGTAGTAGGCCCTGATGCCTGGCACCCATTGTCCACTCTCCCTCCTGCCAGGTCAGGTATGGTGTCGTGACGCTGGCCCACCAACCCAGGGTCTGTACCCAACGGCTGGACAGAAGACTGGAGTGGGCTCTCCCACACCCGGACTCACTTCCTGAGCTACACACATTTCTTTTTCAGCTAAGGCTCGCTACATCTCCTCGCACTCCAGGTCTAGCTGCCTCAGCCTCCGGTCACGAGCGCAAATCCGATTCCTCTCCTCACGAGCCAATCTTTCCCATAATATTTCCTCTTGAGGGCCACTGCCCTCTTGGTATTCTGACTGGGGATCGCTCCCTGAGATTCCTCCTTAGAGTCATCTGATAGTGTTGCTTCCCAGAAATGTACCTCATAGCTATGCAGGGCTGCCTCCAGGTTTTCTAAATCTATACTCTTGATTAAAAGTAACTGAGACTGTCATAGAAGAATGGATGGTGAGATGGGCACTGAGCTCAGTGCATTACTCTATGAGGGAGATCAGTGCAGGCCCTGCCCTTGTCCAAGAATGTGTACTGGGAGCAGATAGTGGCCACAAGGTAATCTGTGAACACACTGTGCATTTTATGCATACAGAAATTCACAGGGTGAAGTTATAATGAGAACAATGTCGCCAGTCCGCCCCACCATGCATCAGTCACTAGCTGTCTTAAACTAAGACAAATGAAAGAAATATGGCATCGCAAGAGAACCAATTATTCATAGAGGCAAAACACAAGGCCTTCCACCACCAGGATGATCCTTTCACCCAACTGGAGCACTGGGCAAGGAACTAGTTAACTATTAGTCGCATTTGACCAAAGTACACTAGTAGGAACTTCCACGAAGATTGCATCAAAGCTGAAATTAGGCAGAAGGGTCTTTTGAAAATCTCACCCACTTATGAAAGAAGATAGCGGCACACATGATGTTAATGTTTGGGACACAGTGTCTCAGATGTCAAATAATAGACTTTATCTGCACGAAATGATTTCTGTTCCGATAAGTAAAGCTTGGCTTATGGAAAATAATTTTCAGCATTGTAGATTTCGGAGAAAAAGCTTTGGAAAAAGTGCGGAAGGTTTTCAATCTTTTTTTCTTTTGAAAGATGTGGAAATACGATGTTTGCAAACAAATGGTGGATAATTAAGCAGGCTTATCTTTGTTTAACATCTCCCTGTAAATACATTAGTGGTTTCTGCAACCTTGTGAAATGTTGGAAGCAGTGAAAGCCTTAAATAGCCAATGAATAGTAAATGAAGACTTGTGGCTAATGGAGTAAAATGTAGCCTGCTATTTATATGTAAAGTATTTCCTTTTTCACCCAGAATCAGGCTTCCTTCATTCATTTTGATATCAACAAGGAAATGTGTTCCAGACGTGTGCCTAGTCTTTTGTGGTCAGTGAATGTTAACATATGAACTCCGTATTTTAGGGACATGTTCATAGCAAGGAAGACGTTCTGTCCACACTGACTCAATATTGGATTGGGTGTAACCTTATTACCACAAACGCTCTTAAGAATAATTTAAAAGTAATTGTTTTAAAACAGGATGATTGGCATTAGGGATGGAGAGAGGTGCTAGTGTTTTGTCTTAAAAGTTAAATGTTTGAGTTTTGGTTCTAAGCTACTAAAATTGTACAAAGAAAAATGACACCAGTTTCTAAGCCACTAAGCTATGTTTTAGATATTCAATATCAATTCCTTTAGATTATAGTGATATGTTCAAGAGTGGGCCAGTGGGAGTGTCACATTAAGAGTGTGGTTAAACTATATTCTTTATGTTTTACTAGTCTAAGACTGGTCTAAATACAATGGCACATTTGTAAGGAGCAAATATGAGGCTATGCTTTCATGCCATTGTCAGTAATACTTTGCACTAGGTATCCCCTATTTAATTGCGTGCATGGATGTCAATGATAAGTAGCCCTTTGATGCTCATGGTTTGAGCATTCATGGAGGCAGGAACAGCTATTAAAGCAGTCTCTAAGAGACATTGGGCTGGATCACAAAACATTTTTGGTATGTCCTTGGTATGCCAGCCTGGGGAACCAAAGCACAATGGAAAAAATGGTCAGCCAGCCCTAATCCCTTCCTCTTCTCACAGAATCTCTCTGTTTCCATCCATCCATTATCCCTCTCTCTGATCTTTTTCTTTCTACCTTACCCTCCCTGCCTCTCTTTCCCCACCTCTTGAAGCCTCCCCTTGCCTGCTGCAATTAACCTCGGGGAGCTGGGGAAAGTGACAGGAATAAAAGGCTTACCTGGCCCTGGTACCAAGTTAAGGCAGTGACTGCTACAAACACATTTTATTCAGTGTTCTGTATTATGAAAGAAGGTTTCTGGAGGGGCTAATGTAAGACAATAATTTTGTGTTCTTTTGGTTTTTGTGCTCAATATTGCAATGTAATGCTGTTATGTTGTACTGTGGTTTATTGTGTTTGCATGTTGGGTTGATTGCTTTTTGTGTTATGTACTGTTATGTTTAATTTTGTTGTTATACTGCTTTGTTGTATTGTATTGTGCTGTGCTCTGTTGTTTACTTTAGATATTGTAGAACAGTGATGTTATATGCACTGGGACCCTCGTGGTTCTGGGGTGGACTCTGAACAGGAAGTACGTCTTACGTGGGGAGGTGTTAGGGTGTGGCTAATGTTGAGTATGAGATAATGCGCAATGTGTGAGTGGATGCTGAGGAATAAAGAAGTGTTTAACTACGGCTCCCATGTGGCATAATTCATCTGCATGCTCTAGGGCTGGAGAAGACGCTACATCTGGCGATGAGTAGGGGATCCGTGCCTCGAAGAAAACAAGGCTTCTTTCCTTGGGCGTTTGAAACTCCTCGTGCGTGCCACGTGTGCCTCAAATTTGGTTCAGTATCACAACTTTGGCTCAGTATCACAAAACCAGCAGGACACCCAGAGGATTCCGTTTGGCTATCAAAACTATGATGTTTAAGCTCAACAAAAGATTAATGGACAAGTGGCATGCCATACTCAATAAATGCTCCCTGGACCTCATTCTATTAATAGTGGAAGAACTATCTCAGGTCCTAAGGGGCCTAGAAGAAGAGATCTTAGAATTGAAGGAACTCCTGGAATGTCACATGGAATCCAGTGTTTGGGAAACCACTTTGTTGGAAATCAACAAATAATTAGATTCATACACCAAAGAGATACACGAACGGAAGATAAGTAAATTCAAGAGAGACACGGTTGACTATAAGCTCAATGAAGTTTATACGTGGGCAGAAGTCTACGCGCAAAGGAGAGGATTCAGGAAGCAAAACTGCATGTCATCAGAAGAGAGTATTAATAATAATAATCTTTATTCGGCATATAAGAACATGACCATAAAAGAAATCTTAAAATATACATACATCAGGCAAAAGCAGTTTTCATATAAACAGCCACATACACATTAGAGCCAAGTTTATATACTATCATAGTCCCCCACTATCGCTTAATTTCAAAGTACAGCCAACAAATTTCAATACAGGTTGAAAAGTATAAAAACAATAAAATGCTCGACTAGTACTTTTATAGCAGCAAAAATAGCAAGAATTCTTATGGGCTTCAAACACCCCTCGTGGTTCTTAACTTTAAAGCAGATCTTAAAAAATTGGAAACACAAAAGAGTGTGAAAACATCTGACGACAATTTTAAAAATAGTAAGGCAACACGTGCCTGTTTGAATCTAAGCTTTCTTAAAAGGCCCTTCAGGCACATTCTTCTAGGATGTGCGTAGAGCGGGCAGAGGAGGACAAAATGTAAGGTGTCCTGAGGAGATCTATTGTCGCAGCCACAGGGTCCTCTAAGTTCTGTATGCACACTAAAACCAGAGGGTACAGCCAAAAGATGATGAAATAAATGTAATCTAAAACGTGTAATAAAAAATCTGTCATGTACACAAATTATGAGGGATAAATAAGGTTCCATGCCCTGAGTTGACTTGACGAAAATGTGTTCTCTCACCGTGGGCTTGTAAAGTTCACTATCCTCACGTTGCGTCATGACATACTTAAAAAACAAGTCTTTGATATGTGCCTTTTCCTGGGTTCCCACCTTATCAGGGTTAGTGAACAGGTATACACGCCCTAATGTAGAGAGGGTATCCTTTACGTATTTTAACCACGTGATTTTTAGTGCATGATCAAAGGAGAGACAGTCCTGGATTACCAGCCTATTAAAACCTGCCTCTTCGTTTGCCCAAATCTTCGCCCAACACAATAGGGGTTTAACAGCCACCATGTCAGAAATGTATTTAGACCCCAATTCTTCGTGAGCAATATATGCAGGGGTGCTGTGAGGGACTTTCAGCAAGTGCCTAAAATATTTATTCTCTTCAATTTGTAATTTATCAACCACCTTGAATCCCCAAACCTCACTACCATATAAAACTTTAGAGCAACAGATGGAATTGTATAACTTTAAAATCGTTCCTGGTGACCAACGGCCTAATCTATGAGCAAAATTAGCGATTGCTCCTGTGAACCTTAGCAGAGCGAGGCACTTCTCCTCTAATAAGTAATTAAAATTCAGTTTTCCATCGAATATGATACCCAAATATGAGAAGGCCGGTACTTTCCCTGAGGTGTGTGTACCTATTGTGTAATTGTGAGGCTTCCTGGACTTCTTCCCAATTTCCATTATGTATGATTTGGCTAGATTAGGAGACAGATTCATCTTATTCATGAAGGCCACAAAACCATCTATTAAAATCTGCAAGCCCTTTGGGGTGCGGGTGAGGAGTACCGCGTCGTCTGCATAAAGCAGAACAGGGACCGCTCTTGTACCGATCCTCGGCGGCGTCTGCTTGTATGGCCATCAGGGCAGAGTCAAGGCCGTTGATATATAACATAAGCAAAATCGGCGCTAATATACAACCCTGTCTAACCCCGCTAGAGCAGTTAAAATGGTCTGTGGTCTTCCCCTCCTGTGTGTATCTGACTACTGCCGTGGTATTCGAGTGTAAGGCCATTAAAATGTTAATTATTGCCGGATCCACCCCGAGCTCTCCCATGAGTGTCTATAATTTACTGCGATTCACTCGGTCAAAGGCCGCAGTGAGATCCATAAACGCTAAATACAACGCCCCTGGTTTGGCTAATGTGTATTTAGCAGTGATAAGATAAAGATTAAGGCATTGGTCTGTAGTAGATTTACCAGGTCGGAACCCATATTGGACATCCGTTATAATATGATTGACCTCTGCCCATTCCGACAGCCTGTTTAAAACCACCCACCCCAAAACCTTCACTGACACATCAATAAGGGATATGGGGCGATAGCAATGTGGGCTGTCCCTGTCTCCTTTCTTGAAAATGGGGACAATAGTGGCAGTAGACATTATGCTGGCATTACTGATACTACTGCCGCATTTAATACCCTCGCTAAGAGCGGCACCCATACCTCAATATTACATCGGAAGAGGTCTGGCGGGATCCCATCTGGTCCCGGCGCCTTATTCTGCGAGAGACCCTCAATTCCTATTCTCACCTCATCCAGAGTGAATATGATGGGGTCAGCTCTCTGCTCCAGATTTGGGGCCTGAGGTGGCTCTGCTCTATGGGGGTGATTATACAAACCCTCAAAGTGCTCCTGCCATTGATCTGGTAGGATGTTAGAGTCTTTAAAACATGGGTTGTTAATGACCCTCCAAAAACGAGTAGATTCCTTTAGCTCCGCTGCCTCTGTTAACTCCTCCCAGGCTTTCTGTTGTAGTTGTCCCTTTCGCCCCTTGAAGGCTTGCTTATAGATTTTATGGCAGGCCGCCACCCGATCCCTATCTCTTGGGGCCTGCTTAAGGGCCGATTTTAAGTCTCTAAGGGCCCGAGAACATTGCTCATCAAACCATCTTGGGGCGTCCATACTAGGGGTATAAGCCAGTGCTTTCAGTAAGCTGTCCACTAATTGTGCGCTATCCCTAAAGGTCTCTATTAGTTCAACCCCTTGCACTTCTGGGTCTAAAAATTTCAAAATTACCTGCTTCCCTATATTAAAAAGAGAAGTGTTAAAAGCAGCAGTGTCTACCTGAGCCTAGCATAGCCGCCTACCTTGATCAGTTGCGGAGATCGTACCCCCAGCTACTCTATGAGGTGCTGGAACATGGTGTGAGGCAACAAGTGACAGAGTCACCGGATTATGGTCACTAAATATGCCATAATTAATGTTAAAAAAGGATATAAACGTTTTCAATGTGAGAGAAACAAAAATAAAATCAATGATTGATGAGCAGCCTCTCCCTTTGTAAGTCGGGTGCACAGCTATGTCCGGATGGGTGGCAATCAGGTCCAACGTGTGAGATAACCCAGTGGTGTTCCGGAGGCCACTCAAATCCCGCCCTTCCTGAGTATGCTCCATGTGTGGTCCCTCCCTTAGTGTGCAGGACGACCAATCACGATGGGACACCCTCAAGTTTATACACAGATGGCAATTAAAATCTCCGACTAGGATCAGTTGTGACTGTGCCGGGACTGCCTCATGTATTCGCTCCAGCCGTGTATTTAGTTCATCATGTCTAGTCGAACCCTAAGAATGTAATTTCACATTATAAAAATTAATTAGAACTAGCCTGTACATGTTGTTAAAGAATGTAAGTCCTTGGGCGACATCCGAGTCCCATGCCTGGTTCTTCCATCTTCCGTGAATTCTCGCGTCTATATACATGATTAGACCCCCCTTGCTCTCCCTGAGCCCAACCTTATTGCTGGGCAGAAGAAAGTTTTATATCCTTCAATAAAGAAGTTATTTTCTGGCTCCCACGTTTCCTGCAGACATATTATATGAAAATCTCTGACGTAATGGAGCCACTGCTCATCTGTGAACTTGCTGGTGAGACCCGCTATATTCCACGAGATTATTCTTAGATCGCCCACAATACACCCCTCCAGGGAGTCGACGGACGGGGCAATATTAGGTGCGATGGTAGCTCTCTCTATGCTGTCTAGTCCAGGTTGACTTTGGTCCCTGCACTCTTGGGGGGTTTGTGTTGTTATTCCCAAATTGGTCTCTCCCTCCCCCCTACTATACCAGTAGATTCAGGTCGGGTATCAGTAACTCTCCCCAAGCCATTCCCTTCTCGTAGTCAATCTATTTCGTTCAGATCCCTCAATGGTGCAAATGCATTACTTAAGGTCAATGGACCCCCGCCCAAGGTTAATCCCTCCTCTTGTCCTGCAAAGCGTTGAAACAGTTTTAAGCTAGATGATGGCCTTTAAAAGAAACCCAGCGGTAATGGTTTGATCCCTGATTCTGCTGGAAATAGTTTCAAGGGGGGAGATAGGATCTTATGGATCAGTTCAGGGTACCTAAGCGTGACAATCACACTGTCTCCTGGGAATGCTTTCCTAGTCCTACTTATCCATGATACCCTCCTAGCCATCAGGATGTGCCTGTACTCAGCAATATTAAATCCAGCATGCTTGCACAACGGTGGACTCATCATTTGCGCCATTAAGTCCTGGTATGCCTTTCAGGACCACTGAATAGGGTCAGCTTGCTGGTGGGAGGTCTATAACTGGTAAGTCTCGAGTATTAGGGGCAGCTAGAGCAACCCCCCTACATGGCTGCCGTTGCAATCGTTGATCCCTTTGGTGACCCCACCTGGGGCAACTTATTATTACAGGAAGCCAGCGGCCCGGGCATCATTAACCCCGGATTCGTGACCTGTGGCACAGGCCTTGTTGCACCGGGAATAATTTGAGGGATCTGAGTCTCAGTATGCATCACTACTGGAGGAAATACCGGGAAAATTACTTGTTGAACCTCCTGAGTAATGGGTACCACGCTCTGCACAGCCTGTCTAGAGAGGGGCAATGAGTTGCCAATTTATCAAGCATTGCCCTTGTTTCTGCCAATACTTTTGCAAATTCATTTAAAAAATCGTTCAACAGGCCAGTCACTGTTTCCACAATTTTTTGTTTCAAAGGCCCCCACAGGTCTTCATAGTCCTTAGTAACCTTAATATCAGAGCTTGCGGTGCCTTCCCCTTTCTTCGCCGGAATTATTTTCCTTGTTGCTTTCCGTTGTTTCTTCGGGGCTGGTGGGCCGCTTAGTTCTGCACCATGGGTGTTGGTCGGCTTGCCTTTGTTGCCAATAGCTTGACCAACAGCATTGGGGGTAAGACTAGTTCCGGAGTTTGGACCTCCTGGGACGTCCACAACCTCGTCTTGAATTGACCTTGTCCCAGGGAGCCCCCTGCTGATTTTTCAGCCACCTCTGACATGCAACCCTCCATGAATGGCACGGCAGCCCCAGCCTTTTCTAAAGAGAGGCACCTCTCTGCCCTGTCTATCTCTTTAGTGATTGCCCCCACTGCTTTCACCAAAAACGAGTCAATGGTTCCCTTAGTTAAGTCCTGTGGGGAACACGCGGGCGGACCTTTCCTCTTCCCCATGGTTTATTTTAAACGATCCTCCAAATGGGCCCACCTCCTTATTAAAGGTCTAAGATGCTTCGAGGAGCTTCAAGGGGGGGTTACGTGGAAGAAATTACTCACATGAGCTGATTCAAGCGTCACTGTCCTGCAGTCAGCTGTAACCCGCACTAGATGGCTTCCTTGCACCTCTGACTCCTTGCCAAAGTCCAGACAAAGATCACGCTGCTCCAGCCCTTGTTGGTATTGATGTCAATACTAGCCCACTAAGCGAGTGGGCCTGGCCTGGCCTTAAACGGCAGCGGACGGGCGCAGATGGGCCCGGGCACAGCCCGGACACGCCCGCACGCGTCTCGCGCTGCGGGAGCCCGAGAAAAAACGTATGCGCCTCCGGGCACAGCGGTCTCGCGTTGGCACCTCCTGGCACAAGGGCACTTGGGGACTGGAGTCCACCCGGCAGCAGTGGCGGTGAGGGCAACCTGCGTTAAAAGGCTCCCGCACTGCGGGAGTCCGAGAATGAACTTATGCGCCTCCGGGTGCAGGTCTCGCGTTGACGCCTCCTGGCGCAAGGGCACTTGGGTGCTGGAGTCCCCCGGCAGCAGCGGCGGTGAGGGCAATATGTGTAACAGCTCCCGAAAGAGTATTGCATCAATCAGTGAAACCCAACTCAGTCGCCCACCACCAGTCAACTCTCAATCCACAGATAAAATCGACACCGCACCTAGTGACCCCTCTACTTCAAAGGTGACTTTTTTAGAGACAAGCCCAGCAGCCAACAACCCACCCACACAACAGACATCATGACAACCAGTCATAGCAAAACCCGGAGAGGTCATAGATACAGCAAAAAACAGAGTAACAACAAGAAGCCAACAGAAGAATCACTAGTAATCAACATTTCTTCATCTAACTTGACATCATCCCAGACTTCTGTTTTGAACAAAGGAATGTCTTTTGTTCCCACATTTCATACAAACGCTCTTGAAACGGACATAGCATTGTACAAATTCACCAGAAAACTGCACCTTTGCTACTTCTTTGAGAATCTAGATACAATCGACACCAACAACGAGGAACAAAAGTATCAAGAATTCAAACCTAAGAGTTCATTTTTTTTATTCTTTAATAAAACTTTATTTCGGCCAAATGGCCACAAAAGCAATTATACAGATCCCGATTTACAGATACGATCGTGATTAAAACAATGGATAAAAACAACTAAAATCATTTTATGTCTGTCCAAGTCTATCAATCTCCTAAGTCAACTAGACTGCTTGAAACATAAATGCGGACATATGTCACAGACTATTTTATAATTTCATTTACAGATTAAAACACTAAGAAGAAATTTTAGTCAACCACATTCATTGTAGATCTATCGGTAAATAAAGTTAATACAGTACGTAAGAGTTCATTCATTTCCCTGGTTTCCCACAAAACGATTGACTCTTACGAAAAACTTGTCAAGAAGGATCTACAAAAAGTGTCATATTTCACATCCAAATACAACATGTCTAGGAGTGAAAAATCAGCTTTAAAAGCATTAAAAAACAACCAATCTTTGACATTTTTACCGGCAGATAAGGGCGGGCCCTAGTAGTCATGAATCGTAGTTTCTACGAATGTAAGGTGGAAGAAAATGTGAGAGATTACCCTCACTTATTTACCGCTGCCACAAGATCCTACGTCTGTTTTTATGGAAACCTTGTCCTCCATATTATCAAGAGCCCTAGACACGGAATGGATCAGTGAAAAAACAAAGTGGTTATTATACATAGAATATCCAAGACGACCCACACTATATATGCTTCCCAAGATACACAAAAATCTTCTTGATCCCCCTTTCAGACCTATAGTCTCAGGGTGCGGGTCAATCCACGAATCACCAGGCCAATACTTGGACAACATTTTGCAGCCACTGGTACAAGCAAGTCCCTCTTATCTACAAGACATCACTCACCTGCTGAAGCTGCTATCGGAAGTTCACATCACAAACCTCGAAGAAGTCTGGCTATGTACAGTGAATGTTGTAGCTCTCTATACCTCAATCCCACATAAGGAGGGTATAGAGGCAATAGAGTGGGCATTGCTCAACGCAGACGAAATTAAAGCGAATAAAATATTCTTATTAGAATTACTTCACTTTTGCCTCTATCGTAGCTACTTCGAGTGGAATCAGACTTACTTTCTTCAAACCAATGGTACGCCCATTGGTTTTTCGGAAACCCATATCTATGCTAATCTCTTTATGTTCAAATTCGAGACTGAACATATACTTTGCAAAGAGTTTTGGACTCGGAAACTCATTATGTACCGACGGTACATTGATGATATTTTCCTCATTTGGAATGGCAACAGACAGGAACTAGAAGAGCATTTGAAGGATCTTAACCAGAAGAATCCCAGAATTAAATTCACACACAAAATTGAAAAATCCAGCATCACCTATTTGGATGTGGAAATCATGATCACGGAGACAGGTATCCATACTAAAGTTTTCAAAAAGTCAACTGATAGAAATAATACCTTACTTTACAGTAGTTTCCATCCATCAACACTGAAGAAGCATTTACCATTGTCCCCATTCATAAGGCTCAAACGCATCACTTCGAAAAAAGAGGATTGCATATCGACTATACATGAGTGCAAGACACAATTTTTAAAATGCGGATACCCTGAAGAGGTGGTAGATCAAGCTGTGCAATGGGTATGAACAAATGACATGGTGAAACCTTTGGAAAAACAGACAAAAGAAACATTGAAAAGAGAAGTTTTAGTTTCTACATTTTCCTTACAATCACCCACCATTAAGAGGATTATTTTAAAATTATGGGAATTACGCCAGACGGAGCCTGACTTCAGAGGATTATTTTCTCATCAACCTTTGTTTGTCTACAAAAGATCCAATAACCTAAGAGAATTACTTTCGCCGACACAAAAGAAGGACAATGAGGTACAAAGAGGCATGATGAAATGCAACAACTGCACTCACTGCAACAACGTATTAGTAGGGAAAAGCATCTTTCATCCATGGACAGGCAAACAGATCAGTCTTAGATATACAGCGGACTGTAACACGCATTTTGTAATTTATGCTATCAAATGCCCGTGCGGGGGTATATTATGTAGACAAGACGGAAAGTAAGATCAGGACAAGGATTACCGAGCACAAGAGCCGCATAAGAACCAAGACTCCGAATTCTCCTTTGGCAACACACTGGAATAAGAAAAGACACACTATAGCTCAATTGCGGTTTACAATTCTAGAAGTAATTGTTCAGAAGCCAGATAGAGATGTGGTTAAGCTACTGGCACAACGAGAAACCTATTGGATTAGATATCTGGACGCTCTTAACCCAAAAGGTCTGAATGACAAACTGGAATTATCCTGTTTTCTCTAATCACCAAGCCCTTAATTACTATTTTTACTTGAAGTCAGCAACATAGATTACCATCCCCCAGCCTGAGAGACAGCATAAGCTGTCCCGATATCTCACTCTCACCAACACTTTTTCATATTGTCCACATCTATTTCGCTGTATACTCAGCACTTTTTGCCACACAATAGCTGTTTTCCAGGACATTTGTCCCAGTACTCTAACACTTTCCCGCTACAGAACATTTTAAAACCCATGTCAACCTGTCAATTCTAGATATGCAATTTTGTGAAAAGAAGTTACTGTTGACATCAATGCATTATGAAGTAGCTAAGCATGCTAGTTCATTTAATAGCATTGTTAGACTGACGCTTATCTCATGGAAATGAGTTCTAGTTTGTTAGCACTTCATGTATAACCTCTAAAAACCAGCAGGCTATTTTTTCATATAGAACATTTAATTCCTCTGTTATGTAGTGATGTTATGTAGATTTGTGAAACGCAGCCACTGTCGTCGGCAGCAATAATGAGGCAGCAAAGCTTGTCAGCTCATTCAACAATTTCATTGTGTTGGTTTGATGTTTTTCTTATAGATACGATTCTGTTTCTCCACATTTTTTCAATGTTTTTTAATGTTGTTAAATTTAGAAGACACACAGATGGCTTATATTATAGAACACTGTTACATTGTGTATGGTTTCAAAGTCACGAGGACGTTTCCAACCTTATTCAGTTACAAGCGTCATATTCATAACCATGAATTTAATTCAGCATAACCATTCATGTTTGCGATGTGTGCTCTTTTAATGCAGGTGCTTCATTTTAAGTAACGCAGCATTTCATGTAAAATATTCAAAACACATGACACATGATAATAGAAGTCAGCCTCGCTGTACTTTTTCAAATCTTTATTGTTCCTCCACTTGACGAACATTTCACTAATACCGGTAGAGTCTGTCTTCCTTTTCACTCGGCTTCTAATGTTCGGGCACGCACAACCCAACATGTTTATAGGCGCAGCCCTAGTTGCACGGATCACCAGAAGCTTCATCATGGAAGAGATAGTTTAGACCAAACTTGGGTAAGAAAAACTCACAGGCTTGTGGAATCATTAAGTATCAGCAACCCATCTCTAACACTGTTTTTAGACTTTCGTACCTTATCATGACGCTTTCTTTTGACAGTGGGGAATCCAACGGTTTCCAATTACGCAAACCAAACCATAGAACTTCCTTTGCCGCATTTGCAAGCATTAACGCCTCAGAGGTTAGAGTCAGCAACTAGCAATTTTTACTAGGAATAGGGCACGACCTTGATCGTTCATTTGTACATATCTTGACTTGTTGGCTTTCTGTGGTATCAGCTCGTCACTTCTTTTCTGTTGCTTTGAAGCTCCACGTCTTGGGAGCATGCTGGGAGATGTAGTTTCTTTTTCATCTAAGTAACATAGGTCGGCTTTCCTATAGCAAACTAACACACTTGGTGAGACATGTCGAGATAATAGACCCATCCCTTCTTTAACGTTTTCCTTAACCATTTGTTTCGCACTATTGACTTACAATGCAAACTTCACAACTTTTTACTCACATTCGGAAGAAGTCCTTCACAGTATGAGGTTATTTTCAACCATTGAGAAATTTGGATCTGCTGCTAAATAAATACATTTATATTTCTGTTTATAGATACCCCTGATGAAGGACCTCTGTTTTGGCCAAAATGCATTGGGTTGGAATGAACTGTTAGTCTTAAAAGAACATTATGATCAGCATTTGCAAGGATGATTCATGTACAAGGATCTCGTCTTTGGAACTAAATCGACTTGATTAAAGAAATTTGATTTATCCGGCCAACTGTATGCAGCATTGCTTGCTGATTACCATTGTTATTTAAGCTTATTGTTTATTTATGTATACTGATGTATACGCTGAAAACACCATTTGGGATATAGTAGTGCACATTGTGTCTAGACCGTTGGTTCTAGTTATCACGTTAATTCAAATGCTTGGGGTCAGGGTGGAGCCCCTTCACAGAGTGCACACGAAGACATAAAAACGTTAAAAAGATTTTTTACTTTATTCAAGCCAAGAGCCAAATTTGAGTGCAACTCAACCTCCTTAGTCTTTAAATTGATGCAAAGCAGTATGCGATGGGCACATGTGGAGTCAAAGCACTGCTCCGGCACATACATGGCCAAAAAGAAAGTGAAGGCCCTGCAATGGAGCACATTCAAAACACTCGCCTAAACTGCCAGTGAAGCGGTTGATGGAGACACATCGCTATGCCCCAAATACAGAGCAATTACTCAAACAAAGCCGAAAGATAATGGCAGCGACAACCAGGTGCAAGAAACAGAGAATTTACTCTCCATCAAAGACAAGTAAAGAATTCTATGACCCCAGATCGGGCGTGGCGACCCAAGTTCAAGTACAAGGGTGGAGCTTGCAGAAGTTGCAGGAGCCACAGGGTACAGCTAAAGCTGTCTGAACAGCACATGCTCTCAATGGCAGAAAAAGTGAGCACAAAATACAATGCAGCTGTGTTTCTGAAGCCACCACCGCCCTTTGACACTTCTAAGAAGCAGAACGTTGGTGCCAGGTAGACTGTATGGATTAAAACATTCAATGACTTCATAGAAACACTAGAAGAAGAAGATCAAAAGAAGATGATCAAATAATTGAATAACCTTACAGGCGATGGAGTGCTAAAGAAAATTACACAGACTGATGGCAAAATCATGCCAAAAGATAAAAGATACATTGGAGGGCAGGTTCAACCCAATACCGAATTTCGACTATGAAAGGTAGATCTTCAACCAAGCACGACAGCAGATTGGTGAAACAATCGACACATTTTTTGCAAGACTTAATACAATCATTAAACATTGAAAATTCTGTTAATACACCGACAAAGAAGCCATGTTCCTCAGAGTCATTGGTTGCTGTCTCTCAGATTCATTTAGAAGGTGCATGTTGAGAGAAATACACAGCTTGGAGAAAATGCTGATGGCTGCAAGAGCAGTAGAACAAGCAGATCGACAAGCTGCTAAAATGGAAGCAGGAACAGCCCACAATGAATCAGTCCTGGCTGTGAAAAGCAAACACAAGCAAACACAAGATGCACATAAGTCGACATCTTTAAAGAATACAAAATTATGCTTTCAATGTGAATTTTTGTTTTCCCGTGAAGGTGAATGTCCAGAGATTAGGCATTTCTGGAAAGATTGTGGAAAAAAATAATAATTTCATAACAGTGGGCTGAGCTAAAGAAAAATCAAGTGCGTCACAATGTAAAAGAAAAGATGGACACAAGAATGTTCCAGAAGCACTCTTGCCACGCCCACAAAACCAAAAACCAACATCAGATATGACAAATGTAGGGGTGGGCGGGAACTCCGCTCTGCCAGCAGAGTTTGCAGAGTATTGCCAACTTCGCTGGGAGCACGGAGTTCAGTAAAAAACTCTGATTCTGCATGTGGCAGAGTTTGCCCATGCTGCACACCCCTAAACAGAAGTCTCTTCCCTAATGTGTCATACACAGAGGATGACACACTCTGACCCCTCCCTATCCCTCACTCTGTCCTGCCTTTTCACAAATTGATTTGCTACTTTTAACTCCGCCCACGACACAGTCCCACCTTCTCGCTCTAAGAACAACCCATTCTTCTGTTTAACCGTGCCTCCCTAGCCCTAGTACCGCCTCAGAAAAAGGCTCAGTTACATCATTATGCCTGACTCTAAGATGTCCCTTCTAACCCGGTCTCCACTCTCCATGCGCGTGCATGCACAGTCCCCGCAAGTCCTGCAGCAAAGGGGTTATAGAAACACCGCGGATCACCACTACGGCAGCAGGCGGGGTGGCAGCACCCATGCCCAGCGTGCAGAGCAGCACCTAGACTGGCTGAGAGGCTGGGTGAAGGTAAGCCGTGTACAGTGGAGAGCTGGAGGCAGTCTGGGAATCAGAGGAAGGGGAAAACCCTCTCTAACAAACGAGCTGTGCGCTAGCCAGGCCTACGTGCTGCCATCCCACACGAAATGGGTCGCCAATCCATTAAAGTACCATTAGATAATCTAATTTGGAACCTAATCTCTAAATTAGCCACGCTCCATACTTGAAACACACTTGAAGGAAATAAAAAGAGGAGGAGGGAGGAGAAAAAGTTTAGGTTTGGGTCGATAGGGGAGGTGAAGTGTGAAGAAGGCTGGTTGTTATTATAGGCTTTAAAACGTCACTATTGAGTATCAGTGAAGAAGATGGGTGTGCGCTGATGTCTACCGAAGGACGGCATGCATATGTGGAGTTGGTTGCCTCTAAAGAAGATCACAGTTCAAAGAAAACTCACTAAACAAAGTGACAAACTTCATTTAGACATTGTCCCAAAATAACGTTGAAAGTAAACGATCATCCAATATGTTTTATCATAGACAGTGGTGCGTCGATTAATATCATGCCAGTGCAAAAGTTCAACTGCTTATCCCCTGTGCCTCGCCTCACTGCAACAGCCACAAAGGTATACACCTGGGCCACCTCTAAGGCACTGCAAAGCCAATAGTTGTTCACAGCAACAATGGGACACAAAAAGACATTGGTGCAAGCCATCATTCATGTTCTACAAGGGACATCGTAGATTGTTTGCTCAGTTTTGCCACCACTACTGACATGGGATTAATATCGCTCAACTACAACCTCTGTGCTCAGTCGGAGATCATGAGCAGAGTCCCATCACTGTTTCATGGCCTGGGAAAACTCAAGAAAATGAAAGTACAGCTTCATATCAATGGAGACTTTCATCTTGTTGCTCAGCGACACCGTAGAGTTACTTTCCATTTATAAGAAGATGTAGAAAAAGAGTTGGAAGCACTTTTAAAGCATGACATCATTGAACGTTACACAGGCCCCACGCCATGGGTTTAGCCCATAGTAGAGATACCAAAAATGGACAGTAGTGGAGCAGTGCGCATCTGCATTGATATCACCAGGCAAACAAAGCCATTGAAAGGGAGACACACCCTGGTCCACATATAGTGGACATGATATGCAGTTGAACTGAGCCAAAGTGTTTTCCTGTTTCGACTTCAATAAAGGATACCATCAACTTGAACTGGAGGAGAACTGCAGGCACATTACTACTTTTAGACTCATGTTGGTTTGTTCAGATGTAAGAGTCTGAGTTTTGAAGTATCCTTAGCTGCTGACATATTTCAGGATGTATTTTGCTGAGTTATTCAACCTGTTACACATGCTTTGAATTACAGTGACGACAAAATGTTTTTTAGGAGAACATAGGAAGAACATGATAAAGCCCTTAACCAAGTGTGCCAGTTTCTTGTTGTTTCCGGTCTCACTCTGAATGCTGAGAAGTGCGAGCTCCACAAAACCAAACTCATGTTTTTGGGCATATATTCTCTGATGAGGGAATGACTCCAGATCCAGACAACATGGAAGCACTATCATCGACGTGCCCCCCACAAGATGTTGCCATGCTACACTCCTTTCTAGGCATGACCAGCTATTGCTCAAGATACATTCACAACTTTGCAACAGTGAGCGCCCCCTTAAGAGACTTGACAAAGCAAAATGTACTGTTTCAGTGGTCCCCAGAACGCGTCTGGAGTTTCGGAAACATTAAACATGCGATTGAAAATGCAACTGAAATGGCCTACTGCAATCCCAAGTTACATACTAAAATAATGGTTGATGCAAGCCAGGTAGGGCTAGGGGCAACCCTTGCTCAACACAATGGCCATCCGAATGCTCAGAGACACATTGTGGCCTATGCCACCCAGAGCCTGTCTGAGACAGAACGTGCCTACTCTCAGCCAGAGAAGGTGAGTCTGGCTGTGGGCCTGCAAACATTTTCACGTATTCCTCTATGGAAAACCGTTCACTATCATCACAGATCACCAGGTGTTGCTCACAATGTTTGGAAACCCAAATGCTAAGATGCCTCTTCGCATTGAGAGGTGGGGGTTAACACTGCAAGAGTATGACTATGAGATTGTTCACAAACTGGGGAAGGATCAAGACCCAGCATATTACTTTTACCGGGTGCTGCTACATCATCACAGTTCGACGTCCAAGACAACTGAAGCATATCTCAACTTTATCGTGAGATCCAGCACACCAGCGGCTATTTCGGTGGAATAATCATTGCTGCCACTAAAGCTGACAAAGACTTGATCATCATTAAAGAATTTATTTCTACCCAATCATGGAGGAGTAGTAACAGGCCTCTTGCTGATGATGCTGAATTTCAAAAGTTCAAAAACGTGGAGGACGAGTTAACCGTTACTCAAGAAGGCGTCATACCTGAAAGCTTAAGACAACAGGGCATCGAGATGGCCCATGAAGGACACCGTGGTATCATATTCACCAAAAGAGCCCTGCAAGATCGAGTGTGGTTCTCTCGACTAGATGAGCAAGTTGAGAAGGAGCTGAAAATGTGCCACATTTGCAATTGCTTGTCTCCTAAGGTGATGCAACACCCAGTGACCTTCCTGCTCATGCCTAGAAGAGAGTTACAGTTGACTTTTTTTGGTACTTTTAGGAAATGGGCACCATTTCATGGTAGTCATTGATAAATATTCACATTTTCATTTGGTGGAAGACCTATCTTCGACAACCCATGACAAGGTCATAGAACGACTTGATGACATCTTTGCAACATGGGACATTCCTGAAATCTTTAAATATGACAATGGCCCACCCTTTAACAGCAAAGAGCTCAAAGAGTGTCTTGTCTGACTCAACGTCAAACACCAATAGAGTACACCTCTCTGGCCCCAAGCCAAGGGTGTAGTTGAACGATTCATGGGCACCCTCAAGAGAGTCATCCAGCGAGCATCCATGAAAGGAATTGATCTTAACCAAGTCATGTGCCAGGCCCTTCAGGCCTATTGATCAACTCATCACTCCATAATTGGTGAGGGCCCAGCCACCTTGCTATTTGGGAGAGCCATCAGAACAAAACTACCTCGAATCGATGAGTGAGTACTAACCAAGTTCGACTCAACTCGAAAGAGGAAATTGAAAACATACACCGATCAGTGTTGTCATGCCCAGGAAACAATCTTTGACAAAGGAAATTGGGTACTGGTTAAACAGAAGCAAAGACAGAAAACAGACACTCCTTTTGCCGCTGATCCTCTACAGGTTGTAGCGTGCAAGGGACATATGATAACAGCACATCATCCTGGGCAATCCATCACTCGGGACGCTTCACATTTCAAACACCTACCGTGACACTTGTTGAGCCCTGAAATCATGCATGAGGCAGCCTTACCAGCAGGCCCAGCTCAAGCACCTGAGCCTATGCCACCTTTGTCTGATAAGGATAGACATCAATCATCTCAGATCACCCGGTCCGGCTGACAAGTGAGATCACATCGCTGACTGATTGAAGAAATATGATTTTCGTAATGCCCACCACTTTTTATTTAACAAAGGAGGAGAAGTAGCTTATTGATGTTATACACACTGAGACCCTCGTGGTTCTGGGGTGGACTCTGAACAGGTACTACGTTGTTAGAAATTGGGTTTCTAGTTGGCAGAGATTCTCACCATCTCCAAGTAGGGACCACAATCCTAGTCAGGGTAAGCTAGATACACACTTTAAATTAACCTGTGCTCACCCTCTGGTAGCTTGGCACAGAGCAGGCAGGCTTAACTTAAGAGGCAATGTGCAGAGTATTTGTGCAACACACACACACACACACACTGTAACACAATGAAAATACCAAAAAAGTATCCACAAAGGTAGAATCTGAGTAGAACAAGACCAAAACGACAAAAATCCAATTAGTAGAAGTCGAGATATGAATTTTTAAAGATTAAATGCAAAAATAATGCGTAGAAGCCACAAGTGGTCTAAAGGTTACTTAAGGTCGTGAGGCACCAGTACAAATCCAAAGTTCAGGCCGACCGCGATGGAGGGCAGTCCGGCTATGAGACTCACATAGGTCCCGCTGAAAAAGTACCTTAGTTGGAGCATGCGTCGACATCGAGAGCACAATGTGTCAGTTCTGATTCACGCAGTAGGTTCCTGCGTCGTCGTCGAACTTCGTAGAGATGAAGGCACTGCGTCATTGTCAAGTCACACAGATTGTTGTCATCAGGCCACGCAGGATGTGAAACCGCTGTCGTTGAACAGCCTCTGTGTCAGTGTCGTAGGGTGATGCATCGGTTCCGACAGGTGCAGTGGTGACGATGCTTCGGTTTTTGTAGACAACAGCTGCAGAACCCACTTCTGAGGCCTGGGGCTGAAGGGGGCACCTCAGGCAAGGGCAGGACTCACTGATGGCAGAGTACAGCAACACCAGCAGGATCGCGGGAAGTCTTTTGAATGCCTGAGACTTCAGAAAATAGGAGGCAATCCAGCAAGCCCTTGGAGTTACTCTGGGTTTGAATGAGATGGGTCCAGTTCTTTTCCTCAGCAGGGCAGAGATCAGCAGGCAGCAAGGCAGCTCAGCAAAGCAGAGAAGCAGTTCCTCAGAACAGTCAGGGAAGGCAAGGTGGCAATCCTTACAGCACAGCAGTCTTTACTTCAGCAGAGTTCTTCCCAGGTTCAGTAGTGTACTGATTTGGTAGGGTCAGGGCCCCTGTACTTATACCCAAAAGTGCCATTGATGTAGAGGGTGACTTCAAAGGAGCTCTCTGAAGTGCACTAAGATCCTTTTCAACCCAGTCCTGCCTGCTAGGCTAACTGTTGATGTGAATCACTGCTTTGTGTGTGGCCAGGGCACTACCTAATGAAGTGTAAATGTCCACCCCTGCCATTCCTCCCTGCCCAGGAAGACCCATAAGAAAGCAGATGAATGCAAATGAGTTCTCAGAATGCAGATGAGCCTCATCTGTGTAGCTGTCACCCAAACCAGACGAGTATTGGAGACAGACTGCAGGCACACAGAGCAAAGTTTAGAGCAGAGAAATGTCCACTTTCTAAAAGTGATACAAAAGGGGATGATGGACGGAACGTTTGAGCCAATCAAACACTCACCCCCAGTCAACTGATCTGGGTTTAATCCATCATCATTCTTTAGCTCACTCCACCACCCCAGTTCAGACATGGCCATATGCAAATCAGTCTGACCCTGTGCCTCATGGGAACAGTCCAGCCCGAACTGCCAAGCCATGTCTTCCCTGGACCGGAAACAAGCATCCTAGGACCGGTTTCTGGCATTCCAGCCGTCATCAGCCAGGCTTGCTTGAATCCAGTGGCAAAGTGAGCAAGGGACCCACGTCTGGGCATACCCCCGCCAACTTAGGGCGAACAAAGCGATACAAAAGGGGATGATGGACATCACGTTTGAGCCAATCAAACACTCACCCCCAGTCAACTGATCTGGGTTTAATCCATCATCATTCTTTAGCTCACTCCACCACCCCAGTTCAGACATGGCCATATGCAAATCAGTCTGACCCTGTGCCTCATGGGAACAGTCCAGCCCGAACTGCCAAGCCATGTCTTCCCTGGACCGGAAACAAGCATCCTAGGACCGGTTTCTGGCATTCCAGCCGTCATCAGCCAGGCTTGCTTGAATCCAGTGACAAAGTGAGCAAGGGACCCACGTCTGGGCATACCCCGCCAACTTAGGGCGAACAAAGCGATACAAAAGGGGATGATGGACGGAGCGTTTGAGCCAATCAAACACTCACCCCCAGTCAACTGATCTGGGTTTAATCCATCATCATTCTTTAGCTCACTCCACCACCCCAGTTCAGACATGGCCATATGCAAATCAGTCTGACCCTGTGCCTCATAGGAACAGTCCAGCCCGAACTGCCAAGCCATGTCTTCCCTGGACCGGAAACAAGCATCCTAGGACCGGTTTCTGGCATTCCAGCCGTCATCAGCCAGGCTTGCTTGAATCCAGTGGCAAAGTGAGCAAGGGACCCACGTCTGGGCATACCCCCGCCAACTAAGGGCGAACAAAGCGATACAAAAGGGGATGATGGACGGAACGTTTGAGCCAATCAAACACTCACCCCCAGTCAACTGATCTGGGTTTAATCCATCATCATTCTTTAGCTCACTTCCACCACCCCAGTTCAGACATGGCCATATGCAAATCAGTCTGACCCTGTGCCTCATGGGAACAGTCCAGCCCGAACTGCCAAGCCATGTCTTCCCTGGACCGGAAACACGCATCCTAGGACCGGTTTCTGGCATTCCAGCCGTCATCAGCCAGGCTTGCTTGAATCCAGTGGCAAAGTGAGCAAGGGACCCACGTCTGGGCATACCCCCGCCAACTTAGGGCGAACAAAGCGATACAAAAGGGGATGATGGACGGAACGTTTGAGCCAATCAAACACTCACCTCCAGTCAACTGATCTGGGTTTAATCCATCATCATTCTTTAGCTCACTCCACCACCCCAGTTCAGACATGGCCATATGCAAATCAGTCTGACCCTGTGCCTCATGGGAACAGTCCAGCCCGAACTGCCAAGCCATGTCTTCCTGGACCGGAAACAAGCATCCTAGGACCGGTTTCTGGCATTCCAGCCGTCATCAGCCAGGCTTGCTTGAATCCAGTGGCAAAGTGAGCAAGGGACCCACGTCTGGGCATACCCCCGCCAACTTAGGGGCGAACAAAGCGATACAAAGGGGATGATGGACGGAATGTTTGAGCAAATCAAACACTCACCCCCAGTCAACTGATCTGGGTTTAATCCATCATCATTCTTTAGCTCACTCCACCACCCCAGTTCAGACATGGCCATATGCAAATCAGTCTGACCCTGTGCCTCATGGGAACAGTCCAGCCCGAACTGCCAAGCCATGTCTTCCCTGGACCGGAAACAAGCATCCTAGGACCGGTTTCTGGCATTCCAGCCGTCATCAGCCAGGCTTGCTTGAATCCAGTGGCAAAGTGAGCAAGGGACCCACGTCTGGGCATACCCCCGCCAACTTAGGGCGAACAAAGCGATACAAAAGGGGATGATGGACGGAACGTTTGAGCCAATCAAACACTCACCCCCAGTCAACTGATCTGGGTTTAATCCATCATCATTCTTTATGGCTTGGCAGTTCGGGCTGGACTGTTCCCATGAGGCACAGGGTCAGACTGATTTGCATATGGCCATGTCTGAACTGGGGTGGTGGAGTGAGCTAAAGAATGATGATGGATTAAACCCAGATCAGTTGACTGGGGGTGAGTGTTTGATTGGCTCAAGCGTTCCGTCCATCATCCCCTTTTGTATCACTTTCTAAAAGTGGCATTTTTAAAATAATAATGTAAAATCCACCTTTTACCACTAAAGAGGATTTATCATTAGCATTCCAAAGATATGAAACATGGTTTAGCCACTCCTTTCTAATCAGGAATTACATATTAAAAGTGTTTTAAGGAATTCCCAGTGCTAGCCTATGAGAGGAGTAGGAATCATAGTAGTAAACAATCAATTTAGCTGTTCGTCACTACCACGCCATGTAAAACTTAAAAGTACATGTCCTACCTTTTAGTTACATAGCACCCTACCCATAGGGCTACCTAGGGCCTACCATTGGAGTGACCTATGTGTAATAAAAGGGGAGTTTAAGGCTTGGCAATTAGTTTTAAATACAAAGTCGAAGTGGTAGTGAACTGCACAGACAGGCCTTGCAATGGCAGGTCTGAGAAAGGTTTGAGAAGCTACTGGTGTGGGTGGCACAATGAGTGCTGCATGCCCACTAGTAACATTTAGATTACAGGCCCTGGGTATGTGGTGTACCACTTTACAAGGGACTTACAGGTAAACTAAATAAGCCAACCAGTTATATACCAATGTCACCATGTTGTAGAGGAGAAGCACATGCACTTTAGCACTGGTCAGCAGTGGTAAAGTGCTTAGAGTCATAAGGCCAACAAAAAGATATAGCAAAATGTGGAGGTAAGCAGGCAAAACGTTGGGGGAAGACCACTCTAAGGATGACAGGTCTAACATACGTCACATGTGGAGAGTTGTTAGGGTGTGGTTAATGTTGAGTTTCAGAAAATGTGCAGTGTATGAGTGCATGCTGAGGAATAAAGAATTGTTCAACTATAGCTCCTGTGTGACGTGATTCATCTACATGCTCCAGGCCTGGGAAAAATGCTATAGATATGTCATCAAATACCGCTACATTTTGTTAAAATAAAACATAACACCTCCGGAAGTCCTCCATGTGTTTAATGCAAAAATAGCAAGCAGCACAGCAAATTCCCTAAAGCCAGTTGTCAGTTTCTACTTACCAGATCTCTCTCTAGAAAAGGATCAGTTGGTGCCTAATGCTGAAATACATAAAATTTAGGACAGCTTATATATCGCCAGTAAGTAGTTATAGTTAGGACCTTGTTTCTATTCAAAAAGCGATTTTCTTTTGCCAATATCTTTGGCACCATTTGAAGAAACTTTGCGAAATTCTCAAAACTAATGGCCCGCTGAATTTAGCTGCTGTGTTGAAAGTTTTGGGCTAATTCGTCAAGCGGGGACGAGGAAAAGGGGAGGTCCCAAAATGCTTTTTCTCCATGTTAATTTCCATAGGAAACTTTAGACACAGCTACATCCCGAACTGCTGAAAGGAATTACACCAAATTTGGCAAAAAGTTTGCTCTTGGTTAAGAAAGCACTCTTTTTGTTAAATGGTGTAAATGCGCTCAGTAGTTCCTGAGAAATGTAAACATTTCTCAGATATACAAATATCCCCGTGGAGGATCCGCGAACCCTCCTGATCTCGAGACTGCAATCTGATTGGCTGCCAACAGTTCCAACCAGGAAGTGTTGGCAGCCATCTTGTGACATGGTTGAACTGAGTCACAAGAAAAAAGGTAAAAAAAAGGATTAAAAACAAGAAAAGCAGGAAGGGTAGAAACACCCTGACCCCCTAGGCGTTTTTTCGGCGGGAGTCGCATAGGGTCCGCGAATCTCGCTGAAAATGTTTAAAAAAAACAATGCATGGTCTCCTGGGCTTCGTTTCTTTTAAGCCCCCGGATGGGCCAGGTCCCGGGGGCAATGCCAAATTATGATGTGGGGGCCCCCGCAACTCTGGGGACAGCCACCACCCCGGGGCGATAGTTATTAAATGCGGGGGGGCACACGCCCCCCCGCAGCCCCAGGGACCGCCACCTCCCCGGGGCTTTATTTTTTAAAAACACTTGGGGGGGCTCCTGCTGCCCATGCAGCCCCGGGGACCGCCACCTCCCTAGAGCTTTAATCATTAACGGCGGGGGGCCACGCGGCCCCCGCATCCTGGGGGACTGCCACCTCCCTGGGCTATTTAAAAAAATGAAGTGTGGGGGGGCTTGAGCCCCCCTACACAGCACCGGGGACCACCACCTCCCCGGGGCACCAATTAAGAAAATGTGGGGGTCCATTGCACACCACCTCCCCAGGGCTACACACAAGATGGGAGGGGGGGCACACATCCCCCAGGGTCAGCTCCAGCAATGTCCTGGGGTGCCCCCCAGGACACTGCTCCCGCCATGCAATAGCAAACACTGCTTCGCTTCATGGAAGCAAGAGCATTTTCAATGCTCTTGCCTCCATGAAACGAAGCAGAATTGCTTTTGGGCAAAGGGAGCTGCATGTTAGCAGCTCCCTTCGTCCAAAAGCAATGCCTGCTCCCGCAGGAGGGGAGGAGCCAGCAGGGACCGCGGGGGCCTTGAGGCTCCCCCCGTGGTCCCCAACGATGTGGCCATGCCTCGCAGCCCCCCTCCCTTTGTATTTAATTTAAAATAAAAAAAATAGGTCAGGCCCCGGGGGATGGGTTCCCCGGGGCCCAAAAGCAGCAAGGGCAGGGGGGCCACACAGCCCCCTTTCCTATAACAAAAAAAAAGACGAACCGAACCGGCAACTCGCCAGAAGCCCCGCCCCCTTTCACCACTACTCTGCAAACGCACCTCCTGGCGCAATCTTGGCTGTGGAATGAAGTCACCATCGCTACTGAGGGTCCTTAGGGGCCTACTAGCCCGCCAGGTACCTCCAGTAAGCCCCACACAGTGGGATTGCTGAGAGGTGGTTTGAAGCCACACCCCTTTTTACACCACTCTGCAAACGCGCCTCTTGGCGCACTGCTGGTGGGAGTATGAGGTCCCCTTGTGTCCTGAGGGCCTCGGGACTAAAGTGGACTTCACCCCCCCCAGCAGAAGTGCACCAGGAGGCGCGTTTGCAGAGTGTTGTGGAAAGGGGGGCGTGGCCTCTGACTACCTCTCAGCAATACAGCCCTGTGGGGTGTACTGGAGGTAACAGGAGGGCTAGTTGGCCCCCAGGGACCCTCAAGAGGCAAGTGGACTTCATCCCCCAACCAAGAATTGAATGAATGAATGAATTAGCATTTATAGAGCGCATGGCTACCAGAAGGCCTCCCAGCGCTAGGAACAGAGCAAACCAAGATGACCGGCTTTAGGCGACCGGGAACAAGAACGTTTTCAGTTGTCTACGGAAGGACATATAATCGTCCTCCAAACGGATGTGATTTGGGAGGGCATTCCAGCTCTTGGAGGCGATGTAGGAGAATTGTCTGCCCCCAATCCTAGACCTATATATTCTAGGGACTACTGCCATACGTTTATTTCCAGAGCACAAGGCTCTACTGGGACAGTGCGGAATGACAATGGAATGTAGGATGGGTGGACCCTTGGAGGCCAGAATCTTGTGAACAATACATAGGGACTTGAACTGGATCCTCTCTGCAACTGGAAGCCAGTGTAGGGTGGCAATAGATGCTCGAGCAGATTCTCTGTGGGGGGTCTGTAAGAGGAGTCGAGCTGCACAGTTCTGCACAGTCTGGAGCTTTTTTATCGTTGAACGCGGGGAGCCCAGATACAGGGCATTTGCATAGTCTAGACGAGAGAGAATTAAGGCTTGAACCAGCAGCTTCCTCGCCTTAAACGGCAGCAGGGGGAGGATTTTCCTAACCATCCTAAGTATTCCATAACAGGTTCCTGCTACCTTCCGGGATTGTTCCTTCATATCTAGATTATGATCAAGCCAGACTCCAAGGCTTTTTATATGTTCTTTAGGGGGGGGGCATACTAACCAGACATTTAGGCCATAAAGAGCTAGGAGCTAGTGGGGAAGGTTTACCCAAAAACATCAGATCAGTTTTTGCTCCATTCAGTTGCAGATATGAACCCTCCATCCATGCTGCCACTTTTTCCAAACAATCAGCCAAATTGTTTTCCCTGTTCCCAGATTGATTAAGGGAAACAATCAATTGGGTATCGTCCGCATATGTGACGATCTGTATGCCAAAGGGTTTAACAATATTGGCCAGCGGGCTCATATAAATGTTAAAGAGGGTGGGACTCAGGGATGAACCCTGAGGAACCCCACAACTTAATGACCTATTCTTGGAAGTAGAGTTGTCCTCAAAAACCTGAAATGAGCGGTCGTCTAAAAAAGACTCCAACCACCTTAGTGCAGTTCCCGACACCCCTGCTTCTCTAATTCTAGAGACCAGCAGCTGATGATTAACGGTGTCGAAAGCCACACTCAGATCCAAGAGGACCAGTGCCGCTGAGCCTCCGGCATCCAAGATTTTCCTTGCGTCCTCAACCACTACAATCAGAGCCGTCTCTGTGCCTTGATGGGGTCTAAACCCAGTTTGCGATGGATGAAAGCAGTCATTTTCTTCCAAAAAGGTGGACAAAATGGAGTTGACATGCTTTTCCGCAATTTTTGCGATCCCTGGGAGTTGCGAGATCGGCCGGTAATTTGCCAACATTTCAGGGTCCGAACCTGATTTCTTAAGCAGTGCTCTCACCATGGCTCGTTTCCATAGGGAGGGGACAGTCCCCGAAGCCAAAGAAAGATTAATAAGTTCTAAAATCGTGGGCGCAACTGTATCAAAAACTTGGTTCAGAACGGTGGGGGGGGGGCATATCCCTAGGGGAACCTGATTTTAGTTTATTAAAATGGATTTTAAGGGATTTGATGTCCAAGGGAGAGATGACCGCCAACGGAGTAACAGGGTGATTTCGATTTATTTTCCAATGGGAGGTCCTTCAAAGGGGTAGCTACTGGAGGAAATGCTAAATAAATAGATTGGATTTAAAAAAAAAAGAACTCTGCTATATTATTGCAGCGTTCTAAGGTATCAACAGCGGGTGAGGCTGGGGACGGGAGGCTGATTAGGAATTTGGCAATTTAAAAAATTTCACGCGGGGAATTGGAAGCTGAAGAAATCCTAGTTGCGTAATACAGGGATTGGGCTTTCCTAACTTCTAGCTTACAAATTTTTGTAGCCTCCCTGTAGACGCGCTTCCTCTCATCTGAGAAATCTTTCCTCCACTGCCTCTCTGATTGTTTACGTTTTAATTTCAACTCTCTAAGCTTGGGGGTGTACCATGCAATGCTCTTAGGGCCCTTCTTGTTAGTTGTCCATTTCTTCGGAGCCACCAAGTCCAGAGAGGTTTCGATCCATTGGTTAAACTCATGATTGGCTAATTCTGGATCGGCTTCCAATACCGGGCGGGTATTGTTAAGAGTAATTGCCCATGCCTCAATAGGAAGCTTGGACCAATTACGGCTAAGTTTCTTGACTGGCTCCAGTGGTGGATCACTGATAAACGGGGACCATGAAAAAGGTATTAAATAATGATCAGTCCAAGGTAATGGAATAGGATTCTCCACTATTAAGTTATTAATGTTGGTGAAAATGGGATCGAGTAAATGACCTTTTAGGTGGGTGGGACTATTCACTTCCAGGAGTCGCGTTTGCAGAGTGGTGGAGAAAGGGGGCGTGGCCTGCGACCACCTCTCAGCAATCCCACTGTGTGGGGCTTAATGGAGGTAACAGGTAGGCTAGTTGGCCACTAATGACCCCCAGAAGCGTAGGGGACTTCATCCCCCAACCGAGAGAGCACCAGGAGGCGCGTTTGCAGAGTAGTGGACAAAGGGGGCATGGCCTGGTATCAGAACTCAGCAATCCTGCTTTGTGGGACTTACTGGAAGTAATAGGAGAGGTAGTTGGCCCACAAGGACGTCCTTGGGGGCCAACTACCCCTCCTGTTGCCTCCAGTAAGTCCCACACAGTGTGATTCCTAAGAGGTTTTCAAAGGCCACGCCCCCTTTCTCCACTACTCTGCAAACGCGCCTCGTGGCGCACTACTGGTTAAGGGATTAAGTCCACTTTACTCCTGAGGGACCTTGGGGGCCAAGAGGTCCTCCTGGTACCTCCTGTAGGTCCTACGCAGCGGAATTCCTGAGCGCTGGTTCCAGTGACTGTGAGTATTTTTTAAAAGTTTTTGAGTGTTAAATAAATATACCAAGGTGTATTGGTGAATCAGTGGGTTTATGAGTGACTGTATGGATGACTCAGTGTGTGCGTGACTGACTGTATAAGTGAGTGATTAGGTGTCTTAGTGAATGTATGGGTGAGTGACTGGTTGTATGAATGTGTGTATCTGTCTGTCAGTTAATGTCTAAGTGGGTTTACGAGTGTGTTAGTGGGTACGTGAATGGCTATGTGGGTGATTGATTTGTGGTTTGACTACGTCTATGGTTGTCTGGGTGTCTGTTTGTGTGGGTGAGGAGGTGTGTGACTGCCAATATGGCTCAGTCACTGGGTGAGTCAGTGGCTGTATGGGGTACTGTTGCGTGTGTGAAAAGTTGTATGAGTGATTGAGTGTCTGTATGGCTGTGTCAGTGATTGAGTGCATGTGTCAGTATGGGTGAGTAACTGAGTATGTGAAAGGCAGTATACGAGTGACGGGGTATATGAGTGACTGTATGCGTGAGTGAGTGAATGTGAGAGTGGCTATTTAGTTGAGTGCATGCTTCTGTCAGTGACTGTATAGCTGAGTGAGTATGTGTTCCTATTTCTATGAGTAAGTAAGTGGGTGGGTGTGTAACTGTTTGGGTGAGTAAGTGACTGTATGATTGACTGTATGGGTGAGTGTCTAGGTGTGTGAGTAGTTTGATTTTGCTTGGCGGGAGCTTTGACAGCTCTCGCCAGGCAAAAGCAAACACTCTGCTTCCAGCGGACAGGAGCTGTCAAAGTGCTGCCGCCCATTGGAAGCGGAGGTTTCATCTCTTTCCCTGCCTGCAGACATGCGGGTAAGGAAAGAGATGAAAGAGTGCTCTTGCACGCAGGGAGATGCATTTCCAGCAGCTCCCTTCGTGCGGTCCCCGGGGAACAAGGAGAAAGGGGCAAAATAAAGGTCAGCAATGAACAGAAAGTCAATCAATCAATCAATCAGGGGTTTGTAGAGCGCACTACTCACCAGTGAGGGTCTCAAGGCACTGGGGGGATTTTGGGCAGCTCCGGCTCATACAAAGAGTCAGGTCTTGAAGCTCTTCCTGAATGCTTGCAGTGTGGGGGTTCATCTGATGCTGAGGGGGAGTTCGTTCCAGGTCTTGGCCGCGATGTAGGAGAACTCTCTTCCTCCCGTTCTGGCTCTGCGGATGCATGGGATTTCGGCCAGGGCAAGGTCGGCGGAGCGGAGGTTCCTCTTGGGGGCGTAGAAGGAGATTCTTTTGTTGAGGTATTGGGGTCCGGTGTTGTGGAGGGCTCTGTAGGCATGTGTGAGCAGCTTGAAAGTCACTCTCTTTTCGACGGGGAGCCAGTGGAGGTCTCGTAGGTGCTGGGTGATGCGGTCTTGTTGTGGGATGCTGACTCAATTCTTACTACTGCTCTAATATAATTTTTTCATATTTTATAATTCATAAAGCACATTTCAAATTTAAAATACATTTTAAAATCCCTCTTGCATTTTAAGTTTTACACAAATGCGTACATAGAAAGGATTAAAAAAAAATCCTTTTTACCATTAGATTTTATCCACCTTAGCAAACACAGCCATCACTATGCAAAAGCCACAGTTCTTGTTTCTACAGGTTAATTCATCTCATTTGCTTAGGTAACACATTGGTTTATGAGGGGTGCACACATCCTTTTTTGCACTTAAACACTTTGCACTTTTGATAATGAGCAAACAAGTAACAAAACCTTTTGATATTTTTGTAATGCTGGTACCTTTATTTTTTTATTTTATTTTATTTATTTGAGTTTTATGTAGTGCTGGCTAGACCTGAGGGTATCAGAGCGCTTTGCAGGTCATGTGATAAAGTTTACAAGAGGTATATGAGAGGATTCATATGCGTCAACGTTAAAGAACAATACAGCATTAAGTGGTTACCAAGTCACAAAAGAATATCACAAGGACGCAATGCGGAACGGAATTGAAGACAGGAGACTGAGTCATGTGGCCATCTTGATGGAACCAGTCAATGAGGGATACATTACCATACCGGCCCCCCGCCCGCCACGAAGAAACTGGAGTAAAATCACAGAAGAACTCCTCAACGCCACCCTCCTCCAAGACTCCCCCACCACCGCCACCGACGCCAACTCCGCAGCCACAGAATTTCACAGATGGATCTCCAGATGCGCCGACAAGATCGCCCTCCTCCGCCACCCAGCCAAACAACCCCCCCCTAAGGCCGCCTGGTTCACCACCGAACTCCAAGTCGCCAGGCGCACCTGCAGATGCCTCGAGAAGGCCTGGCGTAGCCGGAAAACCACAGAAGACTTAAATAACCACAGGAGCGCCTTGAAGAAGTACCACCAGCTCATAAGGGACACCAAACGGACCTTCATCAAGAGCAAAATCGACGCCAACGCAACCAACGCCAAAGACCTCTTCAACGTCATTCAGCAATTCACCAAACCCCCTAGCGAGGCCACGGACGTTACTCCATCCCAGGAACTCTCCAACAAGCTCAGCTCCTACTTCCATCAGAAGATCAAGACCATCTACGACCATTTCAGCGACCAGATGCCGTTCGCTACCCCATCTCCCGCCGCTGACCACCATCCGACCATCACCACCTGGACTCCCGCCACGATGGAACTCATCACCACGACCATGATGACAACCCGATCTGGAGCCCCCACTGACCCCTGCCCTCCGCACATCTACCAGAGGGCCGCCACCACCATCGCCCCTGAACTACGACAGACCATCAACGCCTCCCTCCAATCCGGCATCTTCCTGGACATCTGGAAGCGGGCTGAAGTCAAGCCCCTCCTCAAGAAACCCACGGCCGTCTCACACCACACCCTCGCAGCCAGACTACACAATGCCGGGATACTAGGAACCGCCCTCAACTGGATCCGTTCCTTTCTCTCCGGCAGAACCCAGAGGATCAGACTCCCCCCCCTTCATCTCCGAACCCACAGAGATCAGCTGCGGAGTACCACAGGGATTATCGCTCAGCCACACGCTGTTCAACATTTACATGGCGCCCCTCGCCGCCATCGTCAGACAGCACGGACTCAACATAGCATCCTACGCCGATGACACCCAGCTCATCCTCTCCCTCACAAAGGACCCCGATGACACCAAAATCAGCTTCCAGGAAGGAATGAAGGACGTCGCAGCCTGGATGAAGGACAGCTGCCTGAAGCTCAACACTGAGAAAACAGAGGTCCTCATCGTGGGACCCTCGACCTCCGCCTGGGATGACACATGGTGGCCCTCCGCCCTCGGAAGCCCTCCCACCCCGACAGACCACGCACGGAACCTCGACATCATCCTTGACTCCTCCCTCACCATGACCAGACAGATCAACGGCGTCGCCTACACCAGTTTTAACTGCCTCCGGATCCTCCAAAAGACCTTCAAATGGATCCCACCCGAGCACAGAAAAACCGTCACCCACGCACTCATAACCAGCAGACTGGACTACGGAAACGCCCTCTAAGCCGGCATCGGCAGAACCCTCCTTCACAAACTCCAAACCATCCAGAACGCCGCGGCCAGACTCGTGCGCGGGACACCTCAGCACGAACACATGACGCAACACCTCCGCGACCTACACTGGCTCCCCGTCAAAAAGAGAATAACCTTCAAGCTTCTAATCCACACCTACAAATCCCTCCACAACATTGGACCCAAATACCTCAACGAGAGAGTCAGCTTCCACGCACCCAAAAGGAATCTCCGATCCGCCGACCTCGCCCTAGCAGATATCCCCCGCATCCGCAGAAGCAGAGCAGGAGGAAGGGCCTTCTCCTACATCGTGGCCAAGACCTGGAATGAGCTCCCAGTCAGCACGAGACGCTCCCCGAACCTACACGCCTTCAGGAAGGACCTCAAGACCTTGCTCTTCGACTGAGCCGGAGCTGCCCCCCCATGCGCCTTGAGACCCTCACGGGTGAGTAGCACACTCTATAAACCCCCTGATTGATTGATTGATACATAGAACAGCTTGACATCACCAAGGATTGAAAAACCGCACTCGGCAAGCTACTTTGATATCAGTTAATTTAAAGCATAGTTTTGGAACATATTTTGAATATCAAATTGAAAGTTTTGTTGCTTCAACCTCCTTAGACCTTAAGGTTCCAGTAGGGGCACAAAGTACTTGACAGTCTTCAGTATATTATTATGGATTATATGTTCCTGTATTATTGTTTATCCTCTTTATATTGCCTATATTTAGGGTCCGGAAGAGAAGGAGCTCCACCACAAACTGCCAAAGGTCCCTCCTTGCCAAACTTGTGATTCTCCTGCCTCATTTAGATATAGAAGAGGGACCAGATTTCTAATGGTGCAGCCTCAGGTGTAGCCCCCGTAGAAAACCCTTGACCCAGTGACCCATGCTCCAAAGAGTTCCTGTGTCACTGCAAAGGTGTCCCAGCCCTACTTATGGTAGGACTATTGCCACTGATTTCCCCAGCCTAAATCTGCCTTGAAAGTCATGGGAAAGAAAACAATGGCTCCCTACATACAGTAAGAAACCTTACTGCATGTCAGGACAATTATTTTTCTTTTCACAAACATACCCCCATGTTTGTGTATTTAATTCCCAAGCAGCCAAAAACAGCAGGTTGGCCTACTTGGTATTTAGCTTTGCAAAAGAGCCTCTATGACACAGAGAGACGTACTTTCAGCAAAGAGGTTCCAGCCAGGTAGTCACATATCTCTAAATAAATTAGGTAATCTTCTATCTTGGGGTTAGAGGCTAGACCCTCTGCATACTCTGCAGGGTCTCCTTCCAAGGTCAACATGAACGTTCTAGTCACTAAAAAACTACAAAGTGCTGCTATCAGTTCTGCATACCCACTTCTTCAATTTTTTGCATAAGTCAATAGAGATGGTTTGGGTGTTATGCTTTGTAATGTACCCCAATATAGGCTTGGGTAGTCACCTAACCTTTCACCTACATTTACCGTACCATTGTGCTACATAACGGGTTTTGTGCTGACCTTTTACCTAGTTCGGTGCTGCATAAATGTCGTGTGGTTTTCTCCGAAAACTAGCCTCATTTATTATGCATGAAGATTCTCAGAATCACAGCAAGACTACCATCTTCTGCAAAATAACTATGTATAAGGGTCATCCCTTTCGTCATCCTAGGCCGACATGACACAGCAAGGTAGAACCCCTGAGGGTACCTTTTGTGTATATAAACACCATATCTTTACTGGGGCAGACAGAGGAGAAAGACTTCCATGCTGACACACTGATGCAAGACGCTGAGATTCCTGCACGCAGACACTCCAGCACGCAGTGGTCTGACATCCCTCGCGGGGTGTCCATCTCGAGAGCAAGACGGGGTCCTTCATTCTCTCACACCAGGTAATGGGGTTGGTTCTTTTCTAGGGGGATTCTTGGCTATACACATACATACATGCTAGGTACATTTCGATACATCTAGTTAGGGTCTGCATCATAGGAGTACGCATTATTACTGTCAGGTATTTATATGCCTGCATATACTCATTGTTTTAGCACTATGGTAGAAATCTACCATCCTTTTACTCTGTTGGTGCTTATAATCGTTTATATCTGTTTCTGTCTTATGGTTGTTACAGCACACATATTTTACACTAGAATGAACCTGGTTCAATAAATGCTTATTGAAAAAGTCCCCACCGTTTATTCTGTGTATCTCTCCGAGTGACTGAGCAAAAAAGTACTGTACTGTTTTCACAATCCCTGAGGGGATGGGTTGTCATGTTCAATAGTTGCCAGAAACTATTCTCTCCTTGGTAATAGGGGTTCATAGTGGCACTGTGAGCTAGCTGGTATACAGGCGAACATATCCGGTGGGGGTGTCTGGAATCAGTCTGGACACCTATCCCACAGTTTATGTTGTCTAAATGCCTGATCCTATATAGATTTATAGGAACTACACAACATGGCGCCGTCAACGTTGGTTTGGTTCTTATTTAATGGTCAAATCTGAGCAGTTCAGTCGTGCTATTCTCAGAGACCCCTACTCACATTATTCCAGAGACTTCTGGAGTGGGGAGGGAAAAATCTGCCGCGGCTGAGTAGGCATATCCTATGTATTGGCTGAAGGTTTATTCAAGCTTGATGGAGAGTAGTTCCATATTGTGCATAAAACCTTATCTCAGTTTCCTTGAAACTCTTTCAACAATGTCTGTCCAAGATGACGCAGAACCAGCATCACTTGCGAATGCAGTGGGGGAAGGAGAGCAGGAAGGTGCGATAAACATTTCAGAAAAAAATGTCAGAACTGCCCTTACTTTAAAACTAGCAGAATTTGGAGTCACGGCAAGAGGTGGGACAGTAACCTTCGTGATTGAGGCACATGAGTCATACAGGACAGAGGTTCTATTCATGGGTCAAATTCCCACCAGCAGATGCACGCACAAATACATTTCATTCATACACTGAAGATGAAATACCAGATGAATACTGTCCATATAAGGACATTGAAGTTCCGCTCACCTACCAGGAGCACATAAACGGGTTTAAAGGCGCCCTCCCACACACAACAGATAAAGTAAGACTCGGTCTACTCAGCAGAGATGGAGCGACTTGGCTGGTCCTAGCGGCTTACACACCGCATCCAGTCATTGACACAATGCCTGTAGCAGACTTACGTCCACTACACAAAGAAGTAATAAAACTTTACAGAAATTTGACACAGTTCATTTTGAGAACACTCACACTTCAACCAACAAGGGTTACACCAGCAGGACAAATACAAGGAACTGCAACTAAAATCACCCCACAAACACTGAACGCGGTTATGGGAAAAATGCCCACTAAACATGAGCAGATGCCAGTCTGGATAGCTCAGAAAATCACACAATTCGAGGCGGTGTTTCCAAATACAAGCCCTCAAGAAAAACACAGAATGCTAACAATTTGCTTGCCAATGGGGATAGCTCCTCCACTAGAGGACTGTTTTCGCTGCCATCCATACCAGAACTCATGGTATCCCTTCAATAGCAGTGATACCAGACGTATTCAGACAGATACAGAATGAGTATGGAGCAGAACCTGCTCTGAACTTGGGGATGAAATTAATAGGCAATTTTTTCCAGGTATCCACAATTATGTTAGCAAACATAAAAGGGGAGGCAGCATCGGTAGCTATACGCCAACGCCTAAGGGATTTCACTCCTGTACAACAGGAGCGTGAATTACCTAAAATTATCGAAGATACATATGCCGAATTAGGTAGAGATAATTAGTGAGCTAGAGCAACAAAACCCCAACTCATGGGTGGTCCTGAAAAGGATAACACCAAACAAGCACCTGATTCTTCCAAAAAGAAATGGTATAATAAACAACAAAAGAATAGAGAGAATAGATCACAATCAAGGGGTGGGTCTCCTCAACAGGAGCCCTCCGAAAGGAGGTACAAACTTAAGAATCGTAATAACATTAAAAAACCTGACAAGTATCAGGATACTGATACACTTAACTCTTGTTCCTTTCAGGGTTCATCAAAAAACTCCGAGAGGGAAGGAGGGTCAGAACACAGATCAGAAGAACGAACAAAGTCCAAAGATACACATTGTACTTCAGACTTTAATATCAAAAAAGAAGATAAACCAAAATCAAAACCTCAATTTAAAAAGAAGAAAGTAGCTGACCTTAAAGTAAGAAACGCCCAGGCTGTTGAGGACTCAACTTCTGAACCGGGTATGGGCTCTGACGATGCTAGACATCGCAGCAGAGTAACAATAGCTCACCAGAACCTGGTGGTATTTCTGGTGACAGCGGTGTTGAATGAACATATCACGGTGGAGACACCTGATACTAGGGTAAGTATCCCACACCCGTTATACGAAATAACACTCCAAATGGAGGGGGACAAACCCAGAAAGATTAAAGGTGTCTTTTGGGAGAACCTGACTTATGGCTACGACATCCTTTTGGCTGAAAAAGATTGGCCACCAGAAATCGTTATGGATTGCCCTAAGGGAGAAACAGTAATCTTACCAGCATTCTCTGACCTCGTTCCCAAAACACTACAACATTCATACGCGCAGGAGTGGGCGGTAGCATTAGCTCCTGCATTATATCGCAATCATGTAGGGTGAGATGCTGAGTCACCTCACCATGTAATCCCACTAGCAAATACTCCATCTCCACAGAGACAGTACCCAATAAAACATGACGCGAAAAAACAAGTCAAGGAGATCTTAGACCAACTTGAATACGAAAGTGTAATTGAGAATTGCACCTCTTCCATGAATAATCCTTTGTTTCCCGTAATGAAACCCGATAATTGATATCGTCTAGTTTTAGACTACAGACATATAAACACATACACAAAGACTTCTGCAGTACAGAATGCACACAGTGCCGCATTAATGAATAACATTGTGTGGAAAAAATACAAAACAACACTAGATATCCCAAATGGATTTTTCTGCCAAAATGTAGCACCTGAAAGCAGGTATTTGACAGCATTTTAAGCCTTAGGCTCCCAGCATCAATTTTTTCCCAAGGGTATAAGAATAGTACCGGGTTGTTCTCAGCTAGGGTAACAGAGTTACTTCAAAATTTTGATGAGGAGGCATTGTCCTATGTAGATGATATTTATCTGACGGATGATGATTTATTGGATCGTTTGACCGGGGTGAGCAACATAATTTTGGGATTTGCCGCTGAGGGCTACAAAATCAACTTTAAGAAATGGAAAATAGCCCATCTCAATGTCCTATTTTTGGGATGCAAGTTATCAAATGAAGGAAAAAGCCTAGCAGCTAACTTTTTAGAAAAGTGTGCGCTGCTCCAACCTCTGAAAAATTTACAATCCATATTGGGATTCCTAAATTTTGGCAGAACACACATTTTGGATTACGCAGAAAAAGTGAAACCTTTTTACGATTTAATCAGACCTGATTTTTCAGTTCGACATTGGACACAGGAACGCACAGATATCCTTCGTTCCTTACAAGCTGACATGATAGCTTCCAAACACCTACACACACGTGTAAATACCACAAATTTGGTGATCCGTGTAATCGCGGGTCAATCTGGGTACACTTACCTAACCTGCAATGAAGGTGAAATGGTACCCATAGCATACAAATCACACTTGTACACAAACGCTGAAATGCGCTTTGCTTCTACAGAAATAATTCTGACAGCAGTACAGACTGCTTTAGTGAGAGAAAGAGCATTGGCTCAGGGGAAACGAATAATTGTCGTAACTCCAGTACCGGCCTTAGAGGCTGTTACAAAAACTAGCATTCCAAACGCAAAAGCACTGCATCAGCGATGGATACAATGGGCTAATTCTCTCACAGCAACAGATGTAGACTACAAATTTGATTCTACATTATAAACACAAGCATTCCTGCAATACGAACAAGAATATCCTCTCCCGAATGCAATAATGTTTCTAGATCAGTATGAATACATAATTTACACTGACAGTTCTGCTCAGCCTGCCATAGGAAGTAAACAGCAATACAGTGCAGCTTGTGCGATTGTAAGAGGACGTATGCAGAAAGGCAAGTTCCATCCTAGCAGTACGAAGACGCAGTCTTTAGGAGACTGCACGGCACAGCTGGCAGAATTAAAAGCCCTATTATTGGCACTAATAAATACGGATCGGGAATTCCCCACACTTATAGTGTGCGATTCATTTTACTGTGTCCAGTCTTATAATGAATATCTTCACTACTGGGGTCAGAATTGGTTTAAAGACTCAAAAGGTTGCACAATAAAGCATAAACTGCTTTGGGAACAACTGGCAGAGCTGAAAAAAGGCTTGCCGCGGGCTCACGTGATTCATATGCTGAGTCATCAACGTGTTGGCATGCACGTTGAAGGGAATTCACTGGCTGATGAAGCCGCCAAGGCAACAGTGCGAACTGCTGCCATAGCTGCAATCACTCGTTCTAGCACGAGAATAGATGGACAGATAATGGTAGCTGTCATCGCTTCACGCAAAAACAGCACAGTCTTGCCAAAGCGTTTTCCACTCAAGTACTCCTACAAGTTAGATGCGCAAAATATTCCTTATTCTCAAATTCCAGGAATGGGGGATAGAGTAATACCAAACATGGATCACAGATTAGGATTAATTCTAGCTGCACACGAGGGTCTAGGTTCAGCACACACAGGGATTACTGCGACAGTTTCACTACTGAAACAATGCTATTGGTGGCCAGGTTTAACAAAACAGGCAAAAGCATTTGTCCTTAAGTGCGACATGTGTCAGCAGATGAAGGGTTCCACTGTAGCACGTCCACCGCAAATACCACTTCTGATTTCAGACAGACCTCTCGCTTGTGTCTATTTGGACCACTGCCGCCCCTTACAATCTGACGGGGCTTACAAGTTTGTCTTGGTGGCAGTGGATTCATGCTCTAGATTCCTGTGGGTTTGGCCCCAGCGCTCGGCTCACGCCCGAACTGTTATAAAGGAGTTGCGAGTCTTCATAGGGACATACGCAGTTGGCACATTACATTCTGACCGCGGCCCGCGTTTAGCTCTCTGGCTTACAAGGAAGCCATGGGAAGTTTGGGTGTTGCATTGCGGTACTCATCTCCGTATCATCCAGAGGGAAATGCGATAGTGGAGAGGAAGAACAAAGACTTAAAGCAATCCTTAACAGCAAGGGTAATAGACTCGGGTGGTAGTTGGGTCAATCACCTATATGGGGTCAAGAGGGCACTCAATAACATGCCAAGAATTCCCTAGGAGGCCATACTCCTTATGAGGTCCTATTTGGGACAAGAATGTGGGTACCTGACCTCGATTGTGGCAGCACAGTGGTGGATAAAAAACCATTTGACATCGATAACCGTTCAGCTGTTTTACAGGAGCTCAATGAATTCTGGGCACTACAAAGCAAAGTCAAAGTAAAACGCACAGCCACTGGGGAAGTAAAATCAGTAACGGCATGACCTGCCTGGATCACAAAAGTCAGGGATCTGGTCAGGGAAAAGACTGAGGACAAGAAAGAATTTGGGTCATCCTACTGAAAGACTGTACCTGTCCTGGCTGTCGAAGGAACAAGAACAGTACTTCTTCTGCCTCTTGCCGGCAAGAAAGAAAAGAGATTTGTCTCCATTGATCTGATCAAACCACACTATGTGGCCGATCCTAGATAGCAGGCCGCGTGGGCTCCTGGGTAGCCGCTGCTCTCCTCTCACTACCATACAGGAGGTTCAGACAGAAAGACTGATAACATTTGAAAAGTCTTCTATAGCCTCCTGGTCAGAGACCTAGCTTTCCGCCCTTGCAGCTCAGCTGGTTGTGCCCCGCTGCTGCCCTTTCACCTCTCTGCTAGGCCCTCCTCTACCCGCAGGCTCCTGCCTGCGCCTCATCCCTGGTGGTCCAGTGGGAGAGCCTTGCTCTTCTGCTGGTCTGCTGTTGTCTGTCTTCGTGTTGTGCCCGTTTTCTGTCTCTGTCTGTATTTTGTGTCTGTCTTTTGTATCTCTGTGTTCTATTCTCTGTGTTTTTTAATTTTATTTTGCCCCCTTATTTATTTTCTGCCTCTGTCCTGTTCGTGCCCTCGGTGCAAGGTTTTTCGCTGCTGCTGCCCCTGCGGCCCCTCCCAGTTTCCCTCTCCCGCCTCCCAGCTGCACTTCCCTCCCCCCTGCCCCTATTTAATGGTGGCCGCTGGCGCGCCAAAGGCAAGCCCGTCTGTGCCCCTCTGCGACCCGACCAGCGCCAGGGACCCTGGATCTCCGACCACCCACCGCTAAGACTCAGCTGCCCTCCTCGCACTCAACCCAGCAAGGAACAACAACTGCCAGCTGTCCACACTGAACGCCACCCATGGCCAGTTCTCCTGCCGTCACTGCCGCCAGACCTTCACCACCGTCCGCACCCCCACGGCCACCGCCCACACGCCGAACGCCAACACCTCCGAAGCCCTGAGGTGCATCCTCCTCAATGTGCGCTCCCTGCACAGACACGCTGTAGAGATCTGGGAACTCCTCGACACCCTCTCGCCAGACATCACCTTCTCCACAGAAACTTGGACCAACTCCACCTCCGCCCCCGGCATTGCCACCGCCATCCAGGATGGATACAAGACCCAGAGGAAGGACCACCCCAACCGCCCAGGAGGAGGACTTGCCATCGCACACAAGAGCTCCCTCCAACTCACGACCTCCAACTCGAGCGACAGCCCGCCTACCACCGAACACCTCCATTTCCAGATCCAGACCAGCCCCAGAACGACCCTAAGAGGCACCCTCGCCTACAGACCTCTCGGATCTCGAACTGCATTCACCACCACCATCGCCGACCTCATCGCACCCCACGCCATCGCCTCCATGGACTACATAATCATCGGAGACCTCAACTTCCACCTCGACAACCTCAGCGACCCCTACTCCGCACCCTCCTGGACAACCTTGCCAACCTCGGACTGAAACAACTCGCCACCACCCCCACCCATGAGGCAGGACACACCCTCGACCCCATCTTCGCAGGAGGTAACAACATCCACTTCAGCCACACCACGCAACCCCCATGGATGGACCACCACTGCGTACACTTCCACATCGACAAATCCACGGCACCCAAACCTGCATCCCGCCCTCCACGAAGAAACTGGAGAAAAATCACTGAGGAGCATCTCAACTCCACCCTCAACCGCGATGCCCCTACCACCTCAACCGACGCCAACCTCGCATCTAAAGAACTCCACAGATGGATCTCGAACTGCGCAGACGAGCTCGCACCCCTACGTAATCCTGACAGACAGCGACCCAGGAAGGCCACCTGGTTCACCGCCGACCTCCAAGAATCCAGACGCACCTGCAGACGTCTCGAGAAGAACTGAAGAAACAGCGAATCCTCGGAAGACCGCACCACCTACAAGAACGCCATGACAGAATACCAACAACGCATCAGATCCACCAAAAGGACCTTAATCCAGAACAAGATCCTCGCCAACACCAGCAACTCCTAGGACATTTTCAGCATCATCCAGGAACTCACCAAACCCCCCAGCGAAACCACGGACTTCACCCCCTCCCAGGACCTCTGCAACAAGCTCGGCTCCTACTTCCATCTGAAGATCAAGGGCCTCTACGACAACTTCAACAACCAGACACCTGACTCTGAAACCACTCCATCCTCCAGCAACGCCAGCCAGCTCACTGTCTCCTCCTGGACCCCAGTCACCACCGAAGACACAGCATCGACCATAAAAGGCATCCACTCAGGAGCCCCCACAGACCCCTGCCCCCGCACATTTTCCACAGAGCCGCCGCCGGCATCGTTCTAGAACTACGATGCACCATCAACGCCACCTTCAAAACCGGCATCTTCCCCAATGACTAGAAACGCGCAGAAGGCAGACCCATACTCAAGAAGCCCCCAGCAGATCCCACAGACCTCAAGAACTATCGACCCATCTCCCTCCTCCGCTTTGCAGCCAAAGTCACAGAGAAGACCGTCAACATCCAACTAACGAAATTCATCAAAGAAAACTCCATCCTCGACCCCTCCCAATCCGGATTTTGCAGCAACCACAGCACTGAGAACGCTCTACTTGCTGCCACAGATGACATCCGCACCCTCCTCGACCAAGGACACACCACAGCCCTGATTCTACTCGACCTCTCTGCAGCCTTCAACACCGTTTCCCACCACACACTCACCGCCAGACTCCACGAAGCCAGCATACAGGGAACCGCTCTCGATTGGCTCCTCTCCTTCCTTGCCGACAGAACCCAAAGAATCAGACTTCCACCCTTCCTCTCCGAACCCACGGAAATCAACTGCGGAGTACCCCAAGGATCGTCGCTCAGCCCCACGCTCTTCAACATCTACATGGCCCCCCTCGCCGCCATCGTCAGACATCACGGACTCAGCATAGTATCCTACGCCGACGACACCCAGCTCATCCTCTCCCTCACCAAGGACCCCATCACCACCAGACTCAACTTCCAGGAAGGAATGAAAGACATTGCATCCTGGATGAGCAGCAGCTGCCTGAAGCTCAACTCAGAGAAGACAGAGGTCCTCATCCTCGGACCCTCCCCCTCTGCTTGGGACAACGCCTGGTGGCCCACCGCCCTCGGCAGCCCCCCCACCTTCACGGACTGCACCCGAAACCTTGGCATCGTACTCAACTCCTCCCTCTCCATGACCCGACAGGTCAACGCCGTCGCCTCCACCTGCTTCAACACCCTCCACATCCTCCGAAATACCTTCAAATGGATCCCCCGAAATCAAGGAAGACTGTCACCCACGCACTCATAACCAGCAGACTGGACTACGGAAATGCCCTCTACGCGGGGATCAACAAGTCTCTGCTCCGCAAACTCCAGACCATACAGAACACCGCAGCCAGACTCGTCCTCGGCATCCCTCGACACGAACACATCACCCAGCACCTGCGTAACCTCCACTGGCTCCCCATCGAGAAAAGAGTAACTTTCAAGATACTCACCCACGCCTACAAATGCCTCCACAACACCGGACCCCAATACCTCAATGACAGAATCTCCTTCCACGTACCCAAGAGGAACCTCCGATCCGCCGACCTCGCCCTGGCCGAACACCCGCGCATCCGCAGAGGAAGAACGGGTGGAAGAACCTTCTCCTACATCGCGGCCAAGACCTAGAAATGAGCTGCAGATCAATATCAGACACGCCCCCACCCGGCACAACTTCAGGAAGACCCTCAAGACCTGGCTCTTCAACTGACCGGAGCTGCTCGCCCCCCCCCCCAGCGCCTTCAAACCTTCATGGGTGAGTAGCGCGCTTCAAATTTCCCTGATTGAGTGATTGATTGATTGATATATGTAGTAATGGAGTTACCAACAATGAAATGGAACTCGTTCCTATTGAAATTGAACATCAAAGCACAAATGAAACACAGATATCAATGCGGCCTACCACCGACATCTACATCAATATGCCTCTACAGGAGACATCTGGAAGTTCAATAAAACCTGCTGAGCTACCAAAGATAGATTGAACTGCATCTGGCTACTTCATCGATTTTTTTCACTTTTTCTCTTGATCCAAATGAACCTGAGTCAACGCCAGCTCCTGTTTCCTGCAAAAAACAACTTCATGATTTCTACCTTTGGCTGAAAAAGACATACCTAGTGTCACCATGGCTACAGCTCTGGATAGCAACTGGCATACTGTTCCTACTCTTCTGGATAGGCTTAGTTACTGTCTTTTTCTTACTAGTTAATGGACATTATCTCCCAGAACGCTCTGCAGTATCACATGTGAACTTGGTACTGAAACCTCATACGTCATCTCATCGTGAACAGAGAGACCGGTTCCTATGTGAACATTCCAGTAGTTCCAGTTCCTGAGGGAATAGTTTGGGACAGAGTTTCGTATGATGTATTTGGTCCAACTGAACTTTTGAAAATACCACATGAATTTAAAACTTCTTTGAATGATATCATCACCTCCAGTACATACTCTGACGATTGGGATTTTGAGACTGTAAATAGTATGCTGTCTGATTTAGAACTGTCTGCAGCATTTTCGAAAAATGAAATGTTTGATGATTCATCTGATTATGACACCATGTATTGTTACCAACACTATGGTCATCATTTTCTGCATAAAACAAGTCCACCATGCAATGTTTTCACATATCACCAATGGGAACATTGCCCAACACCACCAAAAGCTAGTTCACAAACGTTACACAAACGTTTGCTTATTTTTCCGGGTTTAATACATCTGATCCACGCTCATATTATTATAAGCTTGCACCTACATCTGCACAGAAAAATACGCTTACTAATACGAAGTAGATATATTCTGCATCCTTTATTGCCCAACTGTCTGAACAGGGTTTTGACCTATGGAAAGACATTATAGACATAAAATCTGTCTGGGGGACCAAGGAATGTGTAGTATCCTCAGGTTTATACATATGTTTCTTTACACCTCTGTAACTAGCTGCTCAGCCAGTGTGATTGTTCCGGGTAGAATGTTAGTGTGATTGACATGGATGGAATGCTTGGGTGCCTGGTGTGAGTGTGGTCAGTTGGAAGATGGGCTGAGCAGCTAGGAGGCTGCTCCTGGTGGGGCTTGCTGTAGCTCTGTGTCTACTCTACTTAAGGACTTAATAAACTACACCAACTTCATCTTGGCTACGTCTACTTTGTCACTTGAACACGTGGGGCCAGCACACCACATTTATGGCGACGATCTGGAGCAAATCTCACGCATTTAAGGTAGTTGGTGCCAACTAAGGATGTGGAGTACAACAGGACTACGTGTAGGAAATAACCTACTACGTGTACCGATGAAGAGCAACAAGAGCAACAAGAATAAAGTAACTTTTTCAAGGAAAAGAAACAAGTCAAGCAAGAAACCAGTCAAGCACGCCCGCAGCCCCACCAGTGTCCACTACACCGGACAGCCCAGCCCAGGCGTGCTGTGTTTCCATCTCTACATCTACAACATCTTGTTAAAGATCCTATGCTACTACAAATGGCTTCAGTGCCACATCAAACATCTACAGTGCCACAACAAAAGTCTACTGCGCCACAACAAACGTCTACAGTACCTCATCAAGCAAGGTAATCAGTGGCTGCCTGTGTTTCTGCCCCCAGTGCAAGGTTAAATGTTTTTGTTTGGCGAAAGGCACTTTGGTTCAAGATTTTTATTTGTGGCTGTGCACTTGTTCAAGACAAAGGGACTCATGGCTTCAATCATCGTGTGCTACTTTGTGTGCACAAGTGAAATGCTGATGTCATTCCAACTTGCTGTGTGTGTGTTCTTTTGTCGTGCTCAAAGACATCTTCAAAGAAGTGGGAGTCTGCCTTTGACGCTGCCTTTATATCGAGGTTGGATCTGAGGGAAGCCCACTTGTGTCTGCTTCACGATGCTGGGTGTTCGTATTACCGAATTCGTATACTTGTAATTGATGGCATTTGCCTAGAAGCAAGTATGAATCTCTGCTGGCAAAAATTACACCAACATTTTCTTATCAGACAGTGCCGAGCAGACTGAGGACATGTCTGGAAGTCAGGTAGGACTTTTTCTGTCTAACATGGGTAGGCTAAGACCTCAAGTCTGCAGCGCCCAACCGCCGTTTTGAATTTAAAAAATAGAACTTTGCGCGAGGCAGATACTACACGTGCTTACCTGCTTCAGTCCTGCTCATTGTCCCGAGCTGTCTCGGAGTCTTGGCTGTGACGCACTCTTCTCTTCTGCTACGGGGATGCCTTCTTGAGTTTGGAGCACGCTTGCACTGCAAGCCACCCGGCGCGGCGTCAAGAAGCGTGCCGCCATCTTGTGGTTGGCGGATCCAGCCATACCGGTCAACTTTCACCCTCTGTGATGCACGTTTTCTACCTGTAATTCGCCAACCACGTATTGTTCTCTAAATAAAGTTTATTGCGAAATGGAAGTCCTCAGCAGCCTTACGATGTGCGGATCTCCTCTCACAGCATGGATCTTCATCTTCAGTCTCTACGAGATGGTCATATTGTCCCTCAAGTGTCTGCCTCTACAGTCTCGACGTTTGGGCAGTGAGTTCTTCTTTTGGTCACCGGACTTTGCCTACAATTCTTGCGGTGATTTTTCTGCTGCCAAGTACTTTGTTCCTCCGGTCTTCAGTGGGCACTGTATTTTCTGAGAGGTACTTTCTGGTGGCAAGTCTCCTGGAGTTGTTGAACGCCTGTCCCTCATTATCGCGGTGACAGGCACACCTATGACTTTGGTTAATCAACATGCATGTTTTTGGCTTACTGTATTTACTAAATGATTGTGGTTTCATTCATTTAAGAAATGTGTGTGTTTTTCTCAGACATGTCATATTTACGCTGGTATCATATTTCTACTTCTGGGTGTACTCACCCTCACGACTGTATTACAGAGATGTTTTTAACTCATTTTATCTTCATTACACTTGTTGTATCCCTGCATAAGGGATGGGAGTGGGTTTCAGTCCAATTTCCCCTCGTTTCAGATGTTGTATCCCTACCTAGGGATGGGAGTGGGTTTCAGTCCCATGTCCCCTCGTTTCAGATATTGTATCCCTACCTAGGGATGGGAGTGGGTTTTAGTCCCATGTCCCCTCTTTCACAGTTTGGCTCATCGGGTTTTTCCCTTGTCAAGTTTGGGATGGGTGTCAGCCCCATTTCTTGGTCTTTTCACCACGCATCTTTGCTGTTAACCCTCATACTTGGGTTATGGGGTGATAATCCCCTTTCTTCGTGTGTTGGACACTTTGTTGTACGTCTTTTGTGTGTAAGTCGCCCTGCGTGTCACTTTCTCTTGTGTCCAGTGTGTAAGCCGCCCTGCGCCTCACTTTTCTTTGTCTTGTGTGTGTAAGTCACCCTGTGCTTCACCTTGACATTATGTGTGCGTTCGCCACATTGTGCTGCACCATCTCGTGCTGCGTGTGTTCTTGGGTTTTTGCCCCATGTTACACTTACACTTACACTTAGTTGTTATGGGTTATCCCCATATTCACTCAGTCCCTCACATGAGGGGTGGCGTAGGGTTCTCTCTCTTCGTCACATTCTCCTTTCGTGAGGACCTCCTCTTCACGTTGGGTCATGCTCACTTGTTGTTTGTGAGTTCTTCCTTCACTCTTTATCTTTTCTTTGTTCACTATTAAAGGAGGAGGATGGTGTTAGTGTTTTCTATCTCTTTCTTCCTGCTTTCCTTCCTTGTTTGTCTGTTTTCCCTCTCGCGATGTGGTCTCACCCTCATCCCTGGGTTTACGGATTTATTGCTTCTATTGTATATTTACTGTGTATAGTTTTCTCGCTTCATTGTAGTTTCTCTTTTGTTTTTCATTTCGAGAGGAAGAGGATAATGTAGTATCCTCAGGTTTATACATATGTTTCTTTACACCTCTGTAACTAGCTGCTCAGCCAGTGTGAGTGTTCCGGGTAGAATGTTAGTGTGATTGACATGGATGGAATGCTTGGGTGCCTGGTGTGAGTGTGGTCAGTTGGAAGATGGGCTGAGCAGCTAGGAGGCTGCTCCTGGTGGGGCTTGCTGTAGCTCTGTGTCTACTCTACTTAAGGACTTAATAAACTACACCAACTTCATCTCGGCTACGTCTACTTTGTCACTTGAACACGAGGGGCCAGCACATCACAGAATGGCAGGTTCAGGGAACTGCGGCACTATTTAGAGCATGCCTCATACCACAACAAATTATCTTCCTGAACGACACTGTGCAACAGACTTTCTGTCTTGGGTTAGCCAAGATCAAGGACTTGAACACACCTCGTATTCCCTCGCTTTCACACTTTGAGGGTTGGCATAACTATACAGAAAATGGTGAGGGTACACCAGATGACATCATGCAAGGCGTTTCATACAATAAAACACATCCCAATTGGAAGGGATGGTTGGTTTGGTCTATCGACACAAATAGGTGTCAGTCAAGATTCAAGAGTACAACCGATGGGTTTAGTATCCATAGCCCTGACTTACGCTATGTACAACGAGAACATCCGGGGGTGGTGACATCATACAGTGTTGGGAAGTTATGCCTAGAATGGCTAAGAACCTCCACACTGTCACAGGTGAAACCACACTTGTCCTTACTCTCAGACGATATGGATTTGAGGGATTTTTTGCTAGGTCCCCGGAAGCTACGTCATAAACGTGTCTTATACGCTGTCTATAATGAAATGTGGAAAATCTCTCAACAAGAAGCTGCTGAGAGACTTCGTGAAATTGACAGAGTTAACTTAGAAAAGGCTTTGGCTGTGGTTGACAATGGCATGACCACACTGACATCCAGAATGTATTCACTGGGCAACATTGTATCCTCTGCTATAGATATACTGGAACAAGATCTGTCCATTCTACAACATGGGCAATCACAGTTACGTTCTATTATGTCATTAAGCTGGGCACTACAATCCTTGCGCTCTGGCTATGTGCCCTGGCGATATATCAACAGTACAACACTGTTCTCTGCATATAATTTGACTGAAAAGCAGACAACAATAGCACAAAGGGATGCGAAATATACAATGCTGCACATTGAAAAATTAGACCAATTACCTTTCACTGTGGCAGAGTCACTGTCCACAGAATGGTTAATTCATGGCCATATAACATTGCCAGTAACAACTTTCCAGTTTCAATATTGCCTAGAACACCACCAGGTAGGCAGGTATGAAGCAATGGGTAGGAAATTCATTCATGAATCTTGGGAATTACCATATAGATTTAGATGCAGGAACGGAGACACTAAAGTGTTTCTCAGCGGTACAGACTGCGAGAATTCATTAATTGGATCTCTCATTTGCCAGGATATTATGCTTCATGAGGCCTGTAATGGTTCAGTTGCAAACTTGTCCTGTCATTTGAAAGGGACCCCAGCTGCCGTGATTAATCCAGTGTTTAGGCTGCTCTCAAATGGGAGTTACTTAATGCTGAATGATCAAGGTTGTTGTGGAATGCTTCCAGGCATCGCATATCTAGTCTTAACACATAAAAGAGATGGGGACCGGGAGCTATTTAGAAAAAGAGTAGGTCCAGTACCCGTGCTCCCAAAGAACAACGTGATATACACTGGGGGGTAGCTGTTCCAAAGGTTACAAAAAGGTAGCAACCAAATTGTGGTTGATAGAAAGGAATAATTGAGAGTAGTCAATCTCGAAGAGGTTGGGTTCTAAACGGTGATGGGGGAATCCCTCCTTTTGGATATAGTGCCCTCACACACCCTTGCGAGTGTCATGCTTCATCATCGGGCGTTGCTCCTCGTGGGGGTGGCGCTGCTGTCCCCCACGGGCCCCGCGAGAGGGCTCTTTATCAGAGATCTTTTAAGGAGATGCCGCAGTTGTGCATGTGGGTGTGTGGGCCTTGGGAGGTAAGTGTATGAGTGAATTAAAATTACCAGACGGTACCTAGAACCAATATTTATTCGGGGGTCCGAATGGTAAGGTTAAAATAAATGTGGATACTGGAGCCCTCTTAGGAACAAATATAAAGGGCGGATGAGTAACTTCCCGCTCCTCTCAGAATCAGTGTAAGTGTGAGTTCAGGAAAACAGACTGGTCAACATGTTTCGCACTCCTCGTAGGTCCATAAGGGATCCATAGGCGCTTCGTCAGGACCGAGAAATAGGAGCAAATGAAGGAAAAAGGAACAGGGATCAGGGAAAGAAAGGCCCTGTATACCTGTAATACCTAGACTTTAAGGTGTATATGCGTTCTTGCGCTGAGAGGAACTCCTAGTGCGGGTACCTACCCCCAACCCCTTATTTAGGAAAACGGGCTTCGTCGGCGCGCACTCGGGGTGAGGCAGAGTTTAGTAGCTCGCCTCATCCAGGTCACTGACCTACCCCTCCGTAGCGGTGCGCCATATCTAGTTATAGTAAGTGCCAGGGTTACTTGTTGTATGCAAGTATTGTTTCCACGACCCACACAGTTAGGGAGGCGCCATTATGGTCTTTGTTGAATGTTTCCTTTATACGGTTTGATACTCTGAGCCGAATGAAAGCCATGCTTTTACAGAAAGATGTGCCCTTAACCTCAGCCCGAGAGACTTTTGATCTCGAGGTTGTAAGGTCCTCAGCTGAGATACAGGCACTGGTACGAACAAATTGCCCTTTCCATTTTGGAGAAATGGTACAGCGTATCTTTAACATGTCTGATACGAAGGGTAGAGTACACCTATTTAAGACCATAGGTTCTGGACTGTTAAACACCTTTCAGACAGTCTTCGGAGTGATTCTAGCTTTTATACACTCCGTATTAGGAAGCATTTTTGGAGGGCTTCCGCTTATCCTGCTACTGGTAGTGGAAATCCTGGTTTTAATTTTTTTTGCTTCGCAATGTACGTCCCACTCACCAAGGAAATGGAAAAACCACTCTTGGAGCGACGTTACCGTGATTGCATGGTACTCCATCTGGGCACACCTCGAGTTCAGGAGCTAAGCGAGTCTTGATACCTATCATTCCGACCAGTCTGGATTGACTGTGTTTTGTCTGTTCTCCGCTGCTTGTTCTGCGGACAAGAATGCATGTTGGATCTCTGTCTAACACTTCCATCGGTTGCACCACCGGATGTGGATGTATTACTGGACCAGCTAAAGGCCCACGTAGTGCAGTGTCCTCAGCATATTCCCATGTTGATGTCGGCATTCTAAGAACCACAACGGGATGCTTCAGCTCCTGTTGGATTGGATACCGGCTCCACTACTGGCACACAGGCTTTGGATGTTTCAACTGCTTCCCCAGCATCGGCTGTGGGAAAGTGAAGAATATCACCTTTGCTCGATTGACCTAATTTGTGAGGTGTTACTGGGACCGTCGTCTGCGAAGGCAAGCAGCAGTGATGTTGCGTCTTCCACACATGACACATAAACATTTGGCTCTCCGTGTGCTGGGTAAAATTTGGCCTTTTTTCCAAAACAACAGAAATTGGAATTTCAAACAATTTTTCCTTTTTACTCTTACTGAGCACCATGGCTTTCAGATGCTCTCAGTTGTCCAAACTATATATATGAACATATTTTAACTTGTAGATTTTTTAAAGCATTTTTTATAAACTTTTAGAAATTTTTATTCTGAACATTTTAACAATGTTTTATGATTGATTGGAAAGACATTCCCTTTTTAGTATGTCATCCGGTCGGATGAGGAGTGGGTGTTATGCTTTGTAATGTACCCCAATATAGGCTTGGGTAGTCACCTAACCTTTCACCTACATTTACCGTACCATTGTACTACATAACGGGTTTTGTGCTGATCTTTTACCTAGTTGGGTGCTGCATAAATGTTGTGTGGTTTTCTCCAAAAACTAGCCTCATTTATTATGCATGAGGATTCTCAGAATCACAGCAGTACTACCATCTTCTTAATAATCACTCAAAGACCGCCTAGACAACAACGCACACAACAGCAAAGAGCTCTTCAACATCGTGAAGGAACTCTCCAACCCCAGCTCCAACACCAACGACATCCAGCCGTCGCGAGACCTGTGCGACTCACTGGCCACCTTCTTCCACCGCAAAATCGCCGACATCCATGACAGCTTCAACACCACAACCGCCCAGGCAACCACCGAGACCACTGCCCCCACAACCACCAACCGCCTGCTCTCCTGGACCAACATCAACGACGAGGACACCAGCGAGATCATGAACACCATCCACTCCGGTTCACCGCTAGACCCGTGCCCTCACCACATCTTCAACAAAGCCAGTACAGCCATCGCGCCCCATCTCCGGAAAATAATTAACATCTCCTTCGAGACAGCAACCTTCCCGGAAAGCTGGAAGCACGCCGAGATCACCGCCTTACTCAAGAAACCCAAGGCAGACCCCAAGGACCTCAAGAACTTCCGACCCATCTCTCTGCTCCCGTTCCCCGCGAAGGTCACCGAGAAAATCGTCAACAAACAACTGACCCGCTACCTCGAGGAGAACAACATCCTGGACCCTTCCCAGTCCGGCTTCCGCAGCAACCACAGCACCGAAACCGCCCTCATCGCCGCCACCGATGACATCAGGACCCTGCTAGACAACGGAGAAACAGCAGCCCTCATCCTCCTGGACCTATCAGCCGCCTTCGACACGGTCTGCCACCACACACTACGAACACGCCTTCACGACGCCGGGATCCAAGAGAAGGCCCTGGACTGGACCACATCCTTCCTTTCCGGCAGAACACAAAGCGTCCGCCTCGCCCCTTCCGATCCAAGGCCACCAAGATCATCTGCGGCGTACCCCAAGGCTCCTCCCTCAGCCCAACGCTGTTCAACATCTACATGGCACCCTCGCCCACGTCGCCCGACAGCACAACCTCAACATCATCTCCTACGCCGACGACACCCAGCTGATCCTCTCCCTCACCAAAGACCCTCACACCGCCAAAGCCCACCTCCACGAAGGAATGAAGGCCGTCGCCGAATGGATGAGGACCAGCCGCCTGAAGCTGAACTCGGACAAGACGGAGGTCCTCATCCTTGGTTCCAACCCTTCAGCCTGGGACGACTCCTGGTGGCCAACATCACTGGGAACAGCCCCGCCACCCACCGACCACGTACGCAACCTAGGGGTCATCCTCGACCCCACCCTCTCCATGACTAAGCAGGTCAATGCCATTTCCTCATCCTGCTTCAACATCCTCCGAATGCTCCGCAGGATCTTCAAGTGGATCCCCACCGAAACAAGAAAAACAGTCACCCAGGCCCTCGTCACCAGCAGGCTGGACTACGGAAACGCCCTCTACGCAGGAACGACGGCTAAGCTCCTGAGACGGCTGCAACGCATCCATAACGCCTCTGCACGTCTTATCCTCGACATCCCCCGACGCAGCCACATCACACCCCACCTGAGAGACCTGCACTGGCTCCCTGTCAACAAGAGGATAACCTTCAAGCGCCTCACCCACGCACACAAAGCACTCCACAACTCCGGACCAGCCTACCTCAACAGATGACTCAGCTTCTACACCCCCACCCGCCAGCTCCGCTCGACCAGCCTCGCCCTCGCCACAGTCCCCCGCATCCGGAAAACGACCGCCGGCGGCAGATCCTTCTCCCACCTCGCCGCCAAGACCTGGAACACCCTCCCCACCAACCTCCGACAGACCCAAGACCTACTGGCCTTCAGAAGACTCCTCAAGACCTGGCTCTTTGATCAGTAGCAGCACCACCCCCCTCTTCCCCCAGCGCCTTGAGACCCTCGCGGGTATGTAGTGCGCTTTATAAGTGACATGATTGATTGATTGATTGATTGATTGATAATAACTATGTATAAGGGTCATCCCTTTTGTCACCCTCAGTCGACATGACACAGCAATGTAGAACCCCTGAGGGTACCTTTTGGGTATAAAAACACCATACAGACAGAGGAGAAAGACTTCCATGCTGACACACTGACGCAAGACGCTGAGGTTCCTGCACGCAGGCACTCCAGCACGCAGTGGTCTGACATCCATCGCGGGGTGTCCATCTTGAGACCAAGACGGGGTCCTTCATTCTCTCACACCAGGTAATGGGGTTGGGTCTTTCCTAGGGGGATTCTTGGCTATACACATAGATATATGCTAGGTACATTTCGGTACATCTAGTTAGGGTCTGCATCCTAGGAGTACGCATTAGTACTGTCAGGTATTTATATGCCTGCATATACTCATTGTTTTAGTACTATGGTAGAAATCTACCATCCTTTTACTCTGTTGGTACTTATAATCATTTATATCTGTTTCTGTCATATGGTTGTTACAGCACACATATTTTACACTAGAATGACACTGGTTCAATAAATGCTTATTGAAAACGTCCCCACCGTTTTTTCTGTGTATCTCTCCGAGACAAAAGTGAACATGAGTGACTGTGCGAAAAGTACTGTACTGTTTCCACGATCCCTGAGGGGATGGGTTGTCATGTTCAATAGTTGCCAGAAACTATTCTCTCCTTGGTAATGGGGGTTCATAGTGGCACTGTGAGCTAGCTCGTATACAGGTGAACATATCCGGTGAGGGTGTCTGGAATCAGTCTGGACACCTATCCCACAGTTTATGTTGTCTAAACGCGCAGATCCTATATAGATTTATCGGAACTACACAAAATGGGATGAGAACCTTGTTTCTGCGTGCTCATATAGCTGCTGGTTGAAAATTGATTTCCCCACACTAAAACGCAAGAAGTAACAGCACTTAAGAGTCTAGAACAAAGATTTGGGAAACCAGAGCATCCCCAGGAAGGACTACATTCAGTTGCTGTTTATTAGATATTAGCTGTTTTCTGTAGGAAGTAATCAGTTAAGAGGAGAATCCATAGAAGAATCTTCTTGATAATAGGAATTGAAAGATGAAGGAAATTCCACAGTTGTATTTGTCCCTGGATTTAGCACCTATTGAGAAAAATCAGAAGATACTCACTCAATGTGGAAAGCATAGCAGATAGAAGAATTTGCAGAGGGAACTCGTTGGGCGACTTTGACATAGTAACGTCAGATGTATGCCATGTTTACACATCTTTCTGGGTGCTGGGAGAAACTTATATGGGGGAAAATCGAATTATAAAAGTCAATTACTCCTTCTGATTTACAGCCCAGCAGATTTTCCATCATTGTAAATTTAAGGATGTTGGCAGCAAAGATGGTACTAGAGAGGGTGGCATTGCAAAAAGCTTAGAACATCCACAAATCTGTGAGCTTGTGGATATTTAAAAACATTTTGATCAGCAGTTTGCCACTGGCACTTAGACATAAAACGACTCCAGTGAAGGACAGGAGCAAAGTCCTTTGCATTGTTATCTATGGAAAGCCATATCATAAGGTGTATCTTCACCAGGACAAATCTATTGTTAAAAAATACATGTTTAAATGTACATTTTCAGATGACTTGCCCATGCTGAGTAGCAAACAAGAGCAAAATTTGCAGGAGTAAATTTTGCAAAGATTGTACTCCTGGAAATGTACGGCTGTAGATTATTTTTGAATCCTCAAAAAGTAAGACGTCCTACAAATGTAGATTGAATCCCGCACTAGTAGAATTCAGACTTTCAATGATGACCCTGGCAATGGCTCCTTCCCTAGTGTGTGGTTCCACGGCATCACGGACAGTTCTGAGTGGATTCCCTAGTCAGCATGAGTGCTGGGAATCCTTAACATACAAAGCATCGGCCATTGTTGTATCAGAATGTTTTCTGTGGTTGCACGGATGAAAGGGAGAGCAGGTAAATGGAGAGAAAGTTGAATGTTGAACAGTGAGTGTAGTCTCCTGGCTAGTGCGCATGCTTAGTAATGGGGTCAAAGGCGGAATGTATAAAGTACATCATTTCCCTAACTTCAGCATGCATGCTCCAGCATCAGGGATACACACATTCCTGGGAAAGACAGCTCCATGCTTCACAGCGAGTTTTTCTCTGCCAGAGGCATCTTCCTGTTTGCTCCTGCTTCTTCTTGTCCTCTTAGAATGCTGGTGTCTTCCTGTTTGCTCCTGCTTCATCTTGTCCTCTTAAAATGCTGGTGTCTTCCTGTTTGCTTCTGCTTCATCTTGTCCTCTTAGAATGCTGGTGTCTTCCTGTTTGCTCCTGCTTCTTCTTGTCCTCTTAGAATGCTGGTGTCTTCCTGTTTGCTCCTGCTTCTTCTTGTCCTCTTAGAATGCTGGTGTCTTCCTGCTTGCTCCTGCTTCATCTTGCCCTCTTAGAATGCTGGTGTCTTCCTGCTTGCTCCTGCTTCATCTTGCCCTCTTAGAATGCTGGTGTCTTCCTGTTTGCTCCTGCTTCTTCTTGCCCTCTTAGAATGCTGGTGTCTTCCTGTTTGCTCCTGCTTCTTCTTGTCCTCTTAGAATGCTGGTGTCTTCCTGTTTGCTCCTGCTTCTTCTTGTCCTCTTAGAATGCTGGTGTCTTCCTGTTTTCTCCTGCTTCTTCTTGTCCTCTTAGAATGCTGGTGTCTTCCTGTTTGCTCCTGCTTCATCTTGTCCTCTTAGAATGCTGGTGTCTTCCTGTTTGCTCCTGCTTCATCTTGTCCTCTTAGAATGCTGGTGTCTTCCTGTTTGCTCCTGCTTCTTCTTGTCCTCTTAGAATGCTGACCCCAGTCTGTGGCTCTACTTCTGCTCGTGAAGTTAGATTTTGGGTCTGGTTATGATCCTACTAGACAATGGAACTATTCTGCTTTTTTTACTTCTTCCTGCATGCTGACTATGTAGCTCATGCGGATTCCTGCTAATTTCTGGCTGCTGTATATTCCTGACACTTAGAGGGGCTTTTTCTTTTGTATTATAACCTTAACGTGATCATTATTTGTGTGAACTTTCATTGCATCTGCCTTCTGATTCCTGAAAGATTCTCTGCTGACCCTACTTCTCTTAACCCTTACAGGAGCTCAACACCTAGAGAAGGCCTCTGTGTAGGACATCACGCTTTATGTAGCTGTGTTTACATAATATACTATATATTATGATAGGAGAACTTTAGAAACAACCAGAGAGCGCGCCACAATAAACCGTGAATAATAAACACTCTAGAGTAGGAAGTGGACATTAGAGTAGGCACCGAGACGAGATTCTTGTTCCAGCATCTTAGACGTGGAACTTCTCTGGTTGTTGTAGGATGTGCTCTTTAGAGCTGTAGTGTAGAAGTACACGGGTGCTTGAAAACCCATCCATGATGACTTCATGTTCTCATCATACACATAGCAATGCTATTCCCTCTAACCACCACGATAGCTGTATTTCACCCAGTCGGGTGGCTCAGTGAGTTGACCAGCTGGTGGTCTGCAGGTCACAAGTTGTAATCTTTGCAAGGCCAATTCATCATTCCATCCGTTGGTTCAATTCTCAACTAATCCATTGCGTTAAAGCAATGTTCTATTTACGTACCTTGTGAATGGTAGAAGCGTTGCACCAAGCGCTATACAAGAAAGAGGTTATTCTATTAACTTGGTTGCCACACGTACTTGTAAATCACTACAGTTTGTACACACCAGAAACTCTCCTGCCAGCCAAGGAAAAAAATATTTTGAAGTCACATTGTGTCAATGCTTCACTCGCTCCTGTATGGCCCGCCTACACAAATGAAGCAACATAAACATACAGTTATTGCCAGTAATTACAGCAATAAGACGGATGTTTAGTAACACACATAGGTCTCGATTCACAAAGATTTTGCAGTGAGTAGCGGTGGCGTACTCTATTAATGCTCCTAGTTTACTCCTGAATTTCAGGAGTAAGCCACGTGTTCGACTGACTTACTCCTGAAATTCAGAAGTATGCTAGGAATACTACAAGAGTAGATAAGTCCAAAATCTTTGTGAACGGGGCCAGTGGCAATCTGAGACTCAAGGCTAGAATTTGTCCATGGGCTCCATGGCATTTCAATGCCCCAGAGGCCAATGAGTAAAACAGATACGTTGAATTAAAAAAATCAAAACACGAGTATGAGGAGAATTTTAGGAAAATGGAAAGACATTGGAAAGTTGACATTCCTTGACACAAAGCCAAGCAAATTCTCCAGTCGCTTCCAGTGATGAGGTACCACAGGCAATGTATGCGTGGCTGGAAAAGTCACGAGGGTTGGATGTTTCAAACACTTTTTTTCCACAGAGAGATTGTGGAAAAACTCCGTGATCCACCTGACCCTAAAAATCCCCATTAGATCATACGTGAGGTCGCAGGGCCACTGCCCTGGCTCTTAGGATGGCGGTCACGCGCAGTCTCGTGATTCGTTTGATGGGCAGGCGTTGCTAGATCTAGAAAATCAGCAGAAAATGTTATTACAAGAAAAACATTGTGATGTACATTTTTTTATGATCAAATATTTGGACCAGTGCCTGGAAGTTAAATTGAACACAAACTGCAGCGATTTAATGACATCTCATTCCTGTTGCATTTGGCACACATTCTCATTTTCATTACTAAAGGTGGTTTCCTTCAAAGGTGACTTCCTTTTAGGACTATTTCAAAGTAAATCGCTGTCAGCCTTGTGCAGACCGGCTTCCTCCTTGATTTCCTGACAAGGTTTCAGCCTAAGACTCCACACTTCTCTTGTTTCCACTGCCTGGGGCTCGCACGGTAAATGTTGCTCTTTTTTTAATGTGGCATATACACTTTTAATTTTTACATTTTTAAGCAATGACGTATGCAACCGTAAGGGCTCGAGACAAGGTGAAGCACTTCCCAAAATACTAGAATGTTAACTAGTATAGTGGTAAACATATCCCCACTTAGCATGTGGGTCTCATTCCACATTTTATCTTTGCACCTGTTCTACCAATTCCTGCTTGAGAATTTAGGAAGCTGATCAGTGGCACCAAATTCATCCACTTGTAGCCAACCCCGATAAAGCCAGGGTCAAGTGGCTGGTTAGATGCAGAAACTCAGTTGGTTTAAGTTTTTGCTGCAGACATGTGGAAACCTGTGACTCACTGGGGCAACAAAAGTTGCTGCACTGTGTTCTATAAGGGAGAGAAAGCAGGACAGAGCCATATTTACTAAATATTGCCTGCTGCTGCCTTTCCTTGCGCTGGGGCACAAACTAACTGCCTAGAGCAATCAATACACCTTTGCACTGTTGCTCACAGGTGTGTGCCTGGTGTCTAGTATAGTATTTCTACGTAAAGTATACCCTTTCAGTGCAAAATCCAGTGCCTAGAAACTTTTTAGAACATTCCACACATTGGATGTGTGCTGTACAGTGCAGCAAACATGCAATGTGTGAAATGTGTGTTGAAATAAAATCATTTTTCCAACCTTGCATTTGCTTGAAGGAGGCATTATTCACTCAAAGCCAAGTCTGACAAACTTACTAGACTGCGTTTTGCGTCAAAAACATTGGGTGCTTGCACTGCAACACTCAAGTACCCCCCATGTAAAGCCCCCTTGATGCAAAGAAGTGCAAAGCAGCACACAGTGCAATTTGCACCAAGAAAAGGGCGCCTTTCCAGAGCAAAATACCTTTTGCACTAAAAGTATGTCCCTTATCCAGACTTTGCAGTGGTTCAAAGTGTTACAAACTCTGCCCCACAGACTCCAGTCTAATACATCAGTTTTCCTTGGTTGATGAAATGGGGACAGGCTCTTAAACACCACGTTGCAGAGGTGAGTGAGGCTAAACCACCAGGATTTGTTCCTCTTTGGAGGTCAAAATTAACAAAATGGCAGCAACCTTATACCTTGTGAATCTTGGCCCGACTTACCTGAAACATTCAAGAGTTAAAAAGGCTCTGAAGTTGTGTCGATCAGAGAGGAGCAACTGTGCTCCCAAGTAAGTCTGAAGTGATCATCTTGCAAAAGGGCCATCTGGTGAATGATGTCACAATAGATCACAAAATCCCTGCTAATTGAAAAGAAGTCTCTAGACTCTGTGTGAACTTCCTTCTTGTTTATTTAGTACAGTATTATAGATAGGTCCAGCTCTGGTTGGCGCAGCCACAGCGCCCACTCTCGTCATTCTAAATCCTTACAATTCCATACACACCATCATCATCATCAAAGGTTTATTGGGTTTAAATGAAACCACACATATAAAATACCAGCAGTAAAACAGATAAAACAAATGTAAAAACAGTTACCTTAGTATAAAAACACATCAGGCAAATGATGTCTACAAAAGATACATAAAGTGCCTTGGTGCATTAAAACAAACAGTACAGATCATTTCCTTCCTTCTTAATACAATGCATAGCACATGGCATTTATTGCTATATAGGGATTATTTAAGCAAAAACAGAAGTTTGCACTTAACTAAAGCCATGCTCAGGGTGTTTGTACATATAAATACATCCATTTTCCGACAATTCTCCTGCAATTAACTGCAGAGGCAAGAAATCTATAGATGGTATAACACACAACGTAGGTCTGCAGGTGCTCTAATGCCTCTTTGCATTTCTGTATATTTAAACTTTGCAGTAATGGTCTCAGTATGTGGGTTCACTGATCTCTATATAGCTTGCAGAAAGAAAAAAAGTAAATTTGTGACTGTTGTGCTGTTGAGCTACATGGACATGGGAGCAGATCTTTACTATTGCATACGTTTGAAGGGTATGAAACTAAGAGATGGGCCATTCCCAGCCTGAATCTAATATGGTACAAACTTTGGTTATGTGGTGTTTTGAGCAAGTATGGCTCGATAGCTGGAGTAGTGCTTAATGGAAAATATAACTCGACAGACTACTTGGTTTCAACCTCCCACCTCTTTTCTACAATCAGTTGTTGTAGTCCGGCTATTACTATGGCTTTGTCTGTATGGTTGATTGATGACGGATTATCAAACAAATCCATTCTACCAATTAGGTAAAGATCTTCTCTAATGTGAGTTAACCAATTAATTTTATGAATACTGCCTAATTTAAGGCAGTCAGTAATTAAAACCTTGTGACATGGCTGCTTCTGGCTTGGAGCAAACCGATGGCCATACCAGGGTAGGTGCCAACCTCAGTGTGTCTCTCAGGTATTGGAGGCCTAGTTCTTCATGTGCCAGTATGGATGGATCAGAGTTAGGGAGAGACAGTAGTCTGCGGAGAAATCTATCTTATTGTATTCCACCCACACATTCCACATTACAGGCACCTGCACACATTCTTAACATTCCAACTCAAAGTAATAAGACCCAACACACTTTCTCCCTCATACAAACAAATGAAAAAACAGGAAGAAGAAACAAATTGTAAAAGACACTAAATAACTGAAGATAACAGTTTCATACCATTAGTCATGAAATTTCATGAGTAAAGTTTTTGCACGTTGTATACATGAACTGTGAGCTCTGCACATGCCATCCTCTCCAGTGTTAAATTGTGATCTTGTTCCTTCATTTAAATCAACTTCTATATACACAGAAGAACGTGTCACAACTGACAATTTGTCATCACCAAACTTAACTACAGACCTACACATTTCAGTTACTTGTTTGGGAGCAGAAAACTTCGAATTACATTTTTTTTAAAACTCTTGGTATCTTCATCTTAACTCTTGGTATCCTCACAGGCTAAGGGCTCAATCGCCAACGCAAAGAGCAATGGGGAAAGCGAGCACCCCTGTCTAGTCCCCCACCCCACCTTGCACGTCTCCAAAAATCACTCTGCCAGTCTTCACTCGGGCCGTGGGACTCGAGTATAGAAGCCTAGTCCAGTTCACAAAACCGGGCCCTAACCCCAGCTTCTCCATCACATGATAAAGAAACCCCCAATCTTGACAATCAAAGGCATTCTCGATATCTATCGCCATGACCAGCCTCCCCTTATCATAGGTGTCATCTGTCATTAGCGCAAAAAGTCTCTGAATATTGAGCATGGTGTTGCGCCCAGGGATAAACCCCACTTGATCCAAGTGAATCAACCGAGTCATGTAGGGCAGCAATGTGTTGCTAGAATTCGGCTAAGAATCTTATAATGGACATTAAGCATCAACAATGGCCAATAGGCCATCACATCATGGGGTGGGCGCTCAGGCTTCAACAGCAAAATCACTTACGCCTCCCAGGTTGAGGCCGGTAGACAGCCAAGGTTACATGCTGTACTGTATAGCTCTACCAAGTTGGGGGTAAGGATATCAACATATCTGGCATAGAACCCCACTGGGAGTCCATCTGCCCCAGGCACCTTACCCCAGGCCATATTCTTCACTGCGGCTTTATCCTTCCAGAGCGGGATATCAACCCCCAACTCCTCAGCCTCCTTCCGGGTAATCATCAGGAAGGCCAATTGGTCCAAAAAAGCATCCACCCCATGTGGCCCTTGATCAGGGGTCCCCGCATACAGAGAGATATAATACTCTCCAAATCTCTCATTAATTCTGTCCTGCCCATAGATTTGCACTCCCCGCTCCGACTCAAGTTTCAGGATCATGGAGCCCTTCTTGGAGAGATTAGCTTGCCACACCAGTAGAGACCCCGCTTTGTCCCTCTCAGCATTGGCCCTGACCATATACTGCCGGTAGTCAAAGCAACAGAGCTTTTCAACATGTTCTGCTAGTGTAGGAAGCTGGGTTTCTGTTGCAGTAATCCCCCCCCCCACACTTTTTGCCAGACTACTGATGCACTTTGACTTGATGTGCCCTGGGTCTCTGCCAATCAGGTTCCCAGGGCCTGTGTTCTTTCCCAAAACTGTATCGTGTACCCCCAATTGGCACCTCTCTGGCCACATGTCAGTTCCTTGTAAAAGGTACCATGGGTACAAAGGGCACTGTGGCCAGGGAAGGCCTCTAAGGGCTGCGGCACTTATTGTGTAACCCTTAGAGGCCCTGTACCTTTACACACATACACACACTGCCATTGCAGGCTGCATGTTTTGGTGCAGAACAAAGTGAAGAGTCGACATAGCACACGTCCCTGTGTGCCATGCCTACAACCCACTGCCCTGGCATAGGTCAGCCAACCCTCTAGTGGGCGCACTATACCAGTGGTGAGGGTACAGGTGCATGAGCCCTGTACCCCTACAGTGTCTAAGCCAATTCTTAGACATTGTAAGTGCAGTAATGCCATTAAGAGTATATGGTGCTGGGAGTTAGTCATTACGAACTCCACAGCACCATAATGGCTTTACTGAAAACTGGGAAGTTTGGTATCAAACTTCTCAGCACATTAAACCCACACTGATGCCAGTGTGGGATTTAATGAAAAATTCACTCAGAGGGCATCTTGGAGATGCCCCCTGAAAAACGACCAGCCTCTGGTGGGTTCCCTGACTGGTACACACCAGCCTGCCACCACGAGACATGTTTCTGGGCCCCTGGGGTGGGAGCCCAGAAGGTATGCCCACCTCTGCCAACTCCACCCCTTAGGTGGGGAGGCGAGGTGAAGCCCACTCTTCAGTGTCCGCCATCTTGCAGATGGCAGGCACTCCCCAATCAGGATTAGGGATTGTGCTCACTCCCCCACGTGGGGTGAGCACATCAAGGGTGTAGTCACCCTAAGGTCAGTAGCCAATTGGCTACTGACCTTGAGACCCCTAAAACGCCCCCTAAATACAGTATTTAGAGGGCAGCCCTGAAACAAGAAGGCAGACAAGAAACCACAAGAAGAAAAGAAGAAGAAGGACCGAACTGCCGTGCCGAAGCTAAGAAGAGGAGGACGCCCACTGACTTGGCCCCAGGCCTACCTGCCTGTCCCCACCTCGAACCTGCAGAAGTGAAACTCCGGTATGTCCTGCAGCCAGCAACCTCAAGAACCCCAAGGACCTGCCCTGCCTTCAAAAGAAAAGACTTTGTCTCCTGTGAACACCAGATTTGTTCACCCATAGACTCCAGCTCCAGCAAAGTCCTTGAGTCTGCACCACTCTGCACCCGACGCCCACGGCCTGAGTTCGAGTGGCCCAACACCACGAGGAGGTCTCCCCAGCAATCCTGACCCGAGATCCGGTGACCCCTGACCTGCCTCAAGCTTCCAGCCGACTCCTGCAGCCTCAAACCGGAAGGTCATTCCAACCTCGACCAGGAGCTGGTAAGAAGATCCGACCCTAAAAGACGCCCCTGCACCCGACGCCCCACGGCCTTGGGTGGCCCAACCGATGGTGTCTAACCAACCCCCAGCATCCCAACTTACCTCTCCAAGTGGTGGTCGCACCCAGAAGACCTTCGTCCCCGAGCCTGCAGTGTGTTTGCAAACCGGAGACTCCCCATTGAAAGTAACAGGGCACACGACGACAAACCAGCACCCTGCACCCGGTTGCCCTAGTGACGCTGAGGGTACACTTTTGGTGCTATCTTGAACCCCCATTTGCCCTGAGCTTAAGTCCAGGAGCTTTGCTCCCACAACCTTGTGGCCTGCCCGTAAGCAGCCACCAACCGGAGGCCCCCTACCCCCCATTGGATAACATTGGGCCTCAGCACTCTGCACCCGACCGCCCGAGTGTCGCTGAGGGTGTAAAAAGAGTGCGTCCTTGACCCAGGGGGTCCCCTGAGTCTAACCCCAGAAACCCAACTCCCACAACAAAGTAGTTAACTGTTAACCGATAACACTATTTCCTCCGATAGGATAACATTGACTGTTTTTCTATGAAAAGTTTCTAAGTGTTGAGTTGGAAAATCTATAAAAGTGTTTAAAACTGTAACCAAATAACAAAAATGCTTTTACTTACCTGTTTACAGGAAATGTACCAGTGTAGTATCCAGGGGCCAGATGTACGATGGTTTTCAGTGTGCGCAAACGGGTTTTAGACCCGTTTGCGCTCGCTAAAAACCTTGGGCCTATGTACAAAACCTATTTTGCGACTCGCTAATCAATTAGCGACTCGCAATGTATGCCATGTATGAATGTTTTGTGACCGCAATTGCAGTCGCAAAACACTCGCAAATTACCACCTACTTCATGCAATCGCAAATGGAAAGGGGTCCCCAGGGGACCCCTTACCCTTTGCAACTGCATGCGAAAATATTTTTTAAGGGCAGGCAGTGGTCCCAGGGACCACTGCCTGCCCTTAAAAAATGAAACGAAAAAAGCTGCTTTATTTAAAAGCAGTCCAAGACATGGTGGTCTGCTGAGCCCAGCAGGCCACCATCCCTGGGAGGGCCACCCATTCCCAATGGGGTCGCAAAATGCGAGTGCCTCATTAATATTAATGAGCCTCGCATTTTGCGACCCCATTGGGAATCGCAATCAGTGTCTCTGACACTGTTGTACATAGTAAATTGCGACTCGCAATTTGCGACTCGCCACACTACCACAAATAGTAATGCCTCATCTCCTCCAAAATGGACTAGTGGAACACTTGGTCCTCCAGCGCCTGGACCCTCAGATGCCAATCCTGGATGCGGGGGTGTGCCAACTCCCATTTCAGGGAAAGCAAAACCAGGCTATGATCGGAGAGCATTCTGGCCAAACTCTCAACATTCTGCACAGCCACATGCACCCCGGGTGTGCAATGGAATGTGTCAAGGTGGACATGCAACTCCTGCATAACTGAATAGTTAGAGTAGTCCCTGTCCAGGGGGTGAGTGCACCTCCACAAATCAAGCATTCCCCACTGGAGCAGCCAACTTGAAAACGTCCATGCCAGCCGGACAACCTGGGAGTCACATAAAGGTGGGTGGGGCCTATCTAGTGCAGGGTCTACAACAGCACTATTGAAATCCCCTCCCAGAAGCACAGCATGCAGCATGCAGCATGCAGCATGAATGGGGCCAGGACTCTCGACAACTCATCTAGAAACCCTGCTTGGTCCGTGTTAGGGGCATAGATACTGACCATAGCCAGGTCTCAGCCAGCAAGTCTGCCCAGGACCACTACATATCTCCCAGCTGGGTCTACTAGCTAACAAGTCTTTTGAAAAGGAACCCTAGGGTGTATCTACAGAAGTACTGCCCTAGCAAAAGCCGAGTACAGGGTAGTGCAGGTCTGACCCTGCCAGAGTTTATGGGGCACCAGTCCCTCAGCTGCAGTTAAATGGGTCTCCTGTAGGTGGGCAATATGAACCCCCGTCTCTTGTAACGTTTGCACATGTTATTAAGCCCTCAGATATTCCAGGATATAAACTTATATGTCATGAGGGCAGCCATAGGTGGATGAAATACATTGTGCCCAGTAGCCAGGCAGGGTAACACGCCCGTCCCCAGGCCTCACATGTCCAGGACCATGGCTCATGTAGAACGCAGCAACAGGCACGGGCAACTCAACAAAAACATACTCAACTCTCCAACCCCAGGACAAGAAGGGAACATCCCCCTATCCAAACCAGTAGGTTAACAAAAAGCACATGTGCAGACAACACAGGCGTAACAGCAGTAGGGGGGTACGCCAACAGGGGCACCTCCCAGCTTCACAGCACACCATCCATAAGAAGCAAGTAAGCCATTTATACATCGATAAGCTCAACTCAAATGCAAAGTTGAAGTAGGTACCATCCACTCCATAGTCCCACATTGTAATTGTAATTGTAAATGGGTACTTGTAAAGCGCACGGCTACTCCACAGAGTGTCCCAGCGCTAAAGGACCACAAGACAGACGACCAGTCAGTGTCGGACAAGCACTGTGGACTGTTATTGCTGGAACAGCCATGTTTTTAACTGTTTCCTAAAAGAAAGCAAATCCTGGACTTGCCTGAGAGGCAGAGGCAGACAATTCCATAAGCGGGAGGCCAGCACTTGGAAAGAGCGGCCGCCTAAGCGGGAATGAGAAAACTTGGGAATCGTCATCAAAAGCTGTTGTGAAGATCTTAGGGCTCTTTGCGGCACATAGTGCTGAATCCTATCCCTAATATAGATGGCGCCAGTGCCATAGAAGGCCCTGAAAGCCTGGACCAAAGCTTTAAATTGAACCCTTTTCCGAACCGGCAGCCAGTGCAGGGACTCCAGATGTGTGGACATTCGAGCTCTGGGCCCTACCATGAGAATAGCTCTAGCCACCGCATTATGAACCACCTGCAGACGGTTTAATAAGTACTCTGGTAGGCCAAGGTACATGACGTTGACGTAATAAAGTCTTGACACGATCAAGGCCTGGACTACCGTCTTCCTGTGCGCAACCGGCAGCAGAGGGAGAACGTTTTTTAACATTTTTTGCAGGCCAAAGCAGGTGCCGGCCACAGTCTGTATCTGGGCCTTCATTGATAGTTGGGCATCTAACTTGACCCCCAAGTTCTTCACAGTGCTCACTGAAGCTGCCGGGAGGGACCTGTCTAGCGGCCACCACCGGTGCCAAACTTGCAGTAGCAACCAGTCCCATTTAGAGGAGATCGTTAGCAGTACGGGGCATAACCTGGGCAAGACATCTTCCAAGTCCTGTGCAGAGACCGAGGCTCGGTCAGAGTCTGTGTCCTTTGGTTCTTTGTCTCCTACTGTGGACGGAGGGCTCGCTACCGCCACTGCTCTCAGTTGTTCATGATGGGCCTGGGTCTTCGAAGGGATGGCTTTGCTACCACTCTGCACCCTCCTTCTGGACAGCCTCCAGGAGGGTTTACAATCAGTAATACTGGGGATATTGGTGAATGTGGATGGTGGTCAATCTAGTCCTATAGCTCATGCAACGACGTAAAGAACTGCACTCAAACGCCAGTGACGACTCTCAGTTTCACTGGGAAAAGCATTGCATATTGGACTCCCAGCTGGTGAGGCACTTTATAATCTCCAAAAAGTGGCTCTCTATTTCTGTACATCTCTTGTAAAGTCAGGGAATATCATTACCCTGCAGTTGTCAACCATCAGGTCCCCTCTCAATCTGGCTTGGCTAAAAATATGATCACAGTCCTTGTAATGTTGCATTTTGGCCAACACGGGTCTGGGAGCTGCCCCAGGCAGCGGAGGCCACACCAAGATGCGGTGTGCTCACTCCAATGCAAAGAAGGGAGTAAGACCCTCTGGCACCACCTCCATTTTCAGCCACTTCTCCAAGAAGGAACACATACTAGTCCCCTCGACTCACTCTGGCAAGCCTATCATCCTGATGTTGTTTCTCTGGGCTCTGTTTGTAGCATCTTCTGCCCTAAATTCCAGAGTCTTAACCCTCGCTTCCATGTCTGCTAGGTGCCCTCGCAATGATTCCATCTCCAGTGACATGTCTCTCAAGGTACGTTCAGTGACTCGTTCCGATAGGTGTCATCTCGTAGAATCCCCAGATCTGCCACCATGGTATCTATTTTCAGTTAAAGGGCATCCCGTGAGTCTGCAATCACCTGCAAGATAGCATCCAGCATGGCTCCATGGTGTCACCAAGCTGGGGGTGATACAGCCGAGGCCACCTTCATCAACATCGCTGGTCACAGGAGTCGGAGGATGGCGGGAGTCTGCTGAATCCTTTTTTTAAGAGTATTTACTCAGATTGCAGACTTACAGGGGCATCAGCGAGCTCTTCACAGCCCTCCCACAGGCAACATTAGGTGTTCCACTTGTCAGGTGGCAGGTCGTTCAATCTTCCCCCAGATCAGAAGGGTGGGTTCCACCAGCTCCCTTGGACCCAGAATGCCTTACCCCGTGGCACAGGCAGTATACAGGAGGGGTCTCAAGAGGTAAGTATCCACAGTCCCTTGTGCTCATCTATCCACAAGGGGCTGTAGGGCCTGCGCCCCTCTGTATCACAGGGCAGTGAGGATTAAAGTTGGGGTCATCCACTAACTGTGTCAACACCATCAAGGAGGCCCAATCTCACCAACCTACCCAGTCCCTGGGCCTCCGCCGTCTTGTAGGCCCCAGAATCACCACCCGTGCTCTCCATGCCACTGGAGTCAAGCTATCCTGGCTGATGAGGGGTGAAACCCCGAAACCGGTCCCAGGATGCTTGTTTCCAGTCCAGGGAGGACCTGGCCTGGCAGTTCGGGCTGGACTGTTCCCATTGGGCGCAGGGTCAAGACTGATTTGCATATGGCTGAGTTCAAACTGGAATGGCATGGGGAGCAAAAAAACGATGGATTTAGGCCCAAATCTCTGTACTGGAGTGAATGTATGACATTGTTCTGCATTCTGTCCATCAATTGTTGTTTTTGCATTTGACTCCCCAAAGTGGGACCGGTATGCCCAGACGTGGGTCCCGTGCTCTCCATGCCACTGGAGTCAAGTTATCCTGGCTGATGAGGAGTGAAACCCCAAAACTGGTCCTAGGAAGCTTGTTTCCAGTCCAGGGAGGACCTGGGTTGGCAGTTCGGGCTGGACTGTTTCCATTGGGCGCAGGGTCAAGACTGATTTGCATATGGCTGGGTTCAAACTGCAATGGCATGGTGAGCAAAAAAGCAATGGATTTCGGCCCAGATCTCTGTGCTGGGGTGAATGTATGACATTGTTCTGCATTCTGTCCATCAATTGTTCTTTTTGCATTTGTCACCCCGAGTGGGACGGGTATGCCCAGACGTGGGTCCCGTGCTCTCCATGCCACTGGAGTCAAGCTATCCTGGCTGATGAGGGGTGAAACCCCGAAACCGGTCCTAGGATGCTTGTTTCCAGTCCAGGGAGGACCTGGCTTGGCAGTTCGGGCTGGACTGTTCCCATGAGGCACAGGGTCAAGACTGATTTGCATATGGCTGGGTTCAAACTGGAATGGCATGGTGAGCAAAAAAACAATGGATTTCGGCCCAGATCTCTGTACTGGGGTGAATGTATGACATTGTGCTGCATTCTGTCCATCAACTGTTCTTTTTGCAATTGTCACCCCGAGTGGGACGGGTATGCCCAGATGTGGGTCCTGTGCTCTCCATGCCACTGGAGTCAAGCTATCCTGGCTGATGAGGGGTGAAACCCCGAAACCGGTCCTAGGATGCTTGTTTCCACTCCAGGGAGGACCTGGCTTGGCAGTTCGGGCTGGACTGTTCCCATGATGCACAGGGTCAAGACTGATTTGCATATGGCTGGGTTCAAACTGGAATGGCATGGTGAGCACAAAAACGATGGATTTAGCCCCAGATCTCTGTGCTGGGGTGAATGTATGACATTGTTCTGCATTCTGTCCATCAACTGTTCTTTTTGCATTTGTCACCCCGAGTGGGACGGGTATGCCCAGACGTGGGTCCCGTGCTCTCCATGCCACTGGAGTCAAGCTATCCTGGCTGATGAGGGGTGAAACCCCAAAACCGGTCCCAGGATGCTTGTTTCTAGTCCAGGGAGGACCTGGCCTGGCAGTTCGGGCTGGACTGTTCCTATTGGGCGCAGGGTCAAGACTGATTTGCATATGGCTGGGTTCAAACTGGAATGGCATGGGGAGCAAAAAAACGATGGATTTTGCCCCAGATCTCTGTACTGGGGTGAATGTATGACATTGTTCTGTATTCTGTCCATCAACTGTTCTTTTTGCATTTGTCACCCCGAGTGGGACGGGTATGCCCAGACGTGGGTCCCGTGCTCTCCATGCCACTGGAGTCAAGCTATCCTTGCTGATGAGGGGTGAAACCCCGAAACCGGTCCTAGGATGCTTGTTTCCAGTCCAGGGAGGACCTGGCTTGGCAGTTCGGGCTGGACTGTTCCCATGAGGCACAGGGTCACGACTGATTTGCATATGGCTGGGTTCAAACTGGAATGGCATGGGGAGCAAAAAAATTATGGATTTAGGTCCAAATCTCTGTACTGGAGTGAATGTAGGACATTGTTCTGCATTCTGTCCATCAATTGTTGTTTTTGCATTTGACACCCAGAGTGGGACGGGTATGCCCAGACGTGGGTCCCGTGCTCTCCATGCCACTGGAGTCAAGTTATCCTGGCTGATGAGGAGTGAAACCCCGAAACCGATCCTAGGTTGCTTGTCTCCAGTCCAGGGAGGACCTGGCTTGGCAGTTCGGGCTGGACTCTTTCCATTGGGCGCAGGGTCAAGACTGATTTGCATATTGCCGGGTTCAAACTGGAATGGCATGGTGAGCAAAAAAATAATGGATTTAGGCCCAGATCTCTGTGCTGGGGTGAATGTATGACATTGTTCTGCATTCTGTCCATCAATTGTTCTTTTTGCATTTGTCACCCCGAGTGGGATGGGTATGCCCAGACGTGGGCCCCGTGCTCTCCATGGCACTGTAGTCAAGCTATCCTGGTTGATGAGGGGTGAAACCCCGAAACCGGTCCTAGGATGCTTGTTTCCAGTCCAGGGAGGACCTGGCTTGGCAGTTCGGGCTGGACTGTTCCCATGAGGCACAGGGTCAAGACTGATTTGCATATGGCTGGGTTCAAACTGGAATGGCATGGTGAGCAAAAAAACGCTGGATTTAGGTGTAGATCTCTGTACTGGGGTGAATGTATGACATTGTTCTGTATTCTGTCCATCAACTGTTCTTTTTGCACTTGTCACCCCGAGTGGGACGGGTATGCCCAGACGTGGGTCCCGTGCTCTCCATGCCACTGGAGTCAAGCTATCCTGGCTGATGAGCGGTGAAACCCCGAAACCGGTCCCAAGATGCTTTTTTCCAGTCCAGGGAGTACCTGGCCTGGCAGTTCGGGCTGGACTGTTCCCATTGGGCGCAGGGTCAAGACTGATTTGCATATGGCTGGGTTCAAACTGGAATGGCATGGGGAGCAAAAAAACGATGGATTTAGGCCCAAATCTCTGTACTGGAGTGAATGTATGACATTGTTCTGCATTCTGTCCATCAATTGTTGTTTTTGCATTTGACACCCAGAGTGGGACGGGTATGCCCAGACGTGGGTCCCGTGCTCTCCATGCCACTGGAGTCAAGTTATCCTGGCTGATGAGGAGTGAAAGCCCGAAACCGGTCCTAGGATGCTTGTTTCCAGTCCAGGGAGGACCTGGCTTGGCAGTTTGGGCTAGACTGTTTCCATTGGGCCCAGGGTCAAGACTGATTTGCATATGGCTGGGTTCAAACTGCAATGGCATGGTGAGCAAAAACAATGGATTTAGGCCCAGATCTCTTTGCTGGGGTGAATGTATGACATTGTTCTGCATTCTGTCCAGCAATTGTTCTTTTGCATTTGTCACCCCGAGTGGGACGGGTATGCCCAGACGTGGGTCCCGTGCTCTCCATGCCACTGGAGTCAAGCTATCCTGGCTGATATGGGATGAAACCCCGAAACCGGTCCTAGGATGCTTGTGTTTCCAGTCCAGGGAGGACCTGGCTTGGCAGTTCGGGCTGGAATGTTCCCATGAGGCACAGGGTCAAGACTGATTTGCATATGGCTGGGTTCAAACTGGAATGGCATGGTGAGCAAAAAAACGATGGATTTAGGCCCAGATCTCTGTACTGGGGTGAATGTATGACATTGTTCTGCATTCTGTCCATCAACTATTCTTTTTGCAATTGTCACCCCGAGTGGGACGGGTATGCCCAGACGTGGGTCCCGTGCTCTCCATGCCACTGGAGTCAAGCTATCCTGGCTGATGAGGGGTGAAACCCCGAAACTGGTCCTAGGATGCTTGTTACCAGTACAGGGAGGACCTGGCTTGGCACTTCGGGCTGGACTGTTCCCATGAGGCGCAGGGTCAAGACTGATTTGCATATGGCTGGGTTCAAACTGGAATGGCATGGTGAGTAAAAAAACGATGGATTTAGGCCTAGATCTCTGTACTGGGGTGAATGTATGACATTGTTCTGCATTCTGTCCATCAATTGTTCTTTTTGCATTTCTCATCCCGAGTAGGATGGGTATGCCCAGACGTGGGCCCCGTGCTCTCCATGCCACTGGAGTCAAGCTATCCTGGTTGATGAGGGGTGAAACCCCGAAACCGGTCCTAGGATGCTTGTTTCCAGTCCAGGGAGGACCTGGCTTGGCAGTTCGGGCTGGACTGTTTCCATTGGGCGCAGGGTCAAGACTGATTTGCATATGGCCGGGTTCAAACTGGAATGGCATGGTGAGCAAAAAAATAATGGATTTAGGCCCAGATCTCTGTGCTGGGGTGAATGTATGACATTGTTCTGCATTCTGTCCATCAATTGTTCTTTTTGCATTTCTCATCCCGAGTAGGATGGGTATGCCCAGACGTGGGCCCCGTGCTCTCCATGCCACTGGAGTCAAGCTATCCTGGTTGATGAGGGGGAAACCCCGAAACCGGTCCTAGGATGCTTGTTTCCAGTCCAGGGAGGACCTGGCTTGGCAGTTCGGGCTGGACTGTTCCCATGAGGCACAGGGTCAAGACTGATTTGCATATGGCTGGGTTCAAACTGGAATGGCATGGTGAGCAAAAAACGATGGATTTAGGCGTAGATCTCTGTACTGGGGTGAATGTATGACATTGTTCTGCATTCTGTCCATCAACTGTTCTTTTTGCACTTGTCACCCCGAGTGGGACGGGTATGCCCAGACTTGGGTCCCGTGCTCTCCATGCCACTGGAGTCAAGCTATCCTGGCTGATGAGGGGTGAAACCCGAAACCGGTCCCAAGATGCTTTTTTCCAGTCCAGGGAGTAGCTTGCCTGGCAGTTCGGGCTGGACTGTTCCCATTGGGCGCAGGGTCAAGACTGATTTGCATATGGCTGGGTTCAAACTGGAATGGCATGGGGAGCAAAAAAACGATGGATTTAGGCCCAAATCTCTGTACTGGAGTGAATGTATGACATTGTTCTGCATTCTGTCCATCAATTGTTGTTTTTGCATTTGACACCCAGAGTGGGACGGGTATGCCCAGACGTGGGTCCCGTGCTCTCCATGCCACTGGAGTCAAGTTATCCTGGCTGATGAGGAGTGAAACCCCGAAACCGGTCCTAGGATGCTTGTTTCCAGTCCAGGGAGGACCTGGCTTGGCAGTTTGGGCTAGACTGTTTCCATTGGGCCCAGGGTCAAGACTGATTTGCATATGGCTGGGTTCAAACTGCAATGGCATGGTGAGCAAAAAAACAATGGATTTAGGCCCAGATCTCTTTGCTGGGGTGAATGTATGACATTGTTCTGCATTCTGTCCAGCAATTGTTCTTTTTGCATTTGTCACCCCGAGTGGGACGGGTATGCCCAGACGTGGGTCCCGTGCTCTCCATGCCACTGGAGTCAAGCTATCCTGGCTGATATGGGATGAAACCCCGAAACCGGTCCTAGGATGCTTGTTTCCAGTCCAGGGAGGACCTGGCTTGGCAGTTCGGGCTGGAATGTTCCCATGAGGCACAGGGTCAAGACTGATTTGCATATGGCTGGGTTCAAACTGGAATGGCATGGTGAGCAAAAACGATGGATTTAGGCCCAGATCTCTGTACTGGGGTGAATGTATGACATTGTTCTGCATTCTGTCCATCAACTATTCTTTTTGCATTTGTCACCCCGAGTGGGACGGGTATGCCCAGACGTGGGTCCCGTGCTCTCCATGCCACTGGAGTCAAGCTATCCTGGCTGATGAGGGGTGAAACCCCGAAACTGGTCCTAGGATGCTTGTTACCAGTCCAGGGAGGACCTGGCTTGGCACTTCGGGCTGGACTGTTCCCATGAGGCGCAGGGTCAAGACTGATTTGCATATGGCTGGGTTCAAACTGGAATGGCATGGTGAGTAAAAAAACGATGGATTTAGGCCTAGATCTCTGTACTGGGGTGAATGTATGACATTGTTCTGCATTCTGTCCATCAACTGTTCTTTTTGCATTTGTCACCCCGAGTGGGACGGGTATGCCCAGACGTGGGTCCCGTGCTCTCCATGCCACTGGAGTCAAGCTATCCTGGCTGATGAGAGGTGAAACCCCGAAACCGGTCCCAGGATGCTTGTTTCCAGTCCAGGGAGGACCTGGCCTGGCAGTTCGGGCTGGACTGTTCCCATTGGGCACAGGGTCAAGACTGATTTGCATATGGCTGAGTTCAAACTGGAATGGCATGGGGAGCAAAAAAACGATGGATTTAGGCCCAAATCTCTGTACTGGAGTGAATGTAGGACATTGTTCTGCATTCTGTCCATCAATTGTTGTTTTTGCATTTGACACCCAGAGTGGGACGGGTATGCCCAGACGTGGGTCCCGTGCTCTCCATGCCACTGGAGTCAAGTTATCCTGGCTGATGAGGAGTGAAACCCCGAAACCGGTCCTAGGTTGCTTGTTTCCAGTCCAGGGAGGACCTGGCTTGGCAGTTCGGGCTGGACTGTTTCCATTGGGCGCAGGGTCAAGACTGATTTGCATATGGCCGGGTTCAAACTGGAATGGCATGGTGAGCAAAAAAATAATGGATTTAGGCCCAGATCTCTGTGCTGGGGTGAATGTATGACATTGTTCTGCATTCTGTCCATCAATTGTTCTTTTTGCATTTCTCATCCCGAGTAGGATGGGTATGCCCAGACGTGGGCCCCGTGCTCTCCATGCCACTGGAGTCAAGCTATCCTGGTTGATGAGGGGTGAAACCCCGAAACCGGTCCTAGGATGCTTGTTTCCAGTCCAGGGAGGACCTGGCTTGGCAGTTCGGGCTGGACTGTTCCCATGAGGCACAGGGTCAAGACTGATTTGCATATGGCTGGGTTCAAACTGGAATGGCATGGTGAGCAAAAAAACGATGGATTTAGGCGTAGATCTCTGTACTGGGGTGAATGTATGACATTGTTCTGCATTCTGTCCATCAACTGTTCTTTTTGCACTTGTCACCCCGAGTGGGACGGGTATGCCCAGACTTGGGTCCCGTGCTCTCCATGCCACTGGAGTCAAGCTATCCTGGCTGATGAGGGGTGAAACCCCGAAACCGGTCCCAAGATGCTTTTTTCCAGTCCAGGGAGTAACTTGCCTGGCAGTTCGGGCTGGACTGTTCCCATTGGGCGCAGGGTCAAGACTGATTTGCATATGGCTGGGTTCAAACTGGAATGGCATGGGGAGCAAAAAACGATGGATTTAGGCCCAAATCTCTGTACTGGAGTGAATGTATGACATTGTTCTGCATTCTGTCCATCAATTGTTGTTTTTGCATTTGACACCCAGAGTGGGACGGGTATGCCCAGACGTGGGTCCCGTGCTCTCCATGCCACTGGAGTCAAGTTATCCTGGCTGATGAGGAGTGAAACCCCGAAACCGGTCCTAGGATGCTTGTTTCCAGTCCAGGGAGGACCTGGCTTGGCAGTTTGGGCTAGACTGTTTCCATTGGGCCCAGGGTCAAGACTGATTTGCATATGGCTGGGTTCAAACTGCAATGGCATGGTGAGCAAAAAAATAATGGATTTAGGCCCAGATCTCTTTGCTGGGGTGAATGTATGACATTGTTCTGCATTCTGTCCAGCAATTGTTCTTTTTGCATTTGTCACCCCGAGTGGGACGGGTATGCCCAGACGTGGGTCCCGTGCTCTCCATGCCACTGGAGTCAAGCTATCCTGGCTGATATGGGATGAAACCCCGAAACCGGTCCTAGGATGCTTGTTTCCAGTCCAGGAGGACCTGGCTTGGCAGTTCGGGCTGGAATGTTCCCATGAGGCACAGGGTCAAGACTGATTTGCATATGGCTGGGTTCAAACTGGAATGGCATGGTGAGCAAAAACGATGGATTTAGGCCCAGATCTCTGTACTGGGGTGAATGTATGACATTGTTCTGCATTCTGTCCATCAACTATTCTTTTTGCATTTGTCACCCCGAGTGGGACGGGTATGCCCAGACGTGGGTCCCGTGCTCTCCATGCCACTGGAGTCAAGCTATCCTGGCTGATGAGGGTGAAACCCCGAAACTGGTCCTAGGATGCTTGTTACCAGTCCAGGGAGGACCTGGCTTGGCACTTCGGGCTGGACTGTTCCCATGAGGCGCAGGGTCAAGACTGATTTGCATATGGCTGGGTTCAAACTGGAATGGCATGGTGAGTAAAAAAACGATGGATTTAGGCCTAGATCTCTGTACTGGGGTGAATGTATGACATTGTTCTGCATTCTGTCCATCAACTGTTCTTTTTGCATTTGTCACCCCGAGTGGGACGGGTATGCCCAGACGTGGGTCCCGTGCTCTCCATGCCACTGGAGTCAAGCTATCCTGGCTGATGAGGGGTGAAACCCCGAAACCGGTCCCAGGATGCTTGTTTCCAGTCCAGGGAGGACCTGGCCTGGCAGTTCGGGCTGGACTGTTCCCATGAGGCACAGGGTCAAGACTAATTTGCATATTGCTGGGTTCAAACTGGAGTGGCATGGTGAGCAAAAAAACGATGGAATTAGGCCCAGATCTCTGTACTGGGGTGAATGTATGACATTGTTCTGCATTCTGTCCATCAACTATTCTTTTTGCATTTGTCACCCCGAGTGGGACGGGTATGCCCAGACGTGGGTCCCGTGCTCTCCATGCCACTGGAGTCAAGCTATCCTGGCTGATGAGGGGTGAAACCCCGAAACCGGTCCCAGGATGCTTGTTTCCACTCCAGGGAGGACCTGGCCTGGCAGTTCGGGCTGGACTGTTCCCATTGGGCGCATGGTCAAGACTGATTTGCATACGGCTGGGTTCAAACTGGAATGGCATGGGGAACAAAAAACGATGGATTTAGGCCCAAATCTCTGTACTGGAGTGAATGTATGACATTGTTCTGCATTCTGTCCATCAATTGTTGTTTTTGCATTTGACACCCAGAGTGGGACGGGAATGCCCAGACGTGGGTCCCGTGCTCTCCATGCCACTGGAGTCAAGTTATCCTGGCTGATGAGGAGTGAAACCCCGAAACCGGTCCTAGGATGCTTGTTTCCAGTCCAGGGAGGACCTGGCTTGGCAGTTTGGGCTAGACTGTTTCCATTGGGCCCAGGGTCAAGACTGATTTGCATATGGCTGGGTTCAAACTGCAATGGCATGGTGAGCAAAAAACAATGGATTTAGGCCCAGATCTCTTTGCTGGGGTGAATGTATGACATTGTTCTGCATTCTGTCCAGCAATTGTTCTTTTTGCATTTGTCACCCCGAGTGGGACGGGTATGCCCAGACGTGGGTCCCGTGCTCTCCATGCCACTGGAGTCAAGCTATCCTGGCTGATATGGGATGAAACCCCGAAACCGGTCCTAGGATGCTTGTTTCCAGTCCAGGGAGGACCTGGCTTGGCAGTTCGGGCTGGAATGTTCCCATGAGGCACAGGGTCAAGACTGATTTGCATATGGCTGGGTTCAAACTGGAATGGCATGGTGAGCAAAAACGATGGATTTAGGCCCAGATCTCTGTACTGGGGTGAATGTATGACATTGTTCTGCATTCTGTCCATCAACTATTCTTTTTGCATTTGTCACCCCGAGTGGGACGGGTATGCCCAGACGTGGGTCCCGTGCTCTCCATGCCACTGGAGTCAAGCTATCCTGGCTGATGAGGGGTGAAACCCCGAAACTGGTCCTAGGATGCTTGTTACCAGTCCAGGGAGGACCTGGCTTGGCAGTTCGGGCTGGACTGTTCCCATGAGGCGCAGGGTCAAGACTGATTTGCATATGGCTGGGTTCAAACTGGAATGGCATGGTGAGTAAAAACGATGGATTTAGGCCTAGATCTCTGTACTGGGGTGAATGTATGACATTGTTCTGCATTCTGTCCATCAACTGTTCTTTTTGCATTTGTCACCCCGAGTGGGACGGGTATGCCCAGACGTGGGTCCCGTGCTCTCCATGCCACTGGAGTCAAGCTATCCTGGCTGATGAGGGGTGAAACCCCGAAACCGGTCCCAGGATGCTTGTTTCCAGTCCAGGGAGGACCTGGCCTGGCAGTTCGGGCTGGACTGTTCCCATGAGGCACAGGGTCAAGACTAATTTGCATATTGCTGGGTTCAAACTGGAGTGGCATGGTGAGCAAAAACGATGGAATTAGGCCCAGATCTCTGTACTGGGGTGAATGTATGACATTGTTCTGCATTCTGTCCATCAACTATTCTTTTGCATTTGTCACCCCGAGTGGGACGGGTATGCCCAGACGTGGGTCCCGTGCTCTCCATGCCACTGGAGTCAAGCTATCCTGGCTGATGAGGGGTGAAACCCCGAAACCGGTCCCAGGATGCTTGTTTCCACTCCAGGGAGGACCTGGCCTGGCAGTTCGGGCTGGACTGTTCCCATTGGGCGCATGGTCAAGACTGATTTGCATACGGCTGGGTTCAAACTGGAATGGCATGGGGAACAAAAAAACGATGGATTTAGGCCCAAATCTCTGTACTGGAGTGAATGTATGACATTGTTCTGCATTCTGTCCATCAATTGTTGTTTTTGCATTTGACACCCAGAGTGGGACGGGAATGCCCAGACGTGGGTCCTGTGCTCTACATGCCACTGGAGTCAAGTTATCCTGGCTGATGAGGAGTGAAACCCCGAAACCGGTCCTAGGATGCTTGTTTCCAGTCCAGGTAGGACCTGGCTTGGCAGTTTGGGCTGGACTGTTTCCATTGGGCGCAGGGTCAAGACTGATTTGAATATGGCTGGGTTCAAACTGCAATGGCATGGTGAGCAAAAAAACAATGGATTTAGGCCCAGATCTCTGTGCTGGGGTGAATGTATGACATTGTTCTGAATTCTGTCCATCAATTGTTCTTTTTGCATTTGTCACCCCGAGTGGGACGGGTATACCCAGACGTGGGTCCCGTGCTCTCCATGCCACTGGAGTTAAGCTATCCTGGCTGATATGGGGTGAAACCCTGAAACCGGTCCTAGGATGCTTGTTTCCAGTCCAGGGAGGACCTGGCTTGGCAGTTCGGGCTGGACTGTTCCCATGAGGCACAGGGTCAAGACTGATTTGCATATGGCTGGGTTGCAAACTGGAATGGCATGGTGAGCAAAAAAACGATGGATTTAGGCCTAGATCTCGGTACTGGGGTGAATGTATGACATTGTTCTGCATTCTGTCCATCAACTATTCTTTTTGCATTTGTCACCCCGAGTGGGACGGGTATGCCCAGACGTGGGTGCCGTGCTCTCCATGCCTCTGGAGTCAAGCTATCCTGGCTGATGAGGGGTGAAACCCCGAAACCGGTCCTAGGATGCTTGTTTCCAGTCCAGGGAGGACCTGGCTTGGCAGTTCGGGCTGGACTGTTCCCATGAGGCACAGGGTCAAGACTGATTTGCATATGGCTGGGTTCAAACTGGAATGGCATGGTGAGCAAAAAAACGATGGATTTAGGCCTAGATCTCTGTACTGGGGTGAATGTATGACATTGTTCTGCATTCTGTCCATCAACTATTCTTTTTGCATTTGTCACCCCGAGTGGGACGGGTATGCCCAGACGTGCGTCCCGTGCTCTCCATGCCTCTGGAGTCAAGCTAGCCTGGCTGATGAGGGGTGAAACCCCGAAACCGGTCCTAGGATGCTTGTTTCCAGTCCAGGGAGGACCTGGTTTGGCAGTTCGGGCTGGACTATTCCCATGAGGCACAGGGTCAAGACTGATTTGCATATGGCTGGGTCCATCAATTATTCTTTTTGCAGGTGATAAACAGGACAATAGCTCGAGGCAGAAGGTGTGGGGAAGGGCTCCCTCCACCTTATGGCAGACTAATCTGGGCAGGACGGTGACAGAATACCCCTGGATGGTGATATTCGGCCGGGAGCACTGCAGCTAAATTTTACACAATTGAAGATTGTCCTTAATCACCCTGTTAAGCCTCTTCACAATACCATTACTCCTGGGATGATACAAACAAGTTTTAAATTGTTTGACACCACGTACTAAAGTATGTAAAAAGGTGCTGACCTGCATCTAACTTGACACTGTAGAGACCTCATGAGTTTACAGCCAGTGAATTTGCCATTGATTTTGGTCTACTGGAGTTTAGGATTCGGTAGGTAAAATGTCTGACTGGGTAACATGCCAATAGACCTAACTTTGGCATTTGGCCCTTCACAGCTTTTTCAACCAGATGTCCAGTATTCATCAGTTTGCAGGCAATACCTTGTAGAAAAATGAAGGCAAATATGTATAATTGAAAAGATTGGGACCAAAAGCTCATGATTTCGAAAAGATCAGAAAAGCATTGCACCTGCAACATATATAAAACATATGTGGAAGCACATTAAAAGGTGTTTGTGGCAGAGGCAGAGAGAGCCATAGGCTAAGAGAGGAGGTTAGAGGAAGGGAAAGGGATATATTTCTGACAGAATTGGAGAGGGAAATGCAATGAAAAGAAGCCCTGGGGTGTGCAGGTTGTCACCCCTTGTCAGAGAATAGAGACACTGTAGGAGAGGAAAAGAGCAAAAACATAACCTCAGGTTAGGGAGTGGGGATAGGTGAAAGAGAGGAAAGACTGAGGGATACATTTTAAAGAAATACATCCAGGGTGTCCTTCCTATAAGACATGTATGGGATGGAAATCAAAAAGTAAAAAGAAAAAATAGGTAGCTTTTTGTTTTTTACCACACCACTTTTTAAATGACATAGGAACCAATGATGTACACAACTTTTTTCCCTTTACTTTTTAAACCCCTTTTTGAACCCAGCCTTTATTACTCCAGTCATTTTTACATGGAGTCCTTTCATCACTGATTTCCAGGTTGGTCGCAGCTAATATTTTTGTATCCAAATGTGTTTTTCTAACTACAGAGGTAAACTTTCCATGAAGATAAACCTGCTATTTCAAACTAACAAAGTGTCTTCATGTACTTGCCACATAACTGCTTCTATTCACTCTGAAAGGCTTCAGGGATCCAATTATCCACTGACTCAACATGAAACAGATCTCCAGCACCCTAAATAAGTTCTTCCATCCAAGCATTAACTGGAACATAGAGGAGCAAACTTGTAAGAAGCTTTACATATACCCCCCAACACAACATACCATAACCACAACCATTTTATCCATTGGACGACTCAATGTGGAGACAAAAGTATTTTTCCACAGTTTACACAGACAGTAAATTATGTGGTACTACTCCTGTTGTACACACAATGCACAGCAGACATCCTCACTCAGCTAATCTCATGATGCAGTGAGGCCCTATTACTGACAGAATATAGTTTGTAAATAAATATAGCAAAAACCTTGAAAAAATTGGCATACACAGTTACACAAACTGATTTACAACATCAACCACCATGCCAAAGGATAAAAACACACACTACCATACTCCACACAAACTACCATTCTCCTAAAACGTTCTTGTACCAAAAATATCAAGCACAGCACATTCTTCATAAAACATCATGTGACTACTCACAAATAGTTTGAGGCCAGATGCATTAGAAACTGGTCAGAAAAAGTGGGCTGCAATTTGTCACCAGTAAATAATTTCTTGAACTCACCTATGTACTAATAGGTTGGTTCATCAAATTCCGCAATCCAATTTACCTCATGAATAATAATGAGGTAGGCCGCAATGTGACTAACTCTGATTAGTGGCCTCACAGTGGTTAATGGCCTGCTAGGGTCAGCAAACCACTATATCTGTGTTTGCGTCAAAGTAAAGTAAACCTTTTTATTGCAGCCCGTTTTCCTTAAAGGAAACAGACTGCATGTAAATAAAACTTCTTTTTTTAAGTTTGTTTGGGAGTGTGCAGTGGTTTACTCAACCAGAAAATATTCTTCAGCAAACCTTTTTTTAATATTCCTAAAGGGACCTTGGCAAATGCCTTACCACCCTAACTCGGAGTCAGTAGTTATTTAATGTATTAATTATTTTTCTATTGTTAATTTAATGTTTTGCAACCCTATTTCGGATGGAAAACATTGTTGCATAGGGCCTCGAGTCTGTACTTGGAAGCTATGCTCAAAACACGCTCCATGACAATACAGATGTGTTATCTATTTTTAAAGACATTTAGGGCCATATTATCAAGAACGGGCGATAACATATCGCCGCTTTAGCGGCAGGAAACTGTTGCTAAAGCGGCGATAAGGGGCATGATAATATGCCCTATAGAATTCCAATAGAAGCCCAGGTTTGATGTCCTTCACACCAGAACCTGGGCTTCTATTGGAATTCTATAGGGCATATTATCAAGTCCCCTTATCGCCGCTTAGCAGCAGTTTCCTGCCGCTAAAGCGGCGATAATGTTATCGCCCGTTCTTGATAATATGGCCCTAAGCGATTTCTATACTTAGTAGATACAAAAAAAGGGTTTTAGCATTTGCAAACCCTCTGATTTACTGATTCTGAGGGTATGTGAACACTAAAATCCTTCATACATCTGGCCTTTTGTTCCTTTTTAGCACTAGAAAATTCTCATTTGGCATGTTCTGTATTATTTCAACTCTCAATTACCATTTCCTGCTACCTTTAGAATCTTAACTGTAACATAAAAGGATATTTAGAGTGTGGCAGTGTGGGAGAATCACTGTATATGAGCAGGTTTCCCTCTGTGCCAAACACACAGATACCTCGGCTCATTAAGAGCGGTCCCGCTTAGTTTCTAACGGGAGAGTCTCAGCTGGCTGTGCCATAAGCAACTTTTAACCAAAGGCCTGTTGGCAAAAAAGCATTCAGAATGCCCACCCTATTTATGGCAAAATTGTGTAGCACATATACCCCACTGTTGGATGGGGCATTACATCGGTAAGATAAAATGCCCTACCCTAGGTGCGTGACTAGCGGGCCAACATACGGCCCGCTTAACTCTGAGGCTCAGTGATACTCCTGCATCATCTGCCAGCATCCGTCTCTGCTGTGCACCTGCTAAATTGGCTTACAGCACTCCCTGGCCTCTTGAAAGCTGCAGTGTGGGGACAGAGTGAAAAGATCACTGCAGGCAGCGAAACTGGCTAGGTAGAGGGCTGGTGGCTGCAGCTTGTGCGGCTGTGCTTCTGAGCCTGTGTGAGAAGCCTGGTGTGGCCGATATGTCCTCCTGGCCCACTGCTCTCCTGGGGATTCGCAAAGTGAAAGTCCATGATCAATTGGAGCCCCACTGTACTCGGCCATGGTGAGTGGTTGCTAGGGTCATGTGTGGCGATTGCAGGGCCTGGTACTGGGTCCCAGCGGCAATCGAACAGTCGTGCAGGCTTCCATGACTGTGCCTGACTGTGGGGGCCTGCTGACATACACGGAAGGTGCTGATTGCTGTTGGCGGCACATGACCTGTTCGATGGGGACTCCCCACTCTACCCACACGAGAGCACCGCTTCTGAGGGGCACCATGAGACCTAATTAAAAGACTCTGCCCCGAGGTGGTGCTTGTGACCTCCTTCCCTCACTTTCTGGCCCATGCATGGGGAGGAGTGAGGTGGGCAGGTACCTGAAGGAACCGCAGAGCACACAATGTCCGGCCTGAACTGTTGGATTGGCTTAGACGGGCCCACTGGGGCCACATTGGTGACACTGCGCAGTGCCTGTTTATTGGGCCTCCCCTGGCTGCTCATGCCCTCCCTCGCCTCCTGGCTTACAATCAGGGAGAGCGAGGCGGGCCGATTGACGGACCTCGAGATGGTGCGTTTACTGACCACCTTCAGCTTCTGCTGCACCTCAGTGCATGCTACACACTGCTGCTCCTCCAATTGACACATTGCAGTGGAGTTAACCTTGAATGGGTCATCCTAGGAGAACTGCTGGCCCCCAGGCTCGCGTTACCAACATAGCCTTAACAGACCCCATGCCCGTGCCCAGTGGACAGTTGGTACCTGCTGGACCTACCCTTACAATCCGGCAGCCAGACCAGGACAAACTAGATCTGATACTGCAGGCTATTGTGGAGAGCCATTCTGCTTTGGAACAACAGGTAGATGCAGTAATGCAGGATATGGGCATCTTGCATGAAAACCATCGTAAACTAACAGTGCCCTCCTTCTAACTCTCCACCCACAAGCTGTGGACCAGGCCAAGATCTTGTTTGACCTTTCCGACCATGTGCGATACCTTGAGGGCAGAGCTGAAGACACCAAGGGACATTCGTGCCGCAATAACTTGCATATTGTTGACTTGCCGGAGGGCATTGAAGAGCGAGACTCTATGACATACATCGAAAATTGCCTCCAGAAAGTAGTCTCTCCTCATTTATAGAGTCCCTGTGTGCCGGCCTCCTCCTGAGAGCGCACCTGACCAATAGTGGTGCGTATTCTAAATGTTAGAGAGTGTGACACGGTGCTGCAAGCGGCGAAAAGTTCGGGCTGTTTCAAGGTAGAGAATGTTAGCATGATGATATTTTCAGATTACAGTTTGGTGGTGCAACATAAATGGTCTTCTTTCCTCGAGTTTAATAAGAAGCTCTAAGAAATGGGAACGGTATTTGCTTTTGTTCCCTGCTAAACTGTGCATAACAACTGAGCAGCGTATGCACTTCTTCCTGGAACCTGAAGCTGCCTGGCATTGGATAGAACAGTATTAAGGCCTACGCCTTGCTAACGAGACAGAATGTTCACCATGCACCACCGAGACATGATCATGACAGAGCAACGGTGCATCGTCAGCCAGGTGCCCCTGTGGCGCGGACTCACAGCACATGCCTGAGGATCATCGACAAGCTCTTGAAGTGACTGTGTCTATTACCGGGGGTCACTGCTCCCAGGTACTTCATCCTCAGAGGAAATGCCAGCAGATAATTGTGATGACCTCTGTGTTTCTATGCGCCTTCCCCTGGTAACGCCACAAACAGCTGATGACCTACTTTGATCCTTGGCATCAGGGCTACTTACTGATTGGGATGCTGGCTTGCATCTTTGTGACACTGTGACTGGAGTCCCTGAGGCTGGGGCGCTCATGGTTTGGCCCTGCCCACCACTGCACAGGGTTTTGGAGAGGAGATTTTGCCTTAGGAGGATGTACCTTCCCCCTGGACCGTCATCGTCACTTAGGGGAGCACTGTGGCATATCATAAGTGTTTGGAAATTTCATGAGTGCACGATTACCTATGGGTTCAGCAGGCAGGTCTGCGTGGGGCTTGCTTTTGTGACTAGTGGCCTTCTTCCATACTCCTCCTTACTCATTACAGGCGCCTGATGGGAGCATGTAGGCTTTACTGCTTGTTGCAGATTAGTGATCGCATGGACGAACAGTTAAGGAAGTCTGTCAGGAGGGGGGTGGGCAGGGGTTCTTTGTTTTCGGTGTGTTTACATTATGATATGTATGTACGCCACATACCATTGACTGTGGGTGGTAGGAGCAGCAGGGGCCTGGGGAGTGGGCTGGAGCACCTGGGCCCTCGACCCTTGGTGGTGATTACTTTTTGCGGGTCATGGAACATTAGAGGCCTTAATACACCCATCAAACACTACAAAGTCCATTCCTTACAGATTGTGTCCCTACAAGAGACGCACCTTATACACGAGGAAGGAGACAAGTTACAGCAACACTGGAGGGCCTGGTGTACTTCACCTCATATTGTGCTTTTGCCAGTGGTGCCCTGGTATGGGTGAGGGCTGAAGTCCCATTAACAGTACAGGACACCATAATTGATCCTGAGGGCTGACATGTTTTCCTCTATGGTAAACTTGATGGGTTGCAAGTGATCACTCCCAATTCTGGAACGCTCTTACCAAGGCCCTGGCCCACTGGCATGGTGTGCTGTGGATATTGGGAGGGGACTTTAATAGTGCTCTCAGTGCGTAGTTGGACAGATTTATAACACCACAGCCGCACGCCATGCCAGCAGAGAATGCTGGAGAGCAGCTTGACAGCTGGGCGTTGGTGGATGTTTGGTGGCAGCACCACTCTCTTAAGCGTGAATATTCCTTTTACTCCCCAACACATAATATTTCCACTTGACTTGACCACATAGTATGTACCACAGCTACGCTATCTCTGATCCAGACTGTCCTATATGTACCGAAGGCTATGTCTGACCATTACCCTGTTGAGGCCACTATGCGATGGAGTAGGCTCCTCTCGCCCAATCCTATGTAGCACATGCAAACTACAATGCTCGATGATCTCCCATTTTGCCATGACATTGAAACACACATTGAACAGTTCTTCACTGAGAACGAGAATATGGCTTCCTCACCGCTGACTGAGTGTGGGGCATTTAAGGTCTCTGTTAGAGGACTGTGTATCCAGACTACTGTGGGGGCTCGCCGATCCTTTTTAGACACATTACACAAAATAGAAACATAGCTACGCACCACGGAAACATACACTGTGGTAGGACACAAACCCTTAGAAAACAATTTGCAATAACTACAACAACATGCAGAATGCATGGAAAAGCTAAGGTGCATAGACCATGCTGCATATCTGGCCAAAATACACAAAAAAGATGATAAGACAGGCAGACTGTTGGTACGACTGCTCACTCCCTTTCCAAGGCACTCCGATCACCTGATTAAAATGGGCGGCTTCACCACACACAGCCTTTTATCAATACTATGGGAACTTATATTAGCACACTGACCTGTACCCCAAAGCTAATATTGATGGCTTCTTACTACCTATCAAACTCTCCCGTTTGTCTGGACTAATGGATGGCCATAGAAGCTCCTATTACTGAGCAAGAAATCAAGAGGGTTTTATGAGACTTAGTGACGGACAAGGTCCCTGGCCCAAATGGGTTTTCATCCCACTTGGTTCCTCGTCTGATGAAGCTTTTTAACAGCTTACTAGTAGAGGGTAGGGTCCCTCCCTCTGTCAACGAAGCCTTAGTTGCGTCCATATTGAAGCCTGGCCGTAACACTGAGGACATGGCTGCTTATCATCCCGTTTCAATTCTCAATGTAGATAATAAGATCCTTAGTAAGTTGCTGGCAACCAGGATATTGCCGGAGCTACCATCTTTGATCCACACAGATCAGATTGGATTTGTTTTGGGCCTCAAAACCTCCTTGAATATTTGTATACTATTCTCGATCTTAGCCTATGCTCCGAATCGTTACCCTCACTCAGCTTGCCTCGCCTTTGACTTGGAAATGCACTCGGTTCTCTGTAATTGTGTGTTTGGGGATCGCGTAACTGCTTGGGTACAGATTTTGTATGATGCACTCACAGCCAGAGAGAAGACCAGATGCTGTATCTCTGACTACTTCAGGATATATAGAGGCAGGTGGCAGCGATGCCCCCTCTCCCCCTTACTATTTGCGCTTGCTATTGAGCCACTAGCAGAGACTATCTGGTGGGAGGATAGCTGGGTCCAATCACGTGGTCTCACTTTATATGGATGGCCTACTGGTCTATATACGGGATGTTAGGACAGGCCTGACTGCGACTGAGGAGGTGTTGCATCGGTTCCACTCGGTGTCCAGACTCAAGGTTAACTAGGGCAAATCGTGCATCTTCCTACTGTGGGAGGACGCACCTCCTAGAGTGCTGCCTGAGGGATTGAGGACCTTACGATACTGATATACCACTTTGATGCGGATAATATTGACGGTAACCTGGGAGCAGCAGTGCGTTTCCTTACCCCTATCATTGACTAGCACAGGTGTAATAGCAAAATGGTTGTGTTACCACCCACTTTTGTAATATTTCTTTAATGTCCCTGCAATCTTGCCTAGATCCTTTTCCGTGAACTAGATGTGCTCCTGAGGGAGCTACTAAGGGGCACAGAATGGAGACGGGTCACTTTGTTAATGCTCCAGCTACCTGTCGAAAGGGAGGGGGGCTGGGAGTTCTCAACTTGAAAAGTACTATGTGGTGACCCAGCAACAATGACCCTCCAGGTGGCTTGCAGGTCACTTCTTTGGGGACACAGCTTTAGTTCCAATCGGAATTAGAAGTGAAGGCGCTGGAATGCCTGCTGTTCCCGACCTCGAATGTCACAGCTAGAGTATCCAAGTTAATGGTGGTTGCTGCTGGTGTATTGAAGAGAGGCTTACTGCTCACTCAGCCTCACCTCCCCTTACGCCCTGGCGTTACCTCTTTCTGATCTTACTTCCGCATTGGCAAATTGGCACCTAAGTCCTTAAAGCAATAGTCAGCTAGCTCAGTTACCCAAATTGATGAATTATACAATGCAGGATCTCTAATGACCTTCCAGGAACTCGAGTACGAGTACAGTACAGCCTACACAAAGGACAGTTCAAGCAATATGAATGCATCGAAGCAGCACTTCGCGCCCGGTGGCAAGCTGTCCCTACTGAATTGCAGACCTTGCACATCTTCGCCTTCAGTTATAGGCTTGCCCGCTGGTTGTACCATGCCCAATTACCGCCGGTCGAAGCGGAGTTGCGTCCACTTCGGGACTACTGGGAAACAGATATAGGCAGAGCATTTAATGATAGGGAATGGCGACAGATGGTCGTATACCCCCACAGAGAGTCACATAACTCTAGATTCCAATTAATACAGTTCTATATTCTCCACAGAGCATACCACACACCAGCCAGGTTAGGAAAATTCTTCCCGAATATCCCCACACATTGCCCCCGATGTGCAACATCAGATGCTGACTTTTTCCACCCGCTGTGCGTATGCCAGCAGATTGCCAAATATCGGTACAGGGTGACTGATGTGCTGATTACTGTGCTGGGACCACCTGACCTATGCACCCTTGAGATTTGTATATTTATAACTGTTTAAGAGATCCAAGATTGACAGAGCAAAGTCTAGACGGACTGACTTGGCTCTCTAGTTAGCCCGATGCACGTTGACCATGGCATGGAAGAGTGCCAGGTCTCCCTCCTTAACCAAATGGCAGAATGCACTGCAACAAAGGTTGACTACGGAACAGCAGGCATTGTATACAGAAGAGCTGAGAGGGATGCACAAATTTCCCATTGCACACAGATGGAAAGAGCTCACTGAACTATTGTATGCTAACATAAAAAACAACATATAGTCCCTGTAACTGCCTGGCTTAAGCTATACTCCAAGGCTGTCTAATAAACGTCTCCCCCGGCCGAAGGCTCAGATACATTAACCTAGAGGGTGCAGCTGCACCCCTCTGCTGTTGCAGCAGATGAGGGTGGTATCAGAGAAGAGCTCTTAGATGTATGTGTAGGGGGTAAGTGACTCACATGTTGTTATCCTGGCACATAAGCCTGCAGTGAAAGTGACACCTGCATGTGTCTTCCTATCTCTCCTGCTGTCGTCTTCCCCCCCATATGATGTCGCCCCTCCACCCCCTGCGCTTTAGGCAAAGATCCCCATAACAATGTATATGTCCACTATTATAGGAGTGAGGTCAGACAATGTGTTTCTTTAACTGTTACCTTATATTTAGCAGGGACGCCTGGTGGGTGACCCTGGTTTTGGCCATTGCTATTGTGTGTTGCTACCGGTGTGATGTGAAACCATTGCGACACTCTCTTAATGCTTTATTATAAAAAAAGGCAATACACCGATTAGTAGTTTATACTCACGCACTACCTTGTCTACAGATCATCAATATGTACTGTCTATACATCCCTTGACTGACTGCATAACCTGATGCCAATAAAAATATTTTATTTTAAAAAAATCATGATCTACCCTCAATATGTATCTTTTTTCTACAGCTGCCATCATGGATGGTGTAAGCCCCAGGCTAACAAATCACACATATGAAGGCTTTACTTACATAAGACATGTGACAGAACCATTTTTTAGGATGTTGAACACATATTCAGTTGCCTAAGGAGTAACAAACAATGTCAGTGTCCAATACAAGTATTCCTATGTTGCTGCTTGTTGGCCATGAAAGATATGCCTACATTCCACACCACATGGGCCCATCAAATGAACAATAAATGCCACTTCGGTACACTCAGTGTTACAAATCTAAGTTATCACTGGCATATTGCCATTTGCGCATGTGCTTCTGATCATGGATGCCTGGCCAAATCTTACCAAGCAGCTTCTTCTATAGTGCAGTGAGGTTAGAGGTGGTCTTTGCATGGCACCAGGTATAGTTCACCAAGAAGCCCATGACCTTGCTCCTGGACCTGAGGTCCATCCAGCACTCCTCATGTCCCTGGTCTTCCTGGCGGCAGCTCCATCGCAGAGCTGTTCCTGGCTATCTCCTCCTAGCTCGTTAGGAATGTATTATTACTCAGTGGTGTTGCAGATCCCTATATAGTTGAAGGAACATTTTGAAGAGCCTCTACTTCACAATCTCTGCTTCTTCCTGGATAAAGCGATACCAAAGGGGATGATGGACGGAGCGCTTGAGCTAATTAAACACTCACCCCCAGTCAACTGATCTGGGTTTAATCCATCATCATTCTTTAGCTCACTCCACCACCCCAGTTCAGACATGGCCATATGCAAATCAGTCTGACCCTGTGCCTCATGGGAACAGTCCAGCCCGAACTGCCAAGCCATGTCTTCCCTGGATCGGAAACAAGCATCCTGGGACCGGTTTCTGGCTATTCAGCCGTCATCAGCCAGGCTAGCTTGAATCCAGTGGCAAAGTGAGCAAGGGTCCCACGTCTGGGCATACCCTGCCAACTTAGGGCGAACAAAGCGATACCAAAGGGGATGATGGACGGAGCGCTTGAGCTAATTAAACACTCACCCCCAGTCAACTGATCTGGGTTTAATCCATCATCATTCTTTAGCTCACTCCACCACCCCAGTTCAGACATGGCCATATGCAAATCAGTCTGACCCTGTGCCTCATGGGAACAGTCCAGCCCGAACTGCCAAGCCATGTCTTCCCTGGATCGGAAACAAGCATCCTGGGACCGGTTTCTGGCTATTCAGCCGTCATTAGCCAGGCTAGCTTGAATCCAGTGGCAAAGTGAGCAAGGGACCCACGTCTGGGCATACCCTGCCAACTTAGGGCGAACAAAGCGATACCAAAGGGGATGATGGACGGAGCGCTTGAGCTAATTAAACACTCACCCCCAGTCAACTGATCTGGGTTTAATCCATCATCATTCTTTAGCTCACTCCACCACCCCAGTTCAGACATTGCCATATGCAAATCAGTCTGACCCTGTGCCTCATGGGAACAGTCCAGCCCGAACTGCCAAGCCATGTCTTCCCTGGATCGGAAACAAGCATCCTGGGACCGGTTTCTGGCTATTCAGCCGTCATCAGCCAGGCTAGCTTGAATCCAGTGGCAAAGTGAGCAAGGGACCCACGTCTGGGCATACCCCTGCCAACTTAGGGCGAACAAAGCGATACCAAAGGGGATGATGGACTGAGCGCTTGAGCTAATTAAACACTCACCCCCAGTCAACTGATCTGGGTTTAATCCATCATGATTCTTTAGCTCACTCCACCACCCCAGTTCAGACATGGCCATATGCAAATCAGTCTGACCCTGTGCCTCATGGGAACAGTCCAGCCCGAACTGCCAAGCCATGTCTTCCCTGGATCGGAAACAAGCATCCTGGGACCGGTTTCTGGCTATTCAGCCGTCATCAGCCAGGCTAGCTTGAATCCAGTGGCAAAGTGAGCAAGGGACCCACGTCTGGGCATACCCTGCCAACTTAGGGCGAACAAAGCGATACCAAAGGGGATGATGGACGGAGCGCTTGAGCTAATTAAACACTCACCCCCAGTCAACTGATCTGGGTTTAATCCATCATCATTCTTTAGCTCACTCCACCACCCCAGTTCAGACATGGCCATATGCAAATCAGTCTGACCCTGTGCCTCATGGGAACAGTCCAGCCCGAACTGCCAAGCCATGTCTTCCCTGGACCGGAAACAAGCATCCTGGGACCGGTTTCTGGCTATTCAGCCGTCATCAGCCAGGCTAGCTTGAATCCAGTGGCAAAGTGCAGCAAGGGACCCACGTCTGGGCATACCCTGCCAACTTAGGGCGAACAAGCGATACCAAAGGGGATGATGGACGGAGCGCTTGAGCTAATTAAACACTCACCCCCAGTCAACTGATCTGGGTTTAATCCATCATCATTCTTTAGCTCACTCCACCACCCCAGTTCAGACATGGCCATATGCAAATCAGTCTGACCCTGTGCCTCATGGGAACAGTCCAGCCCGAACTGCCAAGCCATGTCTTCCCTGGATCGGAAACAAGCATCCTGGGACCGGTTTCTGGCTATTCAGCCATCATCAGCCAGGCTAGCTTGAATCCAGTGGCAAAGTGAGCAAGGGACCCACGTCTGGGCATACCCTGCCAACTTAGGGCGAACAAAGCGATACCAAAGGGGATGATGGACGGAGCGCTTGAGCTAATTAAACACTCACCCCCAGTCAACTGATCTGGGTTTAATCCATCATCATTCTTTAGCTCACTCCACCACCCCAGTTCAGACATGGCCATATGCAAATCAGTCTGACCCTCTGCCTCATGGGAACAGTCCAGCCCGAACTGCCAAGCCATGTCTTCCTGGATCGGAAACAAGCATCCTGGGACCGGTTTCTGGCTATTCAGCCGTCATCAGCCAGGCTAGCTTGAATCCAGTGGCAAAGTGAGCAAGTGGACCCACGTCTGGGCATACCCTGCCAACTTAGGGCGAACAAAGCGATACCAAAGGGGATGATGGACGGAGCGCTTGAGCTAATCAAACACTCACCCCAGTCAACTGATCTGGGTTTAATCCATCATCATTCTTTAGCTCACTCCACCACCCCAGTTCAGACATGGCCATATGCAAATCAGTCTGACCCTGTGCCTCATGGGAACAGTCCAGCCCGAACTGCCAAGCCATGTCTTCCCTGGATCGGAAACAAGCATCCTGGGACCGGCTTCTGGCTATTCAGCCGTCATCAGCCAGGCTAGCTTGAATCCAGTGGCAAAGTGAGCAAGGGACCCACATCTGGGCATACCCTGCCAACTTAGGGCGAACAAAGCAATACCAAAGGGGATGATGGACGGAGCGCTTGAGCTAATTAAACACTCACCCCGAGTCAACTGATCTGGGTTTAATCCATCATCATTCTTTAGCTCACTCCACCACCCCAGTTCAGACATGGCCATATGCAAATCAGTCTGACCCTGTGCTTCAGGGGAACAGTCCAGCCCGAACTGCCAAGCCATGTCTTCCCTGGATCGGAAACAAGCATCCTGGGACCGGTTTCTGGCTATTCAGCCGTCATCAGCCAGGCTAGCTTGAATCCAGTGGCAAAGTGCGCAAGGGACCCACGTCTGGGCATACCCTGCCAACTTAGGGCGAACAAAGCGATACCAAAGGGGATGATGGACGGAGCGCTTGAGCTAATTAAACACTCACCCCAGTCAACTGATCTGGGTTTAATCCATCATCATTCTTTAGCTCACGCCACCACCCCAGTTCAGACATGGCCATATGCAAATCAGTCTGACTCTGTGCCTCATGGGAACAGTCCAGCCCGAACTGCCAAGCCATGTCTTCCCTGGATCGGAAACAAGCATCCTGGGACCGGTTTCTGGCTATTCAGCCATCATCAGCCAGGCTAGCTTGAATCCAGTGGCAAAGTGAGCAAGGGACCCACGTCTGGGCATACCCTGCCAACTTAGGCGAACAAGCGATACAAAGGGAATGATGGACGGAGCGCTTGAGCTAATCAAACACTCACCCCCAGTCAACTGATCTGGGTTTAATCCATCATCATTCTTTAGCTCACTCCACCACCCCAGTTCAGACATGGCCATATGCAAATCAGTCTGATCCCTGTGCCTCATGGGAACAGTCCAGCCCGAATCTGCCAAGCCATGTCTTCCCTGGACCGGAAACAAGCATCCTGGGACCGGCTTCTGGCTATTCAGCCGTCATCAGCCAGGCTAGCTTGAATCCAGTGGCAAAGTGAGCAAGGGACCCACGTCTGGGCATACCCTGCCAACTTAGGGCGAACAAGGCGATACCAAAGGGGATGATGGACGTAGCGCTTGAGCTAATTAAACACTCACCCCCAGTCAACTGATCAGTTGACTGGGGGTGAGTGCTTGCAATGTTCAACACTCCGTCCATCATCCCCTTTGGTTTTGCTATGTTCGCCCTAAGTTGGCAGGGTATGCCCAGACGTGGGTCCCTTGCTCACTTTGCCACTGGATTCAAGATAGCCTGGCTGATGACGGCTGTAAGCCAGAAACCGGTCCCAGGATGCTTGTTTCCGGTCCAGGGAAGACATGGCTTGGTAGTTCGGGCTGGACTGTTCCCATGAGGCACAGGGTCAGACTGATTTGCATATGGCCATGTCTGAACTGGGGTGGTGAAGTGAGCTAAAGAATGATGATGGATTAAACCCAGATCAGTTGACTGGGGTGAGTGCTTGCAATGTTCAACACTCCGTCCATCATCCCCTTTGGTTTTGCTATGTTCGCCCTAAGTTGGCAGGGTATGCCCAGACGTGGGTCCCTTGCTCACTTTGCCACTGGATTCAAGATAGCCTGGCTGATGACGGCTGTAAGCCAGAAACCGGTCCCAGGATGCTTGTTTCCGGTCCAGGGAAGACATGGCTTGGTAGTTCGGGCTGGACTGTTCCCATGAGGCACAGGGTCAGACTGATTTGCATATGGCCATGTCTGAACTGGGGTGGCGGAGTGAGCTAAAGAATGATGATGGATTAAACCCAGATCAGTTGACTGAGGGTGAGTGCTTGCAATGTTCAACACTCCGTCCATCATCCCCTTTGGTTTTGCTATGTTCGCCCTAAGTTGGCAGGGTATGCCCAGACGTGGGTCCCTTGCTCACTTTGCCACTGGATTCAAGATAGCCTGGCTGATGACGGCTGTAAGCCAGAAACCGGTCCCAGGATGCTTGTTTCCGGTCCAGGGAAGACATGGCTTGGTAGTTCGGGCTGGACTGTTCCCATGAGGCACAGGGTCAGACTGATTTGCATATGGCCATGTCTGAACTGGGGTGGCGGAGTGAGCTAAAGAATGATGATGGATTAAACCCAGATCAGTTGACTGGGGATGAGTGCTTGCAATGTTCAACACTCCGTCCATCATCCCTTTGGTTTTGCTATGTTCAGCCCTAAGTTGGCAGGGTATGCCCAGACGTGGGTCCCTTGCTCACTTTGCCACTGGATTCAAGATAGCCTGGCTGATGACGGCTGAAATGCCAGAAACCGGTCCCAGGATGCTTGTTTCCGGTCCAGGGAAGACATGGCTTGGTAGTTCGGGCTGGACTGTTCCCATGAGGCACAGGGTCAGACTGATTTGCATATGGCCATGTCTGAACTGGGGTGGTGGAGTGAGCTAAAGAATGATGATGGATTAAACCCAGATCAGTTGACTGGAGGTGAGTGCTTGCAATGTTCAACACTCCGTCCATCATCCCCTTTGGTTTTGCTATGTTCGCCCTAAGTTGGCAGGGTATGCCCAGACGTGGGTCCCTTGCTCACTTTGCCACTGGATTCAAGATAGCCTGGCTGATGACGGCTGTAAGCCAGAAACCGGTCCCAGGATGCTTGTTTCCGGTCCAGGGAAGACATGGCTTGGTAGTTCGGGCTGGACTGTTCCCATGAGGCACAGGGTCAGACTGATTTGCATATGGCCATGTCTGAACTGGGGTGGCGGAGTGAGCTAAAGAATGATGATGGATTAAACCCAGATCAGTTGACTGGGGGTGAGTGCTTGCAATGTTCAACACTCCGTCCATCATCCCCTTGGTATTGCTATGTTCGCCCTAAGTTGGCAGGGTATGCCCAGACGTGGGTCCCTTGCTCACTTTGCCACTGGATTCAAGATAGCCTGGCTGATGACGGCTGATAAGCCAGAAACCGGTCCCAGGATGCTTGTTTCCGGTCCAGGGAAGACATGGCTTGGTAGTTCGGGCTGGACTGTTCCCATGAGGCACAGGGTCAGACTGATTTGCATATGGCCATGTCTGAACTGGGGTGGTGGAGTGAGCTAAAGAATGATGATGGATTAAACCCAGATCAGTTGACTGGGGGTGAGTGCTTGCAATGTTCAACACTCCGTCCATCATCCCCTTTGGTTTTGCTATGTTCGCCCTAAGTTGGCAGGGTATGCCCAGACATGGGTCCCTTGCTCACTTTGCCACTGGATTCAAGATAGCCTGGCTGATGACGGCTGTAAGCCAGAAACCGGTCCCAGGATGCTTGTTTCCGGTCCAGGGAAGACATGGCTTGGTAGTTCGGGCTGGACTGTTCCCATGAGGCACAGGGTCAGACTGATTTGCATATGGCCATGTCTGAACTGGGGTGGCGGAGTGAGCTAAAGAATGATGATGGATTAAACCCAGATCAGTTGACTGGGGGTGAGTGCTTGCAATGTTCAACACTCCGTCCATCATCCCCTTTGGTTTTGCTATGTTCGCCCTAAGTTGGCAGGGTATGCCCAGACGGTCCCTTGCTCCTTTGCGATTCAAGATAGCCTGGCTGATGACGGCTGTAAGCCAGAAACCGGTCCCAGGATGCTTGTTTCCGGTCCAGGGAAGACATGGGTTGGTAGTTCGGGCTGGACTGTTCCCATGAGGCACAGGGTCAGACTGATTTGCATATGGCCATGTCTGAACTGGGGTGGTGGAGTGAGCTAAAGAATGATGATGGATTAAACCCAGATCAGTTGACTGGGGGTGAGTGCTTGCAATGTTCAACACTCCGTCCATCATCCCCTTTGGTTTCGCTATGTTCGCCCTAAGTTGGCAGGGTATGCCCAGACATGGGTCCCTTGCTCACTTTGCCACTGGATTCAAGATAGCCTGGCTGATGACGGCTGTAAGCCAGAAACCGGTCCCAGGATGCTTGTTTCCGGTCCAGGGAAGACATGGCTTGGTAGTTTGGGCTGGACTGTTCCCATGAGGCACAGGGTCAGACTGATTTGCATATGGCCATGTCTGAACTGGGGTGGCGGAGTGAGCTAAAGAATGATGATGGATTAAACCCAGATCAGTTGACTGGGGGTGAGTGCTTGCAATGTTCAACACTCCGTCCATCATCCCCTTTGGTTTTGCTATGTTCGCCCTAAGTTGGCAGGGTATGCCCAGACGTGGGTCCCTTGCTCACTTTGCCACTGGATTCAAGATAGCCTGGCTGATGACGGCTGTAAGCCAGAAACCGGTCCCAGGATGCTTGTTTCCGGTCCAGGGAAGACATGGCTTGGTAGTTCGGGCTGGACTGTTCCCATGAGGCACAGGGTCAGACTGATTTGCATATGGCCATGTCTGAACTGGGGTGGCGGAGTGAGCTAAAGAATGATGATGGATTAAACCCAGATCAGTTGACTGGGGGTGAGTGCTTGCAATGTTCAACACTCCGTCCATCATCCCCTTTGGTTTTGCTATGTTCGCCCTAAGTTGGCAGGGTATGCCCAGACGTGGGTCCCTTGCTCACTTTGCCACTGGATTCAAGATAGCCTGGCTGAAGACGGCTGTAAGCCAGAAACCGGTCCCAGGATGCTTGGTTCCGGTCCAGGGAAGACATGGCTTGGTAGTTCGGGCTGGACTGTTCCCATGAGGCACAGGGTCAGACTGATTTGCATATGGCCATGTCTGAACTGGGGTGGCGGAGTGAGCTAAAGAATGATGATGGATTAAACCCAGATCAGTTGACTGGGGGTGAGTGCTTGCAATGTTCAACACTCCGTCCATCATCCCCTTTGGTTTTGCTATGTTCGCCCTAAGTTGGCAGGGTATGCCCAGACGTGGGTCCCTTGCTCACTTTGCCACTGGATTCAAGATAGCCTGGCTGATGACGGCTGTAAGCCAGAAACCGGTCCCAGGATGCTTGTTTCCGGTCCAGGGAAGACATGGCTTGGTAGTTCGGGCTGGACTGTTCCCATGAGGCACAGGGTCAGACTGATTTGCATATAGCCATGTCTGAACTGGGGTGGCGGAGTGAGCTAAAGAATGATGATGGATTAAACCCAGATGTGTTGACTGGGGGTGAGTGCTTGCAATGTTCAACACTCCGTCTATCATCCCCTTTGGTTTTGCTATGTTCGCCCTAAGTTGGCAGGGTATGCCCAGACGTGGGTCCCTTGCTCACTTTGCCACTGGATTCAAGATAGCCTGGCTGATGACGGCTGTAAGCCAGAAACCGGTCCCAGGATGCTTGTTTCCGGTCCAGCGAAGACATGGCTTGGTATTTCGGGCTGGACTGTTCCCATGAGGCACAGGGTCAGACTGATTTGCATATGCCCATGTCTGAACTGGGGTGGCGGAGTGAGCTAAAGAATGATGATGGATTAAACCCAGATCAGTTGACTGGGGGTGAGTGCTTGCAATGTTCAACACTCCGTCCATCATCCCCTTTGGTTTTGCTATCTTCCTGGATAAAAGCGGGTCTTTGTGAGTACTCAGCTTGCTTTTTCATGGCACTGTAAACTCCAAGGAGCAGCAAGATGGAGGAAGATGTCCTTCTGGTATTTTCTCTGGAATGGCCAATCTTGCACTTGTACATTGTTTAATTCCTGGTATGAGCAATTGGCTTAATATTATACTGTACACTGCATAACATTACGTGGGGTAGGATCTGGATGTGCAAAACCGTCATTTACTGATTGACAGGCCATTTTGCGGATGTTGGGCAAACCTTTTTATGGCTGCAAATCGGGGTTTGCGGCCGCAAAAAAAGTTTTTTCATGTGCAGCAATCCAATTTTAGGGGTTGTTAAAGTTTTACCAACTCCTAACATGGGATTGCGACTGGATACTGATTCGGTAATTGGAAGGAGCATGATGTGGGCATTTCTTCCAAAAACGAATCAGTATCCAGTGTATCAATACTTTGCAACCCTAATTCCGGTTGTTAACCATTGAAAAATTACTGATCCTCAAGTTGGAGTGGTAACTTATTCACTTAGAGTAAAGGCTCCCGTTACAACCCCTTTTCTTTTTAAATGTTTCAGGGAACGTAGCTAGTGATCCAGGGCAGTAGCAGCTGCCACCGATCGCGAGTGGTAGAGAGGGGGCTGGGGCAAGGGAGGGAGTGGGGTGTTGCGGGACGGAATGAAATTAGAAAAATAATGCACTTACCTGGGCGTGCTGGCCGCTGCCTCTTCTTTGTCCTTTTCTTCCTGTCTCCGCCGGCTGCAGGAAGGAGCAGGAAGTACTTGGGCCCTTAGGCTCCCCATAGCCAATCGCAACGCTGCAATGCAGCGTTGTGATTGGTCTCAGTGCCGAACCACGGCGCTCAGACTGGGACTGGGAGGCTTTGCATGTTCCTGACCAGGATGTGTAATGCGCACGTAAGGAGTACAAACCACTTCTCTCCCTGCTCTGGCCAGCCCTGCCCTGCCCGAGAGCCACTCACTTTGATAGGAAAAATAAAATGATAATAACGATACGTTATCATTTTATTTTTCCTATTGAAGTCAGTGGGGCGACGCTCCTCCACCTTAGTGGAGGAGCCGCCACTGATCCAGCGGCCCACTGCCAACTCTCAGTGAAACCTTAAAAGAAAGAACTTCTTTTTACAGCAGCCCCATTTTTTCCTTTAAGGAAAATGGTGCTTTAAATCTTTATTTAAAATCAATCACAGACATGATGGTGGTCGGCTTACCCTTGCGGGCCACCATTCCTGCGATTTTGTCCAGTAGCAATGAGTGCCAATTTGTGACTTACTTCCTCAATTGGAAATTTACAAACTGGCCTATACCTACATGGGTCTGTTTGCAAAATTCAGTACTAGTCACAGAAAGATAGTTATCGCTTTTTGCAACCAGTACAATGTTGCATCTGCCTCATAGTCACTTGTTAACCCACATTATCTGTAACATGCGCAGATAAACATGGGTCATAATTATACATCAAGTAGATGTACCTTGCTGTACAGCAGGCATAATATCCCGCACTGGTCTGATGAGTCATGAAATATATATCAAATAATTATCATACTATTTTCTCACAATTGTACACAGTAATCATACTGTTTTCTCACAATTGTACACAATTGTGCAATTTGGTCAAGTATCTAGAGGCTTCACCTTTGCTATAACTGGAGGTTGCATCCTTGTGAACTGGTGGTTGCGGATGGTACGTGTGTACTGTATCTTTCATATTTCATGTCTGTTCAACCAATGTGATACATCAACTAGACATGAGGGTTTGGCACGTAGTTTTTTTATGAATAAAGTAGTAACTTGGCTGAGGGATCCAGACAAGTGGCGCTTTAAGGATGCCAAATGTGTGTTCTATGATGCCTTGGATCTGTGAGCATGCTCAGTTGTACTTCTGTTGAGGCCCAGTGGTTGGATGCCTGAAGGGGTGAGGAAATGGGGAGAGGAGCCATACACACAGTCATCTGTGAAAAGTAATGAAAACTAGATAAGTGAGTGTGGTGACTCATATTTGCTCATATTCCACTCATGCATGCGTTTGCAACTTCGATCATGAATTACGTATTGAAGAGTGTTGTGAGATGTGCCAGCAATCATGATGTTATTCACATAGTGAACATGTATGTTCTCTGTGTATTTTTTGCACGGACACGCAGCCACGTTTCTACAAGACATGCAGTAATAGTGGGCAATCTGCCAGAGTGGCTGAAGCACCACATATGTGCATTAAATGGCTCAAAGCACTAAGGGGAAATTGACAATCGCAAAGAACCACCGTGCCATCTGTAGCCTGCCCTGTAGTGATTGTGGCATGGTGAAGTACTACTACACTTGAGTGGTGAAGGATTTCAATACCAGGGGCAAGAACTATTATTGTTTTGTTGTCGAGATCCTGGCCTACTGCACCTTTGCTATGAACCAGTGGCCACAAAATGGACTGCTGAAGTTAGCTCTGGGTCCCGCACTGCAACTATGTACAGCATCACATCTGGAGGGCAGCAACATCTCCCCTACACCTATTCCTCTGATATAGTAAAGAAAATGTCCCTCTCTCTGTATACCCTCTATCAGTGGCGGCTCGCAGAGGGAGTGCTGCGGGGCGGTGAGGCGGGGCGGGGGAGGGCAAGGTAAATAGTTTTATTTATTTATTTACTTACCTTACTCCTGCCTGTCATATGTCCGACTTTTCTAGCCCCCCACCCAGCCCCTCCACCGCCCTGCCTCACCGCCCAGCAGCACTCCCGCTGTGAGTCGCCACTGCCCTCTATCCCCTCCTCAATCTGTTGTTTTTTAGGATTAGGGGCAGTGCACAGACACTGCTACTGCCACTGCGGAAATGTTGTCGTGCCTCTAGCCAGGGCTTTAAGTGGGATGAAAAACTGGGGGTCTCTCAAAGGCGTGGCCAATGTAATTAAGGGCGTGACTTAAAAACACGTAAGCTAAAAACAGTGCTTAGCATAGTGAGCTGCCCGACTTGTATTTTGCTGTTTCTGTCATTGCATCCAGATATATGATACAAGTAACATCATACCTACAACAAGTCAGGACTATTGGCTTTGTCAATGGTTGTTAGTTGCATAAGATAAAGAAGCAGCAACTATGACTTGTATATAATATTGAAAAAGCTTCCACCTAAAACCACGACTATGTTGCTGCTCCTGCGTTTCAAAAAGAGAAGGGAAATCCAGAGAGAAAATGACTCTCTTTGAAGGATTTTCCTTCCCCTACAACGCTCACCTGGCACGACGTCATGCCGTAACTTCTCCAATAGTGAGAAGTGAGCAGTGTGAACACGTGCACATCGATGTGCCTGCTGTCACTGCAGGCGGGGAAAAAACGGACTGCCTGTGCCAGGGCACAAAACAGAGCCCGATAGGGACCCGTTTCGAGGCCCCTTTGAAAAAACTGCCAGTGCTCAGCACCGGCGAGACCCGTCCCACTTAAACTTAAAGCCCTGCCTCTAACTGGTTTACTTATGGTGCCGACCTGTTTGTCACTGGTTGATCGGGTGATTGATTGCAGCTGGTGGGAATGTGATGCAGGGTGTTCTTGCATTGGTCAGTGTGGGTAAATATTTTTTAATATGCATTTTATGTAGCATTTCTATTTGGTGCATATATGCTTTCCATTTTTTTCATGCGTGTTGAAGTGCTATTTCCATTTTATGTATTCATGTGACAAGCTATAGTTAGCTGTGAAGAACGACAATACATTTCTATTCCTACCGTCATTGTTTTTTTTCTGATTTGTTTTTTTAATTCCACTTTTATTTAAACAGTATATTGACCCTCTTTTGGGTCAATGTTATTATTATTGTAAGTCTGCTTATTTTACGGTATACCATTTACCTTTTAATTCAGTTGCTCTATGTTTCCATTTCATTGTAATATTATTCTCTGTCTTCATTTTGTGTTATCCATTTTAGTTCCCAGGAGTGTGGAGTGCCTTGTGTGTGGAGTGTGACTTACTTCAAGGCTTGTAATGCTACTTGAGCAGTAGTGGGTGTTTTCAGGCCATCATGCAAACCCACTTACACATGTGTATGTGTTTTAGTGGATTTGCACTGCCTTTCTAGTGCCCCTGCTTAATTCTAACATTGCTACACACACACACACGTGGAGAAGATATGCCCCATTTTTTAGTCCATCCCTCTGTAAACGCCCAAATATACACATTGGTATTACTTTTTCTGCTGCTTACTGTTAGACCTGACATCCTTGGCCTGTTATTTCTCCAAACCTTTTGCCTTCACTCTCTTACTTTGCTGAAGTCGTTTTTGTTGGCATTAGGACTATGTCCGCTTAACCTCTGCTAATTAGTGCTGCAGTACTTGCGCTATCTCCCTAAAACATCTACATTTTGCCTACACCTAATTAGCATATTTGATGTACGTAGAAGTGCCTAGTAAATCGTATATACCCAGGGCCTATAAATTAAATGCTACTAGTGGACAGCAGTACTCATTGTGCCACCCACCAAAGTGGCACTGTAAAACATGCCTCGGGCCTGACACTGCATCCTGTAGTGCAGTTTTAAACTGCCAATTCGACCTGGCAAAATAAACCTTTTCCCAGGCCTAAACCTTCATTTTTAAACTTTATAATTCCCCCTTAAGGAAGGCTCTAACCACCCCTGGGGAAGGGTGCATGGGATTTAAAAAGTAGGACGTGTTTGTTTAAGTTTTAGATGTCCTGACAGTGAAAAACTCCTGAAGTCATGTTTCACTGTTGTAAGGCCTAAGTCTCCCGTAGACTAACACTGGGTTGCCTTATTACACTAACAGTGCTAACATCAGATTGGGAGCAGAAATTGTGTTTACACTCAAATGAATTGAATTTTAATTTTAAATCCTCTTTAATGCTAAAGTCAGATTTGGAGTTACAATTCTGAAAATGTCACTTCTAGAAAGTTGACATTTTTCTGACCAAAGCAGATGTGCCTTTGTGCCAGTGTCCTGGGTCACATGACTGTGAATGGCCCTGCTGTTGTGGGTTATGTATAGCTTCCAAACTGTGAGACAAAGGAAGCCTAGGTGTGAGCAGAGAGAGTCTTCCTGAGAAGATGGCTGGGTAGAAGCAGTGTTTCTGCACTTATTTAACTTCATAGGGCCCTGCGTGTCGCACACACAAAAGAACCTGACACCAGGCCTGCCCTTGCCTTTGTCTCCTTGGACAGTTTGGAGGTAGGACCAGAGGAAGGGGAAGAACTGACCACAAACAGTTTTGGGGATAGGTCAGGGAATTCCCCACACACGGGCTGGCACCGGGTATAAAAATGGGACCTTCAGAACCTCTCATCAGAACACTCCTGGACCTTTGGAAGATTCAGAAGAAGGACTGCCCTGCTGTCTGAAGAAGAGGGACTGCTTTGCTGACTGGAGAAGAAAGATTGGACCTGCTTGCCTTTAACCCAGGCCACTAAGGGTCAGTTGGATGGCCTCCTGTGTGAGCTACAGGGACACAACTAGCTTCCAGAGGCCTCCTTGCAACTGATCACCTGTCCAGCACTAACTGGACCTGCCTGGACCTGCCTGGACCTGCCTGAGCCCTGAAGCTGGCCTCTGCTGGAGTGAGTCCTAATCACCAAGAGGCACCCCCTCCCCCCACCCAGGTCCTGGACCCTTTTCTGGCATCAGTTTGAACTCCTCCAGAAGAAAATGTGAAGGTACAGAAGTTTTCAGCTCCTCTTGACCGCAAAGTAACCTCTTCATGACAAAAAATGAACTCCTGTGACGATCGCAAACGCGAAGTTCAAGTGGGGCGACCAGCTGTTTTCGCTACAGCAATGACCATCTGCAACGCTTGGCCTACTACTCAAGCCAACAGCCTCTCCTTGCGGCCCCTGCGAATGCAATTGGCACTCTTCGCAACAGACTTGACAAAGTAACTCTTCAGCATGACTAACCTGGTTCCTGAAACTGACCCAAGCTCCATCGTGGTTGAACTGAATTTTTGACTTTCCCTCGGTCTTGCGCGACCCGATGATTGTGATTGGCGTTTTGTGCTATTTGGTGCAATTTTCACTTCAAAAGTTAAAAGCTCATATCTCCATTTCAACTAATAGGATTTTGGTTGCTTTGGTGTCATTTTATTTATTACAATTTACTCTAGTTTTCTAAATTGGTGTGGGATTTTTCCTATGTTTTGTTTTTGCTTTATGACTGTTTAAATGTTGCATAAATTCTTTACAGATTGCCTCTAAGTTAAGCCCGAGTACTTTTGTGCAAAGCTACCAGACAGTTAAGCAGAGGTTAATTTAACGACTTTTGTGGTCACGCTGACAAGAAATGTGTTTACTATTTAAGTGGGGCTATCATCCCTTCCAACTAAAAATCCAATTTTTTACACATCGTATTTCGTACATACGCCCAACAACTATATTGGCGTTTGTCATGTTCTGGCGCCGCATACGTTTCTGAAAAGAGTATTTTGATCTGCAAGTATTTCTGATTTGCATATGCTGTGCAAGGATGCAAAGAGTGCTACTAAACAGTGTAGCAAATATGTGACTCGAGCCTTAGCTCTTTATAGTGCTTATATATATTTTTATTTTAATAACACAAAATCTAGGTTAGTTTATAGCTATGTGGGGGCAATTCCTTCAGAAAATCACGTTAGATAGGTTGATACTTTTACATGCACCTAGACATAGGTCATATTTGAGCAAAACATTTCGGGGCAGATTTACAAGCCCCTTGCGCCACTTTTGCGCCGCCATTGCGTCACTTTTGTGACGCAGCGGCGACGTAAACCATGCGCCACGTTGCGCATTATTTACAACGTGACGCATCTAGGGAGATGCGTCACGTTGTAAGCCCTGCGCCACATGAAACCTGCGTCAGGTTTCATGTGGGCGTTCCTCCGCAGGGTGGGCGTTCCGTCGAAGGAAAGCCTCGTAAAAGTGACGCAGTGAAATCTACAAGATTTCACTGAGTCACTTTCCGACTGCGCTGCGACGAATCCTTACGCCTGCTTCCAAGCAGGCGTAAGGAGATGGCGCACCACGTTAGGTATGGGCAGCCCACGAGCATTGCTGGAGTTGCGTCGCGCTTGCGACACGACTCCAGCAATGAGCCGCCCTGCGCCACAGGATGCGACACGCATCGGCCTTTCCTTGCGCCACGGTGCGCCGCATTGTAAATGCGGTGCATCCGTGGTGGCGCAAGGAGAGAATTGCGTGTCGCAACTATTCTGGCGCATCCCTGCTGATTTGCAGGGATGCGCCAGAAGTTGTAAATCTGCCCCTTCTTTTTTTAACATGATATCAGATTGAAGTTTAAGACAAGTTATGCAGCCCTCCCCTACTCCCTGGTAAAGGAACCCCATAATATCTACAGATCTTTAATTGCCTGGAGGGGATCTTTGTGAAGACTGCACTTTCACCACTGTTAAATGGCAAGTGTGCCACCATATTGTTTCGGCCAATGTGGCATTCTCGTTTTCATTCTCTTTTGCTTTACAACAACAAACCCTCATAGTGGTAGTTCCTTGCTGAAAAACAAAATGGCAATGATCATGACATGTAGCAAATTTCTTCTCACAGCAGACCAAGGCAGGTAAAATCAGTGGCTGCACACCTGCACTAAACAAATGGACTACCACCACTGTCAATGGCTGTCCAGCAGATTCAGTGTTGTAGCTAGAGTTTTTGACGTCCGGGGCGATCCCTTAGTTTGCCGCGCGGTGCAGGTAAGAGCGAGGGGAGGAGGTGCTGGCGACAGGTGACAACAAGCGGGGGTGCTGGTGACAGACGACAATGAGTGGGGGGGCGGTAGCGACAGACGACGACGAGGGAGAATAAAAAAAAAAGAAAAATTACCTTGCGCTCGCCTTTGCCCCCAAAAACGTAACGCCTGGGGCAGACCGCCCCCCTCCCCCCAGCTACGTCACTGAGTGGATGGGGATTTACCAGGTCAAGGGCTTCTGATAGAGGAGCCAGTTGAGGCTTGGGCGTCGGAAATCAGCGGTCCCCACTGCTGAATGGTGCAGGGGAATTTCAAGTATGGCAGGAATGGAGCAGTGCCAATTTGTGTTGGTCCTACTGCTCTGCTGAACTCTAAAGTGTTTTGGGCGCACTATAAACCATATTTAATATAAATTTCAAACTTTTGAAAAAGTAATTTAAAATGGCCTCTAAATGCATGGCAATGTTGTGGTATGTTTGCATCAGCCATTCTTTCTTTGACTGTGTTTGTTAACACAGCAGGTGTGGACAAAGTCAGTCTAAACTTTGTCATGTGCAAGCATGAAGGTCTTAAATGTCCTTGGCCTTATTTTTGCAGTGTTTACTACAACTTTCTAAAAGAAAGTTACTATGCCAAGATGCACAATTTATGAAAATGTTTAGTTACTGATTTACTGTTTCCTAACAATTTTTCTGTAAATGCTAAACGGCATTAGCAACTAAAAATAAATAAAACGAATTGCAATAAATAGCAACGCTTTTAAACCGGCGTGTGCCATTTGAAAGAAAGAAACACCCTATAACTGTTATGATGTCACATCATTGTTTTCACAGCAGTTTCCATGACCCATTAAAAGTAAATATATAGATACCGCCTTCTGGCTTGGATTAAAAAACACAAATATATGAGCATTACAGGACATGCTACACAGATGTTCATCTCTTTAAATGGACACCTACAGCTGATGAAAGTGGATTTCGATGCTGGATTCTAATGAGTTGTCAACTTTGGAAAAATCTAGTGCAAAGATTATCTGTCATTCAACAGCATTTTATGTTGTTAAATGACAAATCTTCACCTGAAGACAGATTTTTTTTTCATTAAGAGTGGTAAACATACCATACAATCTAAAACACCGTAAATCTGAAGGAAAGACCACACTCTGTTAGGCGTAACTTTTTATTTCCATTCAGTTCTGAATCACTGACAAAATATCGACCTACAGAAATATCGACGCAAGAATATTGAAGTCAAGAATATCGACATCCTATCTACATTATGGTAAGTACAAAAATATCGGAAAAAAATATCGATGTCAAAAATATCGTTCTTAAAAATATCGGTGTCTAATTAAGTTAAAAAATTATGGTAAATAATACATATAATTAAAATAAACATAGTTAAAGATATTTTAAAATGTTTAAAAATTATAAGCAATATATATGTAATGTAAAAATAAATTAAACATATACATATAATATATAATATATATACTTACTTACTAATAATTTTGAATGATTATTTTAATAACTTATAATTTTTTTAAAATATCATATAAATTATAAATACATCTATACACATAAAACAATAATATAAATAAAAATTAAATAAATATATATAACAAATTAAAAAAATGTAAATTATTTTTAATCTTTTAAAAATTAATTATATACTACATTAACTAAAATAATACAAAAAATATTAGATAGCGGAGGTAATACAATTACTATTCCAACTCCAAACAGTGCAACAGTAGGGAAAGTGTTGGATAGCGTAGGGGTAAAAATTACTATTCCCACTCCAGGGAGTGCAACAGTAGGGAAAGTGTTGGATAGCGTAGGGGTAAAAATTACTATTCCCACTCCAGTGAGTGCAACAGTAGGGAAAGTGTTGGATAGCGTAGGGGTTAAAATTACTATTCCCACTCCAGTGAGTGCAACAGTAGGGAAAGTGTTGGATAGCGTAGGGGTAAAAATTACTATTCCCACTCCAGTGAGTGCAACAGTAGGGAAAGTGTTGGATAGCGTAGGGGTTAAAATTACTATTCCCACTCCAGTGAGTGCAACAGTAGGGAAAGTGTTGGATAGCGTAGGGGTAAAAATTACTATTCCCACTCCAGTGAGTGTAACAGTAGGGAAAGTGTTGGATAGCGTCGGGGTTAAATTAACATACTTATTAATTAAATAATTTTTGTAAAATAAATAAAATTAATAATAAATACCAATAAAAGTAAATTAATATTTGCTTAAATAACATTAAATTACTTCCCACCCTATTCCCCCATAAACACACAACCCGCTACACATAAAAAAGTACACAATTAATTTAATTATCAATTAATCAATTAATAAAAATTAATTACCAATTAATAATTAATTAACAATAAATTAATTATCAATAGCAATAAATAAAAAAATATTAAATAATTATTATAATTAAATTACTTTGCACCCTATTCCCCTATAAACCCACAACCCGCTACACATAAAAATTAACATAATTAATTTAATTATCAATTAATCAATTATTAAAAATTAATTACCAATTAATAATTAATTAACAATAAATTAATTAACAATAACAATAAATAAATAAAATAATTCATTATAATTAATATAATGATAAATTAATCAATTGAAAAAAATTCATTACCAATTAATAATTAATTACCAATAAATTAATAATCAATAACAATAAATAAAAACATATTAATTAATTATAATTAAATTACTTCCCACCCTATTCCCCTATAAACCCACAACCCGCTCTGATACTAAAACGCAAAATTTACTTAAAAAAATTACTAATTTCTAAACATTTAATACATATATTTAAAAATAATAAAAATACATTACAAAAATGTTAAACATACATATAAAATACATACTAAAATACATAACACTAATATAAATATTGATATTATTAACAACGATATTTTTGCTAACGATATTACTTACTTCGATCACTTCAATATAAAAAAACGATATTACTTACCTTAAGGTCGATATTCTGGTCACCGATATTCTTGACATAGATATTCTGTCCCTACGATATTAAAAACTCGATATTAGTGTAGGTCGATATAAAAAAATCGATATTTTGACTGCGCACCTTCAGTTCTAACAGTAAATTCAATTACAAAGTATGCAGAAACAACGCACAGTGCTGTACAAGTTCAAACAAAAGTATGAACTGACAATTTCTCGAAGAACACCCAACTAAGGGGGTCATTATGATGGCGGGCGGATCGCCCCCGCCGGGCCGGCTGTAGTCACCGCCAGCCCGGCGGGGCGATCCGCCCGCCATCCACACAGCAAAGACCCCCCGCCATATTATGATGGCTGGAGGGTCCGCGGCGGACGGAAAGACCGTCCGCCGCTACTCCCCGGTCGACTCGTCGACCGGCGGCAAACAGAGATAATATGGTGGCGGTGTCTCCAAGACACCGCCATCCATATTATGATGCCAGCAGAGATCAGCCTTTCCATGGCGGCGTTGCCGCCATGGAAAGGCATACGACTGCTGCATTTGGGGGCCCGTTGTGGGCCCCCAGGATGTTGGGGGTGGGGGTGCACATGGGGGTACCTGTGGTACCCCACTGCATTTGTATGCACACAAGGTGGCAGGCACCGCGCGGTGCCTGTCACGTTGTGCATGCAAGTGCACGACGTGCATTCACAGCATTGTGGCGGTGCGGTGAGCACCGCACCGCCACAATGCTGGGAATAGGGTGTCCCACCGCCACGGTGGCGGTGGCATCCTAATGTCAGGTGCGGGACCGCCGCACCCTTGCGGAGCGGTCCCGAATTCCGTTACGGTGGCGGGCGGACTTTGTCCGCCCGTCATCGTAATGACCTCCTAAGTTCCATTTCCTCTAGAACTAAGTTCCAGAGTAGTATCCCTTAATAAGTGTTGTGTTTTGAGACTGAGATTACCAGTAATGCTGCACCAGTCTAAACTCTAGAGGTCTGAAGATGTGCTATTTGGGCCGGTGACAAAAGCAAATATTTCCCATGTACTAATTCCCAAAGAGAATAGGGTGTGCGTGTACACAAACTGACTTGCGCACACACCCCTGGTGCACTACTTGCCCTTGGGTGGGCATTACGAGGTATAACAGGTACAGATTGCAGCTCTTCCCTCATCTCACACAATGAAGAGCTGATACATGTGTCTGCTATGGCAGTTCTGATCTAGCACCTGGGTGCCACAGAGAGTGGCATGATGAAAGCATGAAACAGAGGTGTGCAATTTCTATAATGTAGAACCCATACTCCACTGCTTATTCTATCCATGAGTGGTAGAGCGTAGAATTACACCCCGAGATAAGGAATGGGAATGGAATTATTTTGCAGGAACATATATTTGTCTCTTAAAGCAGATACATGTTGGGGTGCTCCCTTGGCTGACGTTGATGAAGGGGCAGGAGGCTGCTGACATCAGAAGGCTCCCATTCCTGTGGATGGGTGTCAATGCAGAACAAAGCAAAAGGCGTGCACCCACTACTTTGTTATGCATGGAGAGTCAGGCTGAAAGTGCACACAGCATCTGTGTTCACTGGCTAACACAGATGCTGAATTTAATGAAGGTTCCTGTCCTTCCCTTACCTGAACTTTCACCTGGAAGTGTCCAATAAGTACCTCAGGGGTCGAACACACAGAATGTACCAGGGAGGGAATAATGGACCTTAAAACAAATAGGAGGAACAATGTAATCAGTGTAATGGGGATTACTGGAAAACAATGGAAGCATTCACACATTGTTCCTCCTCCGCTTCACAACTCATATAGAAGTGTCAAGTCTCTGACACAACCCTCCTTATGATTTCTTACCCCATGAACTTTTTGGGAGCACACAGCTCAATATTTCACTAAATGTTCCAGTCAGAAAGGTAAGTGAAAAACTGGTAGAGTAAACCCATAGTTTAGAAACGTTATGCCACACACTCATAAAGGAATAGATCTCCCTGAAGGTAAGACATCACCAAAGTACTAAAAAGCTAAAACCAAGAATAGTGAAGGCTCGAAGTACACCAACAGTGATATGGTTATCCAAACCCCAGGGGTGATGACGATCCAAACTACACCCAAAGGACCAGGTACGGAGACCACTCAACAGAGGGCACATACATTTATTGGCACGTGATACTGACAGAAATTAAGTAAAACTGTAGAGAAATAGAAGTAAATCCTCACTCAACAAAATACCGTAGAGACATAGATATAGCACAATCGAAAATATTTCTGAGTAATTATCAATAAAAATATTGGCAAGACACCACCCTGGTACTTGAACTGAGGAGGTAATTAGGTTTAACACAGAATCACGTTAAACCACACTCCTCAATCAAATCATCCAGAGGAAGATGAGCCTGAAATGACATGCTCCACATAAAGCAAGGAGTAAGAAGGAGTCTCTGGTTTTCTCTGTGGTAGGCCCTGGAGTGTTAGAAAGTCCACTGCAGAGGTGCAGGGACTCCCCCATCCCTGTCATTTTCAGTCAAAGGAACTCATAATATAAATAATCACATCCTGGGGTTCTTTCAGGAGTTTAAGGCCATAGAATTTTGTGCATGCAAGTAATTTGTTACCCCAATTCTTTTTCTATTTTAACATCTTAAAATTAATAATCAGTTGATCTGTGGGTTATAATACTGTAAGGTCCTTTTTATTCCAATTTGTATAACTTTGTTTGGGAACTTGTTGTAGCTTCCTTTTTCAGACCCGTAATATTGTACACATTCAGCTCCTTTCCTGGAATGTATTGGTGCCTTTGTCAGTGAGTGTTGAGGTTGAAATGTGAGACAGAGCCCTATCTTGCATTTCTACAGATTTTTAAGTGTTTTTGTTTGTTGAACATCTTCTCCTTTGATTTGTTATAGGTTGTTTAAAATGTGCAAATGGGAGGGGATGTAGCTAGTCGGCCAAGATGTAGGACGGAAGTCTCTGAGCTCCTGTATGGCCCGACTCCAGACAACAGAAATTGAGGCACCATGCACCCAGAATACCCTCTGCCACCTCGCCACGACCACCCACAGCACTGCAGCACCCAAACTCAGAAAGAACGGGTGGCAGTGGTGCTTCCTGCACTAAGTGCTCGCGCACAGGCCTGGAGACCTGAGCTGTCAAGATGGCGGCGCCCGCAATGTCAGTGGGTATGACACGGACATGCCAATTCTTTGGCTGTTTCTGCGGTGGTCAATAAACTGCCTCACGAGCCCCTCACTGGGCTCTCATTGCATCGGGGCGCCAGGTGATAACTGCTAAGGCGGAGGGATCAGCAACGTGGGTGGAGGACCTAAGTGCGGGACCCCAGCTCATTGGCAGAGTGACCCTAGCGAGCATCCAAGGTAACAAGCCAGATATACCCTGCCTCATGGACCTAATAGTAATTTTGCATTAGCTCACTGAGATGCAGTAGACATAAGACTTTGGGGGGGCACTGGACTAGTGTTGCTTTTTAGCTTTTAGTTGAAAATAGGTATTTTACACAGGAACCACCTGGCTGCAGATGAAATTGGGAGATAGTGGCACCCTGTTGAGAAAAATCCCCAGTAAAGATTTCCTAAAACAGGGGTGCACCTTGGCCTCTTTGCTCTTTAACCTCTTTGGAGAACTAGATGGTCAATTCGCACTTTCCAATCCTCGGGACTACGCCACTATCTAATCTGTTATATGCAGATGATCTTGTCCAGTTGAGCCAAACCATGGTGGGCCTTCTGAGGTTGCTAGATGTCATCTCCGACAACACAGAGCGAAATAAACTGGCGGTAAATTTTGAAAAAACTAAAATCATTATCTTCAGGAGAATACCAGGGGTGGGCGGAATTTGCGTAGTCGCGCTACGCAAAGCTCCGCGAAATGGTAAAACATCTCCGCGAGCACGCAAAAGTTCCGCGAACACGCGGAATTGCTTGTTCCGCCCGTTCGCGATGCTTTTTTCCTGTTCGCGAACGCTGTTTGCGTGCTCGGGGAGAAATATCTCACGTACATGCATTTTGAAAGCGCGAACAAGCAAAAAACTCCGCGAAGCCGCGGATCGCGGAATTTTTGGCAATTCCGCGTTCTCCGCGGAACGCGAAATTACCCAAATTCCGCGAGCGGAACGGAATTTACCGCCCAGGCCTAGAGAAAACGGAACAAACTGGACGTGTGGTATATGGACGGATTTAACATAGAGAAAGTCTCGGAATATAGATGCAAAAGGGTCTTTTAAGAAACAGAAGGCATCATGCACGCGAGGCTGCTTTTTCAACCCAAGCGAAAAAGCAGAGTGGTCCCAGCAGGGACCTGATCCTCCAGGTTATGCAGGCAAAAGTTTTACCAATTCTCTCTAGAAGTGAAATCATGTTGGGTAAAGAGGCTAAATAGCTAGATGCACTAATAGCAAAAATTTACAAACAAGTCTTCCACCTTCCAAAGTCAGCATCATAAGCTTAGGTCCACTTAGAGTCTGGCTTTCCACAGCAATCAACCTTCAGAAAAAGTGCATTCCTCAAGCTCGGGCATACGATCAGATCGGTGCCACCAGATACACTCAATAGTTTAATATGGAGCGAAAAAAAGTCTGCTAGAGGTAAAGTCACCCATGCTCACTACATGGAAGCATGTCAGGATGATCTTTGACTCCATGAAGCATGGAGCTTGGGAGTAAGCCAGACCGAATTCAGGAAATCGGTGGACATAAGGGCTCTGGGCACAACCATCAATAAGGATACTTTGTCCTGGCATTCTCACACATGGATGATTTTACCATCATATAATTTTAGGGAGAAACAGCCCCATTTGGGAGCAAATTACCAAAGACACATAAAAATAGATTTCTTGCATTTTGCTTTGGAGTTTTCCCAACATTACATCAGTTACTGAAATGGCAAATTCAACCCGAAGACAGAGACAGCTCCTCCATTGGAGCGGAGGAGCGCCACCCCAAAGCCCCAGAGACAAAAAATAAAATGGTCATCGTCCCGACCTGAACCGAGCTTCAGGACGTGGAGGAAGCTGCTGAGTGGCAGCAGGGAGGAGTGGTGAGCAGATGGCTGCCTTTGTACTGTTTTCTTTTTTTTTTTTTTTTAGTTTTTTAGAGTAAGTTTATTAAATATAAACATAGAATTAACATCAATGTTATATGACATCAGGATAAAATATAAAACCAGTGTAATCATATAAGGGGAAGAAAGGGGAGGATGGGGAAGGAAAGAAAGAAATAGGGGGGAGAACACATCAGATAATAACATTGATCAAATAGATGAAATACAAAGAATAACATGCAATAATTTCTATATTTATATATTGAGGCTTCAACCTATGTCTTAAAATATATAAAAGATACTTAATAATAACTATTAACTTCAAGGGGGTTTGGGTACTTCTTCATTGCTGGGATTATGTAAAGGTATGGTGTGAGCAGAAGCATTTAGAAAGTTGGTGATGGGTAACCACAGTAAATCGCGTTTAATAGCAAGAGTAATAGGATGAACATATGCCCTATCTAACCTATGATTGTAGCAAAACTCCGTTCCACCATGCTTGAAATGAAATATTCGAGGCTTGTTTCCATGACTTTGTGATTTGCTGAAATGCAACTGCAATAAGTAGGTCAACAATAGCTACATTAGTAACTGAGGAAGGCCATATTTCCGCGACACTACCTAGAAAAACGTGTGAATAGGAGAAGGGAATATGGGTAGAGAAAAATTTTGTTAATTTGTTTCCATACTGTAATCCAGAAATGATGAATGGGAGGACACGTGAATACCATGTGTTTAAGATTGGCTACCGGGGTGTGACGAGACCAACAAGAGGAGGGGATAGTGGGGTCTATATGATGTAGCTTAGTTGGAGTAATCAAAAGTCTATTATAAATGAAAAATAAAGTCTGCGTAGTATTTGCTGCTCTAGAAGACTTCCTTATTTTAGTCCAAATTTTGCTCCATTGAAGGAGAGAAAAAGATTCTTTGAGATCCGACTCCCAGTCGCATTCTATTTTAGACTTTATACAAGAAATAGAGGAATCTCTCAACTTATTATAAATTTGAGAAGCAGAAGAAGAGGCAGATATAGAGGAAAGAGTAATCGAAGAAGATTTGACAGGAGCGGGAGAGGATTTAACAGCATCATAAGAGGTTTGAGCAGCTTTAATTATCGATACATATTTTGAGTGATAGGAGAGAGGTAGAGAAAAACGAGATTGGGCTACGGAAAAAGGAATACAAGAATCTCCATGAAAAAGTTGATGGGTCCATTTCAGACCCACGTTCAACCAATCCTTCCAAAAAAGAGTTCTATTCTTAATTTTGATCATCTTGTTGTACCAAATTGGAGATTGTAGAAATCGAGCACAATCATCAAGGCCGTCAATTATTAAAGGATGAAGGATTTTACGAGAATTCTTAAGAATGGGAAGAGACATTTTTGCTGGAACTTGAGATAAAGAAATTACTTCCTCGAAGGTAAAAGGATAGAAAAAGGAGGTTTCTATCTCTACCCATAGAGGCTGAGAAAAGGAATCAATCATGTTTTGAGAGAATAGAGAAGAAGAGTGTTTAAGAAAAAATGAAGTATGATAAGCAGAGAAATCCGGAAAATTGACCCCGCCCATATGCTTAGGTTGTTTAAGTTTGGCGAAAGACATCCTAGCTTTTTTGTTGTGCCATAGAAATTTTGATACGGTATTGTAAATTTTCTTATAGCAAGATTTGGGAATATTAATTGGGAGATTAGATAAGAAAAATAAAATTATAGGTACTAACATCATTTTTATAGATTCTAATCTACCCCACCAGGATAAAAATAAGGGGTGCCAACGTGAAGTGGAGGCAATTAAAGTCTGTTGTAAGTTGTTTAAATGTAATGCCACGGTATCTTTAATAGAAGGTGTGAACCATAAGCCCAAGTATTTAATCTTAGTTGGGTTCCAATGAAAAGAGGAAGATGAGAAATCAGCATGAAAGCAGTGTTTGTTTAAAGGGAGGATTTCACAACTATCCGTGTTGAGTTTGTATCCTGAGACATGAGCAAAATCCTTGACTTCGGAAAGAAACGATGGTATAGAGGATTGAGGGTTAGATATAAATAATAGGATATCGTCAGCATAGACGGAAAGCTTCAGTTGTTTGTCGCCGTAAGGAAACCCTGTGATGGTCTTATTTAAACGGATTTTTGTTAGAAAGGGTTCTAATGCCAAAATAAATAAAAGTGGAGAAAGTGGACATCCCTGGCGGACACCTCTATATAAAGGGAAGGAGGAAGAGACAAGGCCATTAGCTAGAATAGAGGACCTGGGAAAAGAATAAAGTAAAGCGATGTAGGAGAGAAATTTGGGTCCAAAACCAAAAACAAGTGTAGGAAAGATGAACTGCCAATTAACCCTATCAAATGCCTTTTCAGCATCTAGTGCAAGAGCTGCTAATGACTGTTTGTGGGAGTGAGATTTGCTAAGAACATTAAAGAAGAGCCGGGTATTGTCAGATAAGTGCCGTCCTTTAACAAAACCACTCTGTTCTTTCCCGATTATCCTAGGTAAAATGATATCCAAACGAAGGGCAAGGATTTTCGCAAATATTTTATAATCAACATTAATTAAAGAAATGGGTCTATAATTTTTGCAAAGTGTATGATCTTTATCATCTTTAGGGAGAAGGCATATTAAAGCTTCTTGAAATGAACCCTCAGATTTTTGGGAAGATATAAAATAAAGAAATAATTGATGAAGCTTGGGAATAAGAAGATTAGAAAAGTGAGTGTAAAACTCTATTGTGAAGGCATCAGGACCTGGAGTTTTCCCTTTTTGAGCGTTTGAATAGCCTTAAGGATTTCGTCAGTATGTATATCCGCTTCGGTAGAAGAAAAGTCTACATCAGGAAAGGTAGGAGCAGGAATAGAGGATAAGTATTGCGAAATATCAGTCAATTGAGGAGAGGATTCGGGAGTATATAATTTTTGATAGAAGTCGACAAATTCTGAGAGAATGTCTTCATCTTTGTGGATTATTTTGTTAGATGAAGTTAAAATGGATTCAATTTTTGTACGTTCTTTTTTATTTTTAGATATTTGGCAAGAAGGTTGCCAGATTTATTTTGGGCGGTATAGTATTTAGCACTAGACTTAAGTAGGTATAAGTTTGCGGAAGCAGTAGATAATTTATTAAAAGAGAGTTTGGCTTTAATAAGTTCCTTCAAATCAGATTGGGATTTTGTTAAATAATAGGTGTGCTCCAATTTTTTAATTTGTTTATTGAGTACTTGAACAGAGTGAGAGGATGCTTTTCTTTTCTGTGACACAAATGAAATAATGAAGTCTCTAGAGGCAGCTTTAAAAGTATCCCAAACAAGTTGAGGTGATAGTTGAGGGGATTCATTTTCTACAAAAAATGAGGTTGCAAAATCAAGAAATTTTGATGTAAATATGGGATCCATTAGTAGGGAATTATTAAATCTCCATCGCTTCATACCTTTGGAAGGAGGTAATAAATCCAAACTCAGAGAGACTGGAGCATGGTCTGAGATTAAGATAGAGCCTATGGGGTCGATTCCGATTCGGGCCGGAAAAAGCACCGACCGACTCGGATCCGGAAATTATACCGACCGACACGTACCTGTGGCGCCCGACACGCCAAGTGCGATGCAAGGTGTGCAAAATCCGACCGACCACGTACCGAACCCAAAGTCGACCGACCGAGCCGCACGGAAAACAGCAATCCGGTCGGAAAAACACGCGAATCCAACCGACCGACACGCACCCGGAACAAATCCGACCGAAAGCGTACACGCGAACTCCAAACCGCAAAGAAGCGATGCAAAGCGCGAAAACCTGCGAGCGAGTCGGACGGAGGCCAAGCACGTGCGACCGACACGCATACAAAACCGAGGCGAAGCAACACAAAACACCGCGACCGACGCGTACGCAGCATAGAAAACTGCACATACACAGCGTGATCGAAACGGAGAAGACCGTACTGAGACAAATGCAGGGTCCGACTCGGTCACAAGAACGTTTCCAACAGACAGTACAAAGGAAAAATCACCCAAAAAAGGCCAAACAAGCAATTACCAAGCAAATAAATACTGGGGGGGTGGGGACAGAGAACAAAGACACACCCACAACTCCACCCATATAAAGGACACAAATCACAACCATGAGCCTTTGCAAATGCCATTCCACTGCCAGCACCCAAGAGAAAGCAACCACACACCCACAGCTCATCCCTCACACAAGCCACACACCATCAGCACACCAACAAATACCCACCTCACATACACCCAGCAAAACACACACTCACACACCCTCACCTGCACACCAACACACACATCACTCACCATCACCACCCACCACCATGCCCCCAAGAAGAATCCCAAGTTCCTAGATTGTGAATTGGAAGTCATGGTAGACGAGATCCTCAGGGCAGAGCCACAGCTGTTTGGCACACTGGTCCAACAGACCCCCATCTCCCAGAAAACCAAGATGTGGGAGAGGATCATCAACAGGGTGAACGCACAATCACCATGTCGGCGCACAAAGGCGACATCCAGAACAGGTGGTATGACGTGCGCAGGAGGGTACGGGACCTGCTCAAAAAGACTACATCAACAGCCAATACACCGGCAGTGGCCCTCCTGCCAAGCCAATATACCTCAGGCCCTGGGAGGAGAAGGTGCGGGCCATCCTTCCGCCAGTGAGCGTATATGGACTAGAGGACATCCCAGAGCCTGGTGAGTACACAACAAATGTACACAATATACTGCCACAAAACACACACACATCACTGTCAAGGGGAGAGTCAAACCATGCACTCATAGCAATTACACAGCAACCAGAACAGAATCATCCCAAAATGTGTATGTCAGTCAGATAAACACAACACATGCCATCAAAAAAGTCACATCCAACTGTGCCATCACATGTACAAACACAACTACAACTACAAGCTAGGCAGTGGCACAAATAGAACTAACAAACACATCCAGACATGCTAGCCACCACAACAACACCAACACACAGTGAAGACCACTCAAAGGAAGGAATTCTGTATGCTGGCCAAGTCAGTGTAGCCAATAGCATCATGGGAGTCGTAGTCACGACATAGTTGCCCCCACAACTGTCCCATCAACACCACCATGAACCATGCGCACATCACAGGGAGTGGAGAAGGACTCACAAGATGGCTGACACTGGCAACTGCTGCGGGGAGCACAAGGCCCTGCTGGCAACTGTGCACCAACAAACAGCAGGACACCACTGACTGACATCCTGAGAGACAACTTCCACTCCCTGCAATGCAAGCACGTTCCATGGTGGGATAACTGGCTGGCTGGGTGGGTGGGAAGGAGGACTTGCAGCACTGACCATAGTCACAAGCACCTCCCTCACACACACCCCCAACACAAACTCCACAGAACCCACCTGGTATAATGCAATGCCCCCATCCTAACACAAGATCCCACAAAGAACCACCACCCTGGGTTATGTTGTGTGAAGCACAGGGACACTCTTGGGACTTTTAGCCAAACAACTGCCAGGACAACACTCCCAGCCATCCTGTCAGCACAGCCAGCCCACCCCACAGGGAAGCAGAGTCAAAAGGAAGGAAGCATGGGCATGCTGGGAAGGGGGGTGGAGGCAATAGCATGATGGGAGTCGTAGTCACAGCTCCACATCCCCCACCACATGGCCCAGCAATCTCACACTCACGCATGCACATCCCACAGAGAGTGGAAAGGCCCATCAAAGATGTCTGACACTGTTGCTGTGTGGTGGGGAGCACAAGGGCATGCTGGGTACTGCACACCAACCAACAGCAGGACACCACTGTCAGCCATCTTGACATTGCTCTCACACCCACACACACTGAACTCCCCACAAAAGCAAGTAAGTATGGGAATGCTGGGAAGTGGGGTGGAGGCAATAGCATGATGGGAGTCGTAGTCACAGACATAGCTCACCCCCACAACTGTCCCATCAACACCACCCAGAACCATGCTCACATCACAGGGAGTGGAGAAGGACTCACAAGATGGCTGACACTGGCTACTGCTGTGGGGGCACAAGGACCCTGCTGGGAACTGCACACCAACCAACAGCCAGGACACCACTGTCAGCCATCTTGACATTGCTCTCACACCCACACACACTGGAACTCCCACACAAAGCAAGTGAAGTATGGGAATGCTGGGAAGTGGGGTGGAGGCAATAGCATGATGGGAGTCGTAGTCACAGACATTAGCTCACCCCACAACTGTCCCATCAACACCACCCTGAACCATGCTCACATCACAGGGAGTGGAGAAGGACTCACAAGATGGCTGACACTGGCTACTGCTGTGGGGAGCACAAGGCCCTGCTGGCAACTGTGCACCAACAAACAGCAGGACACCACTGACTGACATCCTGAGAGACAACTTCCACTCCCTGCAATGCAAGCACGTTCCATGGTGGGATAACTGACTGGCTGGGTGGGTGGGAAGGAGGGCCGGCTGTCAGCCAAACACAACCAATGCAGACCATGTTCACACCCCAAAAAATACATAGAAATGCCCAACTAATGCAGGACAATGTGCCACACCAATATCAACCCCTGACTGTGACGACTTAGGACAATGCAATGTACAGGCCCGCACCCAGAGGCACAGTCACAACTGTCAGGTGTGTCAACCATTGATGCCTGCAGAAACATAACATACATTGTGTGTGTCTCCCAAAAACAGGTGATGATGGGGACACAGCAGCAGACGCTGAGGAGTCCCAGTCCCAGGCTCAAGAGGATGCGGAGCTCACTGGCGTCGTGCAGCCTCTGTCCTCCTCGGGACGATGAAGACCAACCTGGCACATCCGGTGCAAGTCTACATGCAGCACCAGCAGGACCACCAGCTGCAGCACCAGCAGGACCACCAGCTGCACCCCCTGCACCCACCCTCCAACGACTGTCAACACAAATACCATCCCTGCCGACATGGACAGAACAAGGAGCAACACCAGCACAGGGACCCTGGACCAACCTGGGGCCATGGACACCACCACCACCACCAACCCCCAAGGTGGGCCAGGGTCATCTGTGCGTGCCACTGCACACACTGCACATGTCAGCAGGGGTGGTGGGAGGGTGGGGAGACAGAAGGTCGCTGCTTGCAGAGGTTGCTGGTGTGCATGATGACCCACAACTGGTACGCATAGCTGATGCGTACCAGTCCAGCACCGGAGACCTCAGCCAGGTAGTGGGGCTCCTCAGAGACATGAAACAGCAGCAGGCTGCCCATCATGCCCGCTTGGACTCCCACATGTCCCACGTGGAGTCACACATGTCCCGCGTGGACTCACACATGTCCGCGTGGAGTCCAAGTGGGATGCACTGCATGAGATGACGGCGGTGCACAGGGACATTTTACAATGCCTCCGCCAGATGAACAGCAACCAGTCCACACCTCCCTGTGTGCCAACAACATCTGGTGCCGAACAAACTGCAACTGCCACAGGGAGGGAGGATGACTCTGGCGGAGAGTCCCTGCACTGCAGCAGCCTGTACTTGAGGTGCCCCCCAAGAAGAGGGGTCGTCCGAGGGAGGGGCAAGTGAGAGGCCGATGGCCAAGCGCAACTCCCAGGAAGCCTGAACCTATTCTGGATGTTCACCTTTGTGCACAGACTGTTCACCCTGTTGACGGCAACACTACTCCCACACATTGCATGGGGAGTACAAGTTGGACCAATGTGTCAGACAACTGTGGCCCCGATACTGGGGATTCTGTCTACCAGGACTTTCAATTCACCTAGGAACTTCGGATTGCAAGATTTATGAACAGCACTACCCATCCTATGCACTATTCACACAAATGTATCACAATAAACACACTAATACACCATGCTTGCCTCTGTTGTGATTCCAACGTGGGTGCTGTTATGGGGATGATGAACTGCAAAATTACACTGTGTATGCGAACTGCAACAGCAAGGACAACACAGGCATGTGAGTAAAAGCAACGTGACACATATGAGGAGACACACCACCAGGGCTACACAACACATACACACCTAGGCCATCTGACTCATTGCCTACACTGATGTTGCCAGGGAAGACGGTGCAATGCACAGACACCACACCCATTCCCAGTTGTAGACAAGTATCCCACAGGTGCAGTAAGCAAATGGCAGTCAAATGTGTGACCACAGACAACGCACATCACAAAGTGAAGCACAGGTTTATTACACAGTTGCAACATGTCGTAACCACTACAGATGCAAGGTAATCCCACCTGGCAGCGGGCACACAGTCAACAACTGTAGACGGAAGGAAGTCCATGGGTGTGGCGCACATCACCTGTAGGGACACAACAGCTACCAGCCTGGAAGTGCAATCACGTCGGTCGGTGGACACAGTTGACCAAGCGAATCTGAAAGTACCCTGTGAAGGACAGAAATGACACACAGTCAAAAGCAATGGAGTACAGGACAGAACAGCAAAACTCATGCACAATACATGTTACAAGATACCCACCCAGAACCAAGTTAGCATGTCAACACTGTTGGGGAGTACAGCCCACCTGTAAGCACACATCGCAACACACATCCAGTCAAGTAGCCCATGGACACACTCCAACAGCACCAGAGCACCACCTACACATCATGCCAACTCACATCATTGACATGACACCTCAGGATACTCACATTCAGCTAAAGAAGTTGGTGATGAGCTGTGCGCGGACATCACCATCATCATCATCATCATCATCGTCACTGGCATCGTGGTCCAGGCCAGGTTCCTCCACAGGTGGCGGATGTTGGTCATTGTCATCCTGGATGAGAGGCAACTCCTTCCGCACTGCCAGGTTGTGGAGCATGCAGCAGACGATGATGATCTTGCACACTTTCGCAGGGGCATATGGGAGGGACCCTCCGGTCTTGTCCAGGCAGCGGAAGCGGCTCTTCAGGAGACCAAATGTCCGCTCAATCACTCTCCTGGTCCGACCATGTGCCTCATTGTAGCGCATCTGGGCTGGTGTCACAGGGTTCCTGAGGGTGTCAGCAACCACGGCATGTTGGGGTATCCCCGAGTCACCTACGGACAGACAAGTGCACATTAGCTGACTTGGAAAAGTGGGCGGAATACTACAGATCAGATCACACACAATGGCACAAAGTCAGTACACACCGACAAGCCAGGCACGCTGGTTCTGCATCTGTGCCATCATCATGGGGATGCGACTACTCCTCATCACAAAGGCATCGTGTGCTGAACCAGGGAAACGGGCACACACGTGTGTGATGGTCATGTCTGCAAGACACACCACCAGTGCATTGACCGAGTGGTAGTGCTTGCGGTTCCTGTAGGCCTGCTCCTGGGCCTGTGGTGGTACCAAAGCCACATGTGTCCCATCAATGGAGCCAATGACATGCGGCATCCTCCCCAGGGCATAAAAGTCACTCTTCACGTCAGTGAGTCGTCGCATGATCTAGGAAATAGATGTACCGGTTCAGGAATAGCAACATTGCCGCCAAAACATCGCGGAGCACACGGCTCAACATGGTCTGTGACATCCCACCAGCAGTCGCCACAGTATGTTGGAAGGTACCGGTGGCAAAGAAGTGTAGGGCTGCCATCACCCTTCACCTTGGGGGTCAGCGCTGTAGGATACGGCCGGCCAGGCTGCAAATGTTGGGACAACTGCACTGCCAAATCCTCAATCAGCTGCCTGGTGAAGCGGTACCGTCGGATGCTGTCCCGTTCCACCATCGTTGCCAGGTCTGGGAATGGTCGATGGACAGCAGGAGCCCTGCAGTACAGAGGAGAAGTAAGCAAGATTGTCAGTCACCCCACATATGCGGCATTGAACACACTCAATATCCCAACATACATCATTATGAGGCACAACTTCATGAAGTGTGCAGTTCCGTAAGGACATGTATGGTACATACATGGCCAACATCTGTCAACACGGTCCAACAGGTGGCATCAATTAGTCCCAGGTTGGCCCATTGGATATCATGAGGCCGTGTCACAGTTCCCATCTCCTGCTGCCATGTCACAATCACCCCCTCAGTGACATGTGAGGACAGATGTGCCCCAGGCACCACAGCTCAACGACAGGTACATTCCCAGGGACCCTGTATTGCCACATGGACACTGGCATTACATGGAGTATCATGTATACACCACAGCAAAACAACCATGACCCCCACAGGTAGTGGTCCCACTTGCCACGGCAGGACAGACATGGACGTCTGTGACACACACACGCACAACATCAAAGTCCATGCACACACAACCTGGATGTGGAGACTGTCTCCCATTGTGCACATGAAATCAGAGACATTGTAAACACTACATGCACAAAGACTGTGGAGGACCATCACTATTGTGCCACTGGGACACCCTGGCTCAAACATACCGTCCCACATGGGACTCACGGGGTATGTGACATGACATACACATAAACCACCGTGAAATGTGACCATGGCACATGCACAGATATGAACAGTTGCACATCACAGTGGTCATGTGCACGTAACACCCAGGATCCTGTCCCCATGAACACGTGCACAGCCTGGGGTGGCTGCCCACAGGTGACACCCACAGGACAACATGTACACCAACATACACACAATAGGAAATGCAGCCTTACATGCCTTATGATAAAGTCTGGACAGGCTGTCGTGATGTAGGTGTGCCCCTCACTCCCTGGGAGCTATCTGTGGCTGGCATATGTCCATCTGAGACAGGCATGCTGACATATGCCAGTCACATGTACAGTGATGCGTTGAACAGCAATGGACCGATCGGTGCCCCTGGCTGGTCCATTGCATTCAATGTGTGCGGTGCAGCGTTGTACCCCTGTACGCGTTGTACCCCTGTACGCGTTGTACTGCAATGGACGGTCGGTGCCCGGCCGGCCCATTGCATTCAATGTGTGCGGGTGCAGCGTTGTACCCCTGTACGCGTTGTCACCGCAATGGACCGATCGGTGCGCACCCATTGACAATGGGCTTGCCTGGCAACGGACGCGTTTTCAAATTTCGAGCGAGTCGGTTGCTGGAAAATCAGTTGGTCACCCACAACAATGTTGCAAAAATCATGTATGTCATGAAGTTGAAGATTCGAAGGATGCTGTGGGCGTGTTTTGGTGCTGCTATTCCATGGATTGGCCAGATTCAGAAGATGCAAACGACTTGGACCTATCACTTTGGACACAAGGGACAGTATCTGCCTCTCCAGCACATATATATTGCTGGCTGTTCCCCTGAGAGCTCACTTGCCTGCACTACATGCTCCAGGACGACATCTGCCACTGCACTGCTGCTGTCTCTGCCCCTCTGGACCCTGCAATGGCACGTACTGTGGAGAGAGCCCCAGCCTTCAGCCTTGAGGAGAACCAGGCCCTGCTGGACAGCCTACTTCCACAGTACAGCAAGCTGTATGGGACACCAAGGGAGCAGGTGAGTGTTCTGTGCACTGCCTTTCTGAATGTGCATATTGTCTGACTAGCAAGTCTGAAAGTCTGCACGCCACTGGCTAGCAGGCTCACTGAGTAGTTGTCACCCCCATAGTGTGTAGTGACATGCACTGGACAGGTATGGTGCAGTGACAGTGCATTTGAACAAGGTTTTACTTCACATGCAATGATACCATGTAGTGACGTCTGGCAAACTGTCCATGGGCAGCTTTGCACTGCCTGTGTACATCATGTGCCCCTGTGATTGAGACATGTATATACAACTGTGTCATGCACGGATATGTTGCATGTGTAGTAATGGCCTTTTCACTTTGTCATCCTGACAGGTTAATGCCCATCGGAAGCAGGAGATCTGGAAGGACATCGTCCGGGCCGTGGGGGTCTACAAGCGCCGGATCCGCAGCTGCCAGAAGAGGTGGCAGGACCTTCGGGGGCTGGACCCGGAGGATTGCACGGGTCCAGCTGAAGCTGTCGCCTCCTCGCAGGAGGGGCGGAACATGGACCCTGACTCCCACATGCTCCAGATCCTGGCGGTGGTGTTTCCAGACCTGGATGGGCAGCTGAAGGCCAGACAGCAGCAAGGAGGGGTGAGTCAAAGACTGCACTGTGAACTCTGTATTACATGCTTTGTGCCCTCATCTGGCCTGGTTCAACTGCCACAGTGCAGCAGTCATGTTGTCCAGGAGCCATGTCCCTCTATTGTGCACTGCCCACTGCTCATCTGATACCCAGGTGTGGCCCTTACATTCAGGGAATTGTGTCACTTGGGACTGTGTCCTTGCAGTTTGCTTCAATAAAGGTGGGGGACAGCATCTGTTTCCCTAACTCTGTTGTGGGCATCATGGGTGGGTCCATTGTTCACACAACGCCTGTGTTCGGACATGTAATCTGCGTGTTGCCTTGATATGTGGTCCACTTGCTGAGCTGAGCCACCACATGTGCCTGGGGTATGTGGCACGCCTCATGCAGTGGGTGGGAACAATGTTTGGGCCCCAGGAGTGTGCAGATTACGTGTGTCACACATACATAGCCAGCTATCCACTGTCCAGGGCTCATCCCTCATTCATGTGGAGCAGGACAGTCATGCCTACTCCAGGCCATGCAATGCACTCTGTACTCCCACTCCCGTGTATCAACTGACACATTGTGCGCAGTGATTTGACCCCTCAGGTGTCTGCCTCTGTGTCAGTGTGCTGTGGATTAGTTGCCAGGACTGCTGGGGTGTTTCTTGGTAGGGGCTCAGCATGCCCCTGGAGATGTGACCATAGGAGACGATACTTGTGTGTCACATAGGTGTTTGATCAGCTGCCCGTGCAGACTGGGGTATGCAAATGTGAAGTTCAGGCAGCTGTTCCCCATTCACAGCAGATTGTGAGGGGCTCAGGTTCAGAGGGTAGTGTCACAGGTCTCCCATATGTCCAATAGGTATGACCTGGACAGATGAGGGTTAAGATGATGTGTTGTGTGGGGGATGTACATGTGCACTTGTGCAGCTCCAGGACTTGCATTCCCCATGACCTACTATTGTGACACAGTGCATAGTGTTGTTGTCTGGCTGCCAAGTCATACATCACTGAGACAGTGATGTATGACTTAGCAGTCATGCCTCTGCCATGGCATGTGTCAACTTATTGGTGGTCCTGCAGAGGAGTGACATGTGCTACATGCACACCATTGTGGCGATGGCTATCAGGACATGGGTGCATCATGGTGTCTGTCGCTGGTATGCATCACATGCATTTCCTATTTGACTCTGGGCATCCCTTTCATCCGGAAACCTGTACTGACTCAGTGGCAAGAGCTGTGATGTGTGCATGTCCACATGCCACACCGTGTCCTCTGCACTGTCCAACTACTGTGTACTTGGTGCATGTGTCCACACTGGGGTGTTGCAATCCAACAGACACCAGACAGATGGGTGCAAGGCCATGTGGGATGTGAGTGCCATGGTTGGCATCAGACTGACAATTGGCTTCTCCTGTTCAGTTAGGGCACTTTTAGCAATGTACAACTAATGATGCCAGGGCTTGCTCTGTAATGTGCTGTGCTCACAGTAGTGTGTGCATTTGGTGCAGGTGACTGATGTCTGTCTGTTTCCCCATTGTTTGCAGATACATCCATGGCCACGGAAGGGGACAGCTCCACGGACCAGGAGGAGCCAGAGAGCCAGACTGGGTCAGCAGCCGAGGAGTGGTCGGAGGGACCCAGTGGCACGGAGGGCGAGGGGAGCCACACCGAGGAGTCCTCAGCACTATCCACCTCAGCTGAGGACCAGAGCAACTCGGAGGATGACTCCCTTATGGAGGCGGGTGTCAGCAGCCACCACACCCCAGCTAGTGTTGCTGTCCCCGCCACCACCAGCACCACCACCGCCCTCCCATCGGCTCCCATTCCCCAGGTCCGTGGAGGCTTCCATGTTCGGGAGCGTGTCTCCTTTGGGCCAGGCACCGCACCCCCTGCCCCTGTGTCCCCTGCTGCCCTGAGTGAGGAGTCTGTGTACCTCCTTCGCCAGCTCCATGTAGGGCAGACAGCCATGCTGAGTGTCCTCCATGCGCACACCGCTCTGTTGACTCAGCTGGTGTCGTTCATGGAGGGCATCTCATTGGGCATGTCTGACCTACAAAGGGACAATAGGTCCATGGACTCCTCCCTGACGGCAGCAGTGTCCCTCCTCAGACAGTCCCTCACCCCTCCTGCCTCTGCTCCATCCACACTCCCCAGCACCTTACCCGTCCCAAGCACACACACACCGGCACAGGCACACACCAGCACACACACGTCCAGCACACAGACACACACGCCACAAACAAAATGCACACGCACGCACAGTCAGGGGACTGAAACCAGACTCACAGGGGATGGGGCCTGGTACACACACACGCATCCACGGGCACTGCGCAGTCCTCAGTTGCCTCTCCCTCCAAAGCACCCTCCCTTGCCTCACCTGCAACCCCAAAGACCCAGCGCCTCTTCCTCAGTGACCTCGGCCTCTTCCCCTCCGATCCAGCTGCTCCAGCATCCAGGGGGAAGAGGCACCCACATGGAGCAGAGTGCCCCTCGCCCCCGGACACCCTCCCCAGGCGCAGACAGACTGAGGCCCCCACCCGCAAGTCCCCCGGAGTGGTAAGAGCAAGACCCCGCCGCCGCTGCAGCTCAAGCACCAGGTCTCCTTCCTCCATCCCTCAGGCCCCCACTCCACAGGTGCCCCCACCACACCCTGCCCCAGTTCCCCCACCCACAGATATACCATCCCCAGGAGGATCCGGCCTTCTCCCCCTGCCACTTGCTCTCCCGGCACCACACCCCCCGCTGCGCTTGTCTGTGCCACTGGTGTGGTGAGGGTGTCCTCCCCCTCTGTCCAGCCCACCTTGCCTGTTCCCCATTCTCCTCCCCTGGTGGTAGGCACTGCAGTGGAGTCCACTACCACCCTGTCTGACTTGGGCACTGCAGTGGCGGACCTGTCCACTCCATCTGCAGGGTCCACTGCAGTCGTGCCGGTACACCACAACATCTGAGCCATGCCCCCAGTTGTGCCGGCACACACCATGTCAGACACCTTCACTGCAGTTGTCAGTGGCTCTCCAGCACCCACCACCCCTTCCCTGCTTCCTCCTGGTGAGCCCTGATCCTGTCCCTGCGGTGCCTGGCCTACGCCCCCCGGTTGCCCCTCCTAGTGGATTGTCCCTGGTTTTGTGCAGGCATGTGTAGGGTGGCATCTGCCACTGTCACCCACTTGTGACTTTGTTGATGGACTGGCCATTGGCCTTTGTTTATTTTCTACTGGACTTCTACTTTTAATGCCACATATGCTGAATAAAGCAACTTTCTGTTCTCTAGTGCTTTTGCTTCTGATGTACATGATGTTGATGATGCTAACCATGCCCTTGCTGCAGTGATGGTGATATTTGGTCTCATGATAATGAAGTGTTACTGTGCAGGAACCCATGTGGTCCAGGGGGAATGTGTCCTATCCTGTGGTGTATCCATGTCATCCATAGCAGCATCTGAGGGTGTCATGTGTTCAGTATTTGGCAATGGGATTTCCTACTTAGATTGCCTATTTCACATCTGTGGCTTCCACCCCTGCACATCTGTTGTGCCTGCCATTGTTCAATTTGTCTACTTCCCTGACCGTGTGGCCATCTCCAGTGGACATGCAGGTTTGGGCATCAATGGGGAAGGACTCATCTGTGTTGTCAGTGCAACATTGCTATACAAGTGTGTTGGATCTGTGCTGATGATTCCGTTGGCACTTCCATGACCAGGCTGATGTTACGGGAGCCCTCATTTGGTGCTAATTGTTGATTGTGTGACCAAGTGCTCAGCTGACATGATGGGGCCCTACTGAGGCAACATATGGCACAGCTTTCCTCACACAGGAGTGGAGTTCCCTCATGGCAGTGTGTACTCCTGTGACATTGCCTACGCCCAAGGTGTGTGTTGTATGTGCATGTCTGTATGTTCACTTCCGTTTAGCTGTGCATGCTGTGATCCCTAGTGTTGTACCTGTTTGTGATGCTAGCTGAGTTGACCTATGTTCCCCCAAAGTCTTCGCCCTGGGTTCTCTGTGATGTGGGTGCATGGCACATTACTGGTCATCAGGGTGTCACCCATAGGTGTGTTTGCTGTCAGGGCTGAGTTTGTGTGCAGACGCAGATGGGTCACAGTCAGGTTTCCCCTTGGCACTTGTTGTTTGCCCCTGTCATGTGATTTCCAGTTTGTGTTATCTTTCAGTGATTGTGACACGTTGTGTGTGTGACTGCTGGCACTCCTCAGGGTCCGGGCTGCAATGTTGGTTGTTGTCTATGTGTGTTCTTTGTGGGTGACCTTGGCTTCTTCATTGGTGTGTGACTGTGGCTGGGATCCCATTGGTTGGTGTGGTATTGCCGTCATGTCCATGTACAGCGTAGTGTGCAGTGTGTCAGACATTCAGGAGTCTTGTTGAGTGGCCATGTGTGTTGTGTTTCTGCACCTTGGTTCCCACCCACCACCCTGGAATAGTCATGGGTGCATGTGCAATGTCACCAGTGCATGTGTGCTTCACTGCTGCTCATTGTTGGAGGTCGAGGGTGTGGTGTTGAGTGTGTGCAGATGAGAGTTGTTTCCCGGCTAGGCCCCTGCCTCCATGTTGGCCTTGGCTTACTGGCCATGCTGTTTGATTTGTGCTTGTGTAGGTGTGATGGTAGTTAGTTGCTCAGGACACATGACTGTGGTTCACAGTGTGAACCACATTTAGCTTTGTCATCACAGTGGGATTGTAATGCAGCCCAGGGTCACCACATTGTGGGGGCCCTGGGGGTGGTGCTGTGGTGTGTCTGTGTCTTGCTGTGTCAGTTGCTGACCCTACGTGCCTGTGTGACATGTGTGATTTGTGCTCCCTCTCATCTGACAATGCCTGCTTGCCCACATAGGGGATTTGGATCCATGAGTTACCTTTGTGTGGCACTGTATGCACATCTGTATGATTGGTATTCAGGTCTCCTCATGTGTTGTGTGGTTGCCTGGGGACACTGGCACCCCCTCACCTGTTGTGTATGATGTGCAGTGTGGGTCTGCCTGTTTGTGTTTGTGCATCTGCACCACTGCATTGGCATATCTTGGGTGTGCCATTGGCTGTATGTAGTTTGGTGGGTTTCCCCTGCTGTCCCTGGGACTCCTAAGTCATCGGTCAGCACAATGATCATGGTTTGTGTGTCCCATTGCTGCCATGGTATGGTATCTGTTCACCTCACATCTGCAGTCTCCACAGGGTACCTGCATGTGTGTGCCCATTGGTGCAAATATGTGGGTCTGCATTCTGATGGTCACTTCTGTCATTGTGTCATTGATGATTGTTGACGGTGTCAGCCCCCATGGGTGTTGTTTGTCTGCACATGGCCAAAGGTATGTCTTATTTGCACTGCAGTATTTGGCTCCCCCAATTTATGTTGCAATGGGACACATACACTACTTTGCCACTGATGTGTTTGTTGTTCTGTGACCAGGAATCATCCATGCAGTTTGGCAGTTGCACCTCTTTCTTTGTCAACACTTACCTTTTGGTCACTGTGATGATGGGGGTTTGGACCCCATTGCCACAATGTTCAAAATGTGCTTCAGCTATGGACCCCACACTTACATTTTGGTCACTGTGATGATGGGGGTTTGGACCCCATTGCCACAATGTTCAAAATGTGCTTCAGCTATGGACCCCACACTTACATTTTGGTCACTGTGATGATGGGGGTTTGGACCCCATTGCCACAATGGTCATGGCCTGCTTGAATTGTGGGTGCCACACACTATATGTGTGGCACATGTGCTAGGGGTCACATTGTATGTTCAAAGTCATGTTCGGTGTTGTAGGCATTTGACACAGTCTACACACGCTTGTCATGGTGTTGGGGGATGTCTTCTTCTTGCATTACCTAGGTTGTGGTGTGCTGGTTGTGTCATGCATTGTCCATCCTATGAGTGGGGGTGGTAGTAGTGGTAGGCATCCAGCCCCCCTGGCTAAGGGTGGTAGTAGTGGTAGGCATCCAGCCCCCCTGGCTAAGGGTGGTAGTAGTGGTAGGCATCCAGCCCCCTGGGTAAGGGTGGTAGTGGTGGTAGGCATCCAGCCCCCTGGCTAAGGGTGGTAGTGGTGGTAGGCATCCAGCCCCCTGGCTAAGGGTGGTAGTGGTGGTAGGCATCCAGCCCCCTGGCTAAGGGTGGTAGTGGTGGTAGGCATCCAGCCCCCCTGGCTAAGGGTGGTAGTGGTGGTGGGCATCTGGCACCCCCTGGCTTAGGGTGGTAGTAGTGGTAGGCATCTGGCACCCCCTGGCTAAGGGTGGTAGTAGTGGTAGGCATCCAGCCCCCTGGGTAAGGGTGGTAGTGGTGGTGGGCATCTGGCACCCCCTGGCTAAGGGTGGTAGTAGTGGTAGGCATCTGGCACCCCCTGGCTAAGGGTGGTAGTAGTGGTAGGCATCCAGCCCCCTGGCTAAGGGTGGTAGTAGTGGTAGGCATCCAGCCCCCCTGGCTAAGGGTGGTAGTAGTGGTAGGCATCCAGCACCCCTGGGTAAGGGTGGTAGTGGTGGTAGGCATCCAGCCCCCCTGGCTAAGGGTGGTGGTAGAGCATCCAGCCCCCTGGCTGCGGGTGGTAGTAGTGGTAGGCATCCAGCCCCCTGGGTAAGGGTGGTAGTAGTGGTAGGCATCTGGCACCCCTGGCTAAGGGTGGTGGTAGTGGTAGGCATCCAGCCCCCTGGGTAAGGGTGGTAGTGGTGGTGGGCATCTGGCACCCCTCTGGCTAAGGGTGGTAGTAGTGGTAGGCATCCAGCCCCCTGGGTAAGGGTGGTAGTAGTGGTAGGCATCCTGCCCCCTGGGTGAGGGTGGTAGTGGTGGTAGGCATCCAGCCCCCTGGGTAAGGGTGGTAGTGGTGGTGGGCATCTGGCACCCCCTGGCTAAGGGTGGTAGTAGTGGTAGGCATCCAGCCCCCCTGGGTAAGGGTGGTAGTAGTGGTAGGCATCCAGCCCCCTGGCTAAGGGTGGTAGTAGTGGTAGGCATCTGGCACCCCCATGGCTAAGGGTGGTAGTGGTGGTGGGCATCTGGCACCCCCTGGCTTAGGGTGGTAGTAGTGGTAGGCATCTGGCACCCCCTGGCTAAGGGTGGTAGTGGTGGTAGGCATCCAGCCCCCTGGCTAAGGGTGGTAGTGGTGGTAGGCATCCAGCCCCCCCTGGCTAAGGGTGGTAGTGGTGGTAGGCATCCAGCCCCCCCTGGCTAAGGGTGGTAGTGGTGGTGGGCATCTGGCACCCCCTGGCTTAGGGTGGTAGTAGTGGTAGGCATCTGGCACCCCTGGCTAAGGGTGGTAGTAGTGGTAGGCATCCAGCCCCCTGGGTAAGGGTGGTAGTGGTGGTGGGCATCTGGCACCCCCTGGCTAAGGGTGGTAGTAGTGGTAGGCATCTGGCACCCCTGGCTAAGGGTGGTAGTAGTGGTAGGCATCCAGCCCCCTGGCTAAGGGTGGTAGTAGTGGTAGGCATCCAGCCCCCTGGCTAAGGGTGGTAGTAGTGGTAGGCATCCAGCACCCCCTGGGTAAGGGTGGTAGTGGTGGTAGGCATCCAGCCCCCCCTGGCTAAGGGTGGTGGTAGGCATCCAGCCCCCCCTGGCTGTGGGTGGTAGTAGTGGTAGGCATCCAGCCCCCCCTGGGTAAGGGTGGTAGTAGTGGTAGGCATCTGGCACCCCCCTGGCTAAGGGTGGTGGTAGTGGTAGGCATCCAGCCCCCCTGGGTAAGGGTGGTAGTGGTGGTGGGCATCTGGCACCCCTCTGGCTAAGGGTGGTAGTAGTGGTAGGCATCCAGCCCCCTGGCTAAGGGTGGTAGTAGTGGTAGGCATCCTGCCCCCTGGGTGAGGGTGGTAGTGGTGGTAGGCATCCATCCCCTGGGTAAGGGTGGTAGTGGTGGTGGGCATCTGGCACCCCCTGGCTAAGGGTGGTAGTAGTGGTAGGCATCCAGCCCCCCTGGGTAAGGGTGGTAGTAGTGGTAGGCATCCAGCCCCCTGGCTAAGGGTGGTAGTAGTGGTAGGCATCTGGCACCCCCATGGCTAAGGGTGGTAGTGGTGGTGGGCATCTGGCACCCCCTGGCTTAGGGTGGTAGTAGTGGTAGGCATCTGGCACCCCCTGGCTAAGGGTGGTAGTGGTGGTGGGCATCCAGCCCCCTGGCTAAGGGTGGTAGTGGTGGTAGGCATCCAGCCCCCTGGCTAAGGGTGGTAGTGGTGGTGGGCATCTGGCACCCCCTGGCTTAGGGTGGTAGTAGTGGTAGGCATCTGGCACCCCTGGCTAAGGGTGGTAGTAGTGGTAGGCATCCAGCCCCCTGGGTAAGGGTGGTAGTGGTGGTGGGCATCTGGCACCCCCTGGCTAAGGGTGGTAGTAGTGGTAGGCATCTGGCACCCCCTGGCTAAGGGTGGTAGTAGTGGTAGGCATCCAGCCCCCTGGCTAAGGGTGGTAGTAGTGGTAGGCATCCAGCCCCCTGGCTAAGGGTGGTAGTAGTGGTAGGCATCCAGCACCCCTGGGTAAGGGTGGTAGTGGTGGTAGGCATCCAGCCCCCCTGGCTAAGGGTGGTGGTGAGGCATCCAGCCCCCTGGCTGTGGGTGGTAGTAGTGGTGGGCATCCAGCCCCCCTGGGTAAGGGTGGTAGTAGTGGTGGGCATCTGGCACCCCCTGGCTAAGGGTGGTGGTAGTGGTAGGCATCCAGCCCCCTGGGTAAGGGTGGTAGTGGTGGTGGGCATCTGGCACCCCTCTGGCTAAGGGTGGTAGTAGTGGTAGGCATCCAGCCCCCTGGGTAAGGGTGGTAGTAGTGGTAGGCATCCTGCCCCCTGGGTGAGGGTGGTAGTGGTGGTAGGCATCCAGCCCCCTGGGTAAGGGTGGTAGTGGTGGTGGGCATCTGGCACCCCCTGGCTAAGGGTGGTAGTAGTGGTAGGCATCCAGCCCCCCTGGGTGAGGGTGGTAGTAGTGGTGAGCATCCAGCCCCCTGGCTAAGGGTGGTAGTAGTGGTGGGCATCTGGCACCCCCATGGCTAAGGGTGGTAGTGGTGGTGGGCATCTGGCACCCCCTGGCTTAGGGTGGTAGTAGTGGTGGGCATCTGGCACCCCCTGGCTAAGGGTGGTAGTAGTGGTAGGCATCCAGCCCCCTGGGTAAGGGTGGTAGTGGTGGTGGGCATCTGGCACCCCCTGGCTAAGGGTGGTAGTAGTGGTAGGCATCCAGCCCCCCTGGGTAAGGGTGGTAGTAGTGGTGGGCATCCAGCCCCCTGGGTGAGGGTTGTAGTGGTGGTAGGCATCCAGCCCCCTGGGTAAGGGTGGTAGTGGTGGTGGGCATCTGGCACCCCCTGGCTAAGGGTGGTAGTAGTGGTAGGCATCCAGCCCCCTGAGTAAGGGTGGTAGTAGTGGTAGGCATCCAGCCCCCTGGCTAAGGGTGGTACTAGTGGTAGGCATCCAGCCCCCTGGGTGAGGGTGGTAGTAGTGGTAGGCATCCAGCCCCCTGGGTGAGGGTGGTAGTAGTGGTAGGCATCCAGCCCCCTGGCTAAGGGTGGTAGTAGTGGTAGGCATCCAGCCCCCTGGGTGAGGGTGGTAGTGGTGGTAGGCATCCAGCCCCCTGGCTAAGGGTGGTAGTAGTGGTAGGCATCCAGCCCCCTGGCTAAGGGTGGTAGTACTGGTAGGCATCCTGCCCCCCCTGGGTAGGGGTGGTGGTGCGCATTCAGGCCCCTGTGTGCATATGTGGCATTGGTGATGGGCATCCCGCCCCTATGGTGCTGCTGTTGCTGGTGTAAGTATATTCTGCATACCTCTGTGTGTGTGTGATGTGTCGTGTACGTGTTGTATGTGTTTTGTGGTTGGTGTCTGGCTTACCTTCTGCGCTGTACGCGTCCGTGCCTGTTCCGGTAGTAAATGTAGAATATTGGTATGATCGGGACGAAGGGATTCATGGTTGGTTCGTGTCGTTCGTCCTTCTCATTGCTTCTCGTCGTCCTCGTCGCTTAGCGTCGTCCTCGTCGCTTCGCCTCGTCCTCGTCGCTGGCGTGTTCGTCTCGGAGCCGTGGATCGTGTTGTGGCGCGAATCGGAGCTTATGTGCGCCTCTCCCGGATGCTTTGACGTGCCGTGCATAGCGGCGGGTTCGCGCGTACGGAAAGCGCCATCGTACTCCGTTCGGCCGGACGGAGCAGCATTTTTCCTTCCGTGCGACTCGATTCGGCGTTTCCGGATTCGCCTCGGTCGGGGAACAGGACCTGGTTTGGGTGAGTACGGCTCGGCCGGATTCTTTGCTGTTGTGCGCATCGTACTTACTCGTTCGGTGTGCTGTACGGATCGGTCGGGAAACAGGCTTTCGCATGGCTTTTTTCCCGACCGAATGCTATTGGGTGCGCCTCCGACCGAGATCGGAATCGGCCCCTATGTCTGAGTGGGAAATGTCATGTGTTGAATTAAAGCTTTAGAAATAAAGAGGTAATCTATCCGGGATTGAGAGGAGTGGGCAGGAGAGTAATATGTGTATTCTTGCAATGTAGGATGACAAAGTCTCCAGGAATCTACAAGGGATCGTTGGGAGATAGTAGAGGTAAATTGAGCATGCATGGGAGATGGTGAAAATCTGGAGTTAGACCTTCTATCTATAAAGGGATCTATGACCATATTACAGTCCCCTCCGAAAATTAAATAATCGTCAGTATATTGCATCAAGGAGGAGAGAAGTTGTGGCCAAAAGGACATATCATTGTTAGTGGGAGCATAAACATTGACAACAGTTAAAGGAATGTTGTTAATCAGTAAAGATATTGCAACCCATCTCCCTTCTGAGTCATTATCCTGACTTACAAGATGGACATTTAACCGTTTATGGCAGAGAATAGCAACACCATTACGTTTTCCTGAACCAGGTGATGCGGCAACTGACCCACCCATTGACGTCTTAATTTGGTTATCTCAGTATCAGTAACATGAATCTCCTGTAATAAAGCAATGTCCCCTTTTAAACTTGCAATATGTGATAAAACTCGTTGACGTTTAATTGGAGAACCCAAACCCTTAACATTCCAGGATAATATGTTTAACGACATCTAAAAATACACACTAAATTGAAAAGTTTAGAATCAATAATACAACATAAATCAAATTACTAATGTGAAGAATTTTCATAGACAAATAGTAAATACGGAAAAGAAAATATATGAGACAAAGGAAGAAGCAAAAACATAAGAAGAAATAGAATAGGTGAAAAGGAGGCAAAGAAGACCAATGATTGAAGAAAAATGAACGATTAGGATTAAGAGGAAAATTAGAGAGAAAAAATAACCAGTCAAATAGGGCATACAAAATTATTATGTATACTTTATAAGAACTAGAATGATCGCTGAGCGAATGAACAAAATTAAGCATATAAGGATTGAGAAAGAAAGGTAGGAATGAAAAGAGGATGGAAAGATACACAGAAAGGATAATGCAAGGTATACAAAAGTGAGAAAAAGAAGAGTGAGAGAAAGGAAGAAAATAGGAAAGAAATAAGGGAGAACAAAACATAAAACAAAAACACGATACAAATCAACACTTGATAATAGAGAAAAATGTCAAAAGACATACCACAAGTAGACAATGAGAGTGGGGGAGGTGAAGCCACATAAGGAAGGCAGCACACCAGACGGGGGAATCCGGGACGGAGGAAGGCACAAGGAAAAAACGATCTCCAGGAGCAACGGAGGAACATAAGGTGAAGGATCATAAAACCGCATCTAGTAAGGAAGGGAAAGAAAAGATGTTAACAAGAGATAACACAACACATCCAAGGCAAGACAAGAACAATAGGCAACAAACGGAATTAAGTCAGTCCAGAAATTTTATGAGTCGAGGAATATCCATGTATTCATCTCTGCAGGTATTCAAGAAGTGTTGTAGAAGCGCAGGATCTTCATAGTTTGTAGTTTTATTGTTGTAAGTCACCTTAAACAAACAAGGATGAAATAAGCCATAACGAGCATTCAAATTACGAAGAGCAGGTCTCATGTCCAAGAATTTCTTCCGCCGATCCGCATTTGCTTTGGCATAGTCTTGAGCAAAAAAGATATTAGAACCATTCCAGGAGATTTTCCCTTTTTGTTTGGCAGCGTGAAGGACTTTGAGCAAATCTGTGTATTCCAAAAAGTATAGGATAACTCCCTAGGTCTCAAGGCCGAGGATGAAGATGGAGAAAAATGAGGACTTTGCCCCAAGCGATGAGCTCGTTGAATGTTTAGAGGAGGTTTATCAGGAAGACCAAGAAGAGTTGGTAAGAAGGTTTGAAAAAGGACAAAGGATCAGAACCTTCGAGGCCTTCCGCAAGGCCATAAATGCGTAAATTATTGCGCCTGTTTCGATTTTCCAAATTTTCAACTTGTTGAGTAAGACGCAAAATCTCTCTACGCATACCTGGAACTTGATCGGTGACCGTTTGGATAGACTCAACACGGTTTTCAAGATCACCAACTTGTTGCTCAGTATGAGACCAGTTGTCCTCAAGTCTCTGAAGCCGGGAGTTAGTCTCTGCCATGTATGGTTTGAGGGAACGTATTTCCTCTAGTAAAAGTTCCATGGAAATTGTGGAGGACGTATTGGTAGGAGAAGGAGGATTAACCTTTGATCGTTTACCAGAAGAAGATAAGGATGCAGAAGGAATTTTAGAGCCTGGTTTAGTACCAGAGTGCGCCATGGTAGAAGACAAGTGCTTAGAGCTGGCAGCGTCAGCAACTGCTTCCTCCATATTATCTTGTAGGATGCTGAAAGGGTTATGATCTTCTAATGAGATATCATTGGTATGTTGAGCACTGTTACGCTTAGCTCGAGGCAATGCCATTAAAAAATAAGGGGAGAAATGCACCAAAAACTAAAGAGAAGGTCCAAGGCGACAGGTAAGCTGAAAACACATAGACTCCAGAGATAAAAGTAACAGCCAGATCAATGGATACAGCTTTGGTGCAGGTTATTAATCAAAAATAGGCAAATGCGGCAAAATGACAGCACCAAACGGTCATTCAAAAAACATTGAATCGCAAGACCATGTGGAGAGGTGCTGCAAGATGACAGGCGCTGAAATATAACAGTGAAAAGTCTCATAAGAAACAATCCTTGCAGTTGTCAGCAAACTGATACGAGGCCAAACGGGAAAATGGGGCAAAAATCGCCATAGACGCTCACACAAGTATTAGGATATGAGGAGAAGTTACCTCATTATGAGCGCGCGGGAAAAACGAGGAGAGCGGAAAAAACAAAATGGCGGCAGCAGCCTTTCATTGAGCCGCGAGTAAAGAGAAGATTTCGAGAAAAGCCATTTGCGCTCACCCCTGGCTTTCACAGCTACTGCCAGTGATACAGGAAGAATTCCGACGCATGAGGATGCAGTCGAGGGATCCAGAAGACAGGAATAGAAGCCTGGAGATGTTCCGGCGTGTTACCCCGTCACGGAGCTCCGACGGATGGCGGCCATTTCCCTCGGCTCCCAAGCCACGCCCCCCTTTGTACTGTTTAAAGTGTGCATGTCTTGCGACGTCCAGCCAGACATGCAAACTTTAAAGCTCTCAACCCAGCTGTTTTAAGACAGCAAGGTTGAGAGCAAGTGCAGGCATCCAGTGCCCTCGGGAGTGCCAACAGAGGCCCCTCCCACCAATCAGGGCACTGCTCACATGCTGGTTAACAGCACGTGAGCAGACCAGGATTGGTTGAGGGAATTTGCTGCGGCCTGCACTTCAGTCCCAGCAGAAGAGGTTGGAGTGAGGAGGATGTCGTACGTCATAATCCAGTAAGTGGTTTTTTTTTCCGTTTTTTTTTCTATTTTGTTTCCTTGCGAGCGCACCCACCCATTTGCCCATCCGCCCCCCCTCCCTTAGTAGATGCCAGCCTGCACTGCCCCCAGAGACGAGATGCGGACTGTGAAAAAGATCAGGAAACTCTGCTCCATATTATGGGGCTGATTCTGATCTCGGTCGGAGGCGCACCCAATACCATTCGGTCAGGAAAAAAGCCATGCAAAAGCCTGTTTCCCGACCGATCCGTACAACACACCGAACGAGTAAGTACGATGCGCACAACAGCACAGAATCCGGCCGAGCCGTACTCACCCAAACCAGGTCCTGTTCCCCGACCGAGGCGAATCCGGAAGCGCCGGAATCGAGTCGCACGGAAGGAAAAATGCAGCTCCGTCCGGCCGAGCGAGTACGATGCGCTTTCCGTACGCGCCGAACCCGTCGCTACGCGCGGCACGTCAAAGCATCCGGGAGAGGCGCACATAAGCTCCGATTCGCGCCACAACACGATCCACGGCTACGAGACGAACACGCCAGCGGCGAGGACGGCGCGAGCGGCGAGGAGCGAGCGAGCGACGAGGACGACGCGAAGCAACGAGAAGGACGAACGACACAAACCAACCATGAATCCCTTCGTCCCGATCATACCAATATTCTACATTTACTACCGGAACAGGCACGGACGCGTACGGCGCAGAAGGTAAGTCAGACACCAACCACAAAACACATACAACACGTACACGACACATCACACACACACAGAGGGATGCAGAATATACTTACACCAGCAACAGCAGCACCATAGGGGCGGGATGCCCATCACCAATGCCACATATGCACACAGGGGCCTGAATGCGCACCACCACCCCTACCCAGGGGGCTGGATGCCTACCACTACTACCACCCTTAGCCAGGGGGCTGGATGCCTACCACTACTACCACCCTCACCCAGGGGGCTGGATGCCTACCACTACTACCACCCTCAGCCAGGGGGCTGGATGCCTACCACTACTACCACCTACACCCAGGGGGGCTGGATGCCTACCACTACTACCACCCTCACCCAGGGGGCTGGATGCCTACCACTACTACCACCCTTAGCCAGGGGGCTGGATGCCTACCACTACTACCACCCTCACCCAGGGGGCTGGATGCCTACCACTACTACCACCCTCAGCCAGGGGCTGGATGCCTACCACTACTACCACCCTTAGCCAGGGGGCTGGATGCCTACCACTACTACCACCCTCAGCCAGGGGGCTGGATGCCTACCACTACTACCACCCTCACCCAGGGGGCTGGATGCCTACCACTACTACCACCTCACCCAGGGGGCTGGATGCCTACCACTACTACCACCCTTAGCCAGGGGGGCTGGATGCCTACCACTACTACCACCCTCACCCAGGGGGCTGGATGCCTACCACTACTACCACCCTCACCCAGGGGGCTGGATGCCTACCACTACTACCACCCTCACCCAGGGGGCTGGATGCCTACCACTACTACCACCCTTAGCCAGGGGGGCTGGATGCCTACCACTACTACCACCCTCACCCAGGGGGGCTGGATGCCTACCACTACTACCACCCTCACCCAGGGGGGCTGGATGCCTACCACTACTACCACCCTTAGCCAGGGGGCTGGATGCCTACCACTACTACCACCCTTAGCCAGGGGGGCTGGATGCCTACCACTACCACCCTCAGCCAGGGGGCTGGATGCCTACCACTACTACCACCCTCACCCAGGGGGCTGGATGCCTACCACTACTACCACCCTCACCCAGGGGGGCTGGATGCCTACCACTACTACCACCCTTAGCCAGGGGGCTGGATGCCTACCACTACTACCACCCTCACCCAGGGGGGCTGGATGCCTACCACTACTACCACCCTTAGCCAGGGGCTGGATGCCTACCACTACTACCACCCTCACCCAGGGGCTGGATGCCTACCACTACTACCACCCTCACCCAGGGTGGGCTGGATGCCTACCACTACTACCACCCTTAGCCAGGGGGCTGGATGCCTACCACTACTACCACCCTTAGCCAGGGGGCTGGATGCCTACCACTACTACCACCCTGAGCCAGGGGGCTGGATGCCTACCACTACTACCACCCTCACCCAGGGGGGCTGGATGCCTACCACTACTACCACCCTTAGCCAGGGGGCTGGATGCCTACCACTACTACCACCCTTAGCCAGGGGGCTGGATGCCTACCACTACCACCCTCACCCAGGGGGCTGGATGCCTACCACTACTACCACCCTCACCCAGGGGGGCTGGATGCCAACCACTACTACCACCCCCACTCATAGGATGGACAATGCATGACACAACCAGCACACCACAACCTAGGGAATGCAAGAAGAAGACATCCCCCAACACCATGACAAGCGTGTGTAGACTGTGTCAAATGCCTACAACACCGAACATGACTTTGAACATACAATGTGACCCCCTAGCACATGTGCCACACATATATGTGTGTGGCACCCACAATGCAAGCAGGCCATGACCATTGTGGCAATGGGGTCCAAACCCCCATCACCACAGTGACCAAAAGGTAAGTGTGGGGTCCATAGCTGAAGCACATTTTGAACATTGTGGCAATGGGGTCCAAACCCCCATCATCACAGTGAACAAAAGGTAAGTGTGGGGTCCATAGCTGAAGCACATCTTAAACATTGTGGCAATGGGGTCTAAACCCCCAACACCACAGTGACCAAAAGGTAAGTGTGGGGTCCATAGCTGAAGCACATTTTGAACATTGTGGCAATGGGGTCCAAACCCCCATCATCACAGTGACCAAAATGTAAGTGTGGGGTCCATAGCTGAAGCACATCTTGAACATTGTGGCAATGGGGTCTAAACCCCCATCACCACAGTGACCAAAAGGTAAGTGTGGGGTCCATAGCTGAAGCAGATTTTGAACATTGTGGCAATGGGGTTCAAACCCCCATCATCACAGTGACCAAAATGTAAGTGTGGGGTCCATAGCTGAAGCACATCTTGAACATTGTGGCAATGGGGTCTAAACCCCCATCATCACAGTGACCAAAAGGTAAGTGTTGACAAAGAAAGAGGTGCAACTGCCAAACTGCATGGATGATTCCTGGTCACAGAACAACAAACACATCAGTGGCAAAGTAGTGTATGTGTCCCATTGCAACATAAATTGGGGAGCCAAATACTGCAGTGCAAATAAGACATACCTTTGGCCATGTGCAGACAAACAACACCAATGGGGGCTGACACCGTCAACAATCATCAATGACACAATGACAGAAGTGACCATCAGAATGCAGACCCACATATTTGCACCAATGGGCACACAAATGCAGATACCCTGTGGAGACTGCAGATGTGAGGTGAACAGATACCATACCATGGCAGCAATGGGACACACAAACCATGATCATTGTGCTGACCGATGACCTAGGAGTCCCAGGGACAGCAGGGAAACCCACCAAACTACATACAGCCAATGGCACACCCAAGATATGCCAATGCAGTGGTGCAGATGCACAAACACAAACAGGCAGACCCACACTGCACATCATACACAACAGGTGAGGGGGTGCCAGTGTCCCCAGGCAACCACACAACACATGAGGAGACCTGAATACCAATCATACAGATGTGCATACAGTGCCACACAAAGGTAACTCATGGATCCAAATCCCCTATGTGGGCAGGCAGGCATTGTCAGATGAGAGGGAGCACAAATCACACATGTCACACAGGCACGTAGGGACAGCAACTGACACAGCAAGACACAGACACACCACAGCACCACCCCCAGGGCCCCCACAATGTGGTGACCCTGGGCTGCATTACAATCCCACTGTGATGACAAAGCTAAATGTGGTTCACACTGTGAACCACAGTCATGTGTCCTGAGCAACTAACTACCATCACACCTACACAAGCACAAATCAAACAGCATGGCCAGTAAGCCAAGGCCAACATGGAGGCAGGGGCCTAGCCGGGCAACAACTCTCATCTGCACACACTCAACACCACACCCCTCGACCTCCAACAATGTGCAGCAGTGAAGTACACATGCACTGGTGACATTGCACATGCACCCATGACTATTCCAGGGTGGTGGGTGGGAACCAAGGTGCAGAAACACATCACACATGGCCACTCAACAAGACTCCTGAATGTCTGACACACTGCACACTACGCTGTACATGGACATGACGGCAATACCACACCAACCAATGGGATCCCAGCCACAGTCACACACCAATGAAGAAGCCAAGGTCACCCACAAAGAACACACATAGACAACAACCAACATTGCAGCCCGGACCCTGAGGAGTGCCAGCAGTCACACACACAACGTGTCACAATCACTGAAAGATAACACAAACTGGAAATCACATGACAGGGGCAAACAACAAGTGCCAAGGGAAACCTGACTGTGACCCATCTGCGTCTGCACACAAACTCAGCCCTGACAGCAAACACACCTATGGGTGACACCCTGATGACCAGTAATGTGCCATGCACCCACATCACAGAGAACCCAGGGCGAAGACTTTGGGGAACATCGGTCAACTCAGCTAGCATCACAAACAGGTACAACACTAGGGATCACAGCATGCACAGCTAAACGGAAGTGAACACACAGACATGCACATACAACACACACCTTGGGCGTTGGCAATGTCACAGGTGTACACACTGCCATGAGGGGACTCCACTCCTGTGTGAGGAAAGCTGTGCCATATGTTGCCTCAGTAGGGCCCCATCATGTCAGCTGAGCACTTGGTCACACAATCAACAATTAGCACCAAATGAGGGCTCCCGTAACATCAGCCTGGTCATGGAAGTGCCAACGGAATCATCAGCACAGATCCAACACACTTGTATAGCAATGTTGCACTGACAACACAGATGAGTCCTTCCCCATTGATGCCCAAACCTGCATGTCCACTGGAGATGGCCACACGGTCAGGAAGTAGACAAATTGAACAATGGCAGGCACAACAGATGTGCAGGGGTGGAAGCCACAGATGTGAAATAGGCAATCTAAGTAGGAAATCCCATTGCCAAATACTGAACACATGACACCCTCAGATGCTGCTATGGATGACATGGATACACCACAGGATAGGACACATTCCCCCTGGACCACATGGGTTCCTGCACAGTAACACTTCATTATCATGAGACCAAATATCACCATCACTGCAGCAAGGGCATGGTTAGCATCATCAACATCATGTACATCAGAAGCAAAAGCACTAGAGAACAGAAAGTTGCTTTATTCAGCATATGTGGCATTAAAAGTAGAAGTCCGGTAGAAAATAAACAAAGGCCAATGGCCAGTCCATCAACAAAGTCACAAGTGGGTGACAGTGGCAGATGCCACCCTACACATGCCTGCACAAAACCAGGGACAATCCACTAGGAGGGGCAACCGGGGAGTAGGCCAGGCACCGCAGGGACAGGATCAGGGCTCACCAGGAGGAAGCAGGGAAGGGGTGGTGGGTGCTGGAGAGCCACTGACAACTGCAGTGGAGGTGTCTGACATGGTGTGTGCCGGCACAACTGGGGGCATGACTCAGATGTTGTGGGTGCCGGCACGACTGCAGTGGACCCTGCAGATGGAGTGGACAGGTCCGCCACTGCAGTGCCCAAGTCAGACAGGGTGGTAGTGGACTCCACTGCAGTGCCTACCACCAGGGGAGGAGAATGGGGAACAGGCAAGGTGGGCTGGACAGAGGGGAGGACACCCTCACCACATCAGTGGCACAGACAAGCGCAGCGGGGGTGTGGTGCCGGGAGAGCAAGTGGCAGGGGAGAAGGCCGGAGCCTCTTGGGGATGGTATATCTGTGGGTGGGGGAACCTGGGGCAGGGGTGTGGTGGGGGCACCTGTGGAGTGGGGGCCTGAGGGATGGAGGAAGGAGACCTGGTGCTTGAGCTGCAGGGCGGCGGCGGGGTCTTGCTCTTACCACTCCGGGGGACTTGCGGGTGGGGGCCTCAGTCTGTCTGCGCCTGGGGCAGGGTGTCCGGGGGCGAGGGCACTCTGCTCCGTGTGGGGGGCTTCCTCTTCCCCCTGGATGCTGGAGCAGCTGGATCGGAGGGAAGAGGCCGAGGTCACTGAGGAAGAGGCGCTGGGTCTTTGGGGTTGCAGGTGAGGCAAGGGAGGGTGTTTTGGAGGGAGAGGCAACTGAGGACTGCGCAGTGCCTGTGGATGCGTGTGTGTGTACCAGGGCCCCATCCCCTGTGAGTCTGGTTTCAGTCCCCTGACTGTGCGTGCGTGTGCGTTTTGTTTGTGGCGTGTGTGTCTGTGTGCTGGACGTTTGTGTGCTGGTGTGTGCCTGTGCCAGTGTGTGTGTGCTTAGGACGGGTAAGGTGCTGGGGAGTGTGGATGGAGCAGAGGCAGGAGGGTGAGGGACTGTCTGAGGAGGGACACTGCTGCCGTCAGGGAGGAGTCCATGGACCTATTGCCCCTCTGTAGGTCAGACATGCCCGATGAGATGCCCTCCATGAACGACACCAGCTGAGTCAACAGAGCGGTGTGCGCATGGAGGACACTCAGCATGGCTGTCTGCCCTACATGGAGCTGGCGAAGGAGGTACACAGACTCCTCACTCAGGGCAGCAGGGGACACAGGGGCAGGGGTGCGGTGCCTGGCCCAAAGGAGACACGCTCCCGAACATGGGAGCCTCCACGGACCTGGGGAATGGGAGCCGATGGGAGGGCGGTGGTGGTGCTGGTGGTGGCGGGGACAGCAACACTAGCTGGGGTGTGGTGGCTGCTGACACCCGCCTCCATAAGGGAGTCATCCTCCGAGTTGCTCTGGTCCTCAGCTGAGGTGGATGGTGCTGAGGACTCCTCGGTGTGGCTCCCTCGCCCTCCGTGCCACTGGGTCCCTCCGACCACTCCTCGGCTGCTGACCCAGTCTGGCTCTCTGGCTCCTCCTGGTCCGTGGAGCTGTCCCCTTCCGTGGCCGTGGATGTATCTGCAAACAATGGGGAAACAGACAGACATCAGTCACCTGCACCAAACGCACACACCACTGTGAGCACAGCACATTACAGAGCAAGCCCTGGCATCATTAGTTGTAGATTGCTAAAAGTGCCCTAACTGAACAGGAGAAGCCAATTGTCAGTCTGATGCCAAGCATGGCACTCACATCCCACATGGCCTTGCACCCATCTGTCTGGTGTCTTTTGGATTGCAACACCCCAGTGTGGACACATGCACCAAGTACACAGTAGTTGGACAGTGCAGAGGACACGGTGTGGCATGTGGACATGCACACATCACAGCTCTTGCCACTGAGTCAGTACAGGTTTCTGGATGAAAGGGATGCCCAGAGTCAAATAGGAAATGCATGTGATGCATACCAGCGACAGACACCATGATGCACCCATGTCCTGATAGCCGTCGCCACAATGGTGTGCATGTAGCACATGTCACTCCCCTGCAAGACCACCAATAAGTAGACACATGCCATGGCAGAGGCATGACTGCTAAGTCATACATCACTGTCTCAGTGATGTATGACTTGGCAGCCAGACAACAACACTATGCACTGTGTCACAATAGTAGGTCATGGGGAATGCAAGTCCTGGAGCTGCACAAGTGCACATGTACATCCCCCACACAACACATCATCTTAACCCTCATCTGTCCAGGTCATACCTATTGGACATATGGGAGACCTGTGACACTACCCTCTGAACCTGAGCCCCTCACAATCTGCTGTGAATGGGGAACAGCTGCCTGAACTTCACATTTGCATACCCCAGTCTGCACGGGCAGCTGATCAAACACCTATGTGACACACAAGTATCGTCTCCTATGGTCACATCTCCAGGGGCATGCTGAGCCCCTACCAAGAAACACCCCAGCAGTCCTGGCAACTAATCCACAGCACACTGACACAGAGGCAGACACCTGAGGGTCAAATCACTGCGCACAATGTGTCAGCTGATACACGGGAGTGGGAGTACAGAGTGCATTGCATGGCCTGGAGTATGCATGACTGTCCTGCTCCACATGAATGAGGGATGAGCCCTGGACAGTGGATAGCTGGCTATGTATGTGTGACACACGTAATCTGCACACTCCTGGGGCCCAAACATTGTTCCCACCCGCTGCATGGGCGTGTGCCACATACCCCAGGCACATGTGGTGGCTTAGCACAGCAAGTGGACCGCATATCAAAGCAACACGCAGATTACATGTCCGAACACAGGAGTAGTGTGAACAATGGACCCACCCATGATGCCCACAACAGAGTTAGGGCAACAGATGCTGTCCCCCACCTTTAGTGAAGCAAACTGCAAGGACACAGTCCCAAGTGACACAATTCCCTGAATGTAAGGGCCACACCTGGGTATCAGATGAGCAGTGGGCAGTGCACAATAGAGGGACATGGCTCCTGGACAACATGACTGCTGCACTGTGGCAGTTGAACCAGGCCAGAGGAGGGCACACACCATGTAATACAGAGTTCACAGTGCAGTCTTTGACTCACCCCCTCCTTGCTGCTGTCTGGCCTTCAGCTGCCCATCCAGGTCTGGAAACACCACCGCCAGGATCTGGAGCATGTGGGGGGTCAGGGTCCGTGTTCCGCCCCTCCTGCGAGGAGGCGACAGCTTCAGCTGGACCCGTGCAATCCTCCGGGTCCAGCCCCGAAGGTCCTGCCACCTCTTCTGGCAGTTGCGGATCCGGCGCTTGTAGACCCCCACGGACCGGACAGCCCGGACGATGTCCTTCCAGATCTCCTGCTTCCGATGGGCATTAACCTGTCAGGATGACAAAGTGAAAAGGCCATTACTACACATGCAACATATCCGTGCATCACACAGTTGTATATACATGTCTCAATCACATGGGCACATGATGTACACAGGCAGTGCAAAGCTGCCCATGGACAGTTTGCCAGACGTCACTACATGGTATCATTGCATGGGAAGTAAAACCTTGTTCAAATGCACTGTCACTGCACCATACCTGTCCAGTGCATGTCACTACACACTATGGGGGGTGACAACTACTCAGTGAGCCTGCTAGCCAGTGGCGTGCAGACTTTCAGCCTTGCTAGTCAGACAATATGCACATTCAGAAAGGCAGTGCACAGAACACTCACCTGCTCCCCTGGTGTCCCATACAGCTTGCTGTACTGTGGAAGTAGGCTGTCCAGCAGGGCCTGGTTCTCCTCAAGGCTGAAGGCTGGGGCTCTCTCCACAGTACGTGCCATTGCAGGGTCCAGAGGGGCAGAGACAGCAGCAGTGCAGTGGCAGATGTCGTCCTGGAGCATGTAGTGCAGGCAAGTGGGCTCTCAGGGGAACAGCCAGCAATATATATGTGCTGGAGAGGCAGATACTGTCCCTTGTGTCCAAAGTGATAGGTCCAAGTCGTTTGCATCTTCTGAATCTGGCCAATCCATGGAATAGCAGCACCAAAACACGCCCACAGCATCCTTCAAATCTTCAACTTCATGACATACATGATTTTGCAACATTGTTGTGGGTGACCAACTGATTTTCCAGCAACCGACTCGTTCGAAATTCGAAAACGCGTCCGTTGCCAGGCAAGCCCATTGTCAATGGGTGCGCACCGATCGGTCCATTGCGGTACAACGCGTACAGGGGTACAACGCATACCCGCACACATTGAATGCAATGGGCCGGCCGGAGGCACCGATCGGTCCATTGCGGTTCAACGCATACAGGGGTACAACGCGTACCCGCAGTGACCCGACAGCTGACAGAGGGCAAAAAATTCCTCACATTATACTGAGAAACTATGGGGTGGGTTTCAGCCATATACAGACATCTAAACACCACTCCAATGCCAAACCCCTGGCTGTATATGCATATGTGGGACAAGGGTACTCCAAAACATAATCAGCACACAGAGATGGGAAAAGCTGTGGAGGGATATCTATAACTCTTGGACTTGGCCCTTTCTGCAGTGTCATCCCCAAACTTTTTGCCTTCACCCTCCTGTTTTCAGAACCCATTTTTGTTGGCTTTTAGGAATTTGTATACTTTACAACTACTAACCAGTGCTAAAGTACTTGTGCTCCCTACTTAAAACATGGTAGAATTTGCTTACACCCAATTGACATATTTAATTTACCTGTAGGTTCCTAGTAAGGTGGCACTACCTATGACCAGGACCATTAAATTAAATGCCACTAGTGGGTCTGCAGCACTGGTCGTGCCACCCACTTGAATAACACTTTAAACATGCCCCAGGCCTGCCGTTGCAGCCTGTGTATGCAGTTTTAAACTGCCATTTTGACCTGTCAAAAAAAAAAAAATTCCAGGCCCAAGCCTTCCTTTTTAATACATATGTGTCACCCCTAGGGTGCAGTATATTTAAACATTTTAGACATGTACATTTAAATTTTACATGTCCTGGTACTGAAAACTCTTAAATCCATGTTTTACTACTACAAAGCCTACTTCTCCCATATGATAACATTGGAGTTACCTTATTACATTTAATAAGCTGTAAGTTGCAATTGGGACCAGGTGGGCAGGTGGAGTTTGGTGTCTACAGAATTGTAATTAATCCCTCTTTGATGGTAAAGTTGATTTTTAATCACAATTCTGAAAATGCCACTTTTAAAAAGTTGGCAATTTTTTTGTCCTAACCATTTGGTGCCTGCAGTCTGATCCTGAGTCACATGACTAGGTGTAGTTGGCAGATGGTATTTGTGTATTGCTTGCAGACAGTGAGACAAAGGGAAGATAGGTGTTGGTGGGATGGGTCACTCTGAGTTAACGATGGGTAGGAGATGTCGCCTACCACACTTGCACATCACAAAGAACCTGCCAGAGCACACTCACATAGGCCTTGTCACTAGGCTATTGTGACCCCAGACAAGCTGCGGCCAGGAGAGGGAGGAAGGGGATTCCTGACACCTTAGGGGGGTGGAAATATCTAGAAGCTTCTCCCCACTTTACCCACTTCAAAGACACAACTGGGTGTTAATATGGGACCTCAGGCACTCTCTTTAGTACACTTTTGGACCTGTGAATATTCTGCCAGGAAGAAGGAAGGCTGTGCTGCTGAACGGACTGCTACTCTGGAGGACTGCTGCTCTGAAGGAATTTCTGCCCTGCTGTGCTGACCTGCTGTCCTCTTGCCTGGGTGAGAAGCACTTTACCTGCATCTGTTGAACCCAGGACCCTAGAGTAACTCCAAGGGCTATTTGGCTGGCCTTCTGACTTGAGCCTCAAGATCAAAAGGCTCCATCCACCTCTACCCAAGCATCTGGACTCTGCCATCTGTGAGTCTACCCTGCCAAGTGGTTCCACCCCAGTCTTGGACCCTTGGAAGTGGGCTTAAGGTGCTCTGCCAGTCTCTGTGAATCCAGCAGAACTGACAGGTCTCCTCTGCTACGTGGCACAACCTTGAGCAGAAACGACGCATTGCCCCTGCTGCGTGTATCAGACCCATGGCAAAGAACAGCATCTCCTTCACAGCCTCTTCGGAACCGCTGCTGTGCAATGCATCTTTGGTTCAGGCCCTCGCATCCCTCATTGATGGCAGCCTTGATGACCATGATGGACTCCGCATCGCAGCCTCACAACTCGTCAGAACCAACGTATCGCGTCGGCTTGGCGAAGCATCCACTACACTTGACTTCGCATCGCAAGCCCTCATCATTTGGATCCTCGACGATGACACAGGACCTCGCATCACAGTGTCGCTGCACCTTGGAACTGACATATCACTATGGCTGCGAACGCATATTCAATACGGATCCTTGCAATGCACTGCAAACCAGGATTTAAGGTACCGAACTGGGTCCCGGTAGCCGGCCTGCGCTACATCGCGGTCGACCTGAACTTGTGACTTTGTCCCGCTCTTGCATGACCAAATATCCACAGTTGACGATTTGTGCTTTTTGGCATTAGTTTTATGAAATCATTAAAATTGCAGATATCCGGTTCTACTGATTGGAGTTTTGTTGTTTTGGTCTTGTTTTATCTATTAAAAACAACTACATATGTTTAACTTTGTGTGGGATCCTTTTTGTGTTGTTTTTTACTTTATTACTCTTTGAAGTGTTGCACAAATACTTTAACATGGCCTCTAAGTTAAGCCTGACTGCTCTATGCCAAGCAACCTGAGGGTTGAGCACAGGTTAATTTAGGGTTGTCTTGTGCCTTACCCTGACAAGGATTGTGGTTGCTGCTTGACCACGAATCACACCGCAGTCAACCAACAACAACCCAATTTCGTACAATAACCTATTTGTTCACCAAAAGGTGTCCTCTCTAAAAATACTGACAGGCTGGTATCATACACCAGGCAAACTCCACAACATGTTTCCACAGATCGCGACTAATCTGTGCTGGAGGGGATGTGAACAGGTGGGAAATACACGCCATATTTGGTGGAGCTGCCCAAAGTTACAACACTTCTGGAAAGAAGTCTTATCTACAATTAAAGACATTACAGGAGCCACCGTGCCAGCTGAGCCCACAGTGACAGTAGTAGGCCTGCATCCAGAAACACTGGCGCCTGATATACCAGTTACTGTTAATTGTGAGGAAGACCATTGCCAAAGGTTGGAAACTGATGACAACTCCTGGATGGCACACACGGTGTTTGCATATTTGGGACACAATGGCAACTGAGAACAAGATAGGATGCATTGATAAGGACAGGAGCAAGCTTATGACCACTTGGCAGCCGGTACTTTTATATATGGATGACACACCAGGTGTGCTGACGTGTCCTTCAAGACTACGAGCACTGAATTTATTTGGCTAGGCCTCAAGAGAGGAATCCACCACATAACCGATAAAGTAAGTTGTGGGCCATTGCACTACTATGATACTGTGGACCCATAGTATTCTTCCAACGTGATCTTACTTAGACATCTGGAAAATGATTGATGTATATTGGGGGGGAGACGGGGAGCGGGATGTTACGGTAGGGATGGTTTTCTTTATTGGTTTGTCTGTTTGTTTCTATTTATACATAATGTCTAAGTACTGAATGGAAAGCTGTACCTTACTGTCAGATAATCAATAAATTACATTTGGAAAAAAGAAATGTCCAAATGTGTAATATTGGGTGAAAATTATTTTTGAAATTGGATGGTTTTAATGATGCATAGAGCCGTAATTGAAGAATTAATGATGTTTCATTTGAAATGAGTTTACTGAGTCACTTTGAAATGTAATTACTACTGTGAAGTAGTTATGCCAGATTTTCATTTGTTCTATAACCACACTAGGGCACCCCAATAGTCCCCCAGGGAACTGGGTAATCAGTTTACAGAGACAATGTTCCCGGAGGAATTATTTCAAAAATATTTATCAATTTGTTGGTCAATCTTTCCAGAGTTGTTATTCAAATCAAGAACACAAAATTCAACATGCAACCAAATAATACTACTAATAGTGAACCAAACTTCAGGCATACTGATCTAGCAAACATATTTTGCTATATATTAGTATTTTGCAGTATCTCTTAATCATAAAAAAGATTATTATAATATTCAGGGTTAAGCATACAATTTCCACATATTACTGTAACAACACTGTCGCACCCCACATGATCTGGTCACAAAATTATACAACAATTCTCAAAAAAAGATTATAGGTGAGCTATATAGTCTCCTAACAATGTATGTTCGTAGAAACATAGTCCAGTTGGATTATTCCTTCTTATTTCCAATTTTCAAAAGTACTGATAAACATAATATCACTGTGAATGGTGTTTAAGAGGAGTCATAAATATTTCAGTCTCTTATGTCTAACCAGTCCCGAGGCCATCTTCAGGACACAGTTTTGGGGTGCCCAAAAACAGGACACACCCCTGAATGACAATTCCACAATAGATTTGAGGAGCCAATTAATTTGTCGAGCAGTGTCGGTTAATTCACAACTTGCTATAATCCGCATTCAAAGAAATTCAAATCGCAGCACACAGTCGCAATCTGCGGGACTCTCTGGGACTAGTTAGCCAAAAGAGACCGAAACATTGATGATTCCTCCTCTCTAACACAATTCACAGTGATAGTCAAATGGGAGCTTCTTTCATAATCCCAATGTATGAATATCATCACGCATGGATTCCCTGGTTCCTTCTACTTCATATGTAACCCCATTTGCAGCCCATTCCCATTCTGACTGGCATCCAATAAGGAACATTTCTGTGGAGGATTGTAATATGGTCCTTCCTTTCATTCAGTACCAAATGGAATAACTGGGAGGGGAATTTATGGGACGTGGCCAGAGGTAATTCAATGATCATGTGTGTCCAAGGTTTGGAACAGATACAAGAGGGATGCAGGCTTTCAAACAAGAACAGACTTGAACCGCTATCTTTTTTTGAATATTCATGTTTGACTCTTAGAGGCTAATCCTGTAGCTACCAGTAGCCCAAACCTTATTTTGGGACTGAAAGTTGGTCTTGAGGTCCCTGCTCAATATTTAATCCATTTAGGTGGGATACTGCCATTAGTATGAAAATGATGCTGGGGTCTGTTCTATCTATCTGTCCTAGGGTTCTAATAATTGTCCTCTAATGCGGATAGCAGCTTGTAATGTTGCAGGTCTACTGGGGAAATTGTTGGACCCGTATGGTTTGATTTATTTAACCAATATCAATTAAATACTTTGACAGAGATGTGACTAATAGATTTTCACAAACCTTTAGAGGGGAAGACAGGAACTACGGTGCAAGGAGGTAACCTCCCAAATAAAATTATCACACAATGAAAATTACCAAACCCCCAACAAAACCATCCTCAATTCAGAGTTTTTGTACTGAGTGAGATAGGAAAAGTCCTTTCTTTTATTTGGATGACCCTCACAGGTTAGTGTGGCATGCTTTTTCATCGGGCCACACCCTGGTGATATCCATTCAGGGTGGGCCCATCTTCTATGAGGGAGTGCTTAATATTGTATTTAGGGCCAAAAGGGAGGTTGAATTGCCAGGAGGAATAATCTTATAATTATTTCTTTGAGACTCCTCAAACAGATAAAAACGTCAAGTTGGACGCTTCGGAGTCTTTGTATCGCCTGCATCTTTTTCATTGCTAACATGTTTCATTCAAATTAATATGCTGTGTAGGTTCATGGATTGTGTAAAGGCATAAGTTCCTATTAATGATATGCTATTCACAAACTCAAGCGGGTGAAAACACTTTCATCTCATTCACTCATGACAAGCATACAAAGTACCTGCTTGTTTCAGAAGAGAATTGGTCCTGTTGTAGGAAACAGACAAACAGCTGTCAAAAAAACACATATTGTATGTCATATTGGAGTCATGCAAAGTTTTTACTATGTGGCACCATATAATCCACTGCAGCACTTGTGCAAAATGCGCCCATTAAAACATGCAGCACACCTCACAACAAAGTAGCAGTCAGCCTAGACATTAAAGGTAATAACCCCCTGGGATATGGGGAGGGAGACAGCTCCCTATAGTCACACACTGAAATTGAGAACATTAATGTTAAGATGTTACTAAACTGCACAGAAATGAAGATGGTCATCTTGTAGAGAGGGAGATGTTCCCATGATTATTTTAGGGCATGCGCGCCCCTAGAATGAGATTACTTCATCATATGTTGCTCGTTGGTGATTCTCTTCCACATTCCCTGCCAATGAGTTATGTCGGCAAACTGCGGTTATTCGAGGTGAAAGAGGCACCGTTACTTCGCTGCATAATGTGCAGGCATTTAGACATCAGCGCAGGTCCACTATGTTGGACTTGTATATACAGCCTATCGTTATCATTGTGTATTTTATAACCACCTGGTACAATATTTTTAGGAATGATTTGTGATTCAATTAAAATTGATAACTGCAGAAACTCTGATTTAAAATTCATCATTCCCCTCCCATAGCCGGCAAATAAAACTGTATATCGTAGAGGCGTAACTTATGTGAAGTTATTCGATCTTAAGGGACCATTTTCATATCTTACACAGTTAAATATTTGCTTTCACCTAACTTTCTCACAACATCTGTGCTTATCCTCTGAGCTTCCATCAGTGTCTGCTAATGGTTCTTACACCTGCCTTACTGAGACTGCATGAATCTTGCTGGCTGTACATGAAGGCCTGTTCCTATTTTTGGTGAGCTTTTCTTACTCATCGTTTCTTGATTTTCCAGATCCTTTCTTGATGGTATTGCTCCTCTGTCTCTGTTCTCCTATGCTGGAGCTATCTTTGTCCTGTATTCCAGCAATCCATCTTCTTTCTGCATACTTCCAGTCCTGTTATTGTTCGTATTCCAGAATTTCTTTTGTTCTACATGTATGAATCTAGTCCTCTTTTGTTTGTATTCCAGATTCCTTGCCTTGCTTTCTAGTTTTTCTTGTTCTAGTTACATAGTTCCAATCCTTTCTCCTCATATCTGCCTTTCTTTGTTTCCTGTGACTCTCTTGTTTTATTAGTTAGGTTCCATTGTCTAGTCTTTCTGTATGCTGTCTTGCTTTTCTCATTCCCTGTTTCATCTAGCCATGCCTTTCCCTATCCTCATTCCAGTTATTGTTCATCATGCTCCATTCTCCATTTATAAGAATGCAGTCTTTCAATTCTTGAGTTCTGTTTCTGAATTATGTTCTTCTTTCTCCATTGCCTTTGTCTTTACTTTTTTGTTCAAATCTTAGTTATTTTTTACTAGCATGTGTCAGTGAGTTCTGAAGCTTGGTGCCTCATGCAGCGAGCATCACTAGCATGCTCCTGTTTCCAAGCTCCTGTCCTAGCCTCCTCATTCCATGTTTCAGGTACTCCCTTCCTCCTGAAAGTGCTTGTCAATGCAGAGAGCAAGGTCTCCCTGTTGGTATTTAAATCCTGGTCTTAGCAAGAGTACTAATAAGTAGGGGCATGACACTGGAAAAGGTTAATTTCTTTCTTATATTCAGTGCAGATTTGAAATAGGGACCTCATCTGGCCACTAAAATTGCTGATTTGGCCAAACTAAAGAGTGTTACAGCTGTGGAAGATACAAGGGGATAGTCAAACACTATCTTAGGTGTATATGCCTCCACGAATGTAGCAGAGGGTTCATATGGACCACATGTCTGAGGTTGCACCAAAATCACTGCAATAGAGGAAAATAGATTACTGCTCCACACTTTGGGTTTAACCCTATGTACTTTGACTTTCTCTCTCCACCAAGCAGTGTTGTTGGACTCTTTGCAGCGTACATCAAGCTGTACCCGTTTAGGTTTGTGGGAATGAAGTTCGCCCAACCCACACGCAGAGCTTAGGAGAATGTCAGTCAGTCAGTTAAGAATACTTTATTCGGCAACTCAATGCCATAAAAGTAAACATATCAAACAAAGATACATTTCAATGACAAATTTAAAAAAAACAGAGTTAAAAAAAAGCATTCTTAACATCAATCAGAGGGCCGAGATCTAAAATACATACAGTACAAAACATTTATAAAGTGCAAGATGCGAAAAAACAGATACAGTCAAATACAATAGTCCCCATTGATGACACATAGTGGGCCTAAAGATAAAAACGTATAAAAGCTAATAACAGTTAAAAAAACAATTTTTTCCTGCACCTAATGGCTCCTGTTAAAAAACTTGCAACCCCAAAACAGACCATGGGGGAGGATAACATTTGAAGGTACAGTAGGGCGGGCCTGACTTGAAAAAAATGGCAATCTCTGAGTAATGGTAATATGAATCTCTTGCGTAAAGAAACGTAATAATCGCTAAAGAAAATAAAATGAAGAGTGTCCTGCTCAGAGAAGTTGTCACAAGGACAAGGTTCTAAAGTGCCAGGTTTAGTAACGCCTTGGGGAACAGCCAAAAGCCAGGGAACCATTTGCAGACGAAACCTCGTTAATACAAAACGATGGAAGGGGTTGCCAACGATGAGTAGGTATGGTTGAACTTGGTTATGCAAAGATAATGTAACATAACCTCTCACCGTTGGTTTTGCCAACTCCTTTTCTTCCTGCTGTTTAATATTTCTAATTTTAAGTTTATCCAAGGGTTTAGGACTAAAAAATAAGTCTGGGCAGCCTAACCATTTTGTCAGATCCCTTAAATACTTTAGCCAAGGGATATGTTCAGCTCTGTCTAACGCTAGGCAGTCAGTAATTATTATTTGGTTTAGGTTAATAATAGGGCTTGCCCAAACTCTCAGCCAATGCATTAGGGGGGCTACCGCTATCTGGTCCGATATATATCCCACCCCTAGTTCTTCATGTAGTATGTATGCAGGGGTGGAGTGCGGAACTGCCAGGATCTTAAGTAAGAACTTGTCTTCATCATGCTGAATGACCTTTCCTTCCTTATATCCCCAAATATCACAGCCATAAGTTGCCATGGGGATACATTTTTCTTTATATATCTTCATCAGGGCTGGGATGGGTTTAGACCCTAATCTCTTAGCAAAATTTAGTGCTGCCCCCGTCGCTCTAATGAGAGTATTCTTTTTTGCATAATTTGTGGGCACCATGACCCACGTTCATCAAAGAGTACCCCCAAATAGGGGAAAGTTGGAACCTTTGTTAACTCAACCCCTTTACAGTAAAATTTTATCTTTTTTTGGGACTTTCCAGGGCCGATGAACATAGTATGTGATTTCTTAAAATGTATTGAAAGGTCTAAAGAGTCCATAAAAACTATAAAACCATCTAAAAGTGATTGAAGGCCCACTGCAGTTCTGGCTAATATGACTGTGTCATCCGCGTATAAAAGTGCGGGGATCATCTTATCGCCAAACCTAGGGATGCCTTTACAGCTGGCTGTTAGAAAATCCCCTAACTTATTTATATATAGTGTGAATAAGAGGGGGGCCAGGATACAACCCTGGCGTACCCCTCTCTTCACATCCCAAAGGGTTGTCAAATCTCCATTACTGTTATATCTAACAGCAGCTGTATTATTCTCATGGATAGTTTGTAAGAAAGCCACAAGCTCTGGTTCAAGGCCCATATCACTTAGAATTAGCTATAACTTTGATCTGTTAACACAGTCGAATGCTTGCGTCAGGTCCATGAACGCCAAATGTATTATACCCTTTTTAATAGACTTTGCTATCACTAAATGTAAATTTAGACATTGGTCCAAGGTCCCTTTACCTGATCTAAAACCATATTGCAGATTAGAAATAATATTTCGATGATCCAACCATGTCGTTAGGCTGTTAAGTATAACTTTGCCCATTATTTTGGCTGCGGAATCTAGGAGTGAGATCGGCCTATAGCATGTAGGCTCATCCCTCGCGCCCTTTTTAAAAATGGGAACAATAACTGCCTTTCCCCAGGATACTGGGTATCCATGTAAACACGCAGCGTTAAAAACATTTGTCAAAATACAAGCCCAAACATTAGGATCAGCTTTATATAGATCTGCCGGGACCCCATCGGGGCCCGGGGCCTTTCCACCAGATGTAGATACGATTGCTTTTTGGACCTCCTCTACACTAAAGTGGAGTGGCATACTAGTTTGCCCATCTTCTCTATACTCCTTAGATTCTCCTAAGTTTGCATCACTAAAAATATTACCAAAATGCGATACCCATTTGTCGGCTGGGATTAGGCAGTCAGTGTTAGAGTTCGGAGTTTCAGCAAGGAAAGAACTATTAACTACCGACCAAAAATTGGAACTATCTTTCAACACACTAGTTTGTTGTAAGGCATCCCATGCCTGCTCCCTTAACTGCTTCTTCCTATTCTGAACTGCTAGCTTATAGGCCTTTCTTTTATCCCTAATTTCTACTTCGTCTCTGGGGATGGTTTTAGGGCCTGTACAAGCTCCGTATGGGTCGCTGAACATGCACCATTAAACCACCTTACGGCCTTCGGGCGTCTGATCCCGCCCACAACCGTGAGGTCAGATTGTATTTGTTTTGTAAGTTTCCCGAAGGCTGTAAGGGTGGGCGGAATTTGCGTAGTCGCGTTACGCAAATCTCCGCGAAATTGCTAAAAATTTCCGCGAGCACGCGGAAATTCCGCGAAATCGCGGAATTGCTGGTCCCGTCCGTTCGCGATGTGTTTTTGCGTGCTCGCGGGGAAATATATCGCTAACTTGCCCATGCGGCCGCTAACGGGCTCGGCCATCTTGTTTTCACTTGTCCCGCCCGCTCGCGATGGTATTTCCTGTTCCGGGTCGCGTATTGCATGCTCCCGCCCGCTCGTGATGCTTATTTCCAGTTCCGGGTCGCGTATTGCATGCTCCCGCCCGTTCGCGATAAGGGTTTCCTGTTCGGGAACGCGCATTACGTGTTCGCAACGCTTTTGCGTGCTCGGGGAAATATCGCGCGAACTTGCCCATGCGGTCGCAATGGGCGCGGCCATCTTGTTTTTCAGTCTATTGCTATGGTTCTGGGCCTGCTTTTCAATCCTCCCTCTATCTTTTCAATCCTTTGTTTCTGTAAACTTTTTTTGGGTCTTTTTTATTTATTATCTATCTCTCTATTTTCCTGATTCTATATTTTGAGTTTTTTTCTACTTTTTGTGTGTTTTTAACTACTTTTTCACACTTTTTCTATTACCTGCTTTGTCATTTCTTTTACTTACTTTTTTTAATTCCTACCTTTTCTTTTCCGTCCCCCGCCTACCCAGAACCATGGCAAAGGGCCACAGCCACAGGGCTCGAAGTCGGAGCCAGAGCCGCGACCGCCTTCCTTGCGGAAGGCGGCGCCAAAGAGGGTGCAGGCACGGGCCTTATTTAATGAGTCGGAGGTGGCCGCTCTGGTTTTTTTGTTCAGCGCCACCTCCTCTTAACCCTGGCAGCAGGCGGCAGGCCTGGGTCCGGGTACGGGCTCCGAGAGCGTCGGCAGCGGTGGGGCAAGGTGCGTCGGGCAGTGTTTCGCTGCTCTGGTGTCCGGCGCACCAATAATCAGCTGACGCACCGGTGGTCCGATATTCTGGACCAGGAGCAGGACCTGCTGGTCCTGCTAGGAGTGGAGGTCCCGGGGCTTGGTGAGTAGCTATTTAATATTACTACTTTGTGTTCTGCTCTGTGTTATATATTGCGAATATTTTTTTTTCCGACCAGCAAGAATGCTGCTGCTTACATTGCAGGTAAATTACGTTTACAAATCTGTGATTGTTATGACACAGGCGCTCGGCGCTACTAATCTTACTTGTTTGCAACTTTGCGCTCGCTTGGCCTGATGATTATGTAAGAGTTTACTTTAGAGAACTTAAGTGATGTAATGCTAGAGAGAGTAGTCCTTCCTTTGTCCTCCTGCCACTAAGAAGGGATAGTGGTGGATTGATAGGTTTAGTTACTTATTAGTTGGTAATTTGTAAGTGGTGTGCGTGACGCATCCTCTGTCATGTCACGTGCTGCTGAGTGCTGCTTACCCCAGTCCTTCGCAGAACCTTTTGTAGTTTGTTTTCTGAGTGTTAATAGGCTTATATCATCACTAGCAGAACATCAGCAGCAACCAGCCAACAATTTGGTGTATGCAAAAATGTATGCATGTGTCCTCCATCTATGCATTTTTGAGGACTAAAATAAATGGAAATGCAGACTTACTGAACAATTGGCCCGTCTGGATTGGAATAGGTGGGCTAGGTCAGGTGGTAGTTAGGCTTGCTAGACGGTCCGTGAATCTCGCAATACTACCAGTCGATCAGATAGGTCAATTTTATTGCAATTGTTGTTACCAAAAAGTTTTTGGTGCGTATTTTAAAATATTTTATTTATTTCACACCAAACTTTAATTTTTGTCTCTTTCTTTATGAAATCTTACATGATCAGCAGCACCCAGGGGCAAGAAGACGGGGTCGCTGGCGGTGGGCGACGAACATCAACAAGATGCCTCCCAGGCACAGGACTGCTCCTCTATCGAGGGCTCTGCTGCTGGCCCCAGTAAGTCCTCCAGTGGTTAATATTATTAATTAGATTTCCCAAACTTTTCCTGCACCTTATTTTTTCCGAACTATTATTTAGGTATCCTCCTAATTCGAATTTTGACAAAATCTTCTTTGCTCTATACTATCTGTTTCTAAATTCTTGTTATCCCTGCCTCTAACTGCGTCTGCTATGACTCTCTGTACTACTACTATTAGTCTGTCTGTAGCTAAGCTTGCCCAGTTGCCCACTCTTTATTTAAAATATTTTAAATAAAACTCATATTCACCAATAGCTATAGCCATTGAGTCCAGTCCTTTGGGTTGTCCTCTTCTACTACTTCTAGTCTTCTTATTCTTGATGCTTTTCGACAATTCCCACCAAGAAAATGCCCAACCACATTTTAGAATTTTAGATAGGATAGGACATACTACTACTGTTGTAGGGATTCTGCACATACAGAACTTTGCACAAGAAAATAGGACGTTGGTGATGGGAGGTTGGACCTTCCTCACACCTCAATCACAAGCCACCACAATCCCCTGACCAACTAGTTATAGTGTCTCATTACTCCGAAACGCCCCCCCCAAAATACCCAATGAGTAGACAACCCAGACAACATAACACTCCCAACCTCTGTCGCGGAAGCAATGCACACCCTTTGCTCACTCTCGTGTGTAAGTCCACACCAAATACCACCGAGTCTATGTAAGTTCAAAAGGTTTATTTTTATTTCCAACTGACAAGCTCTGTACGTTGTATAATGCAGCAGCAACAGCAAAATGCATAAGATTAAAACAATAAACATTGTTACACTTAGTTAGACTTAAAAGTTACTTACAACTACAAGTCCATAGAAGCCAAAAGGCGAGATCATGATAACTGAACAGTGGTGGAAGAACCACCCTCCCCTTGGTAGGAATCTAGTTTATATAAAATTATAAATGGAGATGTGAGAATTCTGGAGGAGCCCTCACCTTAGAAGAACCTAGTACTGGTTACATCATAAGGTCTGCAAAGCTCTGGTTCTTCGTATAAGGGAATCTTCTGTCTGTAATGAGAAAAATGGTGCGCGTTAGTATAGTGCAAGCATTTCTCAGTCGTGCCAAAAAGTGCAGTTTTTTTATGGATAAGCAATATGGACTAACACCAGAACTCCATAACAAAGTCGGTTGTTTTTCGACCTTGTACGCAGCGCTCAGACAGTAGCAGTACGAGCTCATGTGGGCTCAAAGGCATCTTTCACAACAAGCTGCGAGGTAACTTGCGCAAAAATAAAAGACAGAGCTAAAATGGTTGCATGGCTCGGGGTAACTTAGCAAAGACTAGAATGACCCCAGGGACCATATAACACTACCAGTGTCTACTCTACTACCTGATTTATACTAGTGATGTATGTTGTATATGTATTATGTATGTATTAACTTTTTTTTCATTCTTGCTAGTCAAAAATAGGGGAGGTGTATATGGCATCTGAAAAATGTGTAATGTTTTTCTAGGCGTACTACCGACCACCAGTACCGGGGCCAGCGGCGAAGGTGATGCGGCCGCTGAGGGTGCAGGCGATGCGGCAGTTGGAGGAGCTGCAGGGGGTGAGCCAGCAGCAGTGGCGGGCGGTGGTAAGTTATATTCCTAATACTTACTTATTGACATTACACTCGCTGCAAGGGTGTAATGTGTACTGTACTGTTCTGACTTAAGTAAGAAGTTGTTGTGAACGGTTGAAGAAGACACCCTTTACTTAGCATTAGCAATAGCATTAGCGACGGGAGTGTACTCAGAGTAACCAATGGCCTCTTCTATCGGACTTCAACTCAGCTGTGAAATCTTTATGGAGAAGACAAAGTCTGATCAGATGACCTTGATGGATGGGTTGAACGAAAAGGGAAAGAAGGGTGGAAGGAGGAAGGACGGGCGAGATTTTATATTTATGACTGGCAGAGAAGGATACGTGGGATGCATGCATAGGTGTGTGATATGAATCAGATGCATGGGTGGTGGAATGCCTGAAACTACCACAAATGTTCGAGGCCGAGGTAGTGGGAGGATAGATACATACCACAAATGTTACGTACTGTGCTTGCTAGTGCTACTGTGCCACTATGTGTAGAATGAATTTGTCTGACTGCTTTGCTAAGAGTATATTTTACAATAGTCTTGTTTTTTCTTCTTGATATAGCGAGTGCGACTCCTTCCAAAGGGAAAGTGGACAGGAAGGAGTTGGCGGCCAAGGCCCGGCGCCGGAAGCTGGAGGCCATACAGGCCGAATACCAGCGGCTGGTTCTTCTGGAGGAGGAGGAGGAGGAGGCGGCGGCGGCAGCAGCTGCAGCCTCCTCCAATGCCCCGGGCCCCAGACACCCCCCTAAAGTGTTACGGCGCCACCGCCTGTCAGCCGCCTGCCGCCACACAGCAAGAAGCACTGCGTGGCCCACCTAGAGGAGCGCATCCGTGTCCTGGAGAGGCGAGCCCGCTGAGACCCCGTTTATTTATTGCCCCTTTTTTATCGCTTCTTTTGGTGGGTGGGAATTGGGCGTTGGGTTTTGGACTTTTGGACATTTGTTGGACTTTTTCGTTCCGGGACATGAACATTGGTTGGGGTTAGGGAGAGGGGTGGGTCAGGTGTTGTGGGATTTTTTTTTACATAGTTTATTTTTGTTAGGGTATTAAATTACATATTTAGACTTTATACGATGTGGTTAATCTTTTGTGGGTGGGGTTACTGTTTTACGTCACACGGTTTCCTTGCTGGTGCAGTGCCACAGCCAGTGTTTGATTTAAATAATTGGCTGAGTTACTAAGACACAGACAGATGCTGTACCCCTCACTGAGGGACTTGTCCTACTAGTACTGTCAGTCTCTCCTCCTAATCTATGCATTCTGCAACTGGACTCAAAGGGGTGTGTGAAATAGAATTAGTGAAAAAAATTCTGTTATTAATTATGCCTCCCCAAACTTCTTCTCTTACCTGTGCTTGATGTTTAACTTGGGCACGGCGATGGCTGCATGGTGATGATGGTTTTCTTTCCCAACATGCCATGGTTGTGGTGGTAGTAGTAGTAGACCCTGGCAGTTTCACTTGCAAATAAAAGAAAATGAGACAGTCAGTCGCCTGAGAGAGACTGTGGGAGGAGTAGTAGAACGAAGTACAGTACGGAACTTACTGCCAAACAATAATATGCCAAAATACAAGGAAACATAATGGTTGCGGGGATAGCCTAGTACATAGAGTTACAAACTATAGCTGTGTCGAGTCACTCGACTAGGCCTACAGTACACCGTGACTCGACACAAGCGTAACCGTTAGTGCTGTTTCGGAGGATGACAACAAATCCAATCTATGCCGGCAATTAATGTTGATGGATTAGGTTCCTTTGGTAAAAAAAAAAAAAAAATCGCAAATATACTGCTCATAGGAGGGTGGGCAAGCAGAAGATCCGCGCCCTGCCTTGAAAATGCATTTATGTTGCTTTAGCCACATCCGCCCCAGCAAGCGTGTGATAAATTATTGGTGTACATTTAATTTAGTCACACCTCAATAAGTCACACAGCCCGGGGAAGAGGGTTAGGGTTTGATGAATGGTTGGAAAGGGGGTTTTGGGAAAGGTTTGACAAAGAAAAACAGTACGCATGGACAACAACAAAACACAATCTTGGCAGACAACCATATCCATAAATCAGTTAAGGGAGAAAAAGGAAATGCATGCATGAAGATGATAACTTGATGGTTAATGATAGTACTTACTAACTACTACTACTAGACAATTAGACAGTACAGGGCAGCAGTATATTATGCAATTTGCCTTGCCTGTCTGCCCTCAGAGAGACCCGAATTACAAACAGTTTCTGTTGTGTTGTACCGGCCCGGGCTTAAAGATAGCAAAGAAAAGCCAAAAATTGCTGTAGGGATGAATTGAATTATAAGCAGAGAGCAAACATAACAACAACAACACACAGTAGTAATGATTGAAGACCAAAAATGAATCAAATTTAAAAGATGATGAAAGTTGATACTGTTGCTGTATGTTATCCTGGTTAAAATGTGGAGTTGCATCTCGGCATTCGTCTTGGTCCTCCCTTCCATGGACGCTCCGGCCATCAATCTTGGGTGACGCCTAAGCCTGGGCGTAGTTCGCGAAGTAGCGCTACGCGAAGCTACGCAAAGTGCAGTTCGCACTACGCGAGCTACGCATAGCACTACGCGAACTGCGTAGTGCACTGTTCGCAATGATTGCACAGTGCCGGATGCTTGTCCGCACTGTGCAATCATTGAAAACGGCATCTTGCACAGTGCGAGCTGTCTTTTACTGCCGCTCGAGTAGATTTTTACTCGAGCGGCAGCTTTCTCAACGCGGACTGGTAGTTTCTCATCGCGAGCGGTCGCGAGCATACGCGACCACTCGCAATGAGATACCTGACCTCCCCGCGTTGAGAATCTCGCCGGGAGGTTTATTTTCCACGCTCGCGATCGGCAACTTGATGTTGCTGATCGCGAACGAGGAAAAAGTCTCGCCGGGATGTCATTTTGCTTGCTCGCGGTCGCCAACTTGACGTTGAGGACCGCGAGCAAGCAAAAAATGACCGCTGCACTACGCTACGCTATGCTACTCGTGTTTGCACTGTGCTACGTGCAATTCGCGTTGTGCGAAGTAGCGCAAATTCGCAAACTACGCGAGCGTAGCGTAGTGCTTTGCCCAGGGTTAGTGACGCCACTGCCTGCCTGATGTAGATTCATTGTTAAGGTAAGTGAGAGTAGTTTTTCCCAGTGTAGCACAGGGTAAGGGCCGGCCTGTAATTGCAGATGGGAAAACAAAAGGGATATTGAAAAATCAAGTAGAAAAAAAATGCCTAAATTACGGTGGAGTGCAACAAGAACAATTTCAGAGGCGGCATGGATTTGGATACATCATGTCTACTCTAGTCTGTTTCCAGCATTAACCTCCAACAACAACAGGACAGAGCAGGCCCACGGCACCCGTGACACATCCTCCATTTAGCGTACATTTTTTGACAGAGGCAGACAAAGCAGATATACAGCAACATAGCATTTTACAAATTAAGTGACTAAATCAATGCCCCGCTGTCAGTCATACCACCACACTAGACTCCACCACTACACAGACATGTAGGTCTGCAGTGGTTGTTGTTGACTTGGTTACCTTTTAATGCACTCATGAAAAGCACTGAGTTATTCCATCAATCATCTCTGATCGTACTGAGGGACTGCGAAGAGATAATGTCACTGTGGTCATCATCATGGTGTGTTGTCCAACTCAGTGTGCAGTAGTGTACAGATTGAGTCCCCTTTCCATATTCAAAATGCAATGGATCGGCCTGCAGTAGAATTAGAAAATAGGTATTGAAAAACAAGAATGGAAACAAACATTGCATTGAGTTACTTTTAGTGTGTAGATTAGATAATAGTACACAATGAATTACCTTCATGCACTACAAACAACAACAACACAAATCACTCAGTCAGCATCCAATGCATGTCATCATTCATTACCTGTTCCTTCTCATCTTCAGTTAATGGGCAGTCTGTATCGGCTCGGAAAGGAGGATAGCTATAGTAGTCATCATCATGTTCCACTTCTTTTGGAGAGACTCAACGAGGCAAGATTTTAGTTTTTCTTCGATTATGCTACAACCAATTATCATCTGGCTTGAGGGCAATAGATTTAGGTCGATTCAGGAGGAGCAGGACTCGGAGGAGTGGACTGAAATGCAGAGAGCTGAAACTCATATAAGGCAATAAAATACGAAGACGGTGGTGATGGATTTGTTGTGATTTGAAGTTTAGAAACAGAAAGACAGACACACAAATAGAAGTAAATAAGGGAGAACCACAGTAAGAAGTGGAAGCCTAGTTGTCAGGGAAGTATAGCTCGTCCTCAAACTCTGGAGGTTCAACCAGAAGTAGGTAATCAGCATCCAACACGCTACTTCCGTCACCTGAGCCGCTGTCCTCATCTTCCGGAGTTGATTCATGTATTGTGTAATTGGGTGGTATAAATTGCTGATTCATTTTGATCATGGTTAACCTCTCAACGTTTTGGGGTGAGAGACTGGTCCTTTTCACTGTTACAATGGAACCAGCAGCACTGAAAACACGTTCAGAAGAGACACTTGTGACAGGGCAAGCCAGATAGTTTATCGCCAGCCTGCTGAGCACTGGCCATTGGCCCCTTTTGCCATACCAATACCGCAATGGGTTTTGATCAATGTAGACCTCTGTTGGGTCATCCAGGTAGGCCTGGACCATTCGGTCAATGTTCAGGGGTGCTAAACTTAGTGCGGCCTCTTTTGTCTTTGCATCAGCACTGGACCTAGCAAGTCCTTGCTGTAAATACCAATCCTGTGCCGTTTGTACTGGGGCTGATGAGCCGGTTATTGCTGTTGTCGATAGTGTTGGTGACAGCTGTGAACCAAATGCACTGCCCACAGGCTCTGAAGTTGAACTTGACGCCGGATGCTCTGCTGCAGTACTTGACGTGGGTTTGAGGCCTTTAATTATCAGCCGTTCATTTTCCAATGTACTGGCTGCCTCAGATATCCAAGTTTTGTACCGGGCAACATCCACTTCTGAAAAGGGAGTAATGTCTTACTGTGCAGTGCCGATTTGTACCGTGGATCCAGAATTGTGGCACAAATGTAATGTTGTTGTGACACAATCTTATTTTGCACCCTTGCATTTTCACTTAAGCGACATGATAAGCTCTCCACCAACTCATATGCTTCTTTTTTCCCTCCACACCTTTGTACCCTTCACACACCCGCATCAGCTGTTGCTCTAGCATGTGCAACAATGGGATAGCTTGGCCCATAGTACAGTCCTCCTTGCTGACTTCACGTGTGAAGACCTCGAAAGGAAGAAGCATCTCTGTAAGAGATTTAACTAGGCACCATTGGCCCATCTGAAGGGTCATGCCTTTCACAGTAGCATCCGCCCTTTGCATGACATATTCATTGATTGGTCTGTACTGCTCAAACAGACGGTCAAGCATGTAATACGTTGAGTTCCAACGTGTTGCCACCTCCTGGATGAGTGCTTTGACTGTCATTCTATAGTCACGTTGAATGATCCTCAGCTGCTTCCGGGCTTTAAAAGAATGGCTGAAATGCGTGCATATTCTGCGGCAGGTGGTCAGTAAGTTGCTGACTATGGGTTCTTTTTCAGAAAGTCTTGAACTATAATGTTAATGCAGTGCGCCAAACACGGGACCCTGAAATACCCACCAAGCGTCATGGCCTTAAGTATATTACTGCCATTATCCGTGGCAACAAAACCAATGTCAAGCCCTCTGGGGCGCAGCCATTCAAAGACCTTGCTGTTAAACTCTTCCAAAAGGTTTTCAGCAGTATGAGATTTCTCCATGGCGAACATGGCTACAGTTGCATGTTTCCGAGAAGCATTAAAAATTGCAGCTGTGTCAACATCACCTACTTCAGATAGCTTGTCTCTAACCCCCACAAAAGAGACCCAGTGTGCAGTGATGCACATGTAATCAGTGGCTTGGCAACTGGTCCACATGTCTGTTGTCAGGTGGATTTTGTGAACAGCCCTCTGCTGCAAAGCTTGTCCAACCAATTCCAGCACATCGTGATGTAGTGCTGGAACAGCAACTCGGGCGAAATAGGATCGGCTGGGAACCTTCCATTTAGGGCAGATGGCTGACACAAATTCAAGGAAACCCACCCCTTCCACAAATGAAAAAGGGAGAAGGTCCAGCGCTAAAATTTTTGCTAGCTTCGCATTGTACAACTGTGTTGTTGGGTGGTTGCGTTGGTACTGCCCCTCCGACCTAAGCATGCTGTCAATGGTAGGCTGGAATATTTTCCTTTGTGGTGCACCTTTCTTCTTGAACCCAGCTAGGCTCAACGACGCTGCACTTTTGCTCATTGCAGTGCCCCGTTGCCTTTGTGTCTCATGTTGACTCTTACTACGGTGCCACTCAGATGTTGCTGAGGATGTGTGCGTTACCAGTACACTCCTGGGGGTAGGGCTAGAAATGTCTCCCTCTTGTTGACCTTCCACCGCGATCATATCTTCCCCTAATTCTTCATCCCCAACAACAGCAATGGGTCCAGTTTTCCTTTTTCTAAGTGAAGTAGGTGAGCCTCCCACTTGATAGTGTGGTGTTTTTTAGATGACTTGTTTGTCCTCCGGTACCATAGTTTGTACCAAGCTTACCCCGCTTAACATGCTGCCGACAAATTGAGCATATAGCAATGTTCTCCTCCTTACTGCTAACCGAAAAGAAGTCCCAAACTGGGGAGGAGAACTTTCTGCCGCTGCTGAAGGTGCCACTTTCAATACCAGATGAAATGGAGGGTGTGCATGGAATTTGACTCTGTGCACTTACATTACCGTGGTTGAGCTGGATGTACGTCCCTGCCGGACCTTTGCAAAGGCAAATATGGAAGCTGGAGGTCGTGTTGGCGTTACCTGTGTTGGTGGTATCCGTGCTACATCCCTCGCAGCGATTTGGGATAGTCTAATAATGTTGGTCTCCATCTCCGCAGGCCCAGGAGTGATGTTCGTGATGACTGGCTCTTCATCATCATCATTAACCCCCTCGTCTACATCTACCTCCATAACTGTAAGGCTTTCTGGAACCTTCCTTTTCACTAGCCTTGTCTTGTGGCGTGCATCACTCTCAGGCTGAGCTGGTGGCTTCCAAGTGGCATCTAGATCATCAGAAGCGGGGCTTGAAGAAGAAGTTGATGGACTAACCCTCCTTTTCCTTGCTGGGGGTATGGAAGACAATGGATCTTCTGGAACAGTGGCTTGCTCCTCTTCATCTGCAAAAAGCTCTATTTCCTGAACTGCCCCTACTTCAGGTGGAACAACTACTATTGTGGGCTGTGGTTCCGGCTGTGGTTCCGGCTGCGGCTGTGGTTGCGGCTGTGGTTACGGCTGTGGTTGCGGTTCCGGCTGCGGCTCTGGCTGCGGCTGGGGTTGCGGCTGGAGTTGCCCACTTATCTGCTGAGTTTCCGCCTGCGTGTGCGTGGATTGGGTACTACTTTGCGATAATGACATTTCAACATCACTGGTCGTTAGTAGACTGGCTACCTCTGCCACAGTCATGGGCTTAGGCCTAGGTTGCTGGGGTTGGCCCACTGATGCAGAGGTGCTGCTCCCAGCTTGGTCCCCGCTGGACACCGCTGCTGCAGGCGTAAGTTTTTTTACCAAAAACACATCGGCCGGCACACCAGTCTTGGCAAGTGCCACTTCCTTCTTCTGTCCCTTCTTCTCACTGGCAACTTTCTTGGTACTGGAGGACCTGGTACCTTTCTTTGGGGCCATCTTCTTCAGATGTCAGCAGGACGCAGGTGCACAAGTTGCAGAGATGTCTGTGGTCACACGTGGACGTGACGCGCAGCAGGACTTCTGCCTGGCAGTACAACGGGTGATGATGACACCTCCTCCTCTGTCTTTTTGTGCACCTAAAAGCAAAGAAGCCAGGAGAAGAACATCAGTGAAATGTTGCATTTGTTGTTGTGGTTCAATTACTAGCAGTACAAACAAACAAATAAAAGATATAAATTAGTGTAGCCATTTCTTTTGTGAGACTGTCAACAAGGGCTTTCATGGTATACTGTGTACACTGTCAGGAAGGATAGGAAAGAAGAGGAACAACAACCAAAATACAAATGTAATAGAAGTGGACCCTGTTTGGCATTAAATTATTTGCTCAGTCGTCACATCATTCAGGGAGCTGCAGCTGGCAAAGGGGATGGATGCAAGCAGTAAGCCAAAAGGAAAACCATGCAGGCCTAAATGGCAAAAGCAGCACACTTAGTTAACTCCCACCAGAAATGGCCACCAGCCACATGGACACTCACAAATCACAAGCAACAAGCATGAGGCCTGGAAAACAATGTACTGAAAACAGGCCTACGATATCCAGTCAAAGGCTGCATGGTAAACCACACTGATTTGCCTGTAATGCAATAAAATGCACAAAAAAAAATACACAGGGCTAAACAAGGCCTGCAACACAGACAGACAATGCAGGCCTATGGCAAAAAGCACACTGCCTGGCTTCAAAATGGCCGCCAGCCTCATGGCCAGGCCCACAACAAGAAGCCTAGGCCACAAAGGGAAACACATGCAGGCCTTAGTATATGGCTAAAGCAGCACACTTGTAACTCCCACCAGAAATGGCTACCAGCCACATGGACACTCACAAATCACAAGCAACAAGCAGGAGGCCTGGAAAACAATGTACTGAAAACAGGCCTATAATAGCCAGGCAAAGGCTGCATGGTAAACCACCCTGCTTTTGCTTTGCCTGTAATGCAATAAAATGCAAAAACGAAAATACACAGGGCTAAACAAGGCCTGCAGCACACCACACACAACTAAGGCATGTATTTAACACACAGCCCAATAAACTGAAATACACCCCAAAAAAACACATTTTCCAATTCAATCCAATGCCATCCATGCCCCTAAATGATGTTTGAAATTAATAAATACATCACACAGCAATCCATGACCCATGACTAGCTCTGGACCTACTGGCTACCCACAACGATTTATTTTTAAAAATGATGAAAAGTACCAAAATGAAGTTGCAGCAACTGCAATGCCCCAATCAAACAACACCAACTTACTTGTAAAATCTCAAATTCCAAAATCCTCAAATCCAATGATAATGATGCAGCAGACACAAAGAGTGATCCTTCCAGCTCAAATCCAAGTGAAAAATGAACAGGAGATGGACAAAGCACTGGGAGGAGCCTGCTGGACAGGAACAGGAAGTAGGAGACTCTGTGGCACTTCCTCCCTCTCCCCCAAAAAATTTGACCAAAAGGACAGCCAAATATCAATCTGAGGTTTATTTTCCAGACAAATCATCAATTTATAGAAGGTTTGATGCTGCTTGCGATGTTATTGTTCTCCAGATTGAAAATTTTGCGTGTTCGGGATCGCGAGCTGTACAAAAATATCGCCGGATGTCCGATGGCGTGCCCGAATGACGTGTTCGCGGTCGCAATCTCTCTCGCGGTGCACGATGGCGCGGCGAATGACGTGTTCGCGATCGCAAACTCTCGCGGGATAACGCGGCCGGCTACCGAAATCTCGTGGCGCACGCGAACGGATAGGAAAACCCGTCGGCAAACGCAGGAATCCTGGTAAGTCGCTATCGCGCGCGCTAGAACGCATTTTTAAAGCGCGACAAGAAAATAATTCCGCTACGCCGCGGATCGCGGAATTGTTGGCAATTCCGCGTTCTCCGCGGAACGCGAAATTGCCTAAATTCCGCAAATTTCGCGAGCGGAGCGGAATTGGATGCCCAGGGTTAGTTAAGATAGAACTGCCCTGTATATCGGGATATAAGCAGGACTCAATTTCAGGGGCACAAACTGTACAAATTACTCAAAACGTTATCTGGGACTACCGTTTCCCACTTTAGCCTGCGAGCCTGATCTTTGGTGCTAATATCTTTATTTGTTAAACAAATGATAGGGTCTTCAGTCTCAATAACCGGAAGTGATATAGCAACAGTAAGGGGGTTATGGTCACTAAAACCTGACCAGGTAACAATTAAATCCTCAGTAAACAAAACTAATGGAGCAGACAGTAAAATATAATCAATGGTGCTTGACCTTCCATTCCCTACATAGGTGGGTATTGGCATCAAACTGTCTGTTTGCTGAAGGCAACATACATTTTGAATAGAAAGAATGCCTTCAAGCAAGATACCTGAAGGTGTGTGCTCAAAATGAGTGAGTGAGGAAAAGAACTGCCCCTGGTCCTGGTTTGTAAAACAGTTTAAATAACATTGGTGGATGTTAAAATCCCTAAGATTATTACATCATAGTAAGATTGTTTGATCTCCTCATAACATTCCAAAACTCCTTTAAGTCTTGCAAATGTTCCAACTCGTGTCCTCTGGAAAAAGAATTATAAAAATTCACCACTAACACATTGGCACGGTTCTTAAAAGACAGTTCTACTGCCAAAACATTTTGTGATTTACATTCAACCAGACGTGTCCTGCAAGAGAGCTTTAGTGAAAACATTAGGAGCAAACCCCCTCTAGCTCTGCCCATGTTCGATGGAATAGCATGTTTATGAAACGAGATGAAACCATCTAAATAAAAACAATCATTTGCTTCCCAAGTTTCTTGGAGGGCAATAATGTGATACATAAAGAGAAAATTTTCCCAATGTGAGTTTCCTCTTTTAGACCTTATTCCCGCTATGTTCCACGAGAGGACCTTTTCATGGACAGCCATAGTGGGAATTGAGATAGGAGGAGTTCCAGGGGATTTATTAATTATATCAACATGGTCCAGGACTGATGATATATGGGTCTTTTGGGGAATATTCGCTGGAGATGTACCCTGACATGTTTTGTCTTCTAGCTCTAGTCAGTCATTTTCATCCAGATTCTGGAGACTGGCTAGGGGTTGAAAACGGCTACTCATTGGTAAATTATTATCTATGTTGGTTTTGTTGACAAACCTACCCGGTTTTAGGGGTTTCTGCCATTGCCATTGCGTAGGGCATATGCGCTGGCTAGGGGGATAAAAATGTTGTAGCAAGACTACTCTAATTAAAGAATTTGAGCTACTCTTACATGCGTAGCCTGTTAGCATCTTAGCTTTCTCAGGATTCTGAAAGTTGACAACTATGCAGTCTCCTACACCGATCTTTTTTGTTTGGTGGCCCATCCACCCCACTCTTCTGGCCATAATGATGTTAGATGATATACTCGGGCCATTTATAACATTTTTAGTACACCAATGAGTAACTTTATGTATTAAGTCCAGTGTAGTTTCCCTGGCTTCTTGAGAGAGAGAAGGGACCTCCAATAAGACTGCTACTAAGGGGGCAGATGCAGGGGGCAGATCAAGTATACTTTTGTTCATGACCTTAGGTATAACATGATTGGGTTGGGTACGTGTAGACACGAGGGCCCTCTCAGAGTTTAGAGGTCTACTCGTCTGGGCTACCTTGGCGTTCTGGGCTACAGATCCCATTTCCTCGTTCACATTTGACTGACTGGTTCTACTGGGCGTTTCCTCAGTCCCTAGGTCGTTTGAACACGGGCCGGATGGTATTTGGTTCATATTCCAAGATGGAGTCGCCACCCCTTCCCCTGTCAGTTTTGGCACAAGTGTCATAGCACATTTATTACAATTGGTGATCGAGTCATGAAATAGTTTCTCAACTTTTTCCACCTTTAGCATTATTGGGGCTAAAAGAGCCTTTGTCATTGACTCCAGCTTTGTAAATAAAGTATCCAATAGCTGTTCTAAATTCAAACCAGATTGTAATGATGTTTGTGTCCATGCTTGTGTCCGTGGGGACTTCCTCGAAGACTTATTACCGGCAGTTCGTTTTCTCTTAGTCGGGGTAAGTCTGAGGTCACATCGTTCTCCTCTGTTATTTTAGCAACCAAAGTATTAAGTGACATGTCAGGTTCATCAGGGGTGGGCATTTGACATGAAGACGCGGAAGTAGTGGCATTTGATGAACCATCTAAAGGGCCCACAATAGCTGCTGGTTTTACTTGTGCCCCATCCTCGCCTGTAGCATTATTCTGAGAACACTTTCCTGCCTCCAATGATAGCCTTCTCTCTGTCAGGGCTATCTCCTGCGTAATCGCATATGCAGCTTTAGTTAAAAAGGAATCAATTGTACCAGCCATACAAACCCCCGAGGTCCCCCCTTGTGAAGCGGGTGTTTTCCTTTTGCCCATTTGCAGACGCTGAGCCCAAAGCCCTAGTATACCCCTGTATAAGATCGCAATAAAATACTGGGATAATCGGGGCCAATGGGGTAATTTAAAAGTACCTTGCTTTGTTGCCTGGTTTTTCCATCCAATTTTCCAGTATGGAGGGATCCGGATTAAAACAGCCAAGGGGTTTTGCCGGCCTCCTTCGGTCGCTGACGGGCGCAGACGGGCCCGCCCTTGGCCCGGGCGTGCCTGCGCGCGTCCCGTGCTGCGGGAGCCTGCTGGTGCCTTTAACGTGCCGCCGGGCGCGGGACGCTGCGTGGCTGGCGGCGTCAGCTCTCGGGCTGCTGGGCGTTGTAGTTCCTGTTGGCCGTTCCCCTCACGGCTGTGATGAAGGTTCCGGGCCTCCCGCGCTGCGGGAGCCCGCTGGTGCCTTTAACGCGCATCCGGGCGCGGGACGCTTCATGACTGGCGGCGTCAGCTCTCGGGCTGCTGGGTGCTGTATTTCCTGTTGGCCGTTCCCTTCACGGCTGTGATGAAGATTCCGGGCCTTCCGCGCTGCGGGAGCCCGCTGGTGCCTTTAACGCGCCTCCGGGTGCTGGACACTGCGTGACTGGCGGCGTCAGCTCTCGGGCTGCTGGGCGCTGTAGTTCCTGTTGGCCGTTCCCCTCAGGGCTGTGATGAAGATTCCGGGCCTCCCGCGCTGCTGGAGCCCGCTGGTGCCTTTAACGCGCCTCTGGGCGCGGGACGCTGCATGACTGGCGGCGTCAGCTCTCGGGCTGCTGGGCGCTGTAGTTCCTGTTGGCCGTTCCTTAGGAGAATGATTTTAGATGACATACTAGACTGAAAAACCCAAGTGCAATTCCTTGGTGGAAATACACATAGCAATCATTGGGGAAATCAGTCTTCGGTGATTTCTATCTCCCTGATGTGATTTTGCCATCTCATAAGAAATAGTCTGTGGATGTATTCAAATCAGTTTCCACCCTGTTGTGGAGTTCAACAAGGCACTTGCACAGAAGCCTCTATTTTGTAATACACGTTCAAACTTGACACCTTTTTAGACTGTAACTTTCTACATATTTTGTACGTACATGATAACGTGCTTATAAACTCTGTCCAAAGCTAAGGTACACTGAGCATGTTGCCCTTGCTTATTGTTGTCCGGTTGGAGACAGCTCTGAATCGGAAAGACAAACAATCACATCAGCATTGCACCTCTGACATAGTGCAAATGGAACCAGGATTTAATTATATAAACTGTCCCTGAGCTAGGTTCCTTAGAGGAGCACTTCCACTGATTATCCTGGAACACTTGCCTGTTACAGAGATGCGGCCCTGCTGACTATGATCTCTATCCTGCAAGGCACGGTAGCCTGTCCAACACCAGACTGGCTTCCTGATGCATCATCCACAAGTATGGGGAGTTGAGGTGTCCCAAGCGATCTGTCAGACAGTACTCTCACTATGCTCTCTATGGTGTAGTAAGGATTAGGTAGGAGTATGAGGATGATATAGTCACATATATTCATATAATCACAGTAACATCATAATGTTTGAACTGTTTCTCTTTTTCACCATTCTTGTAATGCTGGTTACAATGGTTGGTTCCTCCTGCTAATAATTGCAGCCCATGTTTTTTACACAAGAATACAATTGCTTCAATACATTTTTGAACTACCAATTCATACATTTCTTGTGTCTCTCTTTGGGCATGCCTAAGTAATAATGAAAGGGTAGATCTGTTTTGACGATTTCCTTGGGCGTTGTGATTGGCTTAGGGGAGGGAGCCTGGCTGCCTGCTTCTGCTTCATTTTCCAGGAGCAGAGAAGACGCGGGACCCGGCCGGCGGACAGGTAAGTTTAATTATATATATTTTTTTATTAAGTTAAACCCCCCCTCCCTGCGTGACCCCCCCCCCCGCCCGACCACCCGCCCGCTAGCCGTGCCGGCCGTGACTGCACTGTGAGCTTGCTGGGAAATAGGCCAATATACTCTGATAATATGAGTGGACTCAGTTCCTATATTCTGACATTTATGTTGTCCACGTACACAGTCCTACTTAATTTGTAGGAACCCGAGGACAAACCAAAGCTGCCGCAATGGCTGATTTGCAAAGCACGCAAGTGTAGCCTCATGCTATGATGAAGACAGACATTGACAAGGAGCCATATTCAGGGTGGGTCTTTAGCCTATCGAATGGAAATCTTTTTGGTTCAGTTTAGAATTGGATTGCTGCCTGAAGGATAGATTCTCAGTCAAAAACTGCCCATGTGTTAACATTTCATTTCAGACGTGCAGGAACTTTTCTGCCTGTTTTTTAACATGCTAGGAATCAAACTGTACACTGGCCTTTTGACCCTTCTAATAAATAACTTTTTTCTAACCAGTTTTTGTGCAACAATTTTGCTTGAGATAAGTTCTTATAGCAGGGGCTGACTAAGGTTAATACATCATGCAGCTGGTTTGATAATATGGTCATTTGAATTAGCTGAGGTTTGTTTTTTTGACTGTATATAAGGGGATATTTTAATATGTGAGAACTGCAGCAATGAGAACTGCAGCAACTGTTAGGAAGATGTGTAATTCGTATATATCTGTATCTGGGTCACTTCATTAAGAGGGGTTTGTAAGCCCACAAACTTTGCAGCACTACAACGAGGAGACTCTAAGCCCCATAGTCCAACCTGCCAGGAGGCACCAACTGACGGCAATGTAGGGGGCGGAGCCACTCCCTCAATCACACTACACAGCACTGCCATCTCTTCTGCTGGGCAGGTCATTTCAGTGCCATACGAGGGTTTCTAAGCTCCACAAACTCTGCAGTACTACAACGAGGGGACTCTAAGCCCCATAGTCCAACGCACCAGGAGGCGCCAGCCGATCACAAGGAAGGGGGTGGAGCCACTCCCTCAATCGTGCTACAAATTCGCTGCTGTCTCTCCCGCTGCACGGGTCACTTCAGCGCCATACAAGGAGTTTCTAAATCCCACAAACTTTGTAGCACTACAATGAGAGGACTCTAAGTCCCATAGTCCATCGCACTATGAGGCGCCAACTGACCACAAGGAAGGGGTGGAGCCACTCCCTCAATCCCGCTACAAAGAGCTGCCATCTCTCCTGCTGCATTGGCTGCGCACCCATCAGATCCAGGAGGAGTCTGGGCTGGGCCACCCCTATTGGCCTCATGATAGAAGGTACTCTTTTGGTTTATGTGGGCCCATGATCCACTTTATTGACTTCATTGTGACTTTTATCTTATTTCATGATCACTGATCATCAACATGTTTGTACAATTTACGGCTCACTTAGGACCTGCACTTTTGTGTCGCTCTCTATTTTATCTTATTCTTGTGAGGCCCAGGACCCCTTCTTACTTATAGGATTGTTCACACTTAGGATACCAGGACATATTAACTTGAGTAGTGGAACATCCACTGGTTATTTTTACTGCGCTGATTTGTTTGTTGCAATTGCATTGTCATATTGTCATTCATCTGTACCTTCCACTTCTAGTTCCCTACCTTGTGTTGGTGCTATGGGAAAGCACAAAGCCACAGATTCTGCCCCAGGGGCTCATACCCACTCTAAGACGATCAAGAAATCTAGGAATACCATGTTAAATGAGATCAACCTTTTGATAGAAGAGGTCGAATCTATTATTGGCAACGTAGCCCGCCAAAGGATTCCCAGGGGAAAGCAATAAAGACAGCCAAACACGCTGCACACACCCTCCCCGATCTACTTAAAAAGAAAATGTTGCAGATTTAATTATCTAGGGAAAACCCAGTGCCCAAGGCCTTACCTTTGACCCCTAGGAGCGATGTTCATAATCACCTAGCTCCACCATGCACCCCCGCTTGAGCCAACCATAACCTGTAGCAACCGTTTCCACCCTTTTCAAGAACCCTCAGACACTCTTGATATCTTTGAGTTGCCTGACCAGAGGGGATCACAGGGCCATTGGAACCACCACATGACCCTTGCCATGACCCCATTAAGGAGATGAGACCTGAAATAGGGGGACTAAAGACCAAGATATTACATCTAACCAATATGGTGAAGCATTTGTTAGTTGCTGCCACGGGGACCAAAAAGGTTGGACATTGTAATTGCAGAGTAAGAGTCCTGGGGAATCTCTCAAAGATTAACATTTCTCTAAATCACTCCATAGAGCAGGAGGAGTCATGCAGAAGGCCAGATGACAGGCCACCTCAGAGTGCTTCGAATGTCGAAACCATGAGGGACATGATGTCCTCGGGCCAGACCCGGACTCCATCCTGCTCCTGGTCCTTCCTTGGCCTCCAAAATCCCAGGGGAGCATTAGCTGCAAGTACCATTCAACCTTTCCTAGGCCACCTCACTTGGTATCCAAGTAATAATTGCAAGACCTTCAAAAATGCATGGCCTTCAGTAGCACATTGCGAGCCCAAAGATAACAGGCACTTTGCTCTTAATAACTGCAATAAAAATTCATCTCCGTCAGGCCACAGCTATATGACTAATATTCCAAAACTTCCCTTTCACCTGAGACACAATGATGAGGGCTCCCTTATAAACAAGGTCATCCACTAGATATGCCATATAAAAGGCAGTTGATCCGTGATCAGGGAAGATATCTCTCATGCAAAAAGATATCCCGCTCATAACCCTGGATTCAATTTTATCGAATTTACATTTATCAGTAGGAAAGTAGCTGACAGTCTGGTGAATCTTGACGCGAGAACTTGCCCTCCAAACAGCTTGCTCATCCAATTCAAATACCGTCGAGCAGACTTACGTATGGGTGAACCAAACTCAAGGCCAAACCTTTTATCTGATCGCGATTCTGTCCTAGGGGATCTGAATTGAGTACCTCATGCGAACCTCTCACCCTCTGTGACCCAACATGCATCCTCTGAGGTGAGGCAAACACAATAAGATGATGGACAGAGCGCTGAACCTTTTCAGATACTCACCCCCAGTCACTATTAGGTGTGGGTTGAATCCATCATCGTTCTTTTGCTCACTTCGCCACCCCAGTTCAGACCCAGCCATATGCAAATCAGTCCTGACCCTGTTCCTAATGGGAACAGTCCAGCCCGAACTGCCAAGCCAGGTCTTCCCTGGACCGGAAATAATCACCCTGGGACCCATTTCGGCAACTAACATCTTATGAACAAATATCAAGGGTGTTGTCTACCAGACCGCAAAATTCAAACTGTTGGGGAGTATTTTCGCCCACAACCAACTGGCCCATCACATTGCAGTGACTACACTCCCCTAACAACAACCTGGTTCCATCTGGAGAAAACTCTGAGTCAGCCAACCTACCAAAAATAACATAAGTAACACTCTAGCAGTGGTCTATTGGAATGTGGCAGGCTTCAAATCTGAGTTACAATTGCCTGACTGGTCTGATTTTGTTGATAATTTTGACATCTGCATATTCCAGAAAACCTGGCGTATAGAGCCTGTGTTTAGGGCCGGGTATGTTCATTACTGGATTCCAGCCAAAGCCAACAATTGTGGCAGGCCATATGGTGGTGTGCTAATTTGGCATAGAATCTCATTAAGCTGCTTGACACACGAGCTAGAAATTGACTCCCCAGATATCCTGAAAACCCTTGTTAAGTTCAACGGGGGTCCTACTGTTCACATCTTTAATATCTGCGCCGGAAGGGTCAAGGGGGTAAAATGCCAGAACCACTTCACACATTAGAGAAGCATTGGGAGAGGACGTTGAACAAACAACGTGATTTGGAACTTTGGTAGGATTCTCGCTACGTTTTTACAGCCTTACTACTGGAACCAGACTTCAGATGCCCTGAAGAAGCCCTTGTCTGGGGCGAAACGCGTTGGTTGTGTCTGCTTGTATTAATCTCAAGAAGAAATAAAAAAGAACACTTTAATAATATTGGTCTTTACCCATAATTTTGGAAATGTTTTTAATTGTGGATTTGATGCCATATATCTTGTGTTAACTTGTGTGTTGCCTCTCATTCTCTGTGTTTAAGTATATACTGATTGACCTTAGACTCTGGCACAAGGTAAACGACATGGCAGTCACCTTAAGGATTGAAAGTGATCATAACCCCTCTGCCTTCAACTAGCCCCACTCTGGCATAACATGCCCTCTGTTCTCATGTCATGTACGCTAACCATGGATCTCAAGCAAATAAATAATAAGCGAAAACTCAAGTGGCACCACGTTGCAGTTCAGCCTGACTCCATGTCTAGTATTACCTCAGAACTTACAAGCGCCACTACAAATCTTGATGGTTTATTGGTTAAAGACACAAATATTGAAGAAGCCACGCATGCTTCTTTGATTGTTTAGCTATCCTCTTATTAGTCCCTTCCTCACAAAATTCTAGTAATCCTCGCAAGAGTACTAAAACCAATAATTGGTTTAACAAGGCTTGCAGACCAGCAACAAGGCAGCTAGTGCTGGCTATCAAATCTAAAACCCCGGAGCTGATCAAAGACTCAAGGAAAGCCTACAAGCACACCCAACATGTAGCAAAGAGGGAGTGGGATGAGAAGAGATGGTGTGATATGCTTAAATCATGTTCAGACAAAGACCATTGCAAGTTTTGGGCTCTTGTGGCATGAGGGAGCCAAGGGGTTACCGGGCAACCAGTGAATCATATTTCTCCGCTCGTCTGGTATAATCATTTCAAAGTGCTATATTCTGACAGCTGCCGAGACCACACGAGCTCTAATGCTATAGAATTTGGCCCCTCATTGGAAGGCACTTGTATTTGACCTTAGTGACATTAGATCTGTACTTGACGCCATCATGTGGTAAAGCCCCCGGTCTTGATGTCATTCCTGGTGACACCTTCATTAGCGATAGGTTTAATTGGTCCAAACACACAATTGCATTGTCCAATGCAATTGCAAGGGGCGCTCCAATACCGAATTCTTGGAAAGGAGCTGAGGTGGTGCCCATCCATAAGAAGGATGACAGAAGCGTTCCCTCAAACTACAGACCCATAAGCTTAATAGACACTATCCAAAAGATGTTTTGCCGGGTGGTTCTGGGAGCAAATCCAGGATTGGATTGAAGAAAATAATATACTTTCTACGCTACAGGCTGGCTTCAGGAAGAAAACCAGCACTATTGAGTAGGTCTTCTGATTTTTTACCATTTATTGGAAGATGGTTCAAATCGGCAGAGGCCACCTTTATGTGGACTTTGTCCCTTTGAAATCGGCCTTCGATCTAGTCTCCCGTCATAAGTTGTGTCAGTTGCTGAGAGACATGGGGATGCCTGTGAACATACTTGCCCGCCTAAATGAGGACAGCCATGCAAGTGTATGGTGGGGAGGACCAGGGACAGCTCACAGACACTATTACAATCAGCAAGGGCATCCAACAGGGATGTGTCCTGGCCCCCACCTTGTTCTCACTTTATCTAAATGATGTTGTTCATTTTCTGTCCGTAAGCCCCCATGACGCGCCGCCTATTGCTGGTTTGAGAACACTCACTTTACTCTTCGCTAATGACACCCTATATGTGTCCTAGACCCGGAGTGGACTCCAGTCCCTGCTAAATCGATTTGATGAATTCTGCTCTTTGAGAGGACTGGTAGTAAACTCTACTAAAACAAAGGACATGACCATCAATCAGCACAAGTCGTTCAGAGGGAAGATGTTCCTGGGGGGTTGTGAAATTGAGAGAGTAGATGTCTTTGAATATTCAGGAATTAGGCTGTCCCTAAACTGTTTTGCAAACCACATATAAACAAGGCTTCACTTAAACACAATAAATTGTGGGGGCCATCCTGAAGGAACACTGCATCATTTGCTAAGCCAATAACGCCAGCGTCAAAACTTTATGATGCAAAGACAGTGGGAGCAGCCCTTTATGAGGCTGAGCGCTGGGGCTTTGAAAACATCACTGACCTGAGCAAAACTGAAAATAAGTTCCAGAGAAACTTAGCTATGCTACCAGTCAGCACACCGCTACACCCACATTGAATGTTGACATGGGGAGGATTACAATCCTAGACAAAGCAAGAATTAGACCTGTCCTGTTCTGGAGGACGTTGAGAGCTACACAGGAGCTAGCCCCCAATGCCAAAGCTTTGCAAGAGCTTGCGAAGCTGGACAGTTTTCACGAAATTGAGTGGCTCAATAACATCAAGAAATTGTTGAGTTCAATGGGGTTACCTGATTTGTGGGACTTTTCTCCTGGTCAGCCGGCTCCAATCCCCTCCAAAGAAAGAATTAAATATCTATATTTGTCCTGGGTTGCTAAGAATGATGCAAATATATTAAATAGGGGCACATTGACTGATGAATTCACTATGTTCAAGGTTTACAGTGCTCTTGAACCCGACCTAGATTTCATCACTGATTCCACTGACAGGAAGCTTCACATTCAGTTCAGGTTAGGAAATTTACCCATCGATACATTCACGGCCAAATGGTCAACCTGTTCAGTGCCCCTCCTAACATGCCCAGCTGGTAATGCCTCTAACAAAACTGTAGCACACCTCATGTTCGCTTGCCCTGCCTATACTCGACTGAGAATGCCCTGGATTAAACCAGCCTGCTCTCAGATGGGCACTGCGAGACATGTTGAAGCGCTAAGAATTCGAAGATCGAACCCTAGCCCATTGTTTGCCTGCGCAGTGGCTACATTTCTGGGCACGGATTGGCTTGTCAGACACAAAGCAATTACCAACAGTCCCTAAGGAAGGAACTATTACTGTCCATTGTGTTTTTATATACCAACTCACACTAGACAGGATACCACTCTCAGCATACATAGCGGACCCTTTTTGAGGATTTTGTAGAATGAGAAAGTATCCCGAATTTGGTCAGCCCCTGACCTTCCTTTCTCACTTGGCCTTGAGTTCAGCCTAATACGACACTTGGCACTTTAAAACTGCTGCCTAGTTCTACACTCCAATGTCTGCTTCTTTTGAGCTCATTCCATTCACCTGTCGGCTGACTGGTGTCCTGTCTGTTGCTTCCTGACGCTGGATACTCAGCCCACTCGCTTGTACTTCGAGATTATACATTAATTCTCCACTTTAAATTGCTGTTTTGCACTACCCTTCAAGGCCTGTCTTTCTTGAATCTATTCTAACCAACTGCAGGAAAATGTGTATGCACTTTAAACCCAGGCAGACTATCGAACAGTCCTGTGTTGGACCACTCTTTTAAATGTTGTGCCTACTTGTTATATGCTGTTTTTAGGACTGTAACACTCTTTTCAACTTTTGTGTGACGTTTAGTGAAAAATGTACACAATTGCTTGTTGTGTGGCGGCCCTTGGGTTGTACAAATTCGACGGTGTATCGTCAAGATGGTCTTTTTAATGTATTTTAAGATATTTTAAATGTTACTGCTGTTTGCAACTTTTGTGGCATTGATGCCGAATAAAGATTGAATCACTATCTGTAACAAGATGTCATTCTCCTGGTTTTTATGGTCATTTACCGAAATGAACAGTTTGACTGAATCACGGAGTAAGGTTTTCATTGGTTAAGAGACTGTTAATAATTTCTCAAACCAGGAATCATGGTCGTGAAATGGTAAGTGGTTAATCCTGGCTTAGAGCAGACTTTATGGTGTCATAACACTGGCTTTTCTGGCTTAAGACCATCGTTTCTCAATGAAGACAGTTTGACAATTGTCTTAAGCTAGGGAAAACTCTCATTAAAGGAGGCCATTTGCCTTGCTGAAGAGAGTCTAAACAAGGCCTTGAGCCAAGGAAAACTTTGGTAAATCATGCTTCCTAAGTATTTTTTAATTCTTCGTTGTCTCTGCGCATTCCTGCTGTTCCATTAAACCACTTCTGCTCCTGTTGCAGCTGCATGTGATCTTTGAAAAACTACACACAGTTGAAAGCGAAGACCGAACTATGCCTGTGCCTGTCGCTCTGCTATGCACTGGCCGCACAGCACGGTTTATTCCACTACAATGGCATTAGATTCCTACCTTACATTTAATGATTTGATGACCATGTGTTGGACATCTGGTGATTGACTGGACAGCCAAGCACTAGACCCGAGCCAGTGATTAACATAAATGCACCAATAACAGCTACCAACACCACCTGAGGAAGAGTGGAAAATGTCTGATCTGCAGCCACAACATTCTTTCTCTAATCGGACCTTTTACAGACTCCATTTTCCACCTTGCTTAGCAGGTTATGGAAGTGCCCAGGGTCCAGACACTGCTCCACCCTCCCTTCACCTCACATTCCCTCCACGAGAAGAGTTCACGCTGAGGAAGTCACCCTGTGGAAGAGGGGTGACCAGAACAGGAAAAGCATGAGCTGGTCTGATTCCGACACATGGCTGGTAGTTTTCCATAATAGAACATTATCCCTTACGTTAAATGATTTTTTTTCTGCTCTGCTTTACTCTTAACAATAACAAGAATGTGTGTGCACGTGACTGATATTTTATGGGTTCCTTGATTACCATGTAGCAAAACTTTTGCAATAATTTTACTAAGCCCTCATAAAAAAAGGTCTGGTGCCCGATAATTATTTCACACCATAAAATCCGACACCAATGTGCTCAGAATTTTTGGGATGTGATAATCCCCTCTTACAAGTTTGGCCTGCAAAATAGGGCATAAAATGCAGGTTATGGTGCGGTAAGCACCAACATTCCAGTGCCCTGTTACGTTCAGAGCTACATCCCGTGGTAAATATTGTCACGTTCGACCTGCAAAAATTCATCCAGGAGATGTGGATTTTATCCCACTCACTATTTACAGGCTACGATAAAATCTGCAAAAAGTATAATTCGCATATGCGCGGTAACAAAAGTTATTATATGGACCGCGCGTAATGAGGGCCTGTGTCTGCAGCAATCCAGATACCTCCTTTCTTTGTTAAAACGAGTATGTGTGTTAGAGCCCTGGCCCTCTCTGCAGCTTTCCAAATAAAATCAGTAACTAAGAGCAGCTATTAAGGCTGCCATTTCCTTCTTATTTACATGATGTGATTGGATGCAATCATTTCCAACACTTGTTCACAGGGCACTACTCAGCACACTATTACAACACAGATTGGATCAAACTATCGTTAAAATGCAAGTGGCAAACATTCTCCTAAACATAACTTGATACAAAGACCTCAAAAAATCATGTCACCCTCTAAATACAGTAGACAGTAAATCAGTAGGTTAACTAACCAAAAGCAAACTAAAACAAGCATTGGTAAAGCAAACAGTTCTGGCTTTAGTGTACTATTGCATGTAAACAAAAGCATTTCCAAATGTTTTACCAGCACTGCATGCTCAAACGTTTTTTATAACACTAAAGCCTGCCCTATTTGTTTCGTGAATGCTGCGAAAAAAAGTATCTAAACAGCATTGCTTTCTGTATTAGTGCACATAAGAGAAAAAAATATCAACTACTGAGACCACCACTGCTGAAATAACACTGTATCAGGAAAGGACATGTTATGGTTTGGGTAAATCATGATTACGTTTAGGGTTATGGGTAGCAGTATGGTAGGAGGTAGGCTGAGACTTAGGTTTAGGATTACTGTTAGAGGGACTGGGCTTGAACAAGGATTAGGGTAAGAAGAGGTTAGTTTACGCTTTTGATTAGGCTTGGCTTTAATCATAGTATCAGGGGAAGACATTGGGTTAGATATAAAGTTAGTGTAAGGATTATGGTAACAGGAAAGCGTAGCCTTCCGTGAACTAGTAGGCGTAGTCTTATGTAGAATGTCTGGGTAAGGGTTTGGACTAGGTATAGGGTTTGCTTTAGGGTTATGGTAAGCTTAAGGGTTACGAATGAGGATAGATTTAAGTTTAGAGAAAGATTCGGTAACTGGTTTTGTAATTTGGCTAAGGACAGCAGTTAGTTACTATGCATTGTTTGCTTGATTTTGTGGTGTTTGCAGTAGTAGTCATTTTGATCTCGTTCATTCTATGTAGGACACTCATGATGCAGTGGCCTTCTTCGCAGTGATGAACATCCCTCCCTGCAGTGTTTTGCCAGCCTCTTAACCAACATGATGCCCTTAGTGCACCACCTGCTCCAGTGTGACACAATCCTCTTCCGGGTTTACATCACCTCTCATACCACTGTCCTCGTGAAGCAAGCAGCTGCCTTTCTACATGTGTCTATGCAGCCGCTTCACATCTGTAAATTGTGACCAACTTTTGAGTCATGTCTTTCTTCATGGTGATTAAGGCAATCTGTCCTTCACATTCATTTCAGAGTGCAAATGAATGTTAGCCAATATTTCTCTGTGACCCTGTACAGTAAACCAGGCACATGAATGGGCATAATGGGCCTTAAAATACCGCACTTAAGTTTATCTACAAACGTCATGTAGATGCAAATAAATTTGTTTGCGCATACCAACTGTATGAGAATTTGAATTAAAAGATTTACATGGGATTGGATTAAGGTATAGTATTGTGCTGCATTGTATTTCTAGCATGTGTCTAGTTATTCTTAAAACTGATGGACTGAAGCTTTTTCTGAGTGGTTGGTAAAAGCCCAGACTTTTTTATATATATATATATATATGCATATATATATATATATATATTTCTTTATTGGTTGTCTCCTGCTTTGTGGTCTCGTTTTTTCAGGAGCGTCAGTGTTGTCAATTTCAGTGGAAGTTGATGTGTCCAGGACATGCAATTCACCATTTCATGTAAGGCCTGGTGTACAAACATTAGGAATACCGACTTCCTAATTGCGATTCTCTCTGAATCGCAATCAGGAAATCGGTATTCCTAATGTATGAAACACTTTTTTATTTCATTAGCCATTCCTAGTGAACCGCAAATATTCCTGCCTCGTGCATATTAATAAAGTACATTGCAATTTGTGACCCATAAGGAATTGCAGCCATCACAGGGATGGTGCCTCCTGAGGTCAGCAAACCACCATGTCTGTGATTGCTTTTTAGTAAAGCAATCTTTTTTTTTTTTTTTAAATGCAGCCTGTTTTCCTTAACCGAAAATGGGATGCATTTGAAAAGAAAAATGAAACTTTGCAGTTTCATTTTTTAAGAATAGGCAGTGGCCCACTGGACTACTACCTGGTTTTAAGATTTATTTTTTCAAATTCTCAAAGGGGAAGGCTACTCCAAAGGACCCCTTCCCCTTTGCGAATGGGTTACCACCAGTTTTAAACTGGTGGTAAAGTAGTACTGTTTTGCAACTAGAATTTGTGCAAAACATTAATACATACCATTCTGATTCCGTATTTGGAAGGGACACCCCTTCCAAATACCAAATCAGTATTTGGTAGTAAACGGAAACTGTGATTTGTTAACAAGTTACAGAATCGCAATTTGCCTTTGATACATTGTAAAAATCTTTTGCAGTCACAAACTGCCAATTTCTACAAATCAGGCCGTTTGCGACTGCAAAAAAGCTTTGTACATCTGGCCCTCTGTTCCTTATGTATAAAGAACGCATTTGGTACAAGTGATCTGAAATTGTGCACTGACTTATACCGAATGCATTGGTATTTTGCGACTCTACCTTTATGCTAATTAGTCTGTGAGCAAAATACTGCATTGTAATGGATCACAATTCGACCTACCTCATGACTAGCACTGAGATTAGTCGCACATTGGATGGTGGGCTGCAGGAATCAATAGACCACCATGTTTATGATTGCTTTTAAATAAAGCACTCATTTTCTATAAAAATGTACAACAGGATGCGGTTAAAAAAAATAAAAAGTTTCAAAAACATTTTTTAAGAGTAAGCTGTGGTTCCACGGACCACCGCCAAGTCCTAAAAATGTTTTTGTCAACATTCATAAAAGGAAAGCGTCCCCTTCGAAACCCTTTCCTGTTTGTAAATGAGTTACCACCTCCTCTCAGGTGTCACTGAGCTATCAGTGGTTTGCAACTGCAATTAATACATACCTTAGGGAATCACAAATTATAAGAGGTGCTCTAAACACTCCCCTTCTACTTTGCTATTCAGTATGTAATTGGAAGTCCATTTTGCGATTTGGTATGATTTGCAAAGGGTTTGGTAGCATTCACAAAGGGGAAAGGGTCCGTTGGGGACCCTTTCCCCTTTGCGACTGGGTTACCACCAGTTTTAAACTGGTGGTTAAGTATTACTCTTTTGTTACCGGAATTTGGTTGTAAGACATTAATAATTATCATTCTGATTCGGTATTTGGAATGGACACCCCTTCCAAATACCAAATCGGTATTTACTAGTAGACACAAATTGTGATTTGGTAACATGTTACCAAATCTCAGTTTGCCTTTGGTACATTGTAAAAAGCTTTTTTGCAGTCACAAACTGCCCGATACTTTGAATCAGGCCATTTGGAACTGCAAAAAAACTTTGTAGATCTGGCCCTCTGTTCCTTATTTATAAAGAACGCAGTTGGTAAAAGTGGTCTCAATTTGTGCACTGACTTATACCGACTACATTGGCATTTTGCGACTCTACCTTTATGCTAATTGGTTTGTGATCAAAATACTGCATTGTAGTGGGTCACAATTCGACCTACCTCATGACTATGACTAAGATTAGTCGCACATTGGACGGTGGCCTGCTGAAGTCAGTAGACCACTGTGTTTTTGATTGCTTTTAAATAAAGCACTCATTTTCTAAAATTTGTTTTAAACAGGATGTGTTTAAAAAAAATAAAAAGTTTCACAAACATTTTTTAGGAGTAAGCTGTGGTTCCATGAACCTCAGCCAACTTCTAGAAATGTTTTTGTCAACATTCATAAAGGGAAAGGGGCACCTTTGTGACCCCTTCCTGTTTGCAAATGAGTTCCCATCTCCTCTCAGGTGTCAATAAGCTATCAGTGGTTTGCGAACGCAATTGATACATACGTTAGGGAATTGCAAATTAGAAGGGGTGCCCTGAATACTCCCCTTCTACTTTGCGATTCAGTATGTACTTTGAAACCCATTTTGCAATTTGGTAGCATTCGCAAAGGGGAGAATTTGGTAGCATTCACAAAGGGGAAGGGGTCCCTTGGGGACCCTTTCCCGTTTGCGAATGGGTTACCACCAGTTTTAAACTGGTGTTAAGTATTACTGTTTTACAACCGGAGTTTGGTTGGAAAACATTAATACATATCATTCTGATTTGGCAATTGGAAGGGACGCCCCTTCCAAATACTAAATCGGTATTTGGTAATAAAAGCAAATTGAGATCTGGTAACAAGTTACTGAATCGCAATTTACCTTTGGTACATTGTAAAAATTATTTTTGCGGTCGCAAACGGCCCGATTCTGCGAATCAGGTCGTTTGCAACCGCCAAAAATCTTTGTACATGTGGCCCTCTGATCCTTATGTATAAAGAACATAATTGGTAAAAGTGGTCTCAATTTGTGCACTGACTTATACAGAATGCATTGGTATTTTGCGTCTCTACCTTTAGGCTATCTGGTCGTTCAGCAAAATACTGCATTGTAGTGGATCACAATTCAACCTACCTCATGACTATTACTGAGATTATTCACACATTGGATGTTGGCCAGCTGAAGTCAGTAGACCACTGTGTTTATGATTGCTTTTAAATAAAGCACTGATTTTCAAAAAAGTTTTTAAACAGGATGTGTTTAAAAAAGAACAAAAGTTTCACAAATATTTTTTAGGAGTAAGCTGTGGTTCCATGGACCACTGTCAACTCCCAATTTTTTTTTACCAACATTCACAAAGGGATAGGGGCCCCTTCAGGACCTGTTCCTGTTTGCAAATGAGTTTTGGTTAGGTACAGCAGGATATCATCCGCGCTGAGCGATATTCACTCCTGCCAGCCTGTGCCCCCTGTCCATCACCAGATCTGGGCATCTAGTCATACCCACTCCGCCAATGTCTCCACTGCTAGTGTGAACAGCATCGTCAATAAGTGACACTCCTGTATGGTTCCCCTCTCCATGTAAAACTCCTGGGAGATGCAGCCGTTGAGTTTCACTCTAGCTTTGGGGCCTTTATACAGCAGTTTTATCCACTTGATATAATGAGGCCCAAATCTAATCTTTGCCAATAGGACCACTCCACCGAATCAAAAGCCTTGTTGGCATCTAATGACACAATGGCCCACAGTTCCGTCCCCCCCCCTGCTGTGGCTAGGTTATTGTGGAATTCTTTTTCTGTTACCAATGGTGCATTGCTCCACATGTGCTTTCAGTTAAGTAACAGGTAATGCCTGAATTGTTAGGTTCCTTTTGAATTCTAGAGGAGGGAATGACTCTGATGTGAGATATAAGAACATTCCATATTTTGGCACTTTGCCTGAGATAGAATGCTTGAGAGTAGTATTATTCCTTTTGTAAGGAAAGTAGGCTTACCATAAAATGGGAGTCTTGAGAACGTTGTATATTATTTCATATGTATATCAAGCAGAGTTCAATATTGCTAGAACTCCAAATAGTCATACAAAGAATCTTGGTCGTTTATGTGGCTTGGTAGGGGTATTTACCATTTAAGACTTACTGCATAGAGGAGCTTAGTGAACACTACTCCTGCCCTACATTTTGAGGATTGATCTTTCGATGGCTGTCAAAGCTTTTCACGACATTTTGCTAACCACCATTGATTTTAACAGATCTTATTTTTAATAATGCTAGTACCTTTAAATTATAATAGTATTTTATGGCATCATCAGCAGCCTGAATGGAAGAAGATGCCAACTCAGGGTAGGCCTAGCTTGAGGAAGGAAGAGAATGGGAGCAGTCACCCAATATACTGGTGGCATTTTTTAAAATGTCAAAAACTGCCTTTTAGAATATGTTCAAGAAAAGATGCTCTGTTTAGCTTGGAATCTATTACCATCATATATATGTGTGCCTCGTGTACTTGCATGCCTTCTTTAAGGCTTGGCATTTAGTTGTGATGTTTTAGATTTTATAGGCCGAGATATATTTGTTCACAATGCTAATTTCATTTGACACTAATGGGACACTACAGCAATGCACATTTAACCTATTGAAGTTGTTGTTCTTATAAAGGTTAATATTACCCCATCGTTCATTACTGAAGAATGACCTTTTTTTTTAATATCCTCATGTTAGAGCTACAGATGGATGAAGAGCGAGTGATTGCATAGATGGAAAATAGTAAATCTCTACACTGCTAGAAGATGGTGACCAGGGGGATTTAATGTGAATTGCATTACAAGATTTAAATGCATACTATAAATTGTGAGATTTTCAAATTGTTCACTTGTGTTTATTTTGTATGGGGCTTAGTGTGGAACAGTGTGAAATCAAAAGTATTTGGAATGATAAATAAGAGCCTAGATGTACAGTTGACCTTGGGTACAAAAATGGTCCTGAATGAAAAGTATGCTACAATTGGCTACAAAAGGTGTTCTTACCTTCTGAAGTTATCCATAACGAAGCAAGAATATGTGGACAATATTGCTAAACAGCCGTGAGTGCTAACATGGATGTATAAAAGTCTGAAGTTTTTCCTCCAAAAATGTTAGGAATATTTTGCAAAGGTTGGGTGGCCTAAATTGTGGAAAAACAATGTACTCAAAAGTATGCTGTTTGGGGAAAATATTTTGCAAGAATATTCGCCTATGGGTTAGTTTTTGAAAAATGTACCAACTTCACAACTTGTTGTGTTTTCTCTGCTAGTATATTTTAAAAAAGATAATTCCTGAAAAATCTGACTTTTGCTACATTCTTGTATACACAAACTTTGACTCTAGGTAGCTGAGATAAGCCAGTGTGGCACTTTCTCATTGATTATTTACAATGGACCCAATGTACAAAGAGACAGGTCACAAATAGTGATCAGAAAATTGAGCTCTGAGTATCTGTGAGTGACCTAACTCTGATTTTGGTATCTGACCTGTGTAATATTGAAAGTGTTGCAATATCTCCAGTTGCAGACTGTTGCAGAACAATGTGCCAAATGAATAATAATTAGGCGGGTCTCTTTATTGTGACCCCCTGTGATTGGCTACAAACACACGGATGCTGGGCTGCTAGGAACAGCTGACCGCCATTACTGCATTTGCAATCTCAAATGACAAACTTTTTTTTCAAAGCACCCAAGTTATTTAAAGGGGCCTGTTCTGATTTAAAACAAAATGCTTCCAAAAGAGCGAGTTATCCCAACTGGCACAGAGTCCCCTTTGTAAATGACTTATCACTAGGAGTGGGCAGAGCTTGCAGAGTTTCACTCTATGGAATTCTGTGGAGTTACACAAAAACTCCACAAGATACCGCCAAGTTCCGCCAATGGGCAGAAATTACGTACTTGCGCTGCTCATACTGCAACTGAGTGCTGGTAGGGCGAACAGCACTGAAAACTCAACACGAACGGCAACATGCGGTGCGCAAGAGCACATGGCCATTCTAGTTGATTTTACTGCCGCTCGAGTAGAAAATTTACTCGAGCAGCAGCAAATCCACCGGAGAAGAAGCCGTCTCGCCATGGCCACCTGCGTTAGAAAATCACGCTAGGGGGCGCAAATCTCGCTGGTGCTCGCCAGCACGTATTTCTGGAGCCTTGCAGAAAAAGAGTAACACGGAGTCACCAAATTCTGCCAATTCCACAGGTGGAATGAAACATTCCGCCCACCCCTAGTTAACACCTCTTTGGAGTCAGTAACTTTTCAATGGTTTGCAACCATAACTGCGGTCACAATCTATTCGTACATCTCATTGCAAACCGCAATTATGAGGTAACGCCCCTCCTACGGCCCATCCTAATCACAATTCAGAATGTGTTGGTAAACCTTGTGTTTTGGAAAGGCTTTACTAAATAGGAAAATGGGATTAGCAAAAGGCATTTTGTGATTGCAAAGCCTGTGACTGTGCAAATCACAAGGTTTACAACTGCAAAAAGTGGCTTTGTACATCAGGCCTTATGTGTCCTACTGATCATCATTAGATGCTCTCTGCTGATAAGGTTGTTGTATATTCACACTTTCAGAAAAATCTTCAAACACACATTAGAGCTGTTTGCAAAATGTATACAAATCTAATTGTTAGAATGGAATATGTAATGCATTGTGTGCCAGTACATTAAAAGTGTTAACATAAAGATGCATCATATTACCCTAATGAAATAGAAGAATGAATTATATTAAATAATGTTATTACTAAAATATACTCAGTGGTGACAGGATGACTATGAGCATTGCATTGTGATCTTGATGAGAGTCAAACCAAAACTATTACTATTCATGTTTTATACTAATAATTATAATTCAGACAATGCATTTATCAATTGTGAAAAGACATAAAAGGAGCGTTATGTCATTTGAATATGTTCTGCCGCAGATACGCAGCCAGTCAGCAGATCCTACATACCATGAAAATGGAGCTAAAGAGATTGTCATTCATGGAAAAAAGACAAAGAAAGCAGTGATAACTAACTACATAAAACTGAAAGAGATCTTCAGCGGATGTTCTTATTAAATAAAGTTAGGCGAAGGTGCGTGATTTGTTTCTCAATTAGTAAGTTCTTGCGAGAGTTTTGCTTTCCTCTGGAGGTCTCCCAATTTCACCCTGTGTTCGCAAGCATAATTGATATTACCTACCTTTACTTGTGATGTTCTACTTTCTGTGCATCCAGTGGCGAACTAGAGCGGAATAGCAAAGAGCTGACTGTGTGATCTCGGGCACCTAGGACATATGGCTGTGCACAGCGGTAATTACAGCAATTGTAATTTTTTTGGTTTTATGTAACAATATTGTATACAGATATATCGTCTGACATAAATATTGTGTACTAAATATTGTAAATAAAAATGCCCATCCTACTGATGTCGATTTTCTATTATTATCTCCGTAGATCATAATTAGATTTATAACTCAATATGGATGTTTATTTATGTTAGACAATGTTCTGACAAGGATATTCTGGTACTAGTTTCCCAACAGCTTCTCAGATGTTGTTTACATTAAGTAGAAATATTTCAGTTTGGACTAGGTAAAATAGTTGCAGTTTAACATATAGTTTTTTTCTTTATTTTCATTCTTAAGTGTAGCTTCTTACTAACCTAGAAAAAAAATCATAGTTTTGGAACTACATGCTTTTCAGTTTTAAATACATATAACAGTCGCACTTCAGCATGAAAATAAGAAGCTTTATGACACACAGTGACTGTTTTATCAATTAAAAACTGAAATAGTCAAAGACAAAACAGCTCCTGAGTAGTTCCAGGCGAACAAAATATGCTGGTGATATTTGGCCTCTGTACATTTTGTGTACGTGGCCTGCATCTAGGGTTGTGCACAAACATTTTTACTCAGTATGAATTGCAGCTCCTGGCATGTATTTAAGAGTGTATTGCTGCGAACAAACCCATCTGACAAAAAAGATCTCCTTGTAATACTTGTCGAACAATGTCTGTCTCTATTTGTGGAGAAGCTTTGACACTGCCCTTAAGGTATAGCTCTGCTTGTAACTTCCAAGGTTCTTGGAGAAAACCCCTCTGGTTGTGTACTCAAAACGTGAAGCTTACTTCTGCTTTGCGTAAAATATAACTTTTCCCTTTCATAATAGTGCACAGCTTTCCTCTTTTAGGTATGCCTCACTGAGGAGACCAAAACTTAGTGAAGGCACTAAAAGTTCATTTGGAAACCAGGTTGGGCAATTTGCACTCTGACTATTTTGAGAATGGATGTGCATTTTTCTTTTAAATAATCTTTATTAGTTTTAATCCATGCACATACCCACCTTCCCCCCCACCCCCAATCCACCCACCCCCCCCAGGACTGGTGGCATTTCACCAATCATAGACAGGTCAAACACAGTAACAGTTTCATGTTGATATAAATACACATCTCAAATAGTTGATTTACAATTCTATAACAAATCCTTAGTAAATATATCTATATCCTAAAGTGACAAGTGCCATCTACATCATTAATACCTAACAGCCAACAAGATCATGAACCCTTAAATTTGTCTGCTTTGATTTCATATCCATACGGTTATGGGGGCCCAGATTCTCAAACCTTTTCGTCGTATACGACTCCCTTTCCGCCTGTATATAGCTTTTTTCAAGTTATAGATCGCTAAAAGCCTGGCGAGCCATTGTTGGAATCCAGGTGGTCTAGGGTCCAGCCAGGCTGAGGTAATACAGAGCCTTAAAATTGCATTTGCGATACAAACCAATTTATGTTGATTTCCCATCTGATTTGTCTCGGATATTCCTAATAAGATTACATCTGTGGGCAGAGTTACCTCGATTTTTAAAACCTCTGATAGAAATCTAGATATAGCTTTTTTTTTAGATTGTTTAGCTCATCGCAGGTTGCAAAGATATGGAAAATATCTGCATTATATAAGGCACATCGTGGACAGAATGTCCCCTTGCCCACCCCCCATTTAGCTATCTTATCAGGAGTATAACATAAGAAAAAGCAAGTCTTATAAAACTGTGCCTGTAGACAAGATGACATTAAAATGGATTGCGCCAGGTCACTCGCATGGATAAATGTGTTATCAGATATCCTCACCTTCGTTTGCCATTTTTGGGAGTATTTATCCATATCATCAGGCATGACAGAATTAAAGTAGTCATACATTCCACCGATTGAGATTGCTCTTCCTTTCAATGGCTTCTATTCTAGTAAACCCAGCCCATCCACCCCCTTTCTGTAAGAGAAAATCTCTTGCTTGAAGGAATTAAAAAAAGTCCTTCCGATCAAGATTAAATTCATTTTTCAACTCATCAAAAGAACGAAACACAGAGGGGGAAAAAAAACAACCCACCCGATCAATCCCGCGACTAATCCATTTTTTCATATGAGAATCTCTAAAAAGCTCCGGCAGGTTAAAATTATTAGATAGGGGTGTATAAAAAGATTATCTGTCAATCCCTAAAACTCTGCATGCTGCACTCCATACCTTATATACACTAAAAAGAGTCTTAAAACGTACTTTTTTTTATAATAGCTGTCATTCAATTGTTGCCAAAGACATCCCCAAGCCTCTTTCCCCATCATAAGCTCGAATGGCGAAGGCACCACTACCATTCCTGTGCTGTCATTGTTCTCACATAGCAACTCTCGACTAGAAATCAGTGTAGTAGCCCAGCAAATTTGGTAAAGCCCAGTCCCCTCGCTTCCTAAGTAAAGAAAGAAACTTACAGGTTCGTCTAGGTCTAGAGTATGCCCAGATGAACCAAGAAAATATGGTTTTCATTATTTTAAACCATTGTCTAGAGAAATAGCCCAAAAGAGATATAACATTTTAGGGAAAAAAAGTATCTTAACTACATTGCATCTACTGCCTATGGATAGATGTAAATTATTTAAACTGACAAGAGCTTCTTTGGGTTTACCCAGAAGGGGTTCCAAATTATCACTGACCACATTCTCTAAACGAGCGGATAGGCTAACACCCAGGTATATTGCCTTTTCCACAACCCGGCTATCAGCCATCTTGATCTGGGTCTTATCTTTATTCAGGGCATAGGCGGAAATATACCCGAAGCATTCAGCTTCTTCTTCAATTGCCTTAATGGCGGAGATTGGATCCGGTGTAACAAGGGCAATATCATCTGCATAAGCAAGAGTCTTGGTTGCCCAATTTGACGACCATATATATTGGAATTTGATTATTGCATTCCAATCTACAGATGAAAGGATCAATAAAGATCGCAAGTAGCAGAGGGGAGCAAGGGCAGCCTTGCCTAGTTCCGCGTGAGATTGAGAATCTTTCAGATAGTATACCATTCACCGTAACCCTGGCTGTTGGTTCGACATCTAGCATTTTGAACTCCTGAATAAAACCATTGCACAGTCCAATTCTTGACATTGCAGTCCAGAGATACAGCCAGGAGACCCTATCAAAGGCTTTCTCTGCGTCCAGCAAAATAAGAGCCATAGGATCCCCTGTTGAATTATTAATATCAAGCAGTGATATAACTCTCCAGATATGATCAGTTGTAGATCTACCAGGGATAAACCCATGTTGCCGCACCAAGATAATTTTACGGATTATGATTGCAAGCCGCATGACCAGGACTTTCTAATAAATCTTGGAGTCACCATTTATCAGACTTATCGGGCGATATGAGCCCAGATCGAGAGAGGATTTTTTTTTTTTTAAAAACACTATTTTAGCCGAAGACCATGAGCACGGGGGTCTCCCACCGTTAAAAGTATGTATAAATAATTTGCCCATAATCTCCTTCAGTTTAGAGGAAAATACATGGTAAAAATCAGTTGGAATACAGTCTGTCCCAGTGGCTTTCCCCTTGGATGTGCAATTTGTGATGCAAACAATGTACTAATAAGTCGCATCATGAATTGTCAATTTTACACCGTCTTGTGCTTGGCTGTGTATGCAGGGGTGGAGAGCTGCAAGGGAAAGCAGACCTCCTTTTCTGCATTCAAAATCCCAAATGAAAAAAATGTTTTTTAAAACAGCCTGTGTCCATTAAACGAATAAGTACTGCTTTAATTTAAAAAAAAGAATTTGGAAAGAAATCAGGCAGAGCAGTCAGTGGTCCTCTTCCTAATCCTTGCTGCTAACATTATTTGCAAAGAAAAAGCTGCTCCACGGTGACAGCTTCCCCTTTGCAAATCAGATACCACCCCAATTCTGGGGTTAGCAATTGGTCAATGGTTTGTGACTGCAATTGCAGTCGCAAACTATTAATACATACCTTTCTGGCTTGTAAATAGGAAGTGGATGTCCCTCTCACTACCTGTCCTATTTTGAATTAGGAAAGGGTCACAAAAGCCTTTTCCAATCAGTAAAATGGCTTTTGTACATTGTAATATGCCCTTTTGCAGTCTGTAGTTTTCAAATCACCGGATTTACAATTTCAAGACGGCTCTGTACACAAGGCTTACAGTGAATGATATTCAAGGTCAAGAACTCACCTGAATAACCCATTTTTGTCTTCATTTAGATTTTGATGGCCCAATGTGTTCATCCCATTCGCATAAATATCTTGCCTCAGTTAACAGCCCATTCAGTTTTGTGAATTTCTTGCCCGTGCCTCTTCAAGTAGACAGCCATGTTGCCCCTTATGACACATGTATTCTGGATAGCACTATGGGATTGGCTAACGGCAGGGATTAAAAGTATGCTCAGTATTTGTGAAGCAGTAGTAATTGATGCATACCAAACTAGTATTACGTAGGGCTCTGTAAAAAATGCATGCAGATTTGATCTTTATACAGACATTCACAGCAAGAAATTGGAGATATTTTAATGGTCCATTGTTGGGATTATGTGGGGTCTGATAGAAAATCAGCTTTGTTGCTCTGTTCTGGAGTTTGCTGGTCTAGGCAATGAATTGATAGAGTAAAGTGAGTTGTTATAGTCAGGCCTTCAGCAAATGTATAAAATTGTAGACAAGACATAAGGTTTATGAGTTTCATCAATTTGTATTTAGAATTGTTTGTGATGTTATGTTAGGTCATAGGTTGCATGCTGGTGTACAAAACTGGAAGGAAGATGGAATAACCCTGAGATGTCTCCTATTTCACAATTCTATTACAGGATTCCCTAATTCTCATTTACTGACTATCGATGCAGAGGGTGATGTCTGTCCGAGCATTCTCATTGCATAAATATGGTTATATTGGTTACTGTATAGCCAGCTATGGATTCTAAAAAAATAAGTGTTGATGTGGTGCTTGTGTAGAAATATAAGGTAGTCATTTTGATGTGTGCCAATTAAGTATTATTTCCTCTTGAAATTCTGAACTCTGATTGGAGGGAGAGAAATAGGCTGTGATGTTCAGTAAGTTCCTATATCCTACAATTATCTTATCACCTCTCTCTCAAAAACGTCGCCGAGGCACCCTTTCTTTCCAAATGCATATGTCTTTGGCAAACATGTAATGGTATTGACCCGGTAGTACAAAACATTGTGGACTTTTACTTTGCATTTGTTTGTTTGTAATTGAGTATAATCTATTTTGAGTGAAATAATCTTTGCCATTTCCCTTTAGATCACCTATCCAAAAAGATTCCATCACTTTCTGTAACATGGGATCACCACTATGTCCTAGCTCCAAGTCTGCCTCTCTCTGCCTGCAAACTCAATTTATTCTGCCAATTCCTCTCTCTAGTGACATTTGTTGGCCTGACCACCTCTCCCACTCTGCACATCGTTAGTCATGACCCACACCTATTCTCCATTGCCATTTATCTGTAAATCAGTTTGGGAGAAGGAAGAGGAACATAACTATAAGAGCAGCAGGCAAGGAGAACACATTTTTTCAGCTCTAAATATTTGGAAAATAAACTATGGAGAGTGTGGAGAAATCGGGCCATAAGAAGCTCTAACTCAATCCTTCTTATCCCTCCCAAACTTAAGAAAAATAATCCCAGAAACGTTCTTTCTCAGGTAACGCTCCATGGCATTGGAACCCAATTCCTAAAGATCTCTGCTGTTATCCCCCTTATACTTATTTCAAGCGGAACTTCAAATGACTATTGCTGAACAAATACTTCAACCCACTCCCCTGATGTCACCACACTGACAGGATCATTCAATATGGTCGCTTGACCCAATTCAGCATTTATGCCATAACTAATGACACAGATGGATAATGTTATATTATTGGATATCTTTTGATATACATATATAATGTTGTATTGTTTTTTATTCCTTCTGGATGTACTATGCCAACCTTGAACTCTTGTATTAATGCTATGGTCTCTGTTCACATGTCTTGTAAAGTGCTCTGATACCCTCAGATCTAGCCAGCATTATATAAAACTCTCAAATACAAATACAAATCTGCCTCTAGCTTTCTCTCTCTCACTCACTGTCCTACACTACCACCCTCTTTCCTAGTCTATTTATCTGCCAAAAGGTGTGAGTTAAGTAGGTGGGTCAATACTCTCAATGGGCCAATAAGGAGAGGGCATTGTGTTTATGGATTGGTGTTTCCATGATTGGCTTGTTTGATTTACTCCTAAGTCCCTAGTACAGTGCACCGTGTGTGCCCAGAGCATGTAAACAAATGCTGCGAGTGGGCCTGCAGCATTGATTGTGCACCCACACCAGCAGCCTTCCAAAGGGTTCTCAGATCTGCCACTGCAGTGTCTGTGCGCAGTTTCTACTGCCATGTCAACCTGGCAAGTGCACCCACTTGCCAGGCCTTAACCTTTCATATTCTTACATGTAAGACACCCCTCAGGTAGGCCCAAGGTACCCCCATGGGCAGGGGGCAGTGTACCTGAAACGTAGAACATGTACTGGTGTGTGTGACATGTCCTGATAGTGAAATACTGCCAATTTCGATTTAGTTTTCACTATTGAAAGGCAATCTGTCCCATAGGTTAACATGGGATTTGCTTTATAACATCCTACAAGCATAACTTTCCATTGGGACAAGATAGAGAAATGGAGTTTAGGCTTCCTGAACTCAGAATTTTAAAATACATCTTTTAGTGAAGAAAATGTTTATGTTGTGTGTATGAAAATGGCACTTTTAGATGTGGGTTCCATGCTCACTGCGCCGCTGGATTCAAGCTAGCCTTGCTGATGAGGGGTGATGCCCCGAAACCGGTCCCAGGATGCTTGTGTCTGGTGCAGGGAGGACCTGGCTTGGCAGCTCGGGCTGGACTGTTCCCATGAGGAACAGAGTCAAGACTGATTTGCATATGGCTGGGTCCAAACTGGGGTGGCATGGTGAGCAAAAGAACGATGGATTAAACCCAGATCCTTGTGACTGGGGTGAATGTTTGCATTGTTCAGCATTCCGTCCATCATTTGTTTCTTTTTGGATTTGTCACCCCTAAGTGGGAAGGGTATGCCCAGGCGTGGGTCCCGTGCTCACTGCACCACTGGATTCAAGCTAGCCTGACTGATATGGGGTGATGCCAAAATACTGGTCCTAGGATGCTTGTTTCCGGTCCAGGGAGGACCTGGGTTGGCAGTTCCGGCTGCACTGTTCCCATGAGGAACAGGGTCAAGACTGATTTGCAGGGGGGCGTGGCTTGCCGCGGAACATGGCGGACATGGCTTAGCGAGGCTCCGGAGCCCGGGAGTCGAAATCCTGATATTTCATCATAAGCTGAGACCCATCAAGCCCGTACTGCTACACCACTGTCGCAGCACTGGTGAGGCGAGCCTGCGGGTGAATTGTGAACCCGATGCCGCCATTGCCGGGCGGATTCCTTGCTGAGTGGCCGGTGTGGCAGTGAGGCCCTACGAGTCAGGTGCGGCTTGAAAGTACGAGGAGCCACCCAGACAGGGCTCCGAGCCTGCAGTGAACGGCGGAATGAACGGCTATTTCTCTGACACCCCCATTGACCAGCTGACATCGGGGTGATCGGACTGCCAGGCGCACTGACGACCGGGCCGGGTGAGGAGCTGATACGTGTCGGACCCCGGACGTATCCGGGCTGCTGGCCCTGCTCTTGACGCCAGCGGAGGCCGTAATACATCTCCTTGGAAGTGAGGCTGCCACTAAACAGACTGAGGGTGCCGAGATAAAGCGCACGGGCCACATTGCGCTAGCAGGCGGCTTAATCTGCTTTGCTGACGGATGAGCAGCGAGGCCTCTAACTCTCCCATCGACCAGCTGACATCGGGGAGATCGGACAGCCGGGCGCGCTGATGACCGGGCCCTGGTGGGGGAGCTGATACGCGTCGGGCCTCGGATGTATCCGAGCTGCTGGCCGTGCTCTTGACGCCAGTGGAGGCCGTAACACATCTCCCTGGAAGTGAGGCTGCCACTAAACAGACTGAGGGGGCCGAGATAAAGTGCACGGGCCTTGTTGCGCTAGCAGGCGGATGAACCTGTCCTTTGACGGAGGAGCAGCGAGGACTCTGCCTGGCCTGGGCTCTTGATTGATGCGACGGGCTTGATTGGTCTCCGGACGGCAGATGACACAATGCTGCAGGTGAGAAGGATTGCACAGGGGTACTGGCCATTACCCCCTGGTCCCCCCCTGCTGGCACAACACAGATGGACCCAGAGGGTGCAACGCGCATATCAGCGGAAGAGGGTGTGAGCCCGCAGAACACAGACTCTGGGGAGCGAACCGGGCACGGCCTACGAACGGGCCACTCGCCCGGATTGTCTTCCCCTCACCCTCTCAACCTGACCACAGAATATATATATAGTAGCCCCGGGCGGAGACCTTCGTGCTGCCCGCGGAGTGTGCGAAGATTTGCCTCCTCCGCGTTCCACGGAGAACGCGGAGAAGGCAAATCTCCACACACTCCGCAGCGTAGCGGAGTTGGCCAGCCCCGCCTCCACCCCCCCTATATTAACAATAAATTATACAACTAATAAGTAAATTTAAACCACTTACCTGAACTGCGGCTTCCCCGGGCTGCCCTCCTCCTCTTCATTGCCGTTTCTGCTAATTCTTGCAAAAACTGCACATGAGCGCATCCGCGCATGCGCATTTCTTGTGAGAAATGCGCGGGCGCGGGTGCATGCGCAGTTTTCGCAAGAATTAGCAGAAACGGCGACGAAGAGGAGGAGGGCAGACCGGGGACGCCTCAGTTCAGGTAAGTGGTTCAAATTTACTTATTAGTTGTATAATTTATTGTTGATAATATAGGGAGGGTGGAGGCGGGTGGCGTAGCGGGGCTATGCGGAGGACCACGAGGGCCACGGAGTTTGTTCGTACCTCCGTGGAGCCTCCACGTAGCCCCACTACGCCCACTACGCCCAGGGTTAATATATAGGGACATAGGACTGAGCGTCTGGTACCACCGGGCAGGAAGCTGGGACCCCGAAGCAACCCACTGGGGATCTGGAGTTTTCACAACCCGTGAGGGGCTTATATAAGCTACAGGTGGCCTGACTGTAGACGCGCAGACAGTCAGAGACCCGGACACGACTGTCGCCCGAATCGGCTCCTACAATAACGCTGAATTACGTGGAGGGGCATGAGTGGAGTAGGACATCACCACCTGCAACTGGAGGAGCGATCCTGCTGAGGAGGGCTCAGGCTATATCTCGTGAGTGAGCCGCCTATAATACAACGCATCAAAGGCTGAACGCGCTGAGTGTGGGCTCAAAACACGCATGTAGCTGTGGGCTCGATGGTCATTATCAGGGACCTGTACCCCTATCGTGTGTGGCGGCCAAAAGATCTTCTATGTACCCCGACTGCGTGCAGGGGTGAGCTGGCTGACCGGACCTAGCGGCACTCCAGTGTCCTATTCTGATATCATTGGAGCAAGTGTGCGCAATTCTTATAGCGCTACAACTGACGGCTCAGGGATCCCATACACATTAATAACTGTAACCGAGTGGAGGTCTGCTATGAGCCATGGGGCGGCCCAAAGGGAAACTACCGGAGACACCCTCTGTCACCACGCAACTCACAAACGCCCCAGACAACTCTACGCGCCCACCCTCACCCAGCTTCATTCCTCCCACCAACGCAGAGGCACCCCAAGACAAATTGAACTTAATACTTCAGGAGGTCAGGGAGTCCCGAAAGGCCATCGAGCAGCAAGTTGGATCACTTACGACGGGTCTTACACTACTCAAGGCCGACCACGCCAAACTAGCAAGCACCGTGAAGTCCCAGGGACTAACTTTGCAGGAGATCGCACCCCAGCATAAAGAGCATGCATCACATATACAACAACTGCAACGGCAAGTCAATGGCCTGCAGGACAGAATTGAAGATGCGGAAGGAAGAAATCGCAGAAACAACATACGTGTCATTGGTCTCCCAGAGCGCAGCGAGGGCCGCAACGCTGCAAGTTTTATGGAGCAATGGTTCCAATAATCCATAGCTCCGGACCGTCTGTCGGCCTTCTTCTGTGTGGAGAGAGCCCACAGAATCCCTACGGGTAGGCCAAAAGTGGGAGCTCCGCCGCGGCCATTGATAGCCAGGATTTTAAATTATAGAGACCGTGATGTACTACTCCAGAAGGCGCGTGAGCGTTCGCAGATACAGTTTGAAAACCACCGGATATCACTGTACCCAGGCTACACCCTTGCGGTGCAATGCCAAAAGGCCTCCTTTCAACCAGTTAAAAAGAAACTGGGGGCCTTGTCTCTCAAGTACGCACTCTTATTCCCTGCCCGCTTGAAAATAATTCATGAGCAAAAAACATATTTTTACGACAGCCCGGAGGAGGCAAAAGAATGGATAGAGGTTATCGACCCCGCCTCGAACTCTGGCGCCACGTCTCAAAGCCTGCCCAACAGCCCTATACGATCTCAGGAACATAGATCACGTTGCAATGTGAAGAACGCCCATAAGTCGCAAGCGCTCAGCCCCACGCATGAGCAGGCCCAGCGCAGCAGAGAAGAGGCGCTGGCTGCTGCAAACACCTTTAGAGAAGGTAACCTCCGCATGGCCCCTGACTCCTTGGAGGAAAGTACTGTGCACTCAGATTCCGAAAACAGTCTTACCTTGTTCCCTACAATCACACCTCGGACAGCGGACGATTTGATGGGTTAGTATAATCCAGAAGAGGTGGCCACGCCTGACACAAGGACGAAGATGCGGCTGGCGTTAAACACATGGTCCCACGGACAATAATATCCTTTTTGCTTTATGCGGCTATGATGATAATTGTTAATGCGATGAAAACAATGTAATTCCCGGGCTCTGTACAAATGAGTAAGCAAGAATGGAAGATGGCTGCGACTACCCTCTAAATGCGTATGCACCATACAGATGTAGCAATATTCCTACAGTTGTGTTTTTAGTTCGGCCCAGCATAGTTTCAAGGCTGAGCCTCGTATTCTTAGTTCAATGGGAGTTCAGGGGTTCTGGCTCACAGCGATTGATGAGCTCTGAGTTGAGGAACTCAATAGGTCTATCGACGACACACATATATACTAACCCTGGGCGTAGTGGGGGTAGTAGGGCTACGCGGATGACCACGGAGTCTCAAACACACTCCGTGGAACTCCGTGGAACTCCGTGGAGCTCCGCTACGCCACCTGCCTCCACCCGCCTCCACCCCCCACTATTACAAGTAAGAAAACATAAAGTAAAAATACATTTAAAACCACTTACCTACGTACTGCGGCGTCCCCGGGCTGCAGTCCTCAACTTCCTCGCCGTATGGGTAATCCTGGTGAAAACTGCGCATGCGCGCGTGCCCGCGCATGCGCATTTCTTGCGAGAAATGACATAATTGTCTATGCGCGAGACCTCACAGATGTGCTGGAGCCACTCCCTAATATCTTTTCTAACTTTAAGCACATATCAGGCCTAGCTATCAACAAAGCAAATTCAAATGCCTTCTTCTTTCACGAGGGCACCCGTCCAGATATGATCGGTTTTGGCCCGTATAATCTACCTGTGGCGCACCACACGTTTAAGTACTTAGGCATACAAATCTATAGGTCCCAGGCAGATATGCTTGATGGTAATCTCATAAGGGCAATAAGGGCGGTTCGATCTAAAGTGGCGTTCTGGACATCCCTGCCCCTATCGGCAATGGGCCGGGTAGCTATATCTAAAATGGTGGTACTCCCCCGCCTATTATACTATTTTGCCAACCTCCCAATAATAGTCCCACCACACATCTTTCGCACGCTGGACACCATACTTTTAGATCTGATATGGGAATCCGGTCGACGAAGGGTGAGCCTTAAAAAATTGCAACTAGAGCCGCATAAGGGGGGACTAGGAGTGCCAGATTTCAGAGCATACTATTATGCATGCCAGCTGCAGTGGCTGTCCTATTGGACCGCGGGTAGGGACCTGCAGGAAATAGGATACACAACACAGGACAAGAGTCGAGGGACACTGCACACACTACTATTACCAAAGAGCAAAATCCCCACGAATGCACCACCCTTGCTAAGAACAGCACTACAGTGCTGGAAAAAAGCGCTACAATACATGTCCCGCCTCATCCCATACGCTGATAACATCCCACTACTGGAGATACCAACACCTAGTGGAAGGCTTACGAAACGCCGGCTACAGGCCTGGGCTGATGTAGGAGTCGATACAGTAGGAGCACTGTTTAGCAATAAAATCCTCTTAGATCATGATAATTTCATACGTGTAACTGGGGCGCCAAACCATTCATATTTGACACATGCCATGGTACTGCACTACGTAAGGAAGCATTGGACCCCTCAGCGTGAGGAGCCTCCACCACATAAATTAGTTTGCGCACTATATTACATGGGCGAGGGAAGGCACCTTATCAAATGGTTCTATGTCAGTATCCGAGCCCACGCAGAAGTGACCCTCACCGATCTGAGAACCAAATGGTCAGGCGAACTGGGGCGGGAATTGTCTGATAAGGACTGGTCCGCTATACTAGAACATCCTAAACGGGTGACCCGTAATGCAAAATTTAAATTTATACAATGCATGGTTCTCCACAGGTCTTACCTAACACCACGCCATCTACAGCGGATGTTCCCAAACACACAACATTGCTGCCCCCAATGTAAGACGGAGGATGCGGATCTCATACACATGCTGTGGGTATGTCCACACCTCAGAGGGTTCTGGGTGGAAGTATGTCGCACCCTGGCGAAAACTACACCCTTGCATGTCGGGGACAATATTGAAGAGTACCTGTTAGGGTTACGTAAACGCACAGGCCCTCAGAAGGTGCAACTCCGATTCCTAGATCTCGCACTTATAATAGCAAAGCGATCCATCACTATGAGGTGGAAGTCAAAGAGACCCCCTGCGATACACACTTGGCACAGTGAGGTAGTGCGATGGAGCGGAGCTGAAAGTGCAGCTCTATAAGACGTGAGGAGGCCCGGGGCTTGCATAAAAACCCGATATCTATGGAGTGGGATGCTATGCTGGAGAACTTTAAAGCCATAGACCCAGACCCTCCTCCTGGCACCCCAACTACGCAGTAACACACATGTCCTGCCGCAGCACGCTAGGTTGCAACAGCGCTACTAGTCCCTACACGCGCCGGCAGAAGTTCAGCACATTACGCAAGCTCGTCTAGGAAGCCATTATTAAATCTGACTGTACTCATGAGGGGCCAGAACGAAGGAGGGAAGAGGGAGGGGGAGGAGGGGTAGCTGTTCTTAGTTGTTAATCTTGTTCACAATATGGACGCTTATAAAGTTAAAGCAATCTATTGCATATATATATTACTTCAAAAAATGGGAAAAAAGGTGGCAGTGTTACTAACATATACAATGACAACTTACTGTATACATTTGGATGCTGTAAATATAACAATGTAAGTAATATGGATGTTAAATTTTTGTAACTGATACATGCGGCATTGGAGAAAAACCAATAAAATATGTTTAAAAAAAAAACAAAACTGATTTGCATATGGCTGGGTCCAAACTGGGGTGGCATGGTGAGCAAAAGAACGATGGATTAAACCCAGATCCTTGTGACTGGGGGTGAATGTTTGCATTGTTCAGCATTCCGTCCATCATTTGTTTCTTTTTTAATTTGTCGCCCTAAGTGCGAAGGGTATGCCCAGACGTGGGCCCCGTGCTCACTGGGCCACTGTATTCAAGCTAGCCTGGCTAATGAGGGGTGATGCCCCAAAACCGGTCCCAGGATGCTTGTTTCTGGTACAGGGAGGACCAGGCTTGGCAGTTCGGGCTGGACTGTTCCCATGAGGAACAGGGTCAAGACTGATTTGCATATTGCTGGGCCGAAACTGGGGTGGCGTTGTGAGCAAAAGAATGATGGATTAAACCCAGATCCTTGTGACTGGTGGTGAATGTTTGTATTGTTCAGCATCCCGCCCATCATTTGTTCCTTTTTACTTTTAGAAGGTGGGCATTTCCTTGCTTAACCATCCTGTGTGCCTCTGCCACTTGTGTATTCACCATCTGGGTTCAGAGTGGTAGGAGCAGGGATGTGCATTCACACTAGACAGACACAAGGGGGGTTGAGGTGTGCCTTGCCTTTCCTGGGTGACTCATAGCCAGGCTGAATAGATCTGGCTGCAATTAGAGTAGAGGGGGGAGTTGCCACTTGCACCTGAATGGACTGTGGCTGCCTTTCACAAAGCTGTCTCCTTCTCCTGGAGTGAACCTGGCCTAAGCCAGGAAGAACTGGTTTATGTATGCCAGTGGAACTTTATTTGTGCCAACTTCAAAGTGAAATGTGTTATAAATATTGGGGCCCTGAACCCAGAACTTTAGAACTCTTTTGGCTCAAGAAACCTGCAAAGCAGAAGAGCTGGAAAAGCTGTGAGGAAAGACTACCACTTTGCTGAGTGCTTTGCGGTGTTGGCCTGCAGTGGCTACTTCTGTCTTTGGCAGTAAAACGACTGGACTGGACTTTCTGCATCCTATTTGCCTGAGTTTCTCCAAGGGATGAGGTAGAACTTGCCCCCTGTTCAAGTAGTCTCAGGAACAGCAAAGACTTCAAGTTTATCTGCTACCAGCACTGGGAACTGTGTGTTTTGTGATCCAACAGAAGAAAAAGCAACCCGACGCCGTCACCGATGCCACTGCCTGCACCATGACCTGTGACACCGCTCGTGGAGAAAACGGAGCGCCTCTCCATACTTCGCACCGCAGCCATGGTCTCACCGATGACAACTCTCCACGCTGACCTCGACGCCACTGCCTGCACCGTGGTTTGGGGGCACCGCTCATAAGTTACACGACACACCGCCCTGTCCCACACCGCAGCCTTGGCCCACCGACATCCTCACCATCGACTCCAGTTCATCAGCCGAAGACAGCGCTTCAGCAACGACGACACCGCTGCCCCACTTCGCACCGCAGCCCTGGTCTCACCGATGCCGCTATATTCTGTCTCAGAGCCTCTGCCTGCACAGCGACGTGAGGGCACCGCATTTCCCACCACTGCACTTCGCACCGCAGCCCCGATGCCCGCCGGTAAATTCGTGTACTTCAGCTTCTTAGTCATAAGATAAAACTGGACATCACAAGGTATAAAAACATCAATTGACAGAGAAGGCTGACAGGAGCACGAAATAGGTGTTAAAATGTCTCAGCAAACTACCACCACTCACAGTCGCTCCAATAACAGAGCAGTAACACTCAACAGGTAGCAAGTGGCATCCAGAACTCCTTAAAAACAGTCCTCTCAAGATTCCCAGGCCCACCTGTAAGTAGCTCATTCAGTTGATGTTTTTGCTGTTCCTTCTGGGGTGTGTAACACTTTGGTCCAGACTGCAGTGTTTAGCTGACAGCACTTTGCATGCTTACATCTAAAGACCCATATTTACAATCAGAAGTACAAAATTAGCAGTCCCAAAATTCAATGCGTTAGCTAAGAAGGTCAGGAAAAAGAGCACGGGTGGAGTCAAGTGACTCAAGGTGGTTCCCAAATAGAAATAGGTTAAACCATTTTTATCCCCTTCAATTAATGCTTGAAATTCCGACTAAAGAGCCTGAACATTTCCTTAAGCCAGCCTCAAATCAGCGATTGGAAAAACAAGCCAGCCACATTAACGTTTAAGTGCAAAACTCACCGCGAGTAGTCTTAAAGGCGTGTGCAGTGACCGACTGCCTGTTTAATCAACGTATTTTGTCAATGATTGTAATAAATCCCTGGTGTTTTACTAAGAAGAAAAAGGTTCCTGGCAGCTGGCGGCAGAGTAAACTTACAGCACCTGCTTTTCCTCCTTTTGTTCGGGTTTTAGAGCTTGCAGTATTACACTGCCGGGCTCAGTGAGGAGGGTGGAGGTGACCATGACTACAGGAGAGTGCCAAGTGCAGCTTGCTGCGCGTGTTCTTGTCATACTGCTGAACCAAGCGCTATGGACCCGAAGGAAGGACGTCTCCAGGACTAATGTGCCATACAGAAAGGCACCCTTCCTTAGATAAAAAAATAAAAACAAACTAATATTGATATTACAATCCAGTCGTGCCCCAAAAAGAAGCACTGCGTGGGTCCTCTTCTAAATAAATACATCCAACACCGTAAGATGCTAATGAGACAAGTAAAACACCTTTAAATCATTGACAGAGAAGAAAACAGCCCTCCGTGAAGTTCTCAGCCTGGGGCCGCGCAGTGGCACAGTTCATGAGAACGATCTTGGGGCCTTGATAATAAAGTTGTTTGTAAATAGCCATCTGCTTGTTCCTGATCAAGAGCCAAGGTAGCAGGGCGCAGCCCCGGGGGAGCTTTAATTGATACACGTGCAGGTCTCTTAGTAGGGGGCTCCCCACACAAGATAGCAGGGGCTCACTGGAGGGCTGGAGATGAAAAGAAAGACGCTTTCTTTAAAAAAGTGAATTTTAGACGGAGATGCAGGCGGCATGGCAGACACAGAGGCTAGCCATCACACAACCACCTCAAGGCTGAACTGAGAAGGAGCAGTGTTGCTTGGGAGAGGCCCCACCCCACAAGGCCGCTTTATTGGAGGCAAGCAGGGCTCAAAATTATAACAAGCTTTCGGCTCAGCCACACATACTAATTAAAACTATCAACGTAGCTAACAGCAACATCTAATCCATGCCCCCAAACCTAAATATTATTCCCCCTTTTTTTTTTGTAAATATTTATTGCGGATGTATACTTTGATGGTTGCAATAACCGAATAAAGTTATACATATATATTCTCCCTTTACTGCTCTACAGTTCCCTCCCCCTTTTTGTATTCCTTACCCTGACCTGTTTTCATCTAAAAACTCCACTCTTTGTCATTGGATTTCCACCGATTTCCTTTTCCACCTGCCTACATTAGACACTGGGACATATGTACAAGGACTGGCGATAACTATCGCTAACGCTAGTTAGCAGCAGTTTTTTCATCGCCGCTTACCGCTGAAAACTATCGCCATGTCAGTGGCGTATTTACAAGCCGTCGCTACATGGCGATAGTATCAGGGATCAGCGGTGAAAACTGCCGCTAACATTAGCGCGATGGCCATTGAAATTCCGGCGTTAGTGGGCGAAAACTACCGATAGGCCCATTAGCGGCAAAAAAAACTCACGTTAGTCAGCCGAACGTCAGTTTTTTTTGCCTCTAATGCAAAAAAATAGCCTATCTGCAACCTCCAATAGAAAATAGGCATTAAAACCAAAAAAATGCTGAATGTAGCAGCCAGGGCCAAGTGCAGCACACATCAACAACCCCTGCAAGCCACCCAACATCCAGGATGACGAGGATGAGAGCCTGGATGCCTCGCTGGACCTGCGTCTGGAGCCTGGATGCCTCGCTGGACCTGCGTCTGGAGCCTGGATGCCTCGCTGGACCTGGGTCTGGAGACTGGATGCCTCGCTGGACCTACATCTGGAGCCTGGATGCCTCGCTGGACCTACGCCTGGAGCCTGGAGTGGGATGCGGAGGAGCTGTGGAGTCGATGAGCAGTGGCGGTAGACATTGAGGCGCGACGATCACCCGTACCTGGTGGTGAAGTCTGGCAGGTCGCATGGAGACACGTTGCTGACCTGTGTGAGAAGACCGCCTTGAGCCCCTTGGAGCTGTTAATGGTAGAGGCGCTCCTGTGCACCAACGTAGGGAGGTCTGCATCGAATACTACGATCCACCACTACACCGGGGTGCACGGAGGGGATTACCAACGGTGGGTGCCGCCTCTCTGCATCACAGGCCGGATGATGTTGGGCTGGTCGGACGCTGTGGAGAGTGAGGCCCCTGAGCTGTGCCGAACTTGTGTGGCGGGAGCGCTACAACTTCACGCCTAACGGGGCCCTGCTGCATCAGCTGCATCGGGAGGTTCACCAGCGGACTACCCAGACTTGTGAAATCACACCTGGCTGAGGCTCCTGCTGGCTGAGTCACAGATTTGGAGAGAGTGCAGCGGATTGCGCCACAGTGTTAATGTCCAGGTAAGGAGAAGGTGGGACGCGTAGTGGAGGAGGCCTGGGGGTCAAGTCGCCCAGGCCTAGCACACGTAGATGACGCACCCCCAGTGGCGGCTCATCCGCTATGGCGGAAGAGCGTCGCCCCACTGCTTTCAAGCAGTGCAGAAGAGGAACAACCATCACATGATGATAACTTACTGATGTAATCGTGCTATGTTTCCTTTGCGGGTGGGAGGGTGGGTAGGACTGCTCCAAGCACGGAGCAGGGCATGGGCGGATTAGCATGCCCACTCAAGTGCGCAGTGACTGTTTGGTCGGCCCGCTCAGGCCGCACAAAGCAGTCATGCGCACTGTCCTGTTCGCAATGCAGGCTGCATTACAGCCTGCATAGAGAACATACCCACACCTCCAGCCCCTGGCTGAACGCCTCGTCCCGGCGCCAATGACCAATCCCAATGCCGCATTGTAGCGTTGTGATTGGCTTAGGGGAGGGAGCCTGGCTGCCTACTTCCTGTTCCTGGAAGCAGACTCAGGAGAGCAGGAGTAACGAAGACACGGGACCCGGCCTCGAGGTAAGATTTCTCCCATTTAAATATTTACAACACCAGCTCACACACACACCCCTGTGTCCACACCCCATCCAGTGTTCTTTCCGGCGTTTCCCACCTCCCAGCTGTCCAGTCCCCCCCGCAGCACTTCCCAATGGGGGCCGCTGTGCGGCCAGGGGCAGCGGGCTTACCACTAGTGTGCCAAAGGTATATATGGAGTTACGACGCATACCATTATATCGCATTCCATTACAATGCATACTAATAATAGGCATATTGCAACTGTAGGGAAGGTGTTGGATTGCGGAGATGTAAACATTACTATTCCCACTTCAGTGAGTGCAACCCTAAAACTGACCCTTGCACCCCAAAGCAAACCCTGACCCCTAAAATTCATCTTTGAGCCCCCAAAAGACACCCTAAAAATCATATGTGACCCAAATGCACACCCCAATTTTCATATATGACCCAAATGCACACCCCAATTTTCATATGTGACCCAAATGCACACCTCAATTTTCATATTTGGCCCAAATGCACACCCCAATTTTCATAATTGACCTCTAAACACACCCCAAATTTCAAATTTTACCCCATAATACACCCCAAATTTCCTCTTCGACACCCGAAACCCATACCCACCCTAAAACTTAAAAATACCCCATTACTGACCTCACAATGCGTTGTAATGGAATGCCATGTAAAGGCACCTGCGTTGTTGGAGTTGCGTTGTAAAGGCATTACGGTGTAATGCCTGCGTTGTAATGGACGTTTCCCATGCCAAAGGCAAGCCATAGGCAAGCCCGTCTGCATCCGTCTGCCCCTGGACCGCGCTCAGCACGAAGGACCCTTCCTCTCAGACACTCCACCGCTACAATGCCAGCACCCTCCTCGCCATCAACCCTGGACGTCACATCGCCTGCCAGGACCAACCGCTGCTCCGGACCGGACATCGCCATCGCCATTGCCATCGCCATCACTGACGGCTATAAATCACCCGCAAGGACCACCCCGACCGCCCAGGAGGAGGCATTGCCATCACCTACAGAAGCACACTCCGACTGACCACGCACTTTAATAACCCAACGGTGACCATGGAACACCTCAACTTCCAGATCCGGACCAACCCCATCCTCTGCGGCACCCTCATCTGCAGGCCCCCCGGGTCATGGACCCCCATTCTCCGATACAATTGTAGAGCTCATTGCACCCCAGGCTCTCCCATCCACCGACGACATCCTACTCGGTGGACTCAAGTTCCACCTGGACAACCCCAGTGACCAGAACACCACCCCCTCCTGGGGAAGCTCCCCAACATCAGACTCAAGCAGCTAGTCACCGCAGCAAGCCACATAGCAGGACACATGGTCAAGCATGTCTCCTCCGCCAGCGGGAACTTCAACTACAGCCACACCACCGGACTCTCCTGGACCGACCATCATTGTATACATCACGTCTTCACCATGCCCACCGTACACCACCGCCATCATCGCCCCCCTCGCAGCTGGATCAAGGCCACCGAAGAAAGTCTCGTCAACTCCCTCAGCACCACCACTCCGCCAACACTTACAGACGATGACACCGCAGCGCGCAACCGCCACTGATGGATCTCCAACTGCGCCGACACCCTGGCACCCCTCAAGAACAGACCAGGCAACATCTAGCACCACATTGCGCCGTACTTGCAAAGTGACGCATGTAGGAATATGCGTGACCTTGTGAAGCCCGGTGCCACATCATACCTGCATCAGGTATGATGTATGCAGGGTGTGCGTTCCCACGCAACAAGGCCTCATAGGAGTGGCACACTGAAATCCATCAGATTTCACTGCGACAATTGTAGGACGGCACTGCAGCAGTACCTTACTCCTGCCTGATGGCAGTCGTAAGGGTGACGCAGTGCCACAGGGATAGGCTGGCCCATGCATTGCTGGAGTTGCGTCATGCTTGTGACACAACTGCAGCAATGCGTGACTTTAGCGCTGACGGATACGTCAGGATTCCAGACGTATCTGTCATTACTTGCAACATGAAGCGCTGTCTAGTGAATCCAGCGCATCCATGGTGTCGCAAGAAGGGCGTAGTGAAAAGTGTCGCAACGCTGTCTTGTCGCAGCGCTGCAACACTTTTCATGACTGAGGCTCAGGAATGCGCACTATCTTATTGATGGTGCGCATTCCCGCCCTGTAGTTTTGTCGCAGGGCAGCACAACAACATTGCTTGCAGCGCGGTCCAGCACCAAAAAATGCTGAAATGAGGCCCCAAGTGTTATCTCCATTTTTAAGACCAGCTATTTTCTGGTCTTAAAAAACTGCCTCTAACTGTAGTTAGAGGCAGTTTTTTTGGTCTTCCACACTTAAAGAATTCCCTTGTAAATATCGCAAAGTGGGATTAGCGGGCATTTTTGCACGGGAACGCCTCCCTTGCATGTCATTATCGCTAACAGAAGTGGCGATCTTTAAAATGGACGTTTTCGCCGGAAAACTGCCGCTAACAGAGGTTAGCGACAGCTTGTACATACAGCGATAAAAATATCGCTGCAAAACCGTCAGAAAAGTGCCGCTAAAGCGGTGTTAACTCCTTGTACATATGCCCCACAGTTTGCTCTGTATGCCTTCTCTCTCAATCTTCCCATCTCCCCCCCACACTTATCCTTAAATCTCTCTTTCCTCCTGCTCCAGTGACAACTTCTGATATACACACTCAAAATCATGCCCCTGCCCTGTCTGCATCCAATGTAGCCTCACAACTTGTACCAGGGTGGGTGGTGGACTCTGAATTGATTGAAACAATCCCCTCATGCATGCTCAGTTGGTTCAGTGATGCAGGGCTCAACAGCCATCAACATCTCCTGCTAAGTGCCCTTCCCGGGCCCCTCCAAAGACACTTCAGTGAGAGGCCGGTATCCTTCACCTCCACGCAGGTCCCACCTTTGGAGAGAGGCATCTCCTCAGGATTACTGTTTGAGAAAAAGGCTACTTTATTGGAGGCAAGCAGAGCTCACAGTAATTTCTTCTTGCTTCTGCTCCATCATCAATCATCCTCCCACATGTGCCTCTTCTCCTAACCATCTCTCCCCTTTCCTTATTCTGAGCACTCTTTCTATTAGAGGCAATCTTCTTCCCAAGCTTACTGAGTTCCTCTCTTCCCCACCAGTCCTTTAGCAACTCGAGTGTGGTGCAAACACCTGGTGCTAAAAATTTGCGCAAGCGGCGCGACCTAACATACTTTGCCGCTTGCAGAACTCTGCGTAGTGCGGGGGTGTTTTGGGTCACTTTGCAGAGTTCCACTTAGCGGAACTTCGCAAATTCTGCCCCGGCCAACACTTAACTCATTAATGTTCCGCAAAGAAACTGGAGTAAATGCATTGAATGGTTTCTGTTGGAAATGGCCCTTTCTACAGGGTTACCCCCAATTTTTTTGCTTTCTTCCTCTTGTTTTTGCTGAATTGTTTTTTGTTGTCTTTAAGACTCTGTGCACTTTACCACTGCTAACCAGTGCTAAAGTGTCCGTGCTCTTTCCTTAAACCGTGGTAACACTAGCTTATCCACAATTAGCATATTTAATTTACAAATAAGTCCCCTGTAAAGTGCACTTACATGTGCCCAGGGCCTGTAAATTAAATGCTACTGGTGGACCTGCAGCACTGGCTGTGCTGCCCACTAAAGTAGCCCTTTAAACATATCTCAGGCCTGCCATTGCGGAGCCTGTGCATGCAGTTTTAAACAGCCATGTCGACTTGGCAAGTTAAACCTCTTTCCAGGGCAAAACCTCCTTTTTAATACATATAAGCCACCCCTAAGGTAGGCCCTGGACAGCCCAAGGGCAGAGTGCAGTGTATTTAAAAAGTTAACACAAGGAGATGATGGACGGAGCGCTGAAACTTTTCAGACAGTCTCCCCCAGTCACAGATCTGGGTTAAATCCATCATCGTTCTTTAGCTCACTTCGCCAACCCAGTTCAGGCACAGCTATATGCAAATCAGTCTTGACCCTGTGCCTCATGGGAACAGTCCAGCCCGAACTGCCAAGCCATGTCTTCCCTGGACCGGAAACAAGCATCATGGGACCGGTTTCGGGCTAACAGCCCTCATCAGCCAGGCTAGCTTGAATCCAGTGGCAAAGTGAGCAAGGGACCCATGTCTGGGCACACCCTGCCAATTTAGGGTGAACAAAGCAAACACAAGGAGATGATGGATGGAGCGCTGAAACTTTTCAGACACTCACCCCCAGTCACAGATCTGGGTTGAATCCATCATCGTTCTTTAGCTCACTTCACCACCCCAGTTCAGACACAGTTCTATGCAAATCAGTCTTGACCCTGTGCCTCATGTGAACACTCCAGCCCGAACTGCCAAGCCATGTCTTCCCTGGACAGGAAACAAGCATCCTGGCACCGGTTTTGGGCTAACAGCCCTCAACAGCCAGGCTAGCTTGAATCCAGTGGCAAAGTGAGAAAGGGACCCACGTCTGGGAATACCCTGCCAACTTAGGGCGAACAAAGCAAACACAAGGAGATGATGGACGGAGCGCTGAAACATTTCAGACACTCACCCCCAGTCACAGATCTGGGTTGAAATCATCATCGTACTTTAGCTCACTTCGCCACCCCAGTTCAGACGCAGCTATATGCAAATCAGTCTTGACCATGTGCCTCATGGGAACAGTCCAGCCCGAATTGCCAAGCCATGTCTTCCCTGGACCGGAAACAAGCATCCTGGGACCGGTTTCGGGCTAACAGCCCTCATCAGCCAGGCTAGCTTGAGTCCAGTGGCAAAGTGAGAAAGGGACCTACAGCTGGGAATACACTGCCAACTTAGGGCGAACAAAGCAAACACAAGGAGATGATGGATTGAGTGCTGAAACCTTTCACACACCTACCCCCAGTCACAGATCTGGGTTGAAATCATCATCGTTCTTTAGCTTACTTTGCCACCCCAGTTCAGACACAGCTATATGCAAATCAGTCTTAACCCTGTGCCTCATGGGAACAGTCCAGCCCGAACTGCCAAGCCATGTCTTCCCTGGACCGGAAACAAGCATCCTGGGACCGGTTTCGGGCTACCAGCCCTTATCAGCCAGGCTAGCTTGAGTCCAGTGGCAAAGTGAGAAAGGGACCCACGTCTGGGAATACACCGCCAACTTAGGGCGAACAAAGCAAACACAAGTAGCTGTGTCTGAACTGGGGTGGCGGAGTGAGCTAAAGAACGATGATGATTTCAACCCAGATCTGTGACTGGGGGTGAGTGTCTGAAAAGTTTCAGCGCTCCGTCCATCATTTCCTTCTGTTTGCTTTGTTTGCCCTAAGTTGGCAGGGTATGCCCAGACATGGGTCCCTTGCTCACTTTGCCACTGGATTCAAGCTAGCCTGGCTGATGAGGGCTGTTAGCCCGAAACCGGTCCCAGTGTATTGTTTCCGGTCCAGGGAAGGCATAGCTTGGCAGTTCGGACTGGACTTTTCCCATGAAGCACAGGGTCAAGACTGATTTGCATATAGCTGGGTCTGAAGTGAACTGAGGTGGCAAATGAGCTAAAGAATGATGATGGATTCAACCCAGATCTGTGACTGGGGGTGAGTCTGTAAAGTTTCAGTGCTCTGTCCATGATCTCCTTGTGTTTGCTTTGTTCGTCCTAAGTTGGCAGGGTATGCCCAGATGTGGGCCCCTTGCTCACTTTGCAACTGGATTCCAGCTAGCCTGGCTGATGAAGGGTGTTACCTAGAAACCGGTCCCAGGATGCTTGTGATAGAGCGCAGTGATATTCTGAAAATTATATGGGTACATTATATTCATGATTAGTCCGTACCCGCATATATTGTTATGTGTGTTAATCTTAGTTAGAACCTGTGTTGTAATAATCAGTGGTAAATGAAATGTTAGGATGAGTTGTGCCATTCAAGAAACGTAAAATGGCATTTAGAGGGAATTATGTAACTTTCGATGTTCATTGCAAATGCTTAATGAAGTAGTTTATATGAAATGTAATGCAGTAGATTTAAACGTGCATCATGTTGAAGTTGCACACGTATAGGTGATTAATTGTGTTTAAATGTGGTGAAATGTAGTGCTTACAGATGTAACATTTTAAATGTGTGTTTAATTTGATGTCAAAGGCCTAGATGGAGTATTTACTCCTTCGTGCTAAGAAAGGCCTATTCGTTTTCCTTATGTTAGCTGGTTTATGTAGGCCCGAAATGCATTTTCCCCTGGTGAGGCTCTCATTTGGAGGTAGTCAGCGAAATTCATGTGCGTGCAAGGTTGTTCTGTTCTCATGTTTCCGTTGCAGGTGCAAGGACATCGTCCTCGTTAGTTAGAATAACGCGGTTTCGATTGGTTCGTAGGATGGACTTTGTATTAGTGCCTTTGTATTTTTACAACCTCGTCCTGAGGTGCTTGTATGTTCAGTTATTTTTGGTTTTGTAATAAACCCCTAAAATTTGGAATTTGGAGTCAGTGATCTTTCCCGAGCTTTACTTAAATTGATTCATGCCAGTTTGGAACGAATGTATTGCTTCTCCCCTTTACACTTCTCAGCAGGTAATAAAGGTCCAGTCGACCGAGGGTTCCTAGTAACTTTTACAGTGGAATCCGGCTTTATCAGTTGGTAGCGAGAGTATGGTTACCTCTGTAGTAAGGGGAGACATAGAGAAGGGTAGTCATTGAGTCCCCATAGAGCCCAAGTGATGGTTATCCAGTGGATTGTGAGCGGAGGACGACGGCGTTTGATGGAAACCGACAGCGAGTGACGGTGTGGCGTAAACGGCAGTTTGTGGTGGAGTGAGTATGAACAGGGATGCATGTCTGTTAGATTGCGGTGTTGTTTTGATTGGGTGATGTCTTGCGGAGTTGGAATGAGAGTTGAGTGATTGTGGTTTTGGAACGAACGCGTGCGGTCTATGAGATTTGATTTATTGATATCCCGGGATAAGAGATTGTGGTGTAGAAGACACCCAGAGTTGAAATTGTCTGACCAGAGATTGTGGGAGTCATGAGACGTCGTTGACTAACCCACTGGTGATAGGGAAACGTGTGTGTGAGTGCGTGAGTAATCAACGCAGGTCGTGGGTTACTGCATGTGGAACATCGAGTGATTGGATCCTATCGATTAAGTACATGACTGTCCGGCCGTTCGTGGGCAGATAGTCTGGGGCAATTGTCCGGTCGTTTCGTGGACAGACTCTTGGGGCAGTCTTAGAGGTAGACCAGAGGGGACCGTTTGTAGAGGCGGATGTTGACGGTCATCCCACCACCTTTTTGGTTGATACTGGTGCTACCCGTTCTACTGTGAGATCTGCAGTAGTTCCCAACCTACCCCTCTCGGGACAATCAATCCAAGTAGTAGGAGTGGCGAATAAGAAGATGACTAACCCATTGACCGAGCCGATTCCTGTGAGAATAGGAACTTTACGAGATCGACACCAGTTTGTGGTGTGCGACTCAAGTCCTGTCTGTTTGCTAGGACGTGATCTTTTGTGCAAGCTGAATTGTACCATCTATTGCACCCCCAAGGGAGTGGAATTACAGACAAATGATGATGATGCCACCTTCAAGGTTGCAAATCAGCATTTGTGCATAGATATGTACCCTATGTTAACAGTGGAAGAGCTTCCACTTGACCTAAGAGACTCTGTTTCAATGGATGTGTGGGATTTTACAGGAGAAGAGATTGGATTGATCAGAGGTGTTGAGCCAGTTAAGATCCAGGTTAAGCAAAATGTTGAGTTTCCGAGAACGCCCCAGTATAATCTATCACCTGAGACGATCGTAGGGATTAAACCTGTAATCGATTCCATGATTCAGCAGGGAATTCTGAAGGAGATAATGGGCAGTCCATGCAACTCACCCATTATGGGATTACAGAAACCAAGTGGGAAATTCAGAATCGTGCAAGACCTGCGAAAGGTCAACGCGATTGTGGTTCCATGTTGTCCAGTGGTACCGAATCCATCAGTGATACTATTCCAGATTCCATGTGAAGCCGAGTGGTTTACAGTGATTGACTTGTGCCAAGCATTCTTTTCGATACCCTTGCACGAGGAGAGCCAATTTTTGTTTGCTTTCCGGATGGAAGACCATGTGTTAACGTGGTGTCGTATCCCTCAAGGGTATACAGAGAGTCCATCAATCTTTAATCAGATCTTGAAAAAGAATCTCGAGAGTCTTGTACTGCCACAGAATTCTGTTCTCGTGCAGTACATTGACGATCTCCTCATTGCGTCCGAAACGGAAGATGCTTGCAGGATCGATACGATTGCCTTACTGAATCATTTAGGGGAGAATGGACACAAGGTGTCCCCAAACAAGTTACAGTACTGTCTGAGTGAGGTTCAGTACTTGGGTCATCAGATTGAGAAAGGCAAGAGAAAGGTGTCACCAGATCGAATTGAGGCGATAATGAACATGACTGTGCCTACCACTCAGAAGGAAGTCAGAATGGTCTTGGGAATGGTTGGTTACTGTCGCCAATGGATTCCCAATTTCTCACTGAAGGCGAAGCCTTTGCAGAGGCTGACGCATAAGGATGTGAGTGATCCGGTACCATGGAACCATGACTGTCTGATTGCGTTCTTGGAGTTGAGAGAGGGCCTATGTCATGCTCCGGCTCTGGGAATGCCTGACTACAACAAGCCCTTTTCATTGTTCTGTTATGATCGAGAAGGTTGCGCATTGTCAGTCCTGACTCAGAGTCATGGAGGTGTCCGTAGACCAGTTGCCTACTTTTCAGCTACTTTAGATCCAGTAGCTTCAGCGTTGCCCGGATGTCTCAAATCCGTTGCTGCAACAGGTGTCAGCATTGAAAGGTGTGAAAGCATTGTTATGGGTCACCCACTAACTGTATATGTTCCGCATTCTGTTGAGCTTTTGATGACAAGGACTAAAACACAGCACCTGACAAACAATAGACTCACACGCTACGAGCAAGTCATACTTGCCGCGGAGAATGTGACTCTGAAAAGATGTTCTGTTTTAAATCCTGCTACATTGATGCCATTACCAAATGTAGATGATGAAGATCGTGAAGACCATGACTGTCTTGATGTGACTGAACTTTGCACCAAACCGAGACCTGACATTGTTGATGAACCTCTGTCTGACCCTGATGAAATTTTCTTTGTCGATGGCTCATGTCTAAGAGACAATGTGGGTCATTTGAGAGCAGTGTTTGCTGTATGTACCATTACTGGAGTGGTTGAAGATGCTTGCTTAGAAGGAGTATACTCCGCACAAGTGGCCGAAATCATTGCTTTGACTCGTGCCTGTTTGGCAGCTGATCAGATCCGAATCACCATCTACACCAACAGCCAGTATGGGTTTGGTGTGGTTCATGATTTCGGGCAGCTATGGTCGCAGAGGGGTTTCCTGACATCATCTGGATCTCCAATAAGGAATGGAGAATATGTGAGACAACTGTTGGAAGCGTTGCAACGTCCTAGGGAAATAGCAGTGGTAAAGTGCGCTGCACATGGGAGGGGGACGGATTTTGTCTCTATTGGGAATAAGTACGCAGATGAAATTGCACGTTTTTGCGCTGAACAAGGGTGTATATTTACTGGAGATTACACTGGAGAGAGCCAAGAAAGAACCGAGCTCAGCATGATGTTAGCCATGGCAGACACTTGGGAGGAACTCAAGAGCCTGCAGAAAGGAGCTTCAGATCAGGAAAGAGATGTATGGATCAGATCAAGATGTGAGAAGGGGGATGTTGGCATTTGGGTTTCAAGTGATGGTCGAGCAGTGTTACCAGATGACCTATTGAGCCCGATGGCAAGGCAGATTCATGGTGCTGTACATCTAGGAAGAGATGCGATGGTGCGAGTGTTCAGACAAACGTGGTACAATCCACGGTTTTGTGCGTTTGCTGAAGCAGTGTGTCATAGGTGTGTTACCTGTCAACAAATGAATGCTGGGAAGAAAACTGTAGTTGCACTGAGTCACATTGGGAGGTCCTTTCAATAGGATACAGCTTGACTTTATTGAAATGCCTAGGTGCAACGGATTGAGGTACATTCTAGTGGTGGTGTGTGTTTTTTCACGGTGGGTGGAAGCTTACCCAACACGAAGGTGTGACACCCTTACAGTAGCGAAGCTATTATTGAGGGAGTTGATCCCTAGGTTTGGTTTTCCAACTTCGTTGGAGTCGGATAGAGGAACACACTTCCACAGCGAGATAATGAAACTGCTTTGCGCTGCTTTAAATGTTGATCAGAGACTCCATTGTAGCTATCAACCAGAGGCTTCTGGGATAGTGGAGCAGATTAATGGAACTTTGAAAGCACGGATGGCAAAAGTGTGTTCGTCTACCTCTCTGAAGTGCCTGATGCGTTGCCTCTGGTGCTGATGAGTGTTCGCAGTGTCCCAGATAGGAGGACCGGTCTTTCCCCGCATGAGATCCTTATGGGTAGGGCGATGCTATTGCCAGCAGTACCATTCTCAGCCTTGATAAACATCACTGATGACTTAATCCTTGATTACTGCAAAGGACTAGCTGATGTGGTCCATTCTATGTCTCAGCAGGTGGAAGCTGCTGCTGTTCCGGCTTCAAGAGATCTCTGCCACGACCTGTGCCCGGGGGACTGAGTGCTTGTCCGCAAGCACGTGAGGAAGAGCTGTTTGGATGCTCGGTGGCGAGGCCCCTACCAGGTGATACTGGTAACGAACACAGCGGTGAAGTGTGGAGGGTTGCCGAACTGGATACATGCTTCCCACACCCGCTGAGTTTCAGAACCCTTGGAAGAAACAGCTCCTCTCGAGAATGAAAATCCAGCTGTGGCGGCAGGCCCACGAGAGAGGGCAAGCCAAGCTGTGAGGGTTGCTGACGAAGCTGGTTGCTCACCAGACCAGGCTGACGAGGGTTATGCTACACACAACCCAGGTATTGACTCTGAGGAAGAAGGTAACGTTGCGGGTGATATAGAGTCAGACTCAGCCGAAGGAAGTGGTGGGCAGAGGGTTCGAGAGAAAAGCAAAAGGGCCAACCGAACAGAAGAATCGTGGCCTGAGAGACAGAGAAGGCTGAATCTAAGATTGGCCCCTGAAAGAGATCTTGCCCCTGTGTCCGAGACATCTGAATCAGAAGTGAGTGAAGAAGAACAAGACCAAGGAGGCCTGAGAAGGTCGAGAAGGACAAGAGTGCCTTGCCAGAGATACGCTGCCCCGGAGTGGACTTACATAGTAACTGATGCCGGGAGTAGTGAGTTCCGGGAGGCTGAGGTCCGTGCGAGTGATCAGCAGGAATCCTCTACTGAAAATTGATGTGGGACTGATAGTTCCAGGACTTGAAGTTGAAGGAGTGTTGACAATCGCTGTCCCAAAACCTCCAGCTTTGAGCAGGGTGCGAATTCTGATATTGCATAAATTAGTTTTCCCAACGTTTGGATTTGAAGCATCACCTCATGAAATGGTAGATGTTCGTCTTGAAATTTTGCAACATGTTCTAGCTGCGATTGGATCTGAACTTATCGTAGATTGCGAATGAACTGTGATCTGTAAATAAGGATTTTCAAGAAGATAACCTAGGCCCGAGTGGAAGAAGAATAAAATTAGGGGTTTTTTTTCAGTAGAAGAAGAAAGAGGGCTAGGGAAGTCTTTTTGGACTGTATAAATAAATCTAGAAGAACTGAGCTTTGCATGAATTTCGAGGATTTCAATGAACTTTGTTTGAACTTTTGAGCAGTAATTTGAGGTGAAAAGCAGAGACCTTTGTGTATCCTCTTATTTGAACTGCTGTGACAAGAGAAGATGGAGTCTGGAAATCCGAACCGTAGGTCCAAGTGTGTGATAGGTGCTTCCATAGTGGGAGTGATAGTTTTAATAGTCGTAGTTATTGTAGTGTCAGTTATTGTTCCACATGAGGCAGAAGTCGTAGAGGTGAAAGGGACACCTACACCCAGTACTTCTAGCAAGAAGGAGGATACCATAGGAGCTGAAAAGGCTATGCTAGATCAGAATAGTCGTAGATTGCATGTAGATGTGTCTAGAGGTGATTTTAAGCTTAATGCGTATGCCAAGCTGCTATATGAGTATGTTGAGACGATGGATGTGAGAGATTGTTATGTGTGTATGCAATTGCCTGCATCAGTGGATGAGGGCATTAGATAGCATCATCTTCCGTTGACTTATGGGATTTCATGTAGTTTGTTGCTTAGCATGTTTTATGGGAGAGGTCATTATGAATACTTCTTTTCCAATTATGATGCGGTGCTTTCAGAGGTTCCGGCATACAAGCACGTGAACAAGTACGATTATTATAAGCAGTAGGATAGGATTGGGAAGTATTTCATACCGACTACAACGTTAGATACCGCTTATGCACATAGACATAATTTGACATGTTCACTAACAGAGATAGAAAAGAAGTTTGTAGATCAAGTGGAGGATAGGAATAGACATCTAACACAAACACGTGACACTGGAGAAAGTCCATTAGATTGGACAAAGGTGGAGATGGCTCACAGAGCGAAAAGGAGCTATGGCCCTATAGCATTAGATCTAGTGGAAAAAGGGAAGTTGTGTGTGAAACGTGTCCAGACCTATTATGATAAGGTTTATGTGGGACAGAGTGCGTGTGATCACGTTTTCACCATGGAAGAGTCAGCAAAGAACTTTTTGCAGGGTCCGGTACAAGTGGTGCCAACAGTATACTTCGTATGTGGGAAAAACGCTTATGTGAGATTGCCTGCCAATTGGTACGGCACTTGTTACCTGGCAGCTGTTTTCCCCAAGATTTATCATGTAGACGAGCTAGAACTCCTGGAAGGAGGAATGCATTCTAGAGTAAGGAGAGAGGCAAGTGCAGGAGGAGTGATTGGAGATATTTTTGGAGCCGTCATACCAAGTTTGGGAGTGATTTTGAATGATGTGAAGATTAGAAAGCTGGCGACTGTTGTGGACAAGTTGTCGACGAATACAGCTAAATCGCTATTGCTTGTTGATGGAGAGATGTTGTCGATAAGGGAGAAGGTGATGCAGAACCGTCTTGCTTTGGATGTCTTATTGGCAAAAGAGGGCGGAGTCTGTAAAATGCTGAAGGTGCAAGAGTGCTGTACTTATATACCAGATAATAGTAAAGATCTGAAGAAGTATATAAGTAACATCACTGAGATTCATCATGAGATCCAGGATCTGACTGAAGAGGGAGTTTGGGCAAAAGTTGGTAAAGGGTTTGGTAGAATGGGAAGTTGGTTTGCGAGCCTGGGAAAAGGTATTCTTGGTTACATTCTGAGACCTATCATTATAATCGTGGTCTGTGTGGTTTGTCTGTGGGGTTTTGTGAGGGCTTATCAGTGGTACAGGGCGAATCCAGTCGAAAGATCCCTTAGGGAGAGAGAGGTAAGGATGGCTAGACTGCAGGACAGTCACTATGAGAATATCAAGAATTTGGAAAGGTTCCGACAGGGAAAAGTGGCTACAAGCTCTGTTTAGGTCGGTTCTTTCTCCAGGGAGTTGTGATTTTGTTGATGACACTAGTCATCAGAGGGGGGAACTGATAGAGCGCAGTGATATTCTGAAAATTGTAGGGGTACATTATATTCATGATTAGTCCGTACCCGCATATATTGTTATGTGTGTTAATCTTAGTTAGAACCTGTGTTGTAATAATCAGTGGTAAATGAAATGTTAGGATGAGTTGTGCCATTCAAGAAACGTAAAATGACATTTATAGGGAATTATGTAATTTTCGATGTTCATTGCAAATGCTTAATGAAGTAGTTTATATGTAATGTAATGCAGTAGATTTAAACGTGCATTATGTTGAAGTTGCACACGTATAGGTGATTCATTGTGTTTAAATGTGGTGAAATGTAGTGCTTACAGATGTAACATTTTAAATGTGTGTTTAATTTGATGTCAAAGGCCTAGATGGAGTATTTACTCCTTCGTGCTAAGAAAGGCCTATTCGTTTTCCTTATGTTAGCTGGTTTAAGTAGGCCTGAAATGCATTTTCCCCTGGTGAGGCTCTCATTTGGAGGTAGTCAGCGAAATTCATGTGCGTGCAAGATTGTTCTGTTCTCATGTTTCCGTTGCAGGTGCAAGGACATCGTCCTCGTTAGTTAGAATAATGCTTTTGTTTTAGGAGTTAGGTAGGGAGGAGACCTGTTACAAAATATACAGGAATGCCGTTTATTGGGAGCTGATGTTTTCTTTCGCTGAAGAAGCCTGAGACCCAAGGACACACTAACCGTCGCTGGACCGAGTACAAGTTTTGGTAGAAAATTACCTACGAGAGGTGCCTGGCCAGAGGAGGTGTTTCAGGGGCGTGTTTATCAATTGTGCATTTTGTATTAGGGACAGTGCCCCAAGGGATTAGTTAGCAGAGAGCCGTTAGAGGGTAGAAGGAAGGGATCGATTCTTAGAATGAAGATTAGACTGACTTTTACAACGTGAGTGTACTTCTTAGGAAGTCTTCACAAGCTGACATCTTTTCTTGATCTTGCTTGGGAAATTGTTAAGTAGGGATGCCCCTTTAGGATAGTGTAGGGATAGATTAATGGATTTGCTTTACAGCCACTAATGAAGACTAATATAGATGTTGGTGCAGTTATTGCCTGTTTAGTATTTTTGGAATTGCTTATTCTCTTTATGTTGTATCGGATTCGATTGGTTCGTAGTATGGACTTTGTATTAGTGCCTTTGTATTTTTACAACCTCGTCCTGAGGTGCTTGTATGTTCAGTTATTTTTGGTTTTGTAATAAATCCCTAAAATTTGGTATTCGGAGTCAGTGATCTTTCCCGAGCTTTACTTAAATTGATTCATGCCAGTTTGGAACGATTGTATTGTTTCTCCCCTTTACACTTCTCAGCAGATAATAAAGGTCCAGTCGTCCGAGGGTTCCTAGTAACTTTTACAGTGGAATCCGGCTTTATCACTTGTTTCGGGTTCAGGGAAGACCTGGCTTGGCAGTTCCTGCTGGACTGTTCCCATGAGGCACAGGGTCAAGACTGATTTGCATATAGCTGGGTCTGAATTGAGGTGGCGAAGTGAGCTAAAGAATGATGATGGATTCAACCCAGATCTGTGACTGGGGGTGAGTGTCTCAAAAGTTTCAGCGCTCCGTCCATCATCTCCTTGTGTTTGCTTTATTTAAAAAGTTAGACATGTACTGTTAGGTTTTACATGTCCTAGTAGTGAAAAACTCTAAAAGTCATTTTTTACTCCTGCGAGGCCTAAATCTGTCATAGGATAACATTGGGATTATCTTATTATATTTTATATGAGTGATTTCCTAATGGGAAGATATACCTGATTCAGTTTGACGTCTCTGGAATCACAATTTAAAATCACAACCTATTGTAAAGTTGGATTTTAAATTGCAATTCTGAGAATGCTACTTTTAGAAAGTTGGCACCTTCTTACTTTAGCCATTTGGTGCATACTGCCTGTTTCTGATTGCATGTCTGGGGTAGTTGACAGTTGGGCTTTGTGTATTCCTTCTAGAGAGCCACACACAGTGGGTGCTTAGCGGTGACCTGATGAACCATCCTTGCAGGGTGGGAGAGAGAAGCTGGGCACAGCCTCACTTACACCAGAATAGGCTTGTAGTGAGGCTTGAGCTAGGGCAGGAAAGGAGGACATTTGTGCACTTCAAAGGCATCTCTTTCAAGTCTCTCCCACTTCAAAGGCACAACTGAACTTTTGGATTTGACCAAGTCCAGCGAGAACAGATATCCCCGGATGGCATTTTATGCTTTTAAGCACTTTTTACAGATTATTCTTTACAAATTCATAACTCCAGTTCTACTTATTGGATTTTTATCATTTTGGTCTTGTTTTATTTATAAAATTAAGCTCAATATGTATAACCTGTGCAATCTTTTTGTGTGTGCTTTCACTGTTTTACTGTTTGAAGTACTGCACAAATATTTTACGCATCACCTCTGCAGTTAAGCCTGGCTGCTCTGTGCCAAGCTACGAGAGGGTGAGCACAGCTTAATTTAGAGTGTGCTTGTGCCTTGCCCTGACTAAGATTGTGGTTACTGCTTGACCAGGGCTAATACCCCAGTCAGCCAGGAACCTTATTTCTAACAGTTTCCTTGAAAGCACAAAACTAACCCCTGTAACCAATAAGCACTAGACTAACTACAAATTTTGTGTCAAGGATTAGTGTGCTACTCGCCAAAAAGCACTCCAGCACCTTGTCATGGGTAGGGCAGGGCTATATAAATGCAATTGCCCAAAGACCACTGCAAGTATTGATACTGTATACAAAAAGTCTTCAAACAACAAGATGCTAGGTGAGACATAGAAAGTAAGGGCCTGATTTATATTTCGGTGGGCGACCTATTGTTACCCCAGGGGGATGGAGTAGATTGCTCCTTCCCCCTGATGGAGGGACCGCCCACCGAATTTATAAATGACCATCAAGCTGGCGGTCATTTATAAAGCAATGACAGCAACCTCCTGTCACGGTGGTTGCTGTCAGTGTCCTTTACTGTTTGGTGCAGGGCTCTGGCTACATGACAGAGGCCTGCACCAAACAGTTTTCTTTTTTATTTTCAAAAAGAAAATTCGGAAATGGGATTTTCTTTTTGAAAATAAAAAATAAAATGCCCCCTTTGCCATGGTAATCATCTTCTATGACAAGGTGGGCATTATTCCTTTTTTACTGTGCCTCACAGGCAGGGTTTGCCTGGCGGTGATGGACAGTTAAAAAATGGCCATATGTTCGCCCATCCTAATTGGGTGTGCATACATATAGCCAATTCTCTGATGGCCCTCACTCTGTCGGGCTGTTGGAGAGGTTTGGCTATGGCAGTGATGGAGTAGTCACTGCCGTAGCCAAACCTATGGTCCATTTAATTCGGGTGGCGGACCATTATAATGGGAGTAAGCATACTCCTTTGGCATTGCATTGGAGTATGCTTATCGACAAGATATAAATCGGGGCCAAAGTGTACTGGCTTATTAGCACATACAATACATCCTGATGTCACAGATAAGATGTGTCATGTTCTGTGTATTCACCTAGGGAGCATTCTTTCTGGTCACCTAGGGAGAAAAGTTTAGCCTTCCTTGCTCTGATTTTTATTCTCTGTGGCTCTTATTTGGTACATTGCAGGATTAAAATCCTGTACACATTTTAATATAGCTTAACTACGTATGCACTCACTTGTGAAATCTATGAGTGATCTGCACGTCACAATTTCAAAGACTGGCATTGTCAACACATCTTTTCATCTTTTCAAGTTCAATGAAATGAGTACCAGATGAGTAAAAAAAACTGCATACAAAAATCTTGCATGTACAGAGCTGAAGATAAAAGTAACATATAAAGAACCAGATTTTGTTATTTTAAAAGAACGAGTCATTGTCTTCTTTTTTTTGAAGAGCAAAATACCATATTCATCCACGCTTTGGAGAGGCATTGTCATCTCTGCTACCGTAAAGCAGCAGTCAAATAACAATCGGTTTGTAGTTACCCCCTTAGACATTTTAAAGATACAGAGTTACCGGCAGCTGGGACCATCTTGGAGGTAATGTGGATGATGATATGAGGGTCAAAAGCACACACTAAGGCTTTGATTAGAAGTCCTGCAGAATACAAGTGCTATTAATTGTGCAGTGTCAATACTGGCAGTCTGGGTCTCTGTATACACCAAGGGCCAGATGTACGACTGTTTTTAGCGGTCGCAAACGGAAAATCAGGCCGTTTGCAACCACTAAAAAGGGTTGTAGCCTGTTCAAACCGTTTTTTCGAGTCGGTAAGCTATTACTGGCTCACAAAATAGGGTTTGCGAGTCACTATTAGGAAGGGCGTGCCAAGGGCATCCCTTCCTAATAGCGAGTTGCACTGGTATGTACGATTATTTTGAAAATGCGGTTGCAAAACAATCGCAGTTACCACCTACTTGAAGTAGGTGGTAAGCCAATCACAAACGGGAAGGGGCCCCCATGGGACCCCTTCCCCTTTGTGGATGTATGCAAAAATATTTTTTAACAGCAGGCAGTGGTTCCACTGACCACTGCCTGCCCTTAAAAAATGAAAAGAAAACTTTTTCTTTTTTTTAAACGCATCCCGTTTACCTTTAAGGAAAACGGGCTACATTTGAAAATAAAAAGTTGCTTTATGTAAAAAGCAAACACAGATGTGGTGGTCTGCTGTCCCCGGCAGGCCACCATCCCTTAGTTTGTAGCCCATTCCCAGTGGGTCGCAAATTGTGATCTGCCTCATGAATATTGATGAGGCAGGTCATTTGTGACCCTTATTGGGAATTGCTAAATGTGTCTGAGACACATTAGTACATTCCGGGTTGTGAGTCGCAAATTGCCAGTCGCAAAAAATCACAATTTGCGACCCCCATAACTGAATAGTCTTGGCACCAGGTGCGCTAAAGACTGGGCCTCATCCTGACCGCTGCAGTAATTTTAAAATCATATGTTCTGCACAAATTGTGTGTGCCCTAGACTTTACCCACACAATTTCCACTCAGTAATACCTGGACGAATTTTGCTTGTCAAAGACAATTCAGTAAGGAGACCACCATTGGTGATAACAATTGCAAAGACCGTTACTGCACGTTATTCAACATTGCAGAGGAAATCTTGTCCCTGATTTTCACAAGCACCTGTACTGAGACTGTAAGCGCAACAGGTGAGTCTTTTGGTTGTCAAAAGGGGTTGTTTTAAAGCAAATGTGAGGGTAACCAGACTCAGAAAGGGGTAAGACAAAAGAGGGAAAGGGTTTCAAAGAGTAGAAAGGGCTTGTTGGCATCGAGTGAATAATGTGCATATACATGATAGTTCAATTGCAGCAAATAAAGACTACCCTAAACAGGATGCAGAAGGTTATCACATGCAGAATTACCTAAGAATCCTACGAGATTACATGGAATTATGCGAGAAGAGTAATTCTGCGTTTAGCTCTATTTCTGAGCACAAAAATGTCCCATCCCATCTAAAATGGATGCAATGATGCATTTTGCTTTAAGAAATAGGGCTACATGCAACAGAGCACAAATAGAGAGCTTGAGCAGTCTCACACATGCTAAATGTGCTCCTGCTGTTGTATTTTCCCCAACTTACTTCCGGCATTTAGCACTTTTTTCTTAGTGCAAAATGCACCTATGCATCTAAAATGGATGTGAGGATGCATTTTGCACTAAGAAATAGCGCTAAATGTAGCAGAACACAAATATCAAGTGCCAGTGGCCATTCCCTCTCACTAAATGTGCTCTTGCAGTAGGATTTGTTCCCCAAATTACTCTTGAGTCTGCGAATAGGAGTAATAGCTTTATTATTAGTAATTCAGCTTCAAAGAGTAACAAGTAATTGCAAAAATTACTCATATTACTTTCAGCCCGGGCCTAGTTACCACATGATAATCCAGGACTGGAAACAGTGCCTCTAATGACATAGAGGGGGGAGTCACCCTAAACCTTTCCCATATGCAAATTACTCTCTTTCTGCACTAAAGTGCCCACCACTCTCCTGGTCAATATGGACACTCTTCTGGACACTGTTCCTGTTTCCCGACTTTCATGTGATAATGTAATTCATTATGGGTTTGTAGGTATTTTTCCTTTTAAACTAATAGATTAACACACCTGAAAACCATAATTCGAAAGTAAAACGTTGAGGACTAGGGACAGTACCATGATGACTGGAGTGAAGAGGTCACTCTGCTCTACACTGATAAGTGGAACCCTCAACAATGCTGTCTTTAAATACATAGGGCATCATTTGCTTATTTTTGGCGTATGGCAGCGCCGCAAGCCTTCCTGCTGCGTTGCCCTAAGTCAAAAGAAAAGGGCAGGAATGCACCGTATCTCTAAGATACGATGCATTTGTGTCTTCTTTCACAGTGCTAGAAAACAAAAGACACACGATTGATGGACGGAATGCAGAACAAATCAAAACATTCACCCTTCTTTTAGCTTCTTTCACAGTGCTGGCACTCAAATGGCTGCCATGCGCCAAAAGAGGCACCCTTGTACCATGGTGCAAGGGTGTCTGCATTGAAATCTGGTTGTTTTTGTAGAGCAAGGGACAGCTTCCTTCACAAAAACAACCCTTACGCCACCCCTGGAGAGGCGTAGACTTTTGACACAATCCCAGGTTTACAGCATGTTGTAAGTATGGGAATGTGCCAAATGCCATGGGTGTTACGTGGGAACACCCACGTAACGCCTATGGCACACCTCCCTATCGCAGTGTTAGGTAACGCAGCGACTTGCGCAGCGTTGCCTCACACCATATCTACGAGGCCATGGAAAGCCATGCAGGGTGGCTTTACGTGGCCTTGTAGATATAGGTAAGCCCAGTGGGCCGCCAGAATGTCAGAAAAAGTGACGTTCTGATGGCACACTGGGTTTGTAAATAAGCCCCCTAGTCCATTAAGGGTAAGTGGGCCCTCCAATTTACTGCTCTGGGACTGCTAAAGACCGTTCACAAGGCCATCGCATCCACGGTTCTCCCTGGGTCCCTTCACTGCATCTTTTTCTCAAGTAAGTTATTTTCCCAGAGTGATTAACACTTTGCTTATCTGTTTCCAGACCTTGCCATTGTGTTAATAAATGACCTCCCCTGCGGTGGAAACTCACGTGGAGCAGGTGCGCAGGGAGAGGTTTCTCACAAGGAGGGCGGCAGGGCCATGCCTTATCTAGATCAGCCATGGTGGAGGTGCTCAGACCGACTGCTTGAAGCGCCTGCGCTCCCTAGGAATGAATGCACTGGGAACCTGGAAGGGAAAGGTGTGAGCACGGTTCACTTGAATGACTGACAAGCTACTTGGCAATCAGTTTTGCTTGTGCTTCTGCAAGGAATTCCACAGATACCGAAAAGGACCAGGTGGCTTCTTTTCATGTTCAAGTGGCACTGTTGACCAAGGCGGGGAATTGAGCTGGTTTAATTAACACCTTATTTAAGCCCTGCACCTCTCCTAAAGAATTTTTTTTTTTTTTTAAGTGCAGGGTGTAGAACGGAAGGAAATACATGCAGAGCTGTCCACCAATTCAATAGTTTATATTAATTATTGTTTCGAATTATTTCAGTCGAAGAACGTCAGCAAGCAACAAACAACAGTAAACCCCAAAACTAGCAAGTGGCAAAATCTATAACTTAAAGAAATGTGCACATCGATGCAAAGTGTCTAAAATAAAAGGAAACGAATTTGGGGGCATATTATCAAGGGCTGGCAATAACATTATCGCCGCTTTAGCGTCCGTTTTCGGGCGAAAAGCGTCGATAATTCTATCGATTTATTAACAAGGACACGCTAGCGCGTGTTTCCTTGCCTTAGCGCCCGGTTTCCTATCGCCTCGCATCGCTAATGAGATGCAAGGTAGGCGTGCCCCTTACAACTACATTATAAAATATCGCTGACGGAGCTTCGCTGTATTTACAACGAAGACCCGTCCGGTTTAGCGCTGATTTTTTTCGCGCTAACTGGGCCTTAACGCTGGAATTTAACATCTGTTAAATTCCAGACTAAGGCATACTTAACATGGGAGGTGGATTGTGTGGCTAAGACCACAGGCCCTATCATCAAGGATATCGCCGTTTCCCATGGAACATCGCTGGAAAACCAGCGTTGTTCCATGGAAAACGGTGATATCCCCGCTATCGCTGGAATTTTTATCGCCTCAGTGATACGCGTTGTTAATAACGCGCTAACCGGGCGATAAATTCCAGCGATAGACGGCGATAAATAAAAAAGCGCTAAGCGCGCTTTGCGATATTTATCGCCGTCTATTGATAATATGCCCCTTGGACCCTTCTCTCAAGCTATCACTGGTGCTACAACTTACAGAAAGAAAAGGTTCGCCCAAGGAGCCCGCTTGTTGCGCAGGTCATGTGGCACGACTGGTGTCTATCCATCAACAGGTATCGCTCCACAATACCCCCATTCTGAAATCAAGATGTGGCGACCCCACAACGGGCTTTCCCTATGATGTTGTTGCACCACATAATATTCCACATTCACGGTTTCCATTGTGTAAAGGTCCAGAGGTGAAGGTCACGAGTAGGGGTGTGCGAAATTAGCACAATTCGCTTTTGTGTCAATGTGCAAAATTTCTGAGAAAATAAACAAAATTATGCATAACTGTACGAAATGCAAAACCTGCATTTGACATGCATTTTAGCATGAAATACAGCCTCAGGTTCATTCTGGGCACGGGAACGCATTTTGCATATAAATATAGCACAAAAATGCAAATGCAGCAACAGCAGGCACTCTCTTTTTGGTTTTTCTCGTTGTTTCTGTGTGTTAACGCTATTTTTTTGCTGCGGAATGACAAAGTTGCGTAATAGTGTAATTTTGGAAATTTCACATAACACAGGTAACACGAAATTACTGGGAGATTACTCTGATGTAACGGAAATTGAGCCTGGGGCCTAGGAGTGAACAGTGAATTCTTCCAGGATTCTCTAATGCTCTATTACTTACCGGTAATCTTCATTACTCCGGGTCCCGTTGTCCTCGTCCCATTCATTAACATAGTGGAGATAACCATCTCCCGACAGAAAAAAAGACCAAAGGCATGCTGGGACCCTAATACTGCCCCTCCCACCGGGAGTACATAAGCAGTACTTACCCAGCATCCCGTCTGTAAAACCAAGCCCACACAGGAAGGCCGGCCGCCCGGGAGGGAGGGAGGGCGTATGAATGGGACGAGGACAACGGGACCCGGAGTAATGAAGATTACCGGTAAGTAACAGAGCATTACCCCCAGGTCCCTTATGTCCTCGTCCCATTCATTAACATAGTGGAGAATACCAAAGCAGAAAAGCCGGCCTTCCGAACCAGCCAGCACACCCAGGAAACCCCACCAAGAAAGCACCCCGAGGGAGCAAAAGCAAGGGGGGAACCGCAGGAGGCAACCGGGCAGCAAGGGACAAAACCCAGGACCGGAACCGAGCCAAGGAGAACAGAAGGCCACAGCCCAACAAGGAGACAGCCAACCAGAGAACCGCAAACGGACCAGGCCCCAGGAAAGAACGAACAGCACCACCAGGGCCGCCAAGGACAACCACCAAGCACCCAGCCCAGAAGGAGAAGCCCCAGCGAGAGCCCAGGAGCAGGCAAGCCGCACCAGGCCCAAAGAGCCAGCAGGACCAAACCCCAACAAGGAAAAAAACGCTGCAAACCGAACCAGGGCCGGACACCAAACCACAGCAGGAGCAGTGGAAAAGACCCCAGGGAGCAAAGAGCCCACGACCCGGAGCCAACCCGCCCGGAAAAAACTCACGCAGAGCACAGGGGGAGGCCGACAGAGAACCAAAGCACACAACCGCCGGACCACACAGCAGGCCAGAAAACCGGAGGAAGCAGAGAAGCCAGAGGCACAAGCAGCACCAACCCCGGGCTACCAGCAACCAAGAGGGCAGACCCCCACAGAGGCAGGACAAACACCACCGGCCCGCACCCCGACAGGAGAGGGGGGAGGGAAACGGGGCCCGCCAAACCCCACACACCCACCAGGAGCAGCACCCGGTGGAGCCAGGGAAGAGAAGAGCGGGCAGGACAACAGCACCAGGACAGGGGAGACCAGGCAAAGCACACCCCAGAGCCGGCACAGAAGACACAGCACAGCCAGAGCGACCCAGGAAGCGAAACCGGAGGCCACGCCCGAAACGCCAGCAAGCCGGCAGAGCAGGAGCGACCGGAGACAACCAGGACACGCCAACCCCGCAGCCCAGAAAACCAGGACCCCACACAGGCCGGAAACGGCAAGACGCAGCCCAGCGGCAAACAAACCGGAAAGCCACCAGCTGCAAGAAGGGCCAACAAAGGAGGGGCACCAGGGCAACGGGGGGGGGGACCCAACAGCAGCCAAGGAAATCCGACCGAACCAGGCAGAAAAACGCGGACACCCAACCGGAGGCGAAGCAAGCCCGGGAAGAGAACAGCCGGCAGGAGCAGGCCCAGAAGGGCACACAAGGGCAAGATAGACCCCACCAGGGAGCCACGCCCCGAGACCCACAGCGCACAGGCCCGGACAGAGGGCCGAAAAAGGCGACCAACAGGGGCAGGGAGCCCAAGCAGCCCCCACCCAGGCACCAGGCAGACCCAGACGCCGCCAAACGATGGGGAGGAGACCAGGAGCCCACAGGGAGCAACCGCAACAGGAACCCAGGCGAACCCCAAACAAGGAGAACCGCCGTGGCACGAACCCCGGACCCCCAGGGACCACCAGAAAGGGAACCAAAGCAGCGAACCGCCACACAGAACGCACCCCAGCCCAAGGCAAAGACCCACGCCAGGGCAGGACGACAACCAACACGGGCGCCAGGCACACCGGGGAAAAAACCCAACCCACAGCCAACAGCCAGGCCGCGAGAGGGCCGGAGCAACAAGGCCCCCCACGCTGGAGAACCAGAGGCAGAACAAACCGCACTGCCCAGCAAAGGAAGAGCCAGAGCCCAACCACACCAGCCAGAGAAAAGGAGGAGAGAGGCAGGAGGCAGAAGCAACCAGCAGACAGGGGCTGCAGGAGGAGCAGCCCCAGAACGAGCAACACCACCGATGGAACCCGGAGACAGCCGCCCAGCAACGGAGGAAACCTCCAATCCAAAGAGAAGGGCACGAACAGTACCCACCAAGGACAACCAAATGCCGGGAGGGAAGACCAAGCGGAAACACACAGCACGCGGAAAGCACAGGCCGAGACCCAGGCAGGGACGAACCAGGCTCAACCCACCCGAGCACTGAACAAGCCAGGACAGGGGCGGCCGGGGAGACATGGCTGCAGGACGCAGCAACAGCAGGGAAACACAGGGACCACGCCAAGGAAACCACTGAAGCCAGAAACAACGCAAGAGAAAGCTGAAGAGACACGGCCACCAATACAGCAGCGCCCAGCACAGAGCAGGGGAAGCAGGCAGCGACAGAGGCCACGAAACCGCCCAGGCCCCAGGACCAGGCTCCCGAGCGAAGAGCAGGACACCAGCCCACCGCAGGAACAGAGCAGCAAGGCAAGAGGCAGAGAACAGGAGCGCATAAGGGGGGAGCCGCAGGCATTGAACACACAACCCACGAGCAAGAGCCAGAGACCCAACCACCAGGCAATAGCGACACAGCAAGAGCCGCAGAAGCAAAGGGCCAAAGACCAAAGGCCCTCTCATCCAAACAGAGGCCATACAGCACGCACACAAAGGAAGCAGGCCGAGCAGAGCGGAAACCCAACGACCCCCCAAGGGGCGTGGGCACGCAGCAGAATGACCCCCCGTGCGGAAAAAAATGCAACCCAGCGGGAGCAGGAAAGCAGGGAGCGAACACGCAACCACAGAGCCCCCGGAAGCCTCCCGGAGGCACAGAACCAGAGGCACGAACCCATGCCCCCCAGCACCAAGGCCGGCAGGCAAGCTGAGAGCAACAACCACCCCAGCGGGCAAGGAAGACCAGCCGCGACAAAATCCACGGCCCCAGTAGAACCGGGCCAGATCCAGAAGGAAGAGGAAGCCAGACCGGCCCACGAGGAAGAACCAGGAGAAAGAGAAGGGCCCAGAGGACAGAAGCCAGTGCGAAGAACACCGAGAACCGGAGTCCGAGCAAGGCAAGCCCAGCAGGACAACACGCCTACAGGCAAAACACAGCAGAGTAATCCATGGCAACCCAAGAACTCCGCGACCCTCCCGTTACATGCAGAAAAAAACGAGCCAAGCACAGTGTCCCACGAAAACGGAACAGCAATGGGAAAGCAAACACACACGAACCACAGAACCAAAAAGTGGCAGGTGACCCCGGAGGCTCGAACAGAAGCATGGCACGGCAAACACAGCCCACACAGGGCAGCACGCAGCCATCCACCAGCCCACAACGCCGCAGCACCACCGAGCAGGTGAAGAACCGCAGCCAGGCCAACAGAGAGCCCAAGAGCACACCAGGACGGAGCGCACCAGCACAGTACATGCCGGAACCTGTGGAATGACGCCACGGTGCCATAACACAAGTCGTAGGGGCCGGCAGACAAACATAGCGCCAACCCGTCCCAAAGGCAACGGGAGTGCCGCACAGAAGCAGCAGCTACGTCGTACCAGGACACAACGAAGCGCCCGGAAGGAGCGGGGAGAACAAGCGACCCACCCAGGAACACAGGCGACCCAGCGACAGGAACCGAGGACCCAGCTCCAGGGCCCGGTGAACCAGCTCCAAAGGCGGCGGCCCCAGCCGGGAAAGAAGGAGGCAGCTGGACAAGTGACAGCGCAAAGAAAGAACACTACAACAAAGGCAGGTAGCACCCCACATGCCACCAAGCCGGTCCGGCAACGAGAACCCCCACGGAACGTACGGGTTAGCCGAAGCACACGGCACAGAATTGTAGGGATACAGCAGAGGCCCACCCCACAGCAGCAAAGGGCGAGCCAACGAAAAGGTGCAAAGAAAAAAGCACAGAAAGGGAACTCCCCCACGAGCCACCCCCTGCACCACCACCGTCATCCGCTACGCGGGACTCACCCGGAGAGGGGGCCGGATAACACCAGCAGCAAGGCCCCCCCTCCAACACGCCGTGCTGCCAGGAAGAAGGCCCACCCGACAGAGCAAGGGCGAGCAAGCATATGGCGCAAGCTATCGGCACATAGCTGTGGGAGCCGATACTAAGGCCCCCGGAGCACAGCACGTCCAGCAAGCCACCGAGTCCGCTCCGGACTCGAGGGGAAAGCGCATGCAGGAGGCACGAACCCTGGACACCAGCACCAAAGTCGGCTCGAACCCCGGAGTCTTGTGGAGACAAGGAACAGCAGCAGCAGGTCACAAGAAGAGGAACAGAATCCGCTACGCGGGACTCACCCGGAGAGGGGGCCGGACAACACCATCAGCAAGGCCCCCCCTCCAATACGCCGAGCTGCCATGAAGAAGGCCCACCCGACAGAGCAAAGGGCGAGCAAGCATATGGCGCAAGCTATCGGCACATAGCTGTGTGAGCTGACACGAAGGCCCCCGGAGCACAGCACGTCCAGCAAGCCACCGAGACCGCTCCGGTCCCGAGGGGAAAGCGCATGCAGGAGGCACGAACCCTGGACACCAGCACCAAAGTCGGCTCGAACCCCGGAGACCTGTGGAGACAAGGAACAGCAGCAGCAGGTCACAAGAAGAGGAACAGAATCCGCTACGCGGGACTCACCCGGAGAGGGGGCCGGACAACACCAGCAGCAAGGCCCCCCCTCCAACAGCGCGAAGCCAGGAGCACTGCAAACGCGGCGTGTCTTCCACTCGGCCCGGCCTCAGGAAGACGCGCACGTGACCCGGAAGCACCCGGGAGGAAACACACCAGCCGCAAAGGGCCCGCCGGCCAGGCAGTGCACCGGCCACGAACAGGCATGACACCCAGCAAGCCCAGCAGGCCAGGGGACAGCGCAGGAAAACCCCGCGCCCGCACAGCCAGGCAGCCGGGCGGGGGGAGGAGAGAAGAACGCCACTCAAGCCCAGCAGGAGCAGCACCAGCACCACCACGTCCATTCTGTCGACAGACAGAAAAAAAGAACAGACGGGATGCTGGGTAAGTGCTGCTTATGTACTCCCGGTGGGAGGGGCAGTATTAGGGTCCCAGCATGCCTTTGGTCTTTTTTTCTGTCGGGAGATGGTTATCTCCACTATGTTAATGAATGGGACGAGGACATAAGGGACCTGGGGGTAACGATGTTTATCACCCCCCTCCAGCATGGGTGGCAAAGCCACTCCTCGAGTGTTATATCACATACCAAGATATAACAAACAAAGGTAAGGGGGGTTCCTTAAACTTGTCGACTTCCTCCACATACCTCAACCTTTTCAGAGAATTCCATCAAGGTCATCTGAAAAGAAGACATGTACCTGGTGGTACTTAATGCTCAATTTCTTTAAATCCAGAAGCAGTCTGCTTGTTCCTCTGGCTCCACGAACATGAATATGTTGTCAATGATAGAGACAGTGCAAAATGGTACCGAAATATAAATATATTTATCTACAGAAAGTAGATCATAAAAAAACAATAAATATGGCTTTATATGCAGAAACAGGTAGTTGCAGTGATTACGAGATCACCAATGGAGTGGCGTTATTGTGACTTACTAACAAAGAGCTGTCGGATAATGTGTTTCATAGCGCAGCATCCCAAATCTTCTATAAACATATGATGGGGCGCTAAATATATATGTGTCGCGTGCCTTCATCAGGACAAAAGTAATTAAATACCGGTTCACCTGCGAGCTCAAGAAAGGGAGAACCACCACACGACTTGCCAGGTCGAAAAGTTCTGGCAAAAACAACAATCACTCACCCTTTCGAACGCCCATGAAGACAAAATGAACCCCTACAAAACTAAAATGATCGAAGCAAAATCATTAGCCATTCATGACTGCATAAACAAACTCTAACCTAGACCAGCCCGAGGAGCTGCTGTGACGGATTCTGCAGCCCTGTTCTCCCATCCCTTCTCCACTGCTTTGCTCCTTTCCAAATGCCACATAATGTCTAAGCTATTTCTAGAGTGGAATAAACCAAACATGCAGCCGCTCACCAACTGATCATCACTGAAACTGCTGCCCCACATCTACTCCTCTAACTGAATTTTTCAAGGTTCTCACCAACAGTTAACTAACGGTCTGAAGTATGAAAAGAGGTGGCAAATAGAGGGTAAAAATTGTGCACGGACATTTTATGGCCTGCCTTTTATTTTGCAATGTGAGATATTTTCTAATAGGGCATGTGGCCAAATGTCCGGTCGCGGGAGGAGCTATCTGCATAGTGAATGTAAAGAGGCAGGTCAGTATTTATGCCCCCCATGTGATTGGCTATGAACACAGGGGGGGATATTCTCAAGAACGTGTGATAATTATCGCAAAATTAGCTTAACGCAACTTCGCACATCGCAGTCCATCGCGGGAAAATAACACTGTGTTAACGTTGTATTCGCAACCCGGCGGCACCATGCGATAGTTTCACGATAACGCGCAAAATGTCCGCGTTAAAATTAATGCGACGCTGAAAAAATGCAAAACACGAACGCAAAAAAAGTTGCGATGCCCCAAATCGCGATACAAAAATCAGCGACAGGCCTGCAAATCCCACGCGCCATGCGGGAAAATGCACTATAAAAGCAGAAAAAAAAAAGACAAAAAATAAATAAACTGCGTAGCACCATGGATGCACCCGAACCGATTGCAGAGGACAACGTGAACCCCACAAGCCCCACAGACGACCAGCAAGGAACCTCGGGGTCGGGGAAGGCCAAGGAGACGAGGAAGAGGAAGACGCGGTTCAGTCCGCAGGAAAACAGGATCATCGTTACGGAGGTGATAGACACTACCAACAACTGTTCGTCACCTCCAAAGTGTCATTGGCAACAAAGACGAAAACATGGCAGACTATCTTGGACCATGTGAATGCAGTTGCAGAATTAAGGAGGACAATGGAAGAGGTCAAGAGGCGCTGGAATGATGTGAAGGGCAAAACCAAGAAGAAACTCAATGCCAACATGAAAGCAGCAACGCAGATTGGAGATGGGGATCCAGCGGCACACCAGGAGCTGGATGACATGGAGAAAATGGTGGCCACCGTCATCAGTCGGGATACTGTGCCAGGAGTAGTGGATCCGGACACTGCTCAACATGACCTGACACAACATCAACAGGGACTGGGGGGACGGGGGAGATGGGCACAATGGCACACGTGCACAATTAAGTAGAGCACACTGCACACCCACAATTACTCTGGATCATGTCCCTGATCTCTTTGGCATACTGCAGCACACATAGAAACAGCAAGTAGGCCCCTGTCGACAATGTGCCCGGAGAGGGGCCTTCCCCACACATCACTAATCTCACAACAAACCCATACATATGTGCTGAACCCAGCAAAGCTGCGGGTCCGTGAGCCACACTGACAATGCAAGTGACACTGCATGACGATTAGCATGGCTGCAGTCCAATTACCATGACATGGTGCACACCACGACACTGAGGTGACTGAGTGTGGACCACATCCGGAAAGGAGCAGGTCACACTCTGACACATCCACGTGCACAAACAACCCCTGACGTCAACAACACATCTGCGGACAAACCATGCCCAAGAGTCACAACTCGACCAAGAGCCCAATTTACCCAAGTCCGCAACATCTCAGCACTGTAGAAGCACAGAAGTCAAGGGCACACCGCCTGAAAGGGATAAGGGGCAGCCAAATCAGAGCTGCAGGGGCAACTCACCCACAATGCAGCACACACACATAAGAATAAGAGCATCTCAACATTGATAACCATGTGGTACAAACTGCAACACTTTCACAACAGAACACAGGACACAACTGGTGCCGCATGTGTGTACAAAATGGCCAATCACATCTGGCATAGCAGGAAACTGTGAGATGACAATGTACGAGTACAACCTCACATCCGTGATGTAGTACAAATGTCCACTGTCCCGCATCAAATAGGCATCTCCTCACAAACAGTCACAATGTACATTGTCATGCAGTCTGTATGTAAACTCCGCCAATGCGTCAACATAAACGGAACACACTGTGAAACTGCATCTCCCCTTTACATTGCAGAGGGACAATCAACACCTCCTGCAGAGCAGACCCTACATCACGTCAGTGATGATGGAGACGACCCCCAGGACATCGACTACGACGAACTCCAATGGTTCATGGACAACCTCCGCACCCCACCTCCAGTAGCAGGGCAGCCAAGCACTATCGAGGTGATCCCACCCCCTGCACAGACCACACAGCAGGAAGCACTCACCACCACATCTGGCTCTCAGCACCTCACCGAAGAATACATGGCGTTCCAACGCTGTGTGTTAGACTGCCAGAAGGAGCTGGCTGAACAGGTGCGGTGGGGTTCGACCTCATGGCAGCCAAACTAGATGCCATACATGGGTGTCTAAGTCCCATCAGGGACCACTTACAGTCCCTAATGGGCACCCACAGTCCGCCCCATGCCCTCCAACAATCCCTGGCTGGCGTCGCTGGAGTCATGACTCGGAGACAACAACAACTGTCTAGTCAGAGTGGCTACAGCGATGTCATCCGTGATTTGGGAAACATAAGGAGGGTCATGGAGAACATGGAGCGGATGCAGGCGCAAAGAATGGCTACCACGGCTGCAAACGAGAAAGCTGTAGATGGGATCTTCCATGCCCTGCAGATCCTCATCATGGGAGTGATGCTACAAGACATTGCGCAGACGAATGCTGCCGCTACTTCTACATCCACATCTCCGGCCCCTGATGTGTCAGTGTCACACAGTGCTGCAAACCAAACACCACCACCCACATGTGAGGCACATGAAACGTCAGAGGACGAAGATGAGGATGAATCTGCCTCAGTGGTAAGGAGGCAGCAGTAGCATTCATCTCCGCCATATGGCTTGTTTCAGCTTGGGTCTGCCCTCTGCATCATGCCCTGGAATAACACCTTCCACTGTCCCCCGACACACCCTGCGACACTAACCTTGGACCTCGACATGGACTGCCATATCTTGTATGCTCAACAATGACACAGCAATCAGCCTGCGGACTGGACTCTTCCCCTTCCGAGTAACTTGTCAATCCCTAAAGGACTCTGGCTGGCCCTCCACGGGGCAACATTGTAAAGTGTTGTCTGCATGGCCCAGTACTAAGACAGCCTCAACACTCCACTGAACGTGAATAATACATTCTAATACACACAGATGTGTCATGTCTATGATTAATCAAGTATGAAAGCATGGACGAATGTAGGGGCAGTGATTCCCCCTTACGTCCATGTAGCTCATGTTGTGGGACTTGAGTCACAGGGTGCATCCCTGCATCATGGTGGTACATATTTGACCCCAAAAGAAGCCCTTTTGTCAATTGTAGGTCACAAATGACAGCCTATATGTAATGATTTGGGACACGTGAAATGCTGATGAGTGGGATTCCGTACTATCTTTGACACACAGAAATGGCATTTCGAATACGTGACACCCTAAACAGCCTCTCTGTACAGAGGTGACACACCCACCAACTAATTCCAATTAGTGAGATTGTTAGCACTATATGTTGCACTTACACTTGTCAGAGTGATGTGCTTGTACAGAGGAGTAACATGCACACAGGGAATGTGTGTTGTAATGAATTTATTTGCACATGCTGTGCCTGTGGTCATTTTGTACTGTCCCATGATTGCTAAGGACTGCGACAATGTGACGTGCGATTGTGAAGAAATTGTCAATGATGGTGTTCCTACGGGCTATTCCTGCTGCTGGTGCAGTGGGATGTGGTCCACCTGCCTCATCTTCCTCATCATCGTCCGGTGCATCTGGCACTTGTAGCCATGGGGCATTGGTGCGTACACATATGTTGTGCAACACACAACATGCAACGATCATCTTGCACACGATGCCTGGGCTGTACAGGAGCCTTCCACCTGTGATGTCCAGGCACCTGAAACGTGTCTTCAACACGCCAAATGTGCGTTTCAAGATGCACCTGGTGCGTTTGTGGGCCGCATTGTACTGCCTCTGGGCTTGTGTGTTCGGGGCTCAGAGGGGTGTCGTCATCCAAGGGCAGAGTGCATATCCTTGATCACCTGTGACAGTGCATAGAGACATGAGTCAAAAGTTGGTTCTGCATGATGTGTTGGCAGGCTCACTAGTTCTCTGGTGTGTGATTCCTGTTTGACAGGTACTGCTTGTAGCAAATGAGCGGCATCAATGTGTATTACGTAGCCTCACTGCTGCTCCTCCCTTCCCCGAGCCTATTTACTAGTGTGCGCAGCACGGTTGCATCACTTGCACTCCTATGGCACACCATTGTCATGCCTATCTGCGCATGTCCACAAGCCTGACAACGACACTGTGATGTTGTGCGTTGAAGGTGGGCGGCCACGTGTGTGTAGGCCTATGGTAAGGATAGGGCGGACACAGAAGTAGAGTTCATGGCTGGATGAACTCGCGATGCGGTTGAGGGTAGACCTTTGGCCTATGCTGCGGTAATAGCGACACCCACAACAGTTGGCATGTATGATCCCGGACGCCGAGCGGGCTTGCGCTCCTTCATTTATCCCTTCGGCCGAGCCCGCACTCCGGGGGCATGCTACATCACAACATTGCCATTGCGGGACAGGTGGCGCCGACACTACAACAGAGACACACGCATTAGTTACTTCCTTGGCAAGGCCAACACTTAGCAGCGCCCAGAGCCCAGGGCTGATTATCCACACCCCTACGCTGGACTGTCGTACGCCAGCCCACTCCGCTTACGCTTACAAGGGGGTATGACACAGCTACATGTCCCAGGTCTTCCCCACTGCCTGAGGTGACATGGTTGCGTCCACTGTACACAGCACAATGTCATGTGGTAGGGCCTGGGGCCCTCATGCATACATAATGACCACACGGACACACTTAGTTTGTGGAACTGGCTACGGGCACGTGCGCCCAGCCCCTTTTATTGCCAGGGTCACATGTCCAGTGACCCCTGTGCTGGATGGGTGTGGGGTGAGTGTAAGCCAGCCCTCAGGGAGTGGTTGGTGCTGGCAACAACTACAACAGGGATCAGACAATCAGAAGTTCAAAGTTCAAACAGCAAAGGTCCATGACTTGAGCTGCACAGAGTTAGTGGCCCCGGATGCACTGTGGCCGGCACAGGCACACCGCCACGGGACGGTGACTTGCGGTGCACTGAGGTAGGGCCACGAGAGCTGAGCAGGTCCTCGTTGATGTCGAAGGTGAATGTCGTAGAGTGTTTCGGGGGACAGTGGAAGGTGTTCTTCCAGGGCATGATGCAGAGGGCAGAACCAAGCAGAAACAGGCAATATGGAGGAGATGAATGTTACAGACTCATTTTTAACACCAAGTCAGTATCAGCTACATGATGATGAAGACAACCCCCAGGCCATAGACTCAGATGCCACCAAAGTTCAACTAGAGAGTGTCCGTGAATTTCGGGGCACAGAGTTAGTGGCACCAGAGCTGAATGGGGATGCAGTCTGCGATGAGGCCTGTACAATGGTATAAACTCTGCCATAATGAAATCAAGACTCAGTTCCAAATGTGTGACCTACTTGACTGCAGTGTAGGCCGGAGGCCGTGGTCAGCAGGGGCCCACAGCCACGTGTCGTTGGCTTGCGATGCACAGAGTTACTGGCACCAGAGCAGTTGTTGGTAGTGTTCGATCACCTCCATAACGATGATCCTTTTTTCCTCCGGACTGAACCGCGTCTTCCTCTTACTCCTCTCCTTGCATACAATGATATGTACTCGGCCATTGAATAATCAAGACTCAGTTCCAAATGTGTGACCTACTTGACCGCAGTGTAGGCCGAAGGCAGTAGTCAGAAAGGGCCCACAGACACGTGTCGTTGGCTTGCGATGCACAGAGTTGGAGGCACCAGATCGAAGGGAGTACAGTGATATAAATGCTGCCATAAACATAGGAACTCGGCCATCATGAAATCAAGACTCAGTTCCAAATGTATGACCTACTGGACAGCAGTGTAGGCCGAAGGCAGTAGTCAGAAAGGGCCACAGACACGTGTCATTGGCTTGCGATGCACAGAGTTGGTGGCACCAGATCGAAGGGAGTACAGTGATATAAATGCTGCCATAAACATATGAACTCGGCCATCATGAAATCAAGACTCAGTTCCAAATGTGTGACCTACTGGACCGCAGTGTAGGCCGGAGGCAGCGGTGGAGTACGTCAACGAGAAAGGAGTGCTGGGGGCCTGTGTAGCGGAGGCCGTGATGGTCTGAGGAGGCTGCCAAGGTCACGGGCCTCGGGCTTGGAGCTTGCACCGGCACGTGGTGGGCCCTCTTTGACACACACTGGTGTCGGCAGGTGAGCAGTGAGGCCTGGTTGCGCAGGGGCATCCAAGACGGGTCTGGGGACCAGCGGCCTGGGGTGCAGCAGGCGCACAGTATTGCAGGCACCGCTACTCACGGTGTCGGCCTCGTGGCGGGCTGTGAGGTGCCGCCCTGGCAGACACGTTGGCCATTCCAGAAGAGAACCACGCCAGAGCAACGGGCTTTTTATTCACACCCCTACGCTGGCCTGGGGTACGCCAGGCCAGTCCACTCCACTCATGCTTACAGGGGGGGACGTAACAAGCTACATTTCCACGATCTTCCCCACTGCCTGGGGTGACATGGTTGCGTCTACTGTCCACTACACTCCAAACACCAGCAGTATATGTCGACATGGACATGTCTGTGGTCTGCATACTGCAGTCTGGCCAGCACATCCACGCCACACTTGGCATTGTGTACATTCTCATTCATGGGTCACTTGCCTCCTTCGCACATGCCTGGTTCCCACCTCTCCCCACATTCTGCTATTGTGTGGCTGAGGTGCCATGCCATTGATGGCTTGTGTACATGGCTAGCCCAGGTTACCACAGTAAGTTGTGCTGTCGGGTCTGGTAAGTGGGCATGTTGTTTGGCATGTTGTATGTGAGTTTGTAATGTGGGCATTCCCAGAGTCTTGAGTTGCATGACTGTGGAGTTGAGGTGTGTGGTGTGTTCATTTGGTACTTACCAACGAGCAATGCATTCCCATAGGTGCCAGCCTCAAAGCGCTGGTTGATGATGGACTGTCGGAAGATGAAGGAATCGTGCACACTGCCTGGGTAGTTGGCGACGACATTGGTGAAGAGTCCCAGGTGGTCCACTATTGCCTGCACATTGATGGAATGCGTGTGCTTCCTATTGCGGTAATTGTGTGCACTGGCGGCAAGGGGCACGAGGAGTACATGTGTGCAGTCGATTGCCCCCAACACGTGCGGGAAGCCAGCTATGGCGTAGAAGCCTTGCTTGGTCTCCAGCTTTGTCCATCATCTCCTTGTGTTTGCTTTGGTCTCCAGCTGTTCCTGCGCAGTGTGGGGGAAGTGAAGGTACTGGGGTACCAAGCTGATGATGGCATCCAAGACAGGTGTGACGAACTTGAATAGGGCTGGCTGTGAGACTCCTCCGACTCTGGCAGTTGTTGGTTGGAAGGTACCAGAGGCCAACAGGTGCAGCACAGCCAGCAGCTTTGTCTGCGGAGGGATGTTGGTTGTCCGCTGTGTTGGTACCGTCAGCCTGTGGGCAATGATGGTCAGGATGCAGAGGATGGTTGTCCTTTTGAGCCTGTAGTGGGCAATGACATCCTCTGGTGTTAAGTCTGTGAGGCTGGTGCATTTTCTGAAGGTCCGCTGTCTTTGTCTGCGCTGCATCTGTGGTAGTCCGGGGGGGTGCAGGGGGGTTCAGGGGGGGTGGCGGGCCTGGGTGTGGTGGCGGTGGGTGTTGTGGCCCTCTTGGGGCTCCGAGCTGCATGATCAGTAGCTCCATGGCATCTGTTGTTCTTCAGGTGTGGCTCTGGTCTGGGCTCCCTTTTGTGGTGCAGGTTGTCGTCTGACTTAACACCAGGTAACAGCAGGTGTTAAATCCCTGCTGCTAACGCGCCTTATCGCCTGTTTTGGGATCTTATCGCCGATCTGGCTGGTCGTTGAGAATATTGCGAAGTGGTGTTTTCGCGGCTTTTTGCACAGGAACGCCTACTCTGCATCTCATTAGCGTTAGTTGCCGGTGTCATCCGTGGCGATGTTTTTTGCGGCTGCTATCGCAGGAAAACTGGCAATATCGGCTGTTAGCACCAGCTTGTGAATAGGGCGATAAATCTATCGCCACTTTGGCTGCGATAAATTGCCGCTAACTCGGCGATAAGTCCTTGAGAATATGCCCCAGGGAATGCGGCTTGCAAGCAGCAGACGGCCAACATTCCACATAATTTGCATTACAAGCAGGATATTTTTTTCAAAGCAGTCCCACGTCCTTAAAGGAACAGGTGCCATCTTAGAAATAGAAATTGTACCCTGTTGGAAAGGTTATGGAGGGAGCATGCAATGATTTCCTGTATTAATGCCTACTCCCTGCCCCACCCGACATCAGCCAACACAATTCCCAAAAGGAGAGCTGTCTAGTGGGCACAGCTTTCCCTTTTTCAGTCAGTTACCAACCCCCTTGAAGTGTCTGTAACTGTTCAATGGCTTGCAGCCACAACTGCAACGACAAATCATTAATACATAGTAAACACAAAGAGATGATGGACGGAGTGCTGAAACTTTTCAGACACTCACCCCCAGTCACAAATCTGGGTTGAATCCATTATCATTCTTTAGCTCACTTCGCCACCCCAGTTCAGACCCAGCTATATGCAAATCAGTCTTGACCCTGTGCCTCATGGGAACATAATATTTTTTGGTCTCAAAAACACGTGTTGCCATGGAAGGTCCTAGCACTGAAGGGAAGTATTTTCTGTGTGGATGTGTTTCTTGTAGAAGAGCAGAATGCCATTACTCACAATGAAATTAGGCAATTGCTGAAGTGGTCTGATCCATTTTCCCATTCTCTGTGCTGTAGTGAGTGTAAGAAAAATAGATTGTTTGTTAAACGAGCTCTGCCTTGTATATCTAGGGTCAAGATCTGTTTGAGAAGCAAAGTCTTTCTGACCTCTTTAAGAAGCAAAGTCTTTCTGGTAGACCTGGGTAAAATAATTTACAGGTTCACTAGCTAGATCTAAGCTTTGGTTGTGTGTGTTGGCATAGCTTGTGCTACGTGTAGAGGAGACACCTCACTGGTGTGGCTAGAGGATACCCAGATTTTACCATGTCCCATGCTTACATCACCTTGTTGTTTGTTGCAGTTGATGTGTGGAGTGTGAAGGGTATGCCCATACATTGTTCTTGTGCTCTGTGTCCTACTGAAACCATGCTCAATGTGACTGAGGAACCCCAAATAGGCTGAAACTTGTCTTAGCCTGCTTCTGTTTCAGTTTAGAGAGGACCTGGCTTGGCGATTCGGGCTGGACTATTCCTACTGGATCAGTGTAAGAAATTGGGTTGTTGGTTGACTGGGGTGTGAGCCCTTGTCAAGCGGCAACCACAATCCTTATCAGGGTAAATAAAGCCCAGGCAAACCCCAAATTAAACTGTGTTCAACCCTCTGTCAGCTTGGCACAGAGCAGTCAGGCTTAACTTAGAGACAATGTGTAAAATATTTGTGCAACTCTTCAAACAGTAAAACAGTGAAAACACCACACAAAATAAATCCAACATCAAGTTAGACAACTAGATCTTAATTTAATAAATAAAACAAGACCAAAATGTCAAACATCCAATTAATAGTTCCAGAGATATTGAATATTGACGTTTTTAGGTAAAATAGTGCCATAAGGCTTAAAGCGTCAACTGCAGATATCTGGTCGTGCCGGACTGGGACAAAGTCACAACTTCTGGCTGACCATGGCAGAGTGCTGGCTGGCTACAGGGACCCAGTTAGACCCACTGGACAGAGGACCTTAAATCTGGTTTGTGAAGCATTGGTTGGATCTGCATTGAAGATGCGTCGCACAGCCGAGGCGATGTATTGGTTTCGAAATGCGTCAAGGCTGAGGTGAGAGGTCCTGTGGCATCAACCTTGACAGGGCTTGCGATGTGAAGTTTGACATTGGTGATGGGGTGCGCAGTTAGGGCGATGTGCCGGTTCCAAAGAGCTGAGAGGTTGAGATGAGGAATCATAACTGCCAATTACACCCAGCCACATGACCAGAGACAGGCTGCAGGCACCAAATTGCTAAAGCAACAAAATGTTAACTTACTAAAATTGGCATTTTCAGCATTGCAATTTAAAATCTGACTTAATTATAAGTTAGGATTTTAAATTGTGATTCAGAGACACCAAACATGAACCAGATAACTCTTCTCATTAGGAAATTATACTTATAAAATGTAAATTGGCAACTCCAATGTTATCCTAGGGAGAGATAGGCCTTGCAGTAGCGAAAAAATGAATGTAAGCATTTTTCAATACCAGGACATGTAAAACTTAAAAGCATATGTCCTACTGTTAGACCCAGTGGTTTCTGGCTTGCTGGGACGCACCGAAGCCAGACAGAATCCACTGTCCTAGATAGGATGAGTATGATGCATTCATCAGATAACCTGTGCTCACCCTCTGGTAGCTTGGCGCAGAGCAGTCAGGCTTATCCTCAGGTTCAAAGTGTAAAGTATTGGCACAACACCACCCTCGCAACACTCTGAATACACTACAAAAAGAATCCACAATGTCAGTATAAAACTCTTTACTTAGTATTACACACACATTGAAATCAAAACGACATACACGGGGGCGTGGCTTGGATGGCCAACATGGAGGATGCTGCCTGACGAGGCTCCGGCCGCCCAAGCCGTTAATCTGCAGAAATCCTGTCGCAATCCTCTCTCCAGCGGTACACATTGGCTGCGTTAGGGGTCGGAGTCCAGCAATGCCTTGAATTGCGGTGAAATCAGTGGCCTGACAGACGATCTGGACCGAGATCGGCCAACGATCGGTCGGGGCCCGGGGCTGAGCTGACACTGTGGATGCCTCCCTCCGGTCGGTGATTGGAACTGGGCGCAGCCCAGGAGGCGGACGAGGTGCCAACTTGCTCTCCCGAAGGTGAGGCGACGCTGCTGTGGGCCGTTGTCGGGGCGGCAGTGGATGGGGCCGTGCCGGCTCAGGGGTGTCTGTAGGCCTGTTGCGCTGTGTTCCTGCCAGGTTGTCTGTGCGGCAGCGTCCGGGCGTCTGGGGCCGCACTGTGGCACCTCGCTGGCTCCCCTGCCCGCATCGGCGGTAGGGCAAAGAACGCCATCTGTGCTGGGGCCCGGCGGTGGTGTGGCGGGGTCCTGGCCGCGGCTGGAGCCTGGTGACTGGAGTCACGCCGGACCGTGCCTAGCCCTGCTGTGCCCAGACAGCATGGCAAGCGGAGCCCGTAGCCTAGCCAGAAAGAGCCTGCTCAGGGCTGTGGATGTGGCAGCGAGCAGAGGCCCTGGCTGACCCTCTTCGGATTAAAGCGCTGGGTACGGCGGCACAGACTGGGAGCTTGGACAGGGGCCTTGGCCCCATATAGGAGCTTTTGATACATCAAGCGCTGCCTGGATACGTTGAGCCCAGAATAAGAACTTACCAGGAATCAGCCAGATTGACGCCACTACTGCATCTAGCACCGTCTGCCCTATGAGATTGGGCCACTGGGTTCCTCCCTGCAGGTGTATTGGTGGTGGGCAGAGGAGCACCATCATAAGACAGCCAGGTGGACGGCTGGTGCGGCCTACCCTGCGGCAGCTACTACATCCTAGGCATTTGGATTCAGACAGAGTGGCCAGCCTGGGGCGAACTGTGGGCCAGGGGTCCGGCGAGTCTGTTCCCACTAGGGGGTCTACTTGGCTGGCCACCTAGGGCTATGGAAGCGGCTAAGCTAGGCTTGGTGTGGCTTGTGGTCAGAGGTAGGTTGGATTCCATGAGGCCTGGCCCACAGAGGGAGTGCCCGGCGTGCTCGGCGTAATGCCCAGGGGATTCACTGACAGAATATCGAAGGTCAAAATATCGACCTACAAAAATATCGCAGCAAGAATATCGAAGTCAAGAATATCAACATCCTATCTACATTATGGTAAGTACAAAAATATCGAAAAAAAATATTGTTGTCAAAAATATCGTTGTTAAAAATATCAGTTTTTTTTTAGTTAAAAAAAGTAATGTAAAATAAAGTAAATACATATAATTAAAATAAACATAGTTAAAAATATTTTAAAATATTTAAAAATTATAAATTAAATATATATAATTTATAAATACATTTAATATATACATATAATATATAATATATAAACTTACTTATTAATATGTTTTAATAATTATTTTAATAACTTATAAATTAAGAAAATCTTATAAATTATAAATACATCTATACACATCAAACAATAACATAAATAAAAATTAAATAAATATATGTAACAAATTAAAAAACAATTAAAATTATTTTGTTGGATAGCGTAGGGGTAAAATTTACTATTCCAACTCCAAACAGTGCAACAGTAGGGTAAATGTTGGATAGCGTAGGTGTTAAAATTACTATTCCCACTCCAATGAGTGCAACAGTAGGGAAGGTGTTGGATAGCGTAGGGGTAAAAATTACTATTCCCACTCCAGTGAGTGCAACAGTAGGGAAAGTGTTGGATAGCGTAGGGGTAAAATTTACTATTCCCACTCCAGTGAGTGCAACAGTAGGGAAAGTGTGGGATAGCGTAGGGGTAAAAATTACTATTCCCACTCCAGTGAGTGCAACAGTAGGGAAAGTGTGGGATAGCGTAGGGGTAAAAATTACTATTCCCACTCCAAAGAGTGCAACAGTAGGGAAAGTGTTGGATAGCGTAGGGATCAAAATTACTATTCCCACTCCAAAGAGTGCAACAGTAGGGAAAGTGTTGGATAGCGTAGGGGTAAAATTTACTATTCCCACTCCAGAGAGTGCAACAGTAGGGAAAGTGTTGGATAGCGTAGAGGTACAAATTACTATTCCCACTCCAGTGAGTGCAACAGTAGGGAAAGTGTTGGATAGCGTAGGGGTTAAAATTAACATACTTATAATTAAATTAATTTTTATAAATAAATAATGATTTAATTATTGAATAACAATAAATTAATTACCAATACCAATAAATAACTAATAAAAAATAATTAACAATTAATAATTAATTAACAATAAATTAATGATAAATACCAATAAATAATAATTATTAAAAATAAATTACCAAATAAAAATTAATTAACAATAAATTGTTTTCCAATACCAAAAAATAATAATTATTAAAAAGTAATTACCAATTAATAATTAATTAACAAAAATTTAATGATAAATACCAATAAATAATAATTAATAAAAATTAATGACCAATTAATAATTATTAAAAAATAAATTAATTTACAATACCAAAAAATAATATTTATTTAAATTTAATTCCCAAATAATAATTTATTAACAATAATTTATTGATCAATACCCAAAAATAAAATTAATAATTACTTAATTAGAATTAAATTATTTCCCACCCTATTTCCCTATAAACTCACAACCCACTCCAATAATAAATTAATACACTTAGGGGCCCATTACGATGTCGGGCGGAAGCACTACCGCCGTGCTGTCGGAGGCAAAAACCGCTAGTTACCGTCCGCCAGCAACGGCCCACACGCCCGCCAAATTAGGATGTGAAAAGTCAGCCAAACACCGCCCGTAAGCCTGCGACGCCGCCCGCCATCAAAGTGCGCCCGTCTACGTAGCGGCGCGAGCCAATGGAGACACACCGTCCGACGAAATGACGTACCGCCCGGCGTACAAATTACGATGCCATAACCAAACAGCCTCACCGGCAAAGAGACACCGCACGAGATACCAAGGCGGAAACCCGACTCTACAGTACGGAGACTAAAAAGGCGGCCCACCCAGAGATGAATCCTGCACTCCAGGCCATCCCCATGCTCTACCTGATGCACCACCTAGGAGTGAACGCGCCACGACGACGCAGGTAGGCAGACACACAACAAGGGCATGCAAACACTGCACACAATGCAAGGGCGGAAAAACTGTACATGGCCCCCCCAGACACCCCTGAGTGGACAGGACACATCCACCACTGTACCCACACATGTCCCACCTGTCAAAATAAAACAACTCGCAACATCCTGGGCACCCACTACCCGGGACCAGGAAGTGACGTCCCCGTCACGGCACCGCAGTGCAGCGGCGATGACGCAGGTACACATGCGCACAACACAGAGGCCAACGACAGCGCCACGCATGGGCTGCAGACAAACACCACAGGGTCACTACTACACACCCCAGCCCCACCCTGAAGGCACATGTCACGTGGCCTTCCTGCATCAGTCATGTCCCCAACCGACAACTCACAGTTGTCAACTTGATGACACACAAGTGTCCCGAACAGGGGAGTAATGTGATGGCAAAATAGGACACACCCATGTGTGCAAAACATGGAGAAGCACACGGCGGCTGCCACATAACAGCGCAGAATATCGACAATGTCCGCAAAAGGCACGCCAGTCTCATCAAGAAAAACCTATACCATCCTGCTCGCAATATCAACCTATGCAATGTACAAAATAGAAAAAACCTGCTGCCTGAGAACAGGTGTTCCCAATCACTACACCCACACAGAAGCCTCAATGTACAGCGGCAACGGAGTGTCCCGCCCACACACGGGAGAGCAGATAGCACTGAATGGCCTTCCATTCCTACTCCGAAATCACATTGCAACAAATTATGCAGGAGAATGGAGCCATTGTACCAACAAGAAGCCAAACATAGCCATGCAGAGTAAAACGTCCACTGGCAGATAGCGCCTAACATGAAAGAAAGATAATACCACAAAATACAATAATACCACTCCTCCATGTGGGCCAAATGGAAGTAATCTGGAAAGAGGCAGACACCACTGGCCTTGACTATTCATAGAAGCATGTGGGATGAGGGTCTGTGTCCTCCGCCCAAGCTATACCCCAAGTCCTGCCGCCGTACATCCATTCCAGAATTCCCTGCATCGTCAGAGGCTGCACTCTGCTGACTGCTCAGGCAGCTGGAGCACGCCATCACATCACCCTGTAGCAATATGGCTGTTGCACCAGTGCTTCTCAACTACGCCAGACAGATCAAGCTGTACAGTGACAGCTTGCTACACATAGTGGGCTGTTCAAATCTGGCAATGCTCAATGTAAGTTACTGAGTAACTTACCGCATTGCAATGTTCAGCTGCGTCATCCCCGTTTTCTACTGTCGGAGGTGTCCGTTCCACTGGCCTGTGTATTTATGTCTCTCCAACCCGGCATATCCAAAGGCGGACTTGGTACACTTGTTTGCACCCCTGGACGCACACGACAGGATCTGTTCAGTGTATGGGGGCATGGCGTATGTGGCAGCAATCGGGGACACACTGCAATGGGACCAGTGTGCCTCCACACAACGTCTCCTGGATCACAGTTTCATCGAATGTCATTCAACATGTCCCATGAGGATTCTACAAGGGACAACTTACGACGAACACGTTGCTACCCACCATCCGCTTCATTGGATGACAACCATGTTTACCATCAATGGGATGGATGCCCTGCTGGAAGGTATCGCATACACGACAACTTGTCAATTCATGGGTCCCCGACTCAATACCCCCAATTGAACATTGATGTCCAACACCGTACCCATGCTTGGCTTTCGCAAGGAGTGAGCAGTTAGCTGTACAAGAACTATACCATATAATCTGCTACTAACACCTTACCATCAACTCCACTGCCATGACATCTGACACATTCGGGACATGCACTCTGTTCCTCACCATATCCTGTGTCTCTGCATGAACAGGGGGAGGCAGAGGTATGGGACTTGTGTACAGCAACCACATGGCCAATACAGCACGAACAACTATGCCATAATATGTATTCTGCGCACCTGGACACATGCACCCGTCAGTGCACACTTATCTGTCTGCTGTAGTACGTGAGAACTGTCACCTCACCTTTGTCTGTACTTCCGTGCCAGGACTTTTGCATGGACAACAAATGCAACCCCCTACAACATGGCCCTAGTTATTGTGTCATGTTCAGTAGCCACCACATTGCAACAACTTGTGAGACGCTGCTGCATGCACGTAGGCTCATGCTCTGATGTCACCTCTGACGCAGGTGTGTCGGAGTCACTATTGTAGTAATCCTGGACCATGGAACTGAGATGTACTGTGCCTATGATGTCAAGCTGGGTGGTAGGCAAAATGAATACTGTCTGTGTCAAAGTCTAGAGCTCTTCAGTAATTAGCAAATGTACTTTAGCATAGCAAGGGCAAGGCAGTTGTAACTCTGAAGCCTTCATTCCACAGTCAACAACTAATCACATCTACCTGTACCCCCTTTTGTATGTGTAATCATGCTAAGTATATCCTCCACATGCATTTCACTGCCAGTAGAGTCCACTATACTGCATCACAGAGGAAGTTAAAATACATGCCTTGAAGCAAATATGTGACTCTGTAGAATTATTCATCGAAGACAAGTACGAATGAGAGAGGATGAGAGTGTGTGAAGTACACGAGAGTCGTGAGATGACCATGTAGTCTAGTGTCATTGGATGTCAATGCATATGAGTTGCCGCCACGGTGTACCTAGTGAAATACCAGAGGTCGTGGGCCTTGGCTTGTCAGACTCTGACGTGGGCCAACAGATCATCACATTAACACTGACGGCCTGGTCACTACAAAGCACAGTCCCACATATGTGTACAATTACCTTCACAGTCTGACATCACACTCATCAAGCAAAATTCGGAGCTACGCAAGAAGCATGCTACAGCAATGCATGACAAAACACACACACGATATCAGTGTGGGTGGGCAGGGCTGCACAGTGAGTACGAACTGCAGAAATACACATACATGCTTAATTAAACAAGGCACAATGTTGACAGTCACACACCCTGCAGACCCACAATGGCCAAAACATATCAAGTAGAAGTCATCCTGAACTGCAAGGACACACCCACACACTGCACACTGTGCAACATACAATACACACATGTGCTCACATTCACAGACCTGAACACGGATACAAACACCCACCATGCCCCTGGGTAACACATGTGTGTAGTCGACATTGCCAGAGCGCACACACACACACCAACACTACCCCAAAGTCACACCCTTCACACCACACACACCTACACCTCCCAAATGCACACATTGAAAGTAAGCCATGTGCCCAGGCTCAATGTTCATCACAAGATTAACATACACCTACACTGCTGGCCACCCAGAAAGTAAGCTCACACATACCCACACACACTGCACATGCTACCTGTCATCCTGTGGCTAGACTCACACCCTATGCTTTGCTTGCATGCAAACATGACACGTACACATTTTTCAAGGAATAGCACCAAATACATGCAGACAATCCGTCTCACAAAAATACATCTTCATCACACACACAAGTAGCAGAGTCTGAAAGAAGTGAAGTCCCTGCCACGTGTAAAACACATTGGAATGTGAGACCAGACATTGCAATTGTTGAGGTACCATACACGGCATGTGCCTCACTTAACTATGCACACACAGTAACAACTGCAATCAGCAACTACACAGACACAACCGACTACAGGAACAACAGCATCCAGTCACAGAATACATAGACAGGCAGCAATATTGTTCAACACCAGGGACAGTGGCCAGTCCAATGTGCAGAGTTGTGATACGAAAAGCTGCGTATGCAATGTGTGTGAGTGTACCCTGCCATGTCCAGCAACACTGCCATGGCAGTCACAATAGCCATTACAGCCACCACTGTGTCACAGGTAGTTGTGTGAAGGTGCCTACCATTCAAACAGGATGCCAGTCCGACTCGGTGCTGTCTGTGTGCTACGGGACAGTTAGAGGTCCGCCCCTGAGAGAGAAGCACAACTGTGGAAGACACACATGTGGCATGTGAAGGGGGAGGGCTGCTTGGCCCAGGTGGGTGGGTGGCACGGGTAGGTGCACTCATGCAGTGTTGAAACAGACTTTGTGGTGCGGATTCCGGAGGGGTAGATTTCCAATGTGTTGGGTATTTGGAAAGCCTACCTGTCTGGGGATGAATGTGAACACGTGTGGGCACAACAGGCGGGCACACGATTAATGCTGCATCAGGTGTAGACGTTAGCCCTCCCTCTGGGGACATGCTGGATACTGCTGTGCGTCTGCCAGGCCCTTGCCAAGGCACTTACATCCCCTGTCCTCCAGGTGTACCCTCACATTGTCCACCTGCACAGGCTACCCAGGGCACGGGATGGCAGTGGAGCTTGGTGTGTGGGAGGTCATGGCGCCCTTCTCCTGGTCACATCTCGCAGGCAACACATTCTCAGTGTGCAGCAGGGCACAAGTCAAAAATAAGAAGTGGGGGGACGCTGACGTCACAACAGGGAGTGACGTCACGAAAGGTGGCTTGCACCATCAGACTCATTGCCGCCCCTCGCCCACCCCTTTTGCGATTGCATCAGAGAAGCCAGCGCGTGAGCAGCAGCTCCAATCTCGCCCCAGAGAGGCCAAAGAGTGAATGTGTGGCTCCATTAGCTCCAGTTATCGAGCTCGCGTTAAAATGAGTGGGGGGACGCCGTCCACCCGCGTGGTACCCCGACTTGAGCCCTGGTGTACAGGCAAAGTGTCCTATTGTTTAGCGATATGTGTGAGTTGCATGACACTCGTTGGCGGGGGATGGCTCGGAGTCCCGTCATCCTGAGGCCCATATCTCACTCTATGGGCCCTTTGTCAATGGCAGCGGATGTAATGACTATGCGCGCCGAGGTGGGTCTACCTTTCGTCTGGGATGGTGTTTGCGGCCTGGCCCGCTAGGGCAGCTACAGCTTCTGTGTGTTGCATGTGGTGTATTTGGACTCCGGAGACTGTCATGCATTGTCACTGTTGTCCAGGGCTCGATTCGGGGTACCACGCGGGTGGACAGTGTCCCCCCACTTACTTTACCGCGAACTCGATAACTGTAGCAAATGGAGCCACACATTCACTCTTTGGCCTCTCTGGGGCGAGATCGGAGCTGCTGGTGCACGCGCTGGCTTCTCTGATGCAATCGCATATAAGGGCTGAGCGAGGGGAGGCAATGAGTCTGACGGTGCAAGCCACCTTTCGTGATGTCACTTCCTGTCGTGACGTCAGCGTCCCCCCACTTCTTTTTTTAGGACTCGTGCCCTGCTGTTGTCAGATGTGCCACTTTCCAGGAGGGTTGAGAAAGGGTCAGGAATGTCAGCCTGATATTGGCCCAGTTGAAGGACCACCTTGACTGGGGAGGACAACCATTGGACAGTCTGGTGTAGCCCACCCACGCGTACATGTAGGCCCTCCATGAACTATGTCACCTGCGGCAAGGTGATGTCATGGGCAATGAAGTAATTGAGGACAGCCGTCAGCCCCACGCAGAGATGCCGCACAAGCTCAACAGACCCAGCACTGAGGGCAGCAGGGTTCACATGTGCAGGGGCAGCTGTGCCTGGTGTGAAGGACACTCTATCCTTCATCCTTGTGCCGACACTTGTTGCACCAGTGGAAGTAGATGGAAGGGCGGGCATTGGCCTCCGCGTGGCTGAAGAGGAGCCTGAGTCCACGTCCCCTGTGCTAGCAAACATGGATGCATCACCTCTGTCCTCAGATGACGCAGAAATTGCCGTCTCGGCCTGTGATTCATCCAGCACACGTCTGGTCCCTCCGAGGCGCTGGTCACATCTGTCTCACTCAGCTCCTGTGCAGCTGCTTCATCCCATGCCTCACCACTGTTGACCATCCCCTGTCCCTCAGCACCCACGGGAGATGCCACATGTGAGAGAGCGAGGTGGCCTCACTCATTTTGCATCAATTAAACAGACATGTGCAAGGGAAGCAGCACAGAACATTCCCAAACCCACATGTTGCACGATACCTGTGCAATCTTATACAGCCACCACAATCAACACGTAATGGCTGGCGGACAGAAAATGAAGCCGCTAATAAGTGGCACATGTGTTGTGCACAAGGCACAACACCCGGCCTGTGTCACCCTGCGACCATAGCCACAAATCGCTGTGTGCACACCCACTGTCCTGATGGTGGCAAGGATGACCACTACGTAATTAGGCCAAGGACATACCTGCATGGAGCAGAATGGGACACCACTCACACAGACTGCTACATGACAGTCCACAATGGTCATGTGCCCATGCCTTCCACCTGTCGTTCGCACGAGCACAACTACTGTTGCACAGTGTTCCGGATGTGTAAGTACCAGGAATATGAGGTGAGGCATCGCACACATATGTCCGAACGAAATCATAGTAGGCACAGTGCCTCAAACATACATGTGAATTGCCACTCCAGCCTACTACAGGTTGTTCCTGAGGGCTACGACTCTGAATGCATTGACAATGCAGAGTGCTCTAATTACATCTTGGACCTCAGGAATCGCATATGCATGTCAGATGCACCCAGCACAGAGTACACTTACAACCCACTGCATCACACAGCAAACATCACATTACCCAAATTATGGGTAGGCTGTGGACACATGCTGCCTCTCACACCAAAAGACACCATCCCACTATACTGTACACTTGCTTGCTGCTGATGCCCCTACACACGTGCATCCGTCACAGGCTGTCTGACTGTCAAGATGCAGACCATTAGTGGTGAAATGCAGCGCCGTGCTAACCTGACAATACGAGGGGGCATCCCCCGATTCGTCTCCGCCACGTAGTCGCTCATCCGGCAGATGACGTCACACCCTTTGTGGAATTGGCTGCACTGTCGGTTACACATACACAGAGGCATCAACTTGGATGCAATGGCTCATCACAAGGCCTTGGGCTGGAGGACTTCCAACTGCAGGGATGGTACACAAGAGGGTTGGAATAACACTCATACACTTCTCATCATCACCCACATCCACCAATCACAGTGGCATGATGCTGACCCATCCAATATACTCAGAGATGTGTAACAGCGCCAAGAAGTACTCGGACATGGAATTACAGCATGTGTACACCACACGTGAATGCATGCTGGTGGGAGTGTGTACACAGTACCTGTCCATCCCATTCACATGCAGGATGCCAGCACATTGAGCAATGTGTAGTCTGCCCACATCTACTGTCCATTGTCAGGTAAACCAACACATAGATCACAAGGCAACACATCTTTGTGGGTGGACTCACTGTGTCCAACACTGCGCAGCCCTCAACGTACTCGCCCTGGGAATGGCTCACCCCGCAATGGAGGTCACATTCAGTGCCACTATCTCTCACACACATCCCTATCACAAGGCCTGGAGTGTTCAATCGACAGGGCTGAGTATGCGCATTTCCGGAGGGTTGTGAACTAAAGACACATGTAACCCACTGTACAGTCAGTGTTGTTTCCTTCTAGTATTGGGCGGTCAATGTGCAGCCCAGGTCTGCTGAGACTGAGAAGGCCAGCAGGGACCCAGCCAGCCATTCACACAAGCAATAACTGCCCTGAGTCCTGCATTGCCAAGTGGCTGCGTCACTGGATGTCTGACATGTAAATGCCATGTACCACCACTCGGGAGGGACATGCATGGGAAAGCGCCAGAGAGCCTACATACCCCTTACACCTGTAGCAAGCATGGTAAGCAGTGCATTTTGGAACCCCATAGGCTCGGACTCATAGTGCTGCGGATCAACGACATGTGTGTCCCCCACATGCACTGCCACACACACTGTAGTTGTCTTACACACACAACTTTTGCAAGACATAGCCTTGGGCAGTGTGCGTGGAGCTCAGAATCCAGGATCTCCAGCTCCTCGCTGATGAGTGGACCTGGACATATCTTCCGAGTCGTCGACATGAAGGTGGACAGGTGGCAGCAGCAGCAGGTGTTGTTGAGGGATGCCAGGCAGCAGTCCCTGTAAGCTGTGGTAATGCCGGTCTCCCTCCCACACTCATATAGCCCCCTGGGGCTGTCTCAGTGGATCCAAGCTGCTGCGATTGGTGTACCATGTCTGCCTACTTCAATTGCACACAATGGCCTGCTCCGAGCTGTCCCGGTACGCTTACCTCTATAGTCGAACAGGCAGGATGTAACCGCGAGGGCCATTAGAGTTGGCCTCAAGGGCATGGTCCATTGCGGGTACAGTCCGCTGGTGCCATGTGGAATCCACAGTTTAATGTGCGCCATGCATTTGCAGGTGTGGCCATGATTTGTGTGTGGGAGCATGTCCACACTAGACAGGGCCACTTCATGCTGTGTGCATAGGCGGACAGTGCTCAGCCTCCACATGTCTGTTGGCACATCATCATGTACACATTAGCATGGTAGCATGGGATGTGCATATGCACACACATGCCATATTTCTCAATGTGCATCTCCCACTTGGCACGTGCAACGTTACGTGTCACTTGTGATGTGTGTTTGCATTCACACAGCTGTGTTGTCATGGAGTTGTCAATGTGTACACCTGTCAATGTGTGTTGGAGGTGTGATGCGTACAGTGCTGTACATTGGGTGAGCTACGGACATCATTGACTGTCTCATATCCCGTTGTGCAACAGGACCCACTTGTTTGGGCCGCTCAGCCTGTGTACATTGTGTTGTTGGTGTGTGCCTTACTCACCCAGCCTCGGAAGCTGTGTCAGGCACAGCAGCTAGGTATATTGCCGTGGTGTTGCCGCTTCACACATATGCAGTCTGGAATGATCATCATGCCTTTCAAGCTATTATGGCCTAAATCCCCATGTGCATGCTCATAGCAATGGTTGGTGTCAGTGGTCATTGCCATTGGTAAGGGACCTGTGTAAGAGTATTGTAGCTGTGCTGTCCCTACTTGTCAGCTGTACTGTGATTCCATAGTTTTGTCAGTAATTTTAGTTTTGTGTATGTGGAAATGCCATGTGGTGTGTTGCATTGACATGTGTCCACTTCCATCTGTCCTAGGAGGAGACCAAACATACATCACCCCTACCAATTGCTGGCAGACATGGAGGATGTGGAGGTTATCAGGAAATTCCGTCTGGACCGACCCACCCTGCATCACCTATGTGCAATGTTGGAACCCCACCTTCGTCCTCGCAGGGTGTATCCTACAGCATTCACCCCCACGGCTAAGGTGATGGCTGCACTGCATTTTTTCGCAACTGGATCTTTCCAACACACGGTGGGCAGTGGAGGTGGGATGTCCCAGCCCATGTTCAGCATGGTGCTACGGGATGTCCTGTCAGCTATGATGCTGTACAGGAACCGGTACATCCGATTCCCCAGGGCTCGTGATTTGGCGGCAGTGAAGGGTGCTTTCTATGCCCTTGGACGCATCCCCCACGTTGTTGGTGCAATTGATTGCACCCATGTTGGCCTTGTAGCACCACAGGCCATGGAGCACATCTATAGGAACCTCCTGGGGCACAGTTTTTTAACACTGTGTTAACAAATGTATGAATCATTTTGAGTCCAGTGTGATTAAATAACACTGTACACTAATTACAATACGTCTTTTTTACTCTTTTTTGATAAAGTATTGTTTCTTTCCATGTACATGAAACTATCCACTGGGACCTTTGTTCCTATGTACGAGACTGAGGTGGCTGAGTGTGGACCACATCCGGAAAGGAGCAGGTCACACTCTGACACATCCACCTGCACAAACAACCACTGACGTCAACAACACATCTGCAGACAAACAATGTACAAGAGTACAAAAACCGTCCAAGAGCACAAATGACCCAAGTCGCCAACATCACAGCACCTCAAAAGCACAAAAGCCAAAGGCACACCACCTCCAAGGGATAAGGGGCAGCAAAATCACAGCTGCGACTCCCACACAATGCAGCACACACACATAGCAATGACAGCACACCCACATGGACGACAATGTGGTACACAGTCCAACACCTACACTGCAGAACAGAGGACACAACTGGGTCCGCCTGTGCGTAGAAAATGGCCAATCACATCTGACATAGCAGAAAACTGTGAGATGCAAATGTACGTGTACAACCTCACCTACGTCATGTAGTCCAAATGTCCACTGATCCGCATCAAATAGTCCGCCCCTCCCAAACAGTCACAATGTACATTGTCATGAAGTCTGTATGTAAACTTGAACAATGTGGCAACATACATGCCAACACAATGTCAACAAACATCTCCCCTTCATATTGCAGAAGGCCAAACAACACCTCCAGCAGAGCAGACCAGACAACTCTACAGTGATGCTGAAGAGGACCACCACACTTCCGACACCTACGCCCCACAACAGTCCATGGACATCTTAGGCAATCGACCTCCAGGAGCAGGGCAGTACCGCTGCATCAAGGATACCCCACCCCCTGCACAGACAACACAGCTGGATGCACCCACCACTCCGGCTGGCTCCCAGCAATCCACCGAAGCACACATCTTATTCCAAGGCCAGGTGTCAGACTGCCAGAAGGGGGTGGCCGAACATGTGCGGGTGGGGCACTACCTCATGGAAGCCGAACTAGATCACATACGTGGGTGTCTAAGTCCCATCAGGGCCCACCTACACTCCCCAACGGAGACCCACACTGCGACAGAGAGACATGCCTTTGCACATTTCCAGTACTGAACCACGCCCAGAGCTATGTGCTTTTTATTCACACCCTAATGCTGGCCTGGCGTACGCCGGGCCAGCCCACTCCGCACATGCTTACAGGGGGGGACGTCACAAGCTACATTTCCTTGGGCTTCCGCACTGGCTGGGGTGACATGGTTGCGTCCACTGTCCACTACACTGCAGACACCAGCAGTGCATGTAGACATGGATATGTCTGGGGTCTACATACTGCAGTCTGTCCAGCACATCTCCGCCACACTTGGCATTGTGTACATTCTCATTCATGGGTGACTTGCCTCCTTCGCACATGCCTGGTTCCCACTTCTCCCCACATTCCGGTATTGTGTGGCTGAGGTGCCATGCCGTTGATGGCTCATGTACATGGCTAACCAAGGTTGCCACAGTAAGTTGTGCTGTTGTGTCTGGTGGGTGGGCATGTTGTTTGGCATGTTGTATGTGATTTTGTGACGTGTGCAGTGCCAGAGTTGTGAGTTGCATGATTGTGGAGTTGAGGGGTGTGGTGTGTTCATTTGGTACTTGCCAACGTGCAGTGCATTTCCATAGCTGCCATCCTGGAAGCGCTGGTTGATGTTGGACTGTCGGAAGAGGAAGGGATCATGCACACTGCCTGGGTAATTGGCTACGACATTGGTGAAGAGTCCCCTGTGGTCCACTATTGCCTGCACGTTGATGGGATGCGTGTGCTTTCTGTTGCGGTACTTGTGTGCGGTGTCGGCAGGGGGCACAAGTAGGTCATGTGTGCAGTCGATTGCCCCAACACGTGCGGGAATCCAGCTATGGCGTATAGTCCTTGCTTGGTCTCCAGCTGTTCCTGCGCATTGTGGGGGACGTATAGGTACTGGGGTAACTAGCTGATGATGGCATCCAGGACTGGTGTGGGGAACTTGGATGGGGTTGGCTGTGCGACTCCTCCGCCTCTGGCGGTTGTTGGTTGGGAGGTACCAGAGGCCAACAGGTGCAGCACAGCCAGCAGCTTTGTCTGCGGAGGGATGTTGGTTGTCCGCTGTGTTGGTACCGTCAGCCTGTGTTCAGGATGCGGAGGATGGTTGTCCTTTTGAGCCTGTAGTGGGCATTGACGTTGTCTGGTGTTAGGTCTGTGAGGCTGGTGCATTTCCTGAAAGTCCGCTGTCTTTGTCTGCTCTGCCTCTGTGGTGGTCCGGGGAGGGGTGGACCGGGGGGGGGGAGGGCGGTCCTGGGGGTGGTGGCGGTGGGTGTTGTTGCCCTCTCGGGGCTCCGGGATGCATGGTGAGTGGCTCCATGGCATCTGTTGTTCTTCATGTGTGGCTCTGGGCTGGGCTCCCTTTGATGGTGCAGGTTGTCGTCCGACTTTACACCAGGTCGGAGCAGGTGTTAATTTCCTGCTGCTAACGTGCCTTATCGCCTGTTTTGTGGTCTTACCGCCGATGTGGCTGGTCGTTGAGAATGTTGAGGTGTGGTGTTGTCGCGGCTTTTTGCTCGGGAACGCCTACTCTGCATCTAATTAGCGATAGTTGCCGGGGTCATCTGTGGCGATGTTTTTTGCGGGTGCTTTCGCAAGTAAACTGGTGGTTTCGGCTGTTAGAACCAGCTTGTGAATGGGGCGATAATTTTATCGCGACTTTGGCTGAGATAAAGTGCCGTTAACTCGGCGATAGTTCCTTGAGAATATGCCCCTAAGTCTTCTTCGGCACGCCAGAGGCAGTCTTTGCCTGGGCAGACGAGACGACGCACTTAAAACCACACACACCGCCACCGCTGGAGTCTGATTCTTCGCAAGGATCACAGAGAAACAGGCAAAAGAGGAACAACTCCAAGAGGAGGCACAGGTCCAGATCAGATTGGCGTTCTCAGACCCAGGACGATGTGTGATAATGTTGGCAGACCGTCTTTGTATCTCTGACCTTAGGCCTTGATTGAGTCAGGATCCTCCAGGTGACTGCAGTACCATCTGGAGCACCATCCGGCTTGGAGGCTGTCCCAAGGAACTACTACACCCCCAGACACTAATGTTCAAGTTCCATGGGAAGTTTGAGTATGATTGGATGAGGCCCCCTGGCACCCCCCCTCGTTGGGGCCCCAGGATCTCCTCTTTCATGACAGATGCTCCTTGTTGGTGGCAGTATTGGGGTGGGGTGTTGAGGGAGGGGGAATTTCAGACTTTTCATGTTATTATTGTTGTAGCTTTCGTATACACAAAGGATCATGCCACAGCTTTACAAACGCAACCGAAATCGCATTTCATACAGACAATAGATGACTACACACACGCATATAATCCCCAGCTTGGAGATTAACCATAGTATCCTGGAACGTAAGAGGGCTACTTCACAAAATTAAAAGGGGTGCAGTTCTACGACAAGCCAAGCGCTGCAAGGCTGACATTCTTCTCCTCCAGGAGACCCACCTCCTGGGTAATAAAACCCTGTGCCTCACTAGATTTGGGTACCATACAGTATTCCATTCCGGGTTCACATGGGGTTCCCGGGGCACAGATATCCATATACACCACCGGGTCCTGTTCACTCTTTCCAAACAATGGCTGGACCCAGGAGATCGATACACCATCATATCTGGTACACTACATGGTGAACGTATAACCATTGGTAGCATCTATGCTCCCCTTCCCCTGGGACATACCTTCGCTGACAGAATCACACAACTTTGGGGGGAGCTCCCGGATGGCCTGATACTGCTGGGCGGGGATTGGAATTACGTTTTGTCACCCCTAGACCGTCGTCGTGAACCGGGGCGCGAACCTCCGATGTGCAGATCTAAATTACATCACCTGGCTACTACATTGGGGTGGTCTGATGCATGGCGAGCCTACCATCCCTCGGAGACGGGGTTTACATTCTTCTCAGTTGTGCATGGCTCGCTATCAAGATTAGATTATGTCTTTGTACCACACAGCTACATACATAGGGTTTCACAAATCTCTATTTTGCCTTGGGGACTGTCTGACCACTCCCCGGTATTATTCGAACTGTGCAGGATCTCAAAAGCCTCCCTTCCGGTGGCGCATGTCCCCTTGGCTACTAAAAAGACAAAGGGCCCCCTGATACCAAAGTGAAGTACACCTAGACAGGGAAATACATACTGTAAATGTTCTAGGGCTACTTCAAACAACAAAGCTAGAACATGATTATATTATTAATCATGAAAGTGACACTAGAAATATAAAAATATAAAAATATAAAAATATTTATTATGAAATAGATTCATTAAAAAGAAATTCTAGATTTCATCTACATTTTGTTGTATAGAAAAGACGTGTACAACATACTATCTGTTGTCACTCATCCATTCATTCACACAAACCTTACTCTATTATTTTGTACATATTGTCAGCATAATAAATTGATTGATTGTCTGACAAACAACATTACAGTACACATGATAAATACAATCTCATGGATTAATATAATTGTAGGGTGGTGTCCAAGATGTCTCAACGCGCTTTTCGGCAGAAAACTGCCTTCCTCAGGAGAACCACCTTCAGTAATTATATTTCTGAAAAAAGAAAATATTATCTCAACAAAATGTCACAGAGTCACTACCCTGATAAGAGTCTAGCATATATACATAATTACATGATTGATATTAAGTCCACATTACAGAGCCAAAGAAATATGATGTGTGAATGTTAGGTTTTATGACAACCTAAAAAACAAAGGATAAAAGTGAAATGAAAAAGAAAGTCGGGTGAGTAAACAAGGAAAATATCAGTGTATAGCCAAGAAAAGTACGTGCCAGCGATAGAAGACTACAAGATCACGTGAACAGAGAAAATGAAACTCATATAATAGATAAGCCTTCAACCAAAACTGTGAGATTTGTGCCCATACACTTGTTGTAATTTGGCTGCACTTAAGTTAAGCATTAGCCGAAGACATCCTGTATTCAGAGGCTAAATTGTCCGCTTTGTGGAATCCATTTTGTATTTCTGGCAGCCATTTTGGTTGCCATGTGCTGACATGTGCTCACCATGTGCTCTGTCCTACCTTCCTGTTAACTGCTCTTGAAATCTGCCTAGAGACGAGTTATATTTAGTTTCTTTTGCTTTGCACATGCTCAGTTGAGCTCGCAGCTGTCCATGCAGCTGTTCCGAGTTTATAAATGTCAGGATGTGTCTACTAGAAGTAGAAACTGTTAGCTCCACCCACTTGTCGACTGTGCATTTCTTGTATGACCTTATATGTACCTAAAACCAGCATTTGTGTTTGTACCTCCTTCATTTGAGCCCCTGTGTTGGTATAAAAGGACCAAGGTCCTTCCATTCAGTGTGCTACTTCATGCATTACCGAAGGGTGCTGTGTGAATGTAGCTCCACCTCATGAGGTTTAATAAACTCTGTCTTTTCTATTCCAGTTTCTGTGCCAACTTCTTCCTATTGGTCTGAGGACTCTGTGCAAGGAAGGGAGAACCCCTAAGCACTGGTAGGCCTTGTTGAGGCTCACCACTACAAATTGGCGCTTCCAACGTGGGGCTCATCGGCGACTCGGATGCCCGAAGGACTGGTCGAGACGAAGGATTGGAATTTCGCTTTTGGACGCGATCGCTGCCTGAGGAGACCCGAGTCTTGGCACCCATGGCGTTTTTCCTTTCTTTCTGATCTGACCATCCCGGCGGCGCCGGTCCTCGACTGAGATCTCTTCTGTTGATTCGCCGTGCAGTGACCATTTGGTCGATTTGAGAACTTGGCAGTTGGAACCTGGACACCATTTGATTGGTAAGAGCCGTTTTGCGGCACTTGCTGTTGGTTTGATGCCTTTGATTGGTAAGGTACATGGCACTTACTGTGGCTTTGTTTGTATGATTGGCCAATTTTGGAATCTGTTTTGTAATTATATATGTATTGCAATACATATAGGCAGGTAATGAGGAGATTTTTCTCTAACTTTGAAAACTTGAACGGCACACATTGTGTTAAGTGTCACTTGGAGTATAATATTATATATGCTATAATATTTTTGGCATGCCTGCTTCTAGCACACTTTGTAGAAAGTGTTGCTGTTTTGGAGGTACCAATATGGATTTAGTAAGTACTCAGCTGACTCCCTCAGAGGGGATACCTAAATAGGTTTAGGTATAGTAAAAAGATATTTCTTTCTTGGTGACTAAGTACCCCATGGAACTAAATATGTACATAAAACGGATCCTGATAACATGGAGCAGTCTTTTGGGCTGTTTTGCTGCAGTCTTTTGGACTACTTTTGAGAGCTCTTCTTGTAAATATGACTTACAATTAGTATTTACAAATAGTTTGGTTTTGCGTACAGTCTGTAGGCTGTCTCTTGTTTTTGCCCTAAGTGTTGATTTGTGGATTAATTGTTTTTTTTTGTTGTATATGGTTCTGGACTGACATTCTTGAAAGTACTTGTTTCAGTAAAGTAGACTATGTTTTTTGTGTAAGAATGACTAGCCTTAAGCGCGCTGTGTTGTGTGTTATGAGTATATGACCCCCTTCTGAAAATGTCTGGAATGAGCTAAATTTGGTTTTTGTTGTCATTCTGTTATGCAAATGTCATTTAAAAAACTACATTTTTTAAATTCAGGGAATGAATAATGTAATATATGCTAAATAGCTGCACGCTACCATTAAAATTGATAAAGTAAGAAACTATAGATATGTGCAAATTGCCACACTGGTACAGATAAATCAGAATTTACATTCAATAGGAATAAAATAGGCCTCATAGAAAGGTAGGAAAAACGAATTTGTGTGCTTTCACACAATTAGGACTAAAATGAAAAATGTTACAGTATTATCCTTATATATTAATATTGAAAGGCATTCACATCATCTGAGTGAATTGGTTGTTGCTGAAATAAACACCACATTACAGAACGATAGATTTGTGCTGGCTTAAAAGGCGTGAGATGTTGACGCCTGCTGGTCAGAACACAGCTGTGTCAACAACACATGGCTATTCTTGGTCCCAAGTCATAAGGAAACTGCCGAGTCAACTAGATTTTAAGTTAGTGCAAACATGGTTTGAAAGCGTGCATTACAAACTGCTGATTTTAAAAGTCAGAAAAGACAGTTTCATTATTTTGGATAACAGAGAAAAGATTAAAAGGGATTTTCTTTCTTAATGCTTTTTATACAAGCACATCCGTGGTTCTGATGTTAAATGATTACTGTCCTTTAAAAGTGACGCAGACTTTTCATGTTTCAGTAAGGCTTCTGTGCTTAGAGTTATAAATGAATACATTTAAAGGTGATAGGAAAGGAATGAGGCTTGCTTTTCATATGTGGAACCATCAAAGGGGTTGGTGATCATTATTAAAGAAAAAAAAAGGAATTTTGATTATATGAAGAAAAAAAATGTTTCTTAAAAATAATTGCCCTAAAATTGTTTTTGATCTTTGTAATGTCTGATAATCATACTGTGAATAATATATAGCTCCTAGCATCAAAGTTGGATTTGAGTAGCACTTTACCATGATGTGGGGAGTGCAATGTGAAATTTCACTTTATCCAGGCATATAAAAACGTTTTTTTTAAGGGTGTACCTTATACATTTCTGATCCCCCATCTCTGGGATATCTAGAGGACACCCTGGGGATCCCTAATATGCCAAAATATTGTAGGTTTTTCATTTTTAAGTGCCCCTACCGCCAAAGTCGAAATTGGGAAAAATTCACTATTTAAAAGTAGTTTTGCCAAGCAGAGCAGCTTTCACACTGCTCTTAGGCTTTAGTAAATGCACACATTTAAGTATAACACAAATAGCTGACCTCTAACCTGCTAGAATGCACACCATACACTGCACACAGATAGAGACAAGTATTACATTTTTTTTTTTAAAACACAGCAGAAGTTAGATCCTACCTTTAAAATTATTAGACGGACAGGACTGCCTTTCAGCTGTGATTCTCCAGAGTTGCTTTGAATTGCAAGGACCGCATGAAAAGCCTTGCACAAAAATGGACAGCTGGTGAAAGGGTTAAAGGTCGGAGTTCTGCATTTAGCAACCTAGCAGGGCTAAAAGTAAGGTTTGCTTTGACACTTCGACCTCCGAAATTTTTTGAAAAAAGAGATGACAGCGCAGAGAGAGGAAGAGAAGCTTTGCTTACTATTTTTGGCAAAAGCGAGTTTTGCGCAGTTATATGAACAGAAGGAAAAGCAGTGACATATGTGGGCCCTGAGTAGAGCATAGCTCTGCCATGTATATAAAAATAATGGTTTTAGTTTAAAAATTACTGTGCAAGGGCTGAGATAAGGAGGCAATGGATTTTAGTTTGCATTCATGCGCCCTCATGTTAATCTAGCACCATTGCTGAAGGAATTGGTAATTGGTTATTAACGCTTTCTAAAGTTAACTCAATGTGCTTGTGTTAGGCTGAATCAGAAAATAGCCACTTTCTAAGATATCTCCTACAAGTTTGTTTGTGCCCAGTTGCCACAAATAGGGGTAAATAGTGTTGACAGAAGGTAAACCTGTTTTCAGGTTTTCCTACTGTCAAAATGGGGGAAGGAGGTTAGCTCCTGGGCAAATTTTCTCTCTTCTTTTTCTCACTCTCTCTTGAGTCTGTCTAAGCTGTCTAGGAAATGGCCATGAGACATTTAATTGGCTATTCAGTAATACTGTTTTAAAATTGTTAGAATTAATAAAATGATGAAAAATATACTATGTTACTGCCCATCCTGTATGAAAGAATTAGTAGAACAGATTGATGTTCCCTTATTTGATCTTTAAAGGGAACTGTATAGTGGGGGTTTTTGTTCAACAATCTCAGGTGGCAATACCATTATTGTTTATGTTATTCTCATGTTATATACAGTTTTGCAAGGGCATTGCTAGTCCTTTATTAGCTAGTCTGTGTAAATAAGCTGACAGCCCTTGTTAGAGCTGATGTTGCATAGTCCGGATCGTGAAAAGTAGAATGCAGGAAAGACGCCCATGTGATCCTTAGCAAACATTTTGAAGGAAAATATTGTTTTATAGGAGTTTGTTTGTCACAACATGTTCTGCTGGAGAAATTTATGTACCCACTATGTTGAGTTTTTTTTTAGTTCTTTATGAAATAAGAATCCCTGTTAAATTAGCAGTTTTAGATTTTCCTGCTGCGCCTATAACATGAAAGCATGGTCCTAAGCATAAAATGTAGATGTTTTTATTAAGAGAAATTATTTTAGAAGTGTCTGCAGTCCTGTACAAGTAATGCAAGGTTCATAAGTAGAAGTGTAGAAAAGTTCCTTTTTCTTGAGGTTCTTCAGATGAATAATATAGGAATACACAAATGTAAGGATTTGGAGTATGTCTGTATTGTTTTTCTTTTTTCCTCAGAATTTAGTAAATGAACACAGACTTCCTTGGCTGCCTGGGATTGGGTGTAACAAATCAAATCGTGTAACGTATTCCTCTTGTCAGTTCACCAAAAGTTCCTTTTATACTTGCCAATAGGTCTAGGGTGTTTTTACTCTCAGATAGATGAAGTGGTTCTTGGGTGCCTTGCTAATGAATGGGGCGCCCCAAGACTAAGGAAGTATTCTGAGACTATCCTCTCTGTTGATAGATTATTTTTGTGCCTTGTCTAAAGACCTTTTGTTCTGCCCACCAATAGATATTTGCTGCCCTACAACCATTGCCAGAGGGGCCCGGACATCGGATCCAGCCTGGGAGTCAGCACCAGTCCAGCTTGGAGTCAAGATAAAGGGAACCAGCACAGGCGTTGCTGGCAACTAGGACCTCAGTGAAGGCCGGAAGCACTGGGATGTGAAGTGTGTACCCCTGCCACTGTCTTGGGCGAAAGACGGGGTCACAAATCAGGATGAAGAAATCTTTCTGTGGATCCAGTTTTGATGCCCAGCTGAGAGAGTCACAGACCGATAAGGACGGCAAGGAGGCTTTTGCTTGAGGTGACCCCCTTTGAAACAAGGGTTGCTTCAGGCCTTGAGTCCTGGTCCCAAAGTGAATGCAAGTCTGCGCCTCTGTTTGTTGATCAAGGGATGCCTGAGCATACTGGCTACACTCTGTGGCCCCAACAAAAGAGCAGTGCGCAAGCGGAGCAATACAGGAGTTAAGGAAGGACTTGAGTTTAGGGTACAGGTGATGTGCCCTTGGTGCCTGTTAGATTAAAGTGAAGAAAACTGATGCACTGCCTGAGACACTGGACAGGATCGTTGAAAGACTTTTTCTTCTCAAACTGGGCCGTGATTCTTGAGTTGCGAGTTGTGCAGCTCCACCGTGGGAACAACAAGAGCCTGCCTGTGAGGCTCAAACGGACACAGGGAGAAGACTCCCCTCTGGCTGGTTGTACAGCGGCTACAATTTCCCAAGGACTCTTTTTTTTGTTAGTAATGTACCCCTTTTGATCGTCCCATTTTTGAGGGGGATCAGCCCTGCATTAGTGTAGTGACAGCCGCCTTGGCCCATGGTGAAGAAATCAACGGCTGCCCAGGGAGAAGAGCTCCAACGATTGTTTTCAACAAGTTTTTAGAAAGATCAATCATTACTGTTGCTGAAATGAATAACAAAAGAATCATTTGTGCTGTAGGGTTTGTTGTTGCTATGGTGACTATGGCAGCAATTACGTGGTACATCGAGAAGGTGGCTCCTGTTCGACAGCTTTTTGTTGCCACTACGCCAGTACCAGTGGAACACTACTACTTCACTCTTCCCTACCATGAGCAGAAGCATCGACAATCCTATCTAAACAATACCTTTATCCAGATGTTGCACCATACTCACAATGCTACAAATACTACCAACTGTTGGGTGTGTGGGATGATACCTGCACATCAAAAGAAAGGAGGAACACCTTTTATTCCTCTTCCATTTTCTCACAATGGTTCTTGTCAAGCTTGGTATGCGCTTTTGTTTGCATCTAGAAAGCCTTCAGTAGGTGGGATTATTTTTCAACTTAATAAAGTGTGTTATCAAAATAAAGAAGGTTATCCACAAGCCAAAGGGACTAAATGGGAATGGGAAGAGTATCAACCGGACAATATTTCAACACCATATGCCTTCACAAATGTGAGAATAATAAAGAACATTGGACCTTTTGTGATTTCTGTGACAAAAACTAAAGCAGATTTGTGTATCTGTAGTGTTGGAAGAATTCCAGTGGGGAGGAGCGAGTGTACTGTAATCCTGACCATTGAAGGTGCCAATAACAGCACTTTCACAACCTCGCATAATACGTATTTTGTGTGTGGAAATAACGGATATTATCAATTACCTGTTGGGTGGTCAGGAATCTGCTATGTATCTTTTCTGTTGCCCCCTGTGTTTCTGGCACCTGCATTATATCACTGTGATTTTAAACTGTACAATATTGTATATTTCCAAAAACAGAAATAAGAGGACAATAAGTATGGATGAAGTTGACCAAACCGACACTACCCTACAACAATATGTTGATTTCAACTTGGGCTTATTTTTCTTTTTTGGCTGATCGAGGTGGTGCATGTCGCATCATCGGTAGCAGCTGTTGCGTATTCATACCGGATCACTCACCTTCAGTATATGACGCAATATCAAAACTGCATAAGATTGCTGCAGAAATTCATTCAGAGACTGGTACTTGGACTTTTACTGGATGGTTTTGGACTCTTGTTTCTGCTTGGGGCTGGAAGCTACTGACTATCCTGTGTGTAATCATTATGATACTTTTTACATGCTGTGTATGTATCCAATGTGGTCCAATGCTTTGCTCAATTTGCATCTCTGCTTGTATACCTGCCAAAAGGAACGTTGCTGAAACAAAGGCCCAACAAATGTTGAATAAAGAGGTGGCCGAAATAATGTTAATAGATGTACGGGATGAATATTTAGATTACCCCAGATAAACGAATGTCTTCAGCTAATGCTGAAAGGGTCGTCTGTTGTAATTTGGCAGCACTTAAGTTAAGCATTAGCCGAAGACATCCTGTATTCAGAGGCTAAATTGTCCGCTTTGTGGAATCCATTCTGTATTTCTGGCAGCCATTTTGGTTGCCATGTGCTCTGTCCTACCTTCCTGTTAACTGCTCTTGAAATCTGCCTAGAGACGAGTTATATTTAGTTTCTTTTGCTTTGCACATGCTCAGTTGAGCTCGCAGCTGTCCATGCAGCTGTTCCGAGTTTATAAATGTCAGGATGTGTCTACTAGAAGTAGAAACTGTTAGCTCCACCCACTTGTCGACTGTGCATTTCTTGTATGACCTTATATGTACCTAAAACCAGCATTTGTGTTTGTACCGCCTTCATTTGAGCCCCTGTGTGGGTATAAAAGGACCAAGGTCCTTCCATTCAGTGTGCTACTTCATGCATTACCGAAGGGTGCTGTGTGAATGTAGCTCCACCTCATGAGGTTTAATAAACTCTGTCTTTTCTATTCCAGTTTCTGTGCCAACTTCTTCCTATTGGTCTGAGGACTCTGTGCAAGGAAGGGAGAACCCCTAAGCACTGGTAGGCCTTGTTGAGGCTCACCACTACACACTGATTGGCAGAAAAGAGTTGCCAGACTTTCTTACCAGGTAACCAACCTCACAGAGTGTGAGACTATATTCTTAAGACGGAGTTCAAAGTCTTGATAATAACACGTCCTAATTATAGATTGAATCCTATAACAATAAACATTGCTGTAATTTAAAAATGGGTCAAAGGATTTAAGAATTATATTTGCACAAGATAGAAACGCTGACAAAAACTAAGACGTAAGTAGAAAAAAATGATCTGCACCTAGCAGATGAAAGTATAAAGAAAAGAGATGTTAAAGGTGGCCAACTAAGCTTAATAATAATATGGATGTAGCTACTTATCCATAACATGAAATGCAGAACGTGATGCTGGAATAGGGATATCGAGCATAATCTGATGAAAGTATACAATAATGTATGGCTGGGTTCTGCATATACCTAGAAAGTCACAAATATGTGCTTGAATTAAAAGAGCTGAGACACTCACTAAAAAGAGATAATGGCAATAGCGCCCCAGAGTCAGCAAAGACCAGGTAATTACCTTAGTATTGTTAATGAGGGCTCATAGAGGGCGAGCTGTCATTCCCATCAGCTGTTGAAAAACAGCTTGGATTAAAAAGAGTCTGTCGATAAATGAACACAAAAGAAAAAGAAAATATGAGTGCTAACAATGCCGATGAAATAAACAGCAAATGTAAGCAATTACGCAACAAACTAACTATGAGTCCCAATATTAAGAGTAATAAACGTGTAGATCACGACAAGGGCTATGCTAGAAAACCTGACTAGCAAGGAACAAACATTGCTATTTTTAACGATGGTATACATAGACTGGTAACCAACGTTTACCCAGCTATAAAGTCATTGACAGGTTATCCCGGTCATAAAGGGATATGAAAAGGGGCTGACGCATAGCGTATCTTACCCTAAACGTGTCGGATCTCGACAAGCAGCTCGGAGCTCCGTGAAAACGCCACAAATGGGGTATAGGTCCTGAAAAGCCGGTAAACTGTTCCGACCAGGGCGGCACTTTTAAACCATCAGGCAGCGTTCCCTGAAGTGACGTACACTAGATCATGTGACATCAAGTGGAAGCTCAAACAGAGCTCAGAGGTTAATGGGCAGCCATATTGGAATGTGCATGGGCTCCAGACCATCATATGTACAGCAAGGGGCCAACCTCCCAGTAAACTTTGAAAAATGATGAAAAAAGGTTAATTCTAAAAAAATAAGAGACTGTTGCAAAAATAATATATACACAGCTGACCTATAAAAAAGATGAAAAAGGTAGAACAAAAATATGAAGATCGCAAATAAGCTCACACAACATCTAGGTATAAAGAGATGTGTGCTACGCTAAATCTGCTACGGGAATACAGGACTGATGGCAACAAAAATGGCGTTTGACTATGCAATGCCAAAATAAGGAGGACAGTGCCAACAAAGTGAAAAGAGAACGAACTGCAGGAATTTGGCATATTTAACTGTTATTATAGCGTAAAGCTTGGTCCCAGGGTATATCTAAATTAAGCCCTTTTATGTGCGTGTCTAGAGTGAAAATCCAAAACACTTCCCTACGTTTTCTAATACTCTCCGAGTCAGTGCCATTTTTATTATTGATTTTTTTCTAAGGTTAACCATTTAATCTCATCTTCAGAATGGTTTTTGTCCTTGTAATGTCTGACTAGTGGTGCTGCGATCTTGTTGGTTTTGATGGCAGACCGATGTTCGGTGAGACGTGTCGAAAACGGTCTTGACGTTTCACCGACATAGCCCTTGTCACACGGGCAGAGAAGCAGATAAATAACATTATCTGTTTTGCAATTAGTGAATGTTTTAAATTGAATCTCTTTTTGTTGATAAATGTACTTGTCTGCTACAATGGCTCCATTGCAAGCCTTGCAGTGTGCACATTTGTAGTTCCCCTTGATAGGTTGGTTGCCTCCAATGGTTTTCTGTATAAATGCAGGTTTTGATTTTATTCTGGAATTGACAACCAAATCTCTAAAGTTCTTGTTGCGTCTGTGTGCGTACATGGGCCTGGGTAATGAAGTCTGAGGTTCAGCATTGGTGTTCAATATATGCCATTGGGCATTGATGATCTGTCGTATTTTCTCATTAAAAACGGAATGTCTAGTAACACAGACCAATTTGGATGTTTCAGACTTGGTGCGGGTCTCTAAAAGATGATCACGATCGTAGAAGCGTGCTCTTTTATAGGCTTCTCTGACCAGTCTATTAGGATAGCCACGGTTGATGAATTTCTGCTTCATGACAGCTGCTTTCAGATCAAAGTCATGTAAATTAGTACAATTGCGTCTGAGACGCAAAAATTGTCCCATAGGGATACTTTCCCTTTGACTCTTGGGGTGATAACTTGAGAAATGAAGCAAAGTATTTCTGGCCGTAGGTTTCGTATATAGGTCGACTTCTAGTTTAGAATCTACTGCTTTGATCTCCAAGTCCAGAAATTCTATGCTATGTTCTCTGATGTTGGCAGTGAACCGTAAATTAATATCACACAAATTGATCCATGCAAGAAAGTCCTGAAGTTTTTCTGGGTCATCATTCCAAATGAAAAGGATATCATCGATATAGCGCGACCAATGCTGTATCGATTGAAAAAAAGGGGCTACCTCGTTGTAGATAAACAGGTGCTCAAAATGTGCCATATAAATATTGGCCACTGTGGGGGCACAAGATGCCCCCATGCTGACACCTTTGATCTGTTTAAACAAGTCGCCTTTGAATTCAAAGGTATTTTCATCAAGGACGATCTGTAACAGATCAATCATAAATGGCACATCACAGTCAATAGAGTATGTGTGGATAAACCATTCTACAGCCGTGATGGCTTCTAACTGCGGAATGTTACCTCTAGAGTGATTCGATGTCAAGGGAAACCAAGGTTTCCCTATTGATGTTAAACGATAGTCCTTCTATCTTATTGATCATATCTTTCGTGTCTTTGACATGTGACTGAGTTCTGGATATATAAGGGCATAAAATTTGATCAATATATTTGGAGACCGGTTCCGTAACCGAACCTATCGTGGTGACGATTGGTCGGTATGGAGGATTGATGCTGTCCTTGTGTATTTTTGGAACTCCGTATACGGAGGCCATGCGGGGAGAAGATATATTCATGAAATCGCATTCCTGTTGGCAGATAATGCCCTGCTCTACTGCTCTTCTGGTCCCAATTCGAATCTTATGTTGAACTCTGGTGGTGGGATCAGTTGTAACTTTGCGATAATGTGTGGGATTGTTCAATAGACCATACATGTTGTTAATATATGTATCAGTGTCTATGATAACAATCCCTCCCCCTTTATCGCAGTTTTTGACGGTGATGTTCTTTGTATTCTTAAGTATCAACAAAGCCTCTAATTCTTCTCTTTGAAGATTGGGAGTCGGTCTCTGATTAGCCTTAGTAGCATCTCTTAATTTAGACATGACTATTGTTTCGAATATGCCTACTTCAGGCCCAACTTGGTCTAGAGTTGGGGTGAAGATGGATACCGGACGTAGGCCAGATTTGTTGTCGTCATAGGTGGCTATACTAGGTCTATTTTCAAAGAATTTTTTTAAACGTATCTTGCGGAAAAAAGAGGTAATGTCTTGAAAGATCTCAAAAATATCGGCTTTAGTGTGCGGTACAAACGAAAGGCCTTTAGATAAAAGGGCAATTTCGGGAGAAGTTAAAGATTTGGTAGTTAAGTTAAAAATAGGTATAGTTTCTATGTCCGCCAATATTGGGCGTTGCGTGTCACTAAGTATTGGGAATTGTTCTGTTGGTAATTGTTGTGATTGTAGTTGGCTCGAAACCTGGATTGATACCTCGGTTTCCATTGGCCCCTGCGGGGGCCCCGTCTTCCTAAAAAAGGCTGGCCTCTTTGTTGATCATATTGATGCCCTGCTCTTTCATATTCATAGTTTGCGCTATGTGGACTGGATTCGGTGTCTGAATCGGAAGTATCCGAAAAGTAGTGACCTTACGCCTTGGCTGTACCTGTCCAAATGTTTCAGGTTCTTGGTATTGGGCTTCTGAGTAAAAATGTTCATTTAAATATGGATATGTTTTATCCTTGGAGTAAAACCTTATATCTTTCTTTAGCTTCTCTGTCTTTCTTTTGACTAGATAGTCACTGTAAGATATAACTTCCTGATTTATTTCTTCAAGCTTTTTCTTGGCTTCCTCTACAGCATTACATTTTTTAATCTTTTCTTCCAAGGTGGACATCTCCTCTACTAGAAGTTGTATTATTTCTTTAGCAGTCTCTACTATTAAAATCATGAGATCTCGAGAGCATCTGTTAGCAATATGAGACCACTTCTCTAGGAACTGTTTGACATGAACAAATAAACCCGGAATGTTGCGAATTCTCAGGCCATGGGGTATTACCCCGGCCTTGAGATATTCCAACATAAAATGCCCATGCATTTCAATTCTTTTGATTTTCTTTTTTAACTCTAACAGTTTGTTGATGTCTTCATTATTAGCAGTTGAGGTCATGGAATTGGACTGATGTACCACACAGCTACATACATAGGGTTTCACAAATCTCTATTTTGCCTAGGGGACTGTCTGACCACTCCCCGGTATTATTCGAACTGTGCAGGATCTCAAAAGCCTCCCTTCCGGTGGCGCATGTCCCCTTGGCATCTCCAGGAGCCGGACTATCAAGTCGTTCTTAGTCAGGCTATTTCCGATTATCTCGCATCTAACACCGCCTCGGCTCCGTCAAGTGTTATCCTTGGGAAGCTCTTAAACCCACAATCCGCGGGGTAGATATAAGCTTCTGCGTGGGCGAAAAACGTAAACGCCTCGCTCAAATTGTAGAACTAGAAAACCGCCAAAGGTCCCTTGAAGCCCAGCTCGCCACAGGTACCAGTCCAACACTACAACGTAATTTACTTCAAACGCAACAACAAATACATCAACATCTCACTAATGAAGTGCGTAAGATCAGGCTTGCGTCACAACACAGGATCCACCAATGGGGTGATAAGTCCAGTAAAATGCTCCACCAGCTGTGCCAAGCCGCCATGTCCCCCGCCCCCGTCCCAACACTTCGGGATGCGGATAGAGTCCTGTGCACATCCCCAGAGGTGGTGGCCCTAGTGTTCGTAGAGTATTATGCCTCACTATATAAGCAGAGGGAACACATCTCGAGCACCCTGATAGAGGAATTTTTAACTGATATACCCCCCAAAAGCTTTCAGATTAAGTACACGACCAATTGGACGCTCCCGTAACTGTGGACGAACTTAGTGCCGCACTGGTCAGCATACGCCCAGGCCGGTCACCTGGCCCCAACGGTTTCCCAAGCGATTTCCTAAGGCCACTTATGAAAACGTTAGGTTCACATTTGCTGGAGGCACTACATGGAGCCCTCAAGCAACACATATTACCCCCTGACTGGCGCCACGCCAAAATTGTCATATTCCTCAAACCTGGCAGCCCCCCGGAAGATCCATCTTCGTACCGCCCTATTTCCCTCCTCAACTTCGAGCCCAAAATCCTGGGCAAAGTCCATGCAGACAGCCTTTGCACGTGCATTCACACCCTAATTCATCCAGATCAGTCCGGCTTCATGCCACATCGGTCCACTCGACACAACCTCTGGCGTGTTCATAATGCCATAGCGAAGGCATCAGAGCTAGGCCTCCCAGCGGCAACTCTGCTGGCCGACATAGATAAGGCATTCGATTCCTTAAGTTGGGAGTATCTATTTCAACTCCTCAGATCCATTAATGTTGGCCCGCTTTTTCTGGCGTATGTCCAGTTACTCTATACAGACCTTTCGGCCTCGGTTCGGACCGCGGGGCACAGGTCGGCACCATTTCCTATTGGCTGCAGTACATGACAGGGCTGTCCCTTGTCTCCGTTGTTATTTGCCCTAGCTATAGAGCCGTTGGCAACTTGGTTGCGGCAAGATCCATTGATTCGGGGGTTTGAGTGGTCGCAGATGCGATCTGACAGAATTGCACTTCATGCAGATGACGTGCAGTTTTTTATGACTGACTCTTGATTCTCGGGACCCCGAATCCTCCAGATTCTCCTGGTGTTCGGGGAAACTTCGGGACTCGGTGTTAATCCTTCAAAATCGGTGCTATTCCCTATATGCGGTGACCAGGGACGTGGAACCTGGGCTGCACTGTTGTCCAACGCGACCGGCAGCTTTAAATACCTAGGAGTCTTCATATCACCCTGCCCCACGACTTCGTGGACACACAACATTAATCTGTTACTCACACACTTACGCGAGGAGACCGTGATATGATCCCATCTGCCACTGTCTCTGTATGGGTGATCGGCGATTTTCAAAATGTTCTCCCTGCCTCGGATACTTTACGAGTTGCAAAATTTCCTGTATAATATTCCTCGCACAATGTTTGCCCAAGTCAATGCAACCCTGAATAAGTTCCTATGGGATGGGGCGCCATCCGTGTTGCCCTACGTACTTGCACACAATTGACCTACTGCGGGGGAATTGCGGCGGCGGATGTATACGCCTATTATGCGGCATCCCATCTTTTGATTATTAATGAATGGTGGTATAGCTCACATACAGACCCAGCTTTCGCGCTGGAACACTTAGCAATGGAGGGCGTACCCCTCCAGAGGCTTCTGTACAGCCAAATGAAACTAGATTTCCTACCCCCTGCCAGTAGAACAGTGGTCCAGCTCTGGCGGTGCATGGTCAGAGACATGGGTTGGCGGGGCGCCTGACGCAGACGACCCCGCTGTGGCAAGGCACATACTTGCGCCCTGTTGCTGAACTTTCCGGCTTTCACAAATGGGAATTATTAGGTATTTCCCCCCTAGGCGATGTTATGCAGGGTTCCACCCTTAAATCGTTCCAGTAGCTGCAAAAAGACTTGCAGCTGCATAGGACGCAGTTCTATAAGTACTTGCAGCTTAGACACGCTCTGACCCCCTGATCTGCCCGATTGACGACTTACCAGAGTTCCACCCCTTGGAGGGCGCTTACTGATGGGGGACCTAGGGGCGCATCAAATTCATCAGATCTACCAGACATTGACCACCCATACCCGTACCACACTAAATAAAACCAGGGGGGCATGGGAGGAGGACATACCAGATATGACAGACGATGATTGGACGGAAGCCCACGCCAGTCCCCGTGGCACTGCGGTCTCCACACGCTTCCTTCTCATTCAATTTAAATACCTCCACCGCGTATACTTTACACGGTCCCACCTGTGGAGGATGGGTGTCATCCAGTCCCCTATGTGCCTCAGATGTGGGGATGTGGAGGGAACCTTCTTTCATACGATCTGGGGCTGCGGGGCGCAGCAGCCATTTTGGTGTAAAATCTCATCCTGCCTGGGCCGGGTCTTGTCATGGGATCTTCCAATGGACACTAGGCTGTTCCTGCTCCATAGTACAGAGGGGATTGGTAGGAACCACTATAAACAACACTTACTCTTCCTGGGCCTCACACCAGCCAAATGGGACATTGCCCAAGCCTGTCTGTCATCAGCACATTTACACTTAGACACCTTGCACTCAGTGATCTATGTGGTAGCCTGTGTCAAGTTCTAGTTGTTCGGCCTGCTGGTTGGTAGGCTAGGTTGCTGTATAAAAATTGGTACTCTTCATCCGCTCTGTCTTTACAATGTATGCGGTGGGCTCCTGTCCATCACGTGCCATGGAAATCTAATAAAATTTGTTTAAAAAAGAGCAACATACACATTGGATATACGCTTTACAGTTATATGCAATTGTTGAACTTTCCCATTAGTAGCAGAAGGGCATGAACACATATGTACCAGTCATAGGTTTTCACTTGCCACGTTATCCCCTCAGCCTCATAAGCGACATAAACCCATGTGCATACTTCCCCAATGTATTCACGATCCAAGCGATCCCTCCCACATCAACAACAACAGAAACATATATGCAGGCTGTTTAGAGGTATTCCACTTTCAGGCTATCACATTAGCATAAAACATGACATTCCCAAATATCGCATACCCCGTACAGTTGAAATGGTCAAGAAATCACAGGATTAGACTACGCCTCAAGGACGCTGCCTGTCTGCCACTCAAACTACACCAGTCAACGATACATGTTGCACCAGCTGGCCATACTTTGATTAGATTGTCGGGACCATTTAAAGCAGAAGGAAACAGTTATTTGGTTTCGTTCATCCAGATTAGGCTGTCAAGGTGCCCATCGGCACCTTCACAAGTGCGGGATCACTATCCCCCCTAGAAAAAAGACTGCAACACCGAAAGCTGGTACGCCTCCAATTTGGAGAAATGTTTCCCCCAAGCAGAGGTGTGATCCACAGTTTCTCCAGGCAGCCAGTGGTGGGTGCACACAAGGCACAACAAGACCCTTCGGGTCCAGTCACAATGTTACCAACAGCTGAGTACCTTGTGGTGTGGGTCCGGGGGAGGGAGCCGGTCACCTTGGACTGAGGCGGCGATGTCAGGCACTTTTGTCCTCTCGATCTGAAGGTCGGAGACAGTCCAGGCTTCCGGCATGAGTCCCGCAGACTCGGCAAAACGTCCCGCAACACTCCTCGGACACCACATGCAATGAAGTGCAAGCTAGCACAGGTTTCCAGTTGCAAGCTCAGGTCCCTCGGACTCGGCAAAGTCACCTAGCACTCCTTGAACTCCTCACGTTATGGCACCCCAGGTGGGCCACTGACCTTTATGAGCACACTCATCTGCACAGTGTAATTACTGCATACGTCAGGACAGTCCTTGTCCCAACCGACGATAACTACCACCCATTTCCGACACACCCTGTGCGGTCCTTACAATCTCGTGGAAGCTGGGAGATCCTTTCTGTCACTGGGATCTCGTTGACAGGAGGCCAGCCAACCAGCCTTTGGAGAGTGCTCAGGGACCAAGGACACAACAGTTGGCAATTAGCTGAAGGCCAGCAACATCCAAGCAAAATCCACCAAATTATAATCTCCTTCCTGGAACACAACAGCCCCAGGCCACCACAAGTCTGTGGATAATGGATCACTGACATAACATTGATACTCAAAATATCGACCTACAAAATTATCGCCACACAACTATCGATAACATAAATATCGATACTCTATACTCAAAAACCTTCAAACATAATCCAAAAACCACCTTGCCAAAAATGTAAAACAAGTAAAATTCCCAACCCAAATCGCCCACTAACCACACCAACCCCAAAATAAAATAAATGCTGTTAAACACATTTATTAATATTTACATTTTTATTCTGCAGGAAATCAAAATAAACACTAAAGGCAATCACCAACAGAAACACCTAAGTGTCAAAAAAAGTTCAACATATTCAAACATGTAAGTATAATGTTGTAAATAAAAACCTGTATTAAATTTAAAACAATTACAATACATTTAATATTTTTTATATACATTTCTCATAGCATTTGAAACATCAGAATGACTGAAGGTGCCAAATTCATAACTTCCCAGAAAGAATTTATTTTCTTATGTTATATGGGATATGTCTACGCCCAGGAGAAACAGACAGGTGACAAAACTAATTGGAAATTGAACAAATATTATTCAAATGCATGTTATGGGAGGGCTACAACAAAAGAAACTACTGTATTACATGTTAAGGAACATAACCACCCCCCTAACATAGCTGAAATAGAAATGAGAGACACTTTAGACACTTTGAAAGAAGCTAGCACTAGCTCTCAAAAACCTACTACTGAAATATTAAACAATTTACTCACCAGAGTTCCAGAACATGTAACTGGCCAATTACCCTCTGTCTCAACGTTGAAAAGGCTAATAGCTAGAACAAAAACAGCAACTGCTACCACCACACCTACCCCCAAAACTTTCAGTAAAATACCTAAATACTACCTGAACTCACTGTAAGTCATAATGAAGAGCAATTTCTACTATATGACAATAAATCTAACGACAAAAGAATTATTATATATGCAACTCCCACAGACTTACTTAAACTTCAGAATTGTGAGATATGGATGATGGATGGAACATTTAAAATGTGTCCCAAACCATTTTACCAATTATATACAATCCATGGACTATATCACAATACCAACATCCCCTTTATATATGCCCTGTTACCAAACAAACAAACCACTACCTATGTAGAACTCTTAACAAAAGTAAAGCAAGTAACTAATAATTACTATCCTCAAAAAATTATCATAGACTTTGAACAGTCAATGATACAAGCCAACCTGAAAAACTACCCTCACACAGCAATACAAGGTTGCTAATACCACTTTAATCAATGCATTTGGAGACACCTTCAAAAATCTACGCTCAGTGTAGAATATGCAACTAATAGCAATTTTGCATATGTAATTAAAAAACTAATTGCACTAGCATACGTCCCAATACCTGATGTAGCAGAACACTACAATCTCTTAATAGAAAGCCCATACTATTAAACAAATGAACATAAACTAAGTCCCCAACTCAACTATTTCGAAGACACCTGGGTGGGAAGGCAACACAGATCTGGACACAGGAGACAGCCCAAATACCACATTCCATGGTGGAATGTATATAACAGTACCCTAAACAAAGAAGCAAAAACTAATAACGCTGTGGAAGGATGGCATAATGCTTTCCAAGCCACAACAGGAAGAACCACACCAACCCTACATAAATTACTACAATCATTCCAAAAAGAACAAAGCTACCAACAACTAAGACTTGAACAGTCTGTAACACAGCTAGGTACTAAACAATGTTCGAGCACCTACAAAACAAAGTAAGACTCTACCCAAACACTAAAGGGCTAGAATATTTAGAAACAATAGCTAAATCCCTACTTTAGAACAGTACTACAAAAACATAGGAAAATCGTAATTGTGCACTAAATTCTTAAATTATCAATTCTTTGCAAACTTGTAAAATAGAAATATTATCTCAATTAATTGTAACTTATTTTTAAAAATTATTTGACATAATAAATATATTTTATATATTTACAAACGACAATAAAAATGACCAAAATTACATTTCCCTCCCATTGTAAATAATTTCAAATTACTTAGGGGGTCATTACGATGGCGGGCGGAAGCACAACCGCCGTGCTGGCGGATGCAAAAACCACCAGTTACCGCCGGCACGCAGCAGTCCACACGCCCGCCCAATTACGATGCGAAAAGTAGGCCAAACACCGCCGGCAAGCCAGCAACACCGTCCGCCATCAAAGTGCGCCCGTACACGTAGCGGCGCAGCCCAACTGACACACACCGTCCGACGAAAACACGTCCCGCCCGGCGCATAAATTACGATGCCGCAAACAAACGGCTCCCACGGCCAAGAGATACCGTACGACAAACCGAAGCGGTAACACGGACGCCGAGCACGGACAACGAAGAAGCGGCTCCCCGAGCATGAATCCAGCACTGCAGGCCCTCCCCATGCTCTTGCTGATGCACCACCAAGGACGCAACGTACCGCGGAGACGCAGGTAGGCACACACACAACAAGTGCACGCAAACAGCGCACACAGTGCAAGGGCGGAAAAAGCGGACAACCCCCCCAGCGCGTGTACACTACACATCCACCATTGCATCCACATATGACACACAGGCCAAATCGTAACATCGCGTAACACATGTGTACACACCACCTGGGACTAGGAACCAACGACCCCGTCACGGCCCCAAAGCGGCGATGACGCCGCCACACATGCGCACAACGCAGAGGCCAACCGCAGCGCCATGCATGCGTCGCACACAGACACAGGGACACAACCAAGCAGCACACACATCAGCCCCACCCCGAACGCACATGACACGTGACAGGCCTGCCACAGACATGTCCCCAACGCCCAATTCACGGACAACACCCAACGCCACACAACCGACGCACACATGTCAGTGAAGTCACGCAACAGCAGGACACACCCCAGTGTAACAAACATGGCGAAGCACACAGCGGCGGCAACACCAACTAGGAGAAGCAGGGCCCCTTCGGGAAGAGGAACGCCAGTACCACACTGAAACACCCATACCACCCTGCACATATGAACAAGACATATAAAACGGAACACCAAAGAGCCCGGGGACCGACAACAGGTGGCCCAAGAATAACATTCACACACAAGGCCCAACGCAGAGCGGAAAGGCAGCCTGCCGCCCACACAAGGGAGAGCAGACAGCACTGAATGACCTTCCATTCCAACTCCGAAACCACAGCCCTACGAAAGAAGCCGGTGAATACAGCCATTGTCCAAGAAAAGACCAACACAGGCATGCCGAGGAGACCGACCACAGGGCAGATAGCGCATATCACAGAAGCACACAACGGACGGGGAAGAAAGAAGAAAACACTCCCCCATGTCGGCCACATGCAAGTTAATTGGAAGGAGTCACACATCACTGACCTTGAACTGTCTGAGAAGCATGTGGGATGAGGGCCCGTGTCCTCCAAACAAGCCAACAGAACACAAGTCCTGTCCCCCTACGACTACACAGAGCTCACAGCAACCTCGGAGCGTGCACATTGCAGACTGCACACACAGCCGGAGCACGCCACCACAACGCACCGCTGCGAAATGGCAACCGCAACACACCTACCCAACTACGCCGGACAGCTCAAGCTGTACAAAACCAACCTGATACATATATTGGGATGCGATCTCCTGTCCCTGCTGAACGTAAGTTACCGACTGACTTACCTCATCACATTGTTCAGCTGCGTCATGCCCGTCTTCTACTGTCGGAGGTGTCCCTACCAGCATCCCGTGGAGATATGCCTCTCCAACCCGGCATGTCTAAAGGCGGACCTGCTACCACTACTCCTCCCTCTGGACGCACACGACAGGGCCTGCTCTGCCTATGGGGGCATGGCGTATGTGGCCAACATCGCACCCGCACTGAAATGGGACCACTGTGCCTCCACACGACGGATCATCGAGAACAGCTACATCGAATGTCACCCAGCATGCCCCATCATGGTCCTCCAAGGGACAACTTACGAACAACACCTTGACAGCCACCATCCGCTACATTGGCTGGCAAACATGTACACCACCAATGACATGGAAGCCCTGCTGGACGGCATCGCATACCTGACAACCTGTAAATTCGTCGGACCACAACGCAGGTTCCCCGATTGACCTATGATGTCCAACCCCGCACCCATGCTTAGCTTCCGCACGGATCTGGCCAGTCACCACCACAACAGCCATACCAAACGACCGGCAACTGTTACCACACCATCAACGACATCGCCATGACATCGGATATGACCGGGACATGCACACTGTTCCCCATCACATCCAGGAACACCGCATGCATCGTGGGAGGCAGTGGCATGGGGTCTGTGTATCGCACCCACATGGACGGAACTGCACGAACAACCAGGACACGACATGGATCCAGCGCCCATGGACACACACACCGCTCAGTGGACATGAATAGGTCGCCTGGAGTCTGTGGGTGCTGCACCCCTCCCACCCCCGCCCCGGGAATCCCATACCAGGACCTTTGCATGGACGACAAGTGCATACAACAACAACACGCCCCAGTGACTGTGACATGTCCAGTAACCACCACATTGCAACAACAAGTGGCACGCCGCTGCATGCACGCAAGCACATGCCCTGATGTCATCTCACATGCACGCGTGCATGAGGAACAACCGCAGCAAACCTGTCACATGGAACTGAGATGGACTGTGCCCATGATGCCAAGCGGTCTGGTAGGCTACATGTATACCGTCTGTGTCAAAGTCCGCAGCTCCGCAGCTATACGTAAATGTACATTAGCACAGCCTTGGCCAAGCAGATGTAACTCTGAAGCCCACATCCCACATGCAACAGCCAATCACATGTAACCCCACACCCTATCCCATTTGCAATCATGCTCAGTATATCCTCAACATGTATTCCGCTGCCAGTAGTGTCCACTATACTGCATCACAGAGGACAGAAGACTCAATATAATGTTTGAAACCAAAACTGTCTCCGCTGACTCATTTCACAAGTACGAATGAGAGAGGATGAGAGTATGTGAAGTACACGGCAGTCGTGACATGACCATGTAGTCCACTGGTATTGGATGTCAACGCAAATGAGTAGCACAACTGTGGAAGACACACATGTGTCGTGTGAAGTCGTATGGACGCAGTGCTCAGGTGGGTGGGTGTGACGGGTAGATGCGCACATGCCAAGTTGGAGCACGCCGTGTCGGGAGGGGTCATGAACAGTACACCACCGCTTCCCTGGGCATTGTGAGAGGACACCTGTCGGGGGGAGTGAACACGTGTGTGCACAGCAGCCGGGCACACGTACAAAGCGGTACCAGGCACACCTCAGCCCACCCTCTGTGGACAAGCTGGATCCTGTTGTGCGCCCGCCATGCCCCTTGACAAGGTACACACAGCCCCAGTCGACCAGGTGTAACCCCAACATAGTCAATCCGCACAGGCGATACAGGGCACGGGATGGCAGTGGAGCATGGTGTGTGAGAGGTCTCCTCGCGCTCCTCCTGGTCATATCACGCAGGCAATAGAACCTCAACGTCTAGCATGGCACAAGTCAAATGGAAGTGTAGGGGGACGCACCACAGCACGAGCAGCACTGACGTCACGGGAGGTGGCTCGCACCATCCCATCCATTGCCCATCATACCAACCACGCCACATGCCATTGCGACTAAGTGCAAGCGCGTGCGCCACCACCCCGAGCCCTCCCCAGAGAGGCCAAAGAGTGAATGTGTGGGCCATCAGTCACAGACGGACGCGGCATGGCCGCAAGGGCAGCCACAGCCACTGGGTGTCGCAGGTGGCGGATCCGGAAGGCGAAGACTGTGATGCATAGTCCATGCAGGCCGGGTCTCCATTTGGGGCACCACGCAGGTGGACGGCGTCCCGCAACACATCATACCCTGAGACAGCCCACTCGTGCAACTGGACCCACACATACACTCCTTGCCCTCTCTGGTGCGAGCTTGGGGCTGCCTGTGCAAGCGCTAGCCTCGCAGGTGCACATGCATATTGGGGGAGCGAGGGGAGGACATGAGGGCTGGGGCGAAGATGACTGTATCACTGTCAGTGAGTACAAGGGATGACCCAGATGTGGAAAGGAAGAGACGTATCCCGTGTGTACTGCAACTAGTCGCCAATCCAACTACCCCCCATGTCCGGAATGTAAGCCCGCACCTAGGCCCGCCCATCCGCCACATCGAATATACCACCAGCACGACAACCTTCCCATTCGAAACACTGACTGGGGGTGGCGACCAGTGAACAATCATGTGTAGCCTACCCACGCGTACATGTGGGCCCTCCATGATCCATGTCACCTGCGGCAAAGTCATGACATGCGCAATGAGGGAAGTGAGGAGAGCTGTCCGCCCCACGCACAGAAGGTGCATCAGCTCCACAGACCCAGCAGCGAGTCCAGCAGGGGTCACATGTGCAGGGGCAGCTGTGCCTGGTGTGAAGGCACATGCATATAGACAGCACATCGACCAATGTGTAGTCTGCCCACATCTACAGTCCATCATCATGCGGACATAGGAATTGAACACAGGGCAACACATCTGAGTGGGTGCACCCACCGTGACCAACAATGCGCAATCATCGACGTACCCGCCCTGTGCATGGCCCCCCACCCAACGGAGGCACATCCAGTGCCACCATCCCACACACACAAGCCTTCCACGGAACATGCTGTGTCCAATGCTCAGTACAGAGTCAGCGCCCATCTGGTGGATCCTGAACAGGAGACACATGCACACACATGCCAGCTCCCACTATGTACGTCTGCCACCTGGCACGTGCAATGTAACCTCTCACCTGTGACGTGTGACTGCAAGCACACAGCCGTCTTGGCATGGGGCTGTCAATGTGGACACCTGTCAATGTTTCGGGAGGTGTGATCCGTACAGTGCTGTACATAGGGTGCAGTGCTGACACCTACTACTGTCTCATATCCCCTCGTGCCACAGGTCCCACTTGTTTTGGCCGCTCAGCCTGTGCCCACATCGTCGTCGTCGTGTGCCATACTCATCCAGCCTCGGAAGCAGTTCCATGCTCAGCAGACATTCATGATGCCGTGGCGTTGCCGCTTGACAAATATGCAGTCAGTCCCCATCAGCACGCCCCGCAAGTCATTGGGGCCTAGATCCCTATGTGCATGCACATGGCAGTGGTTTGTATCACTAGCCATTGCCATTGTTGGGAGACCTGTGTAAGTGTATTGTGGCCGTGCCATCCCAGCTTGACAGCTGGGCTGTGGCTCATGTGCTTGCTCAGTCATGTCAGTGATGTGTATGCGAAATTGCTATGTGTTGTGTTGCTTTGACATGTGTCCACTGCCATTTTCCCTAGGCGGAGACCGAACATTGACCGCCCATACCAATTGCTGGCGGACATGGACGATACAGAGGTCATTAGGAAGTTTCGGCTGGACAGGCCAACCCTGCATCGACTGTGTGCCATGTTGGAACCCCATCTCCGTCCCCGCAGGGTGTATCCGACAGCTGTCACCCCCACGGCTAAGGTGATGGCCGCCATGCATTTCTTCGCCACTGGGTCATTCCAGCACACAGTGGGCAGTGGAGGAGGGATGTCCCAGCCCATGTTCAGCAAGGTGCTGAGGGATGTACTGGCAGCCATGATGCTGTACCGAAACAGGTACATCCGCTTCCCCAGGGCTCGTGAATTGGCGGCAGTGAAGGGTGCATTCTATGCCCTTGGCAGAATCCCACACGTCGTTGGAGCCATTGACTGCACACATGTTGGCCTTGTTCCACCACAGGCCACTGAGCACCTGTACCGCAACAGGAAGCACACGCACTCCCTGAATGTGCAAGTGGTGTGCCTTGCGGACATGGTGATCACCCACGTGTGTGCAAAGTTCCCAGGCTCGGCCCATGACGCACACATAATGCGCAACAGCATCTTGCCACGACTGATGTCCAATCTGCAACAGGATCGTGGCTGTATTGTCGGTGAGTATGTGGAGTGGTGTAGCGTGCTGGTTGTGCGATGCTGTCCCCTGTCCAGTTGGAATAGCAATGGTTCTCTGTGTCCCTCACACCCAGGTGACTCTGCGTACCCGAATGGGGCATGGCTGCTCAGTCCATTGAGGAATCCTCGCACCCCAGCAGACGATCGCTACAATGAGGCACATGGGAGGACCAGACGTGTGGTCGAGCGTACCTTTGGCCTCCTCAAGTCCAGGTTCAGGTGCCTGGACCGCACCGGGGGTGCGCTGGCGTACTCCCCACAGAAGGTGTGCCAGATAGTGGTGGCGTGCTGCATGCTGCACAATCTGGCCATTCGGAAGCAGATCCCCCTCATCGTGGATGACGGAGATCAACTAGGGCCCCAGCCCGCAGACCAGGACAGCTCGAGTGAGGAGGACAGCGGAGAGGAGGAAGCTGGTAATGTGCGGCAGCAGCTCATCGCCCACTACTTCACTTGACGGTGAGTGTCCATGTACGACGGCTGATGTGGCTGTGTCTGTGCAGGTGTGTGTGTGCTGTGTCAGGGTGGCCGTTTGTTCACTGCGTGCTGTGTGTCAACGCTCCATGGCCAGGGTAGTATGCCACTGTTGGTGGCTGTGGCATTGTGCCCTATTGCTCTGTGCGATGTGTGTACATTGCTTGTAGTTGTTGACATGTACTGTGTGATGGGTGTGTGACACACTCATTGAATGTGCTCCTGTTCTGTCTCCCACCCCTAGGTCCCTACAGGCCCTCCGGTTCCATTGCCATGCCACGCATCAGGTGCCTTTCCGCCCAAGGTGGCCGTTGTATTCCGTACAAATAAAACACAGGGCACAAACAGCAGTTTGTGTAAGAGGTGCATTTATTTCAAACTGTGACATGTGATTGTGTGCGAGGTGATGACAAAAGTGGTGCGTGCAGTGACAATGAGCTGTCGGTCACGGCTGCGTGATGCTCAGGGTGTACCCGCTTGTTCCATGTCCATGGTCCAACAGACACATGCCATCCAGATGGCTGTGTGGAGTGGGATCGTAGTCCAAGTCAATGCAGTGGGTGGTCAAGGAAGGCTGGCTGGCTGCCTCACTTGCGTCTGGAGCGTGCGTAGTCCTCCCGGGAGATCTGTTTGTACTTCGGACGGCCCCTTCCACGTTTGGGATGGGGGGTGTGTGGTGGCGACCTGCTGGTGGGGGGTGAGGTGTGCTCACTGGCTGTGGACGCAGGGGTACTGGACACTGCTGCTCGACCCTGCGCCCCGGCAGGTGGTGGCGGTGGTGGAGCTGCTGTCCCTGGCTGTGACCTCACCGCCACCACCAGCTGGCCCATGAGGTCCACGAGTTGGCCCATACGGGCGTCCATGGACCTCAGCACCCCCAGCACCTCCCGCGTGTCTGAAGCAGACCTGACCCATTGTTCTTGGGCCTCTTCATAGGCCCCAAGGACTCTGGCCATTTGAGGCAGGGCATGGCTCCCAGGGGAGACTTGCGTTTCCCTGACCCTGCTCCTCCTACCAGTACTGCTGCCACCGGCCTGCCCACTAGCCACATTGCTCACCACGGTCCTCGCTGTGGCTCCCAGGGTGGATCCAGTTGGCCGGGCCACCACCTGCGCTGGGGCTGGTGCCAGCGAAGACGTGGTGGTGGTGGCGGCGGTGGTGGTCGGTGCGGCGATGGTGGCGGTTGCGGCAATGGTAGTGGCCGCAATGACCGTGGGTGTGGCCGCAATGACCGTGGGTGTGGCCGCAATGACCGTGGGTGTGGCCGCAACGACAGTGGCAGCAGGGGGCTGGGAATGTTCAGCAGCCCTGGATGATGGGTTGGTGGGTAGGAGGGGTCCTGGGGAGCGGCTGGGCCCTGCCACACCAGATGGGCCTGCTTGGTGGTCCGTGTCCGAAGAGGAGGACAGATCCTCCACATCCGTGTGTCCTCGTTGGGGGCTTGTAGGCTGGCTGTGCTGGCTGCTGTCTCCATCCCCAGCATCCAGCAGTTCGTCACCTGTGGAGAGAATGAGATTTGTTATTGTGTTGCACCTGGCGAAGTATGTATTTGTCGTCTGACATTAACAGTTCGTGCAATCTCGTACATGGGTTTCCCGGAGGCGTGTGTGTGGCTGTAGCATTTGTAGTTGTGTGTGCTTGACAATGGGACTGTGTGCTGTGCACATGTGGCATGGGACGGATTGGCCATGCCGATGGGTGTGTTGCTGTGCCCCTACTTATTGTGACTCTGGTGTATGCGGGCTCCTGGCCCATCCTGGGTCTGGTTTGTACTTTGCTTTTGGTGTTCAGATGGGATGCTTAGGAACGCATCTGGCAACATGGGGGCCATGCCCCAGATTCGCATTTGGGATGGAATATGCTTTTGGGGTACATGCTGTGAGCCATGGGTGCCGAACGTGACATGTGTTGTGGCAGCATGACAGTGCATGGTTTGAGGTGTGTGCATGCTTGACATGGCCTGCATATTTGCTGTCTGTTGTGATTACTGGACATGGCATTGGACGCATCGTTATGAGTGAGTGATGGTTGTGTGCCAGCCAACGTATTGCAGTTGTCCCATCTCCTTGGTGTGCGTGCTGCCCTGTGCCATGTGCATCACTGCAGTGCTCGGGGGGTGTGGCCCATGTTGTGTGTTGTTGCTCACAGTGTGTCGTGCACTTCATTGACTTCTGGCACATGGTTGGTCATGGGCATGTATCTTAGCGTGACTGCTGTATGTGTGGCAGCTGTGCGGATGACATGCCTTTCATGAGACTGGGGCTGACGGATGGGATGGATGGTATGTTGTATGTGCATGGTGTGTCTGTGTGTTTGATGGGTTCAGTGGTGTTCGTGTGCATTTATGTTGTTCCGCTCTGTTGCGTCTAGTGTTGTTTGTCTTACATAGGCGTAGTTGTGGGGTGTGTGGTTGACAGGCAGTAGGGGCTACATGGACAGGACTTCAATGGTGTTTCGGTTGTGTGTGATGGGTTGTACAGTGGCTGCCGTGTGGTACTATATTCAGTGTGGCTTGTGCATGCAGACGTGGCTCCTTGGGTGTTGCTGTGTTTGTGATGGGTCATGTGGGGTGTGAGTCTGTGGTTCATGTCCGTGTGCACATTGTTCACTTGTTCATGACGGTGGGCGGTGCTGCGTGTTCGTCTGCTACGTGACATGTCCCATGTGTTGGTCGTGTTACGGTCCTCATGCCTCCAGTAATCCAGCCCTGTCCAGTTTCCCACCTGCAGGTTGTTCGTGCGTGCACTGTACTGGATGCCACATGGTTCTAAGCGGGGGTGCTCCATGTTGCAGGTCTGTGGGGGTGGTGGGGTGTTGTGGGTCGTGGTGGTGGCTGGACACCCACTGACACCGATTGCTGTGGACCGTGATGTCTACCTTTCGGCTGTCGTTGTGCACTGCGGTGGCTGACACGTGGCTGTGGGGTGTGGGGGATGCTCCTCCTTGCTGTGCTGTGGGACTAGGGGCCTGGTGTGTTTTGTACTTGGGCTGTCCACCCTCCCACCCACTGCACTTTGTGTTCCTGCCACTTACCTGTTACTTGTCGGTTAGTGAAGCTATGGCGGACACATGGGTGTGGTGGGTGCTCGTTGTGGCGCTTCTGGCATATTTGGGGACCTGTTGGTGGTTACGTGGCTGGCTGAGTGTACACATGTCCCCACGCATGTTACAGTTGTTCGGTTTGGGCTGTGTGTGGTGGTGTCTGTTGCATGTGTGTGTGATGTGTTGTGTATTGTGTGCTGGACATGGGGGTGTTTGTCCCTGGGAGCTGTGGCATGGTGGTAGTGCATGTGAGTACATAGCGGTGTGCTGGTATACATTAGTTTGTACTTACCAGCCTCCACTCCCCCTGCTAATCCGGCGAGGATCTCGGGATGTATGATGACTCGCACCTTCTCCTCCCACGCTTTGAAGGTCTTGAAGAGCGCGGGATTCCCTCCGCCAGTGACGGCAGCCAGCTCTCTGTTCTTGCTCTCCTTCTTCTTGACCAGGCTCTTGACGTCATTCCACCGTTTGTTTATTTCGACTCTGTTCCTGGGCAAGGTCCCGACTGCATTGACCTGGTCTACGATCCGGTTCCACATTCTCTTTCTGGTGGCTAGTGGTGTGTGCTGGACCAGGTTCCCATAGATTTGTGGGTGCACCTTGATGATCTCGTCGACCATGACCGTCAGCTCCATGGGCGTGAACTTGGGCATTCTTTGTGGTGCCATGGTGTTTGTGGTGCTGGTGCGGTGTGTGTTGTGTAATGTGCAGGGGGTTTGTGGTGCCGGTGTTTGGTGGTGGTGGTGGTGGTGGTTGTGATGTGTGCGTTTCTGTGGTGTGCTGCTGTCCTTGCTGTGTCACTGTGTCCTCTCCTCTCTAGTTTGCAATGTTGCAAGGGGTTGTGGTCTGTGGGAGTGCTGCTTTTGTACTTACCTATGTGGGTGTGTCCTCATGGTCTGTTGTTTTCAGGTGTGTTGTGTCTGGGGTTCTGGCCTTTGTAGTTTTTGTTTGTCCAGGGGGGGTGTTTTCGGGATGTGTACTGTGCTTGTGTATTTGTGCGTGCCTTGCTGTGTGGACTTGTTGGCCATGTTGTGTGCGATTGTTTTTGTCAGCGGATGGTTTCTGTGCAGGGACGTGGGCGCCATGGCTTCTGCTGTGTCGGTTCTCATCGGCGTTGTTTGCGCTGGCGGGCGGTATATTTGTAGTTTTCCCGCGCTCATGGCGGTGCGATCGTAATCTCACGTGCGGTGTGTCGGGCGTGAGGGCGGGCGGTTTTGTGTTGTCGTGCGTGTTTCCGTCCGTGGCGGGCGGTTTGACTCCGACTCGGACGATGGCGGGCGGTATCTTGTGTGATTTTTCCGCCGATGGCGGTTTTCGGTTTGTGTAATCGTAATGGCGTGGTCGGTGTTCAGACGGTGTGTGCGGGCGGATTTTTGCCGCTTCCATGCCTGGCGGATTTTTTTACGCCGGGTATCGTAATGGGCCCCTTACTTTTTTGTTGCTGAAGAATTGAATCCAAACTGCCATAAATAAATCCAAACGTGTAAAAATCCCCAAACTTACTTAAAAATCCCCCCCAAAAAATGGAAAAATACAACTGTAAAAAATATAATCCGGCGACAACATATCCGTAGACTCCAATCCCTTAAAAACCCGAAAAATGTAATTAAAAAAAGAAACGCTCCAGGAAAACCCGAAAAATAAAGGAACTGTAAAATAATTATTAGTTTAATAGAAACTAACACACAGTTCCTTTAAAAAAAAAAAAACATGCTTCTCCCAACGGCAACTTCCAAGCGACAAAAACCTGTTAAAAAAACAACACAATCCCTCCCGCACAAATACACAATAAAATCATTAAAAAACACACATAAACACACTAATAACACCATACTCTAAACATATTTTTCATATAATACATACCCTAACACCTACCTATCTATGAATTAACCGCATTTCGTAAACGCAAAACTACTAACTAAACCGCACCAAAAACACAAAATACAAACTATACATACACTATACACTACCTAACTACCTTCATCCTACACCTAAATTAAGCCTACAAGTAATTAAATTAAACTTACCTTAATCGATGCGACGCAGCTTCCAACCCGAGCTTCTCCCCTCAGAAATGAACTAAAACAACACAGATAGCCTACAAAATACAACTTAGTTTAGAAAATGGCTACCTAAATGAAATAATAAAAATACTTTTTTACATTAAAGTCAATGTACATTAGAAATGCAATACAAAAAAAGTTTAAAAAATAATAATTAATGTTACTAATGTACTAAATGTTTTTTCTTTACTGTTTAACAATGTTAAAGTAGAATACTAATTATTAGAAAATAAATAATATTTTTTATTATACATTAAAATAAAATATGTTAACTTACCAATGTGATTGAAAAAAATAAAAAGCTTGCTACAAATGTGAAAAAATATGTAAATGTTAAAAAATATTTTTCTTTTTCAAAATGTTTTCTTACCTTAATAATTTTATTTGTATTTACAACTTAAATAATATAATACAAAATATAATATTATTTATTAAAAAATATGCAAAATATATAAAAAAGTTATACAATGAGAAAATTGTAAAAAAATGTATGTTATTAAAAATGTATACTGTATATAATTATGTAATGCATATTTACAATGTAAATAACTATTCCATAACTGTTACCAAAAAACTATGAGGCCTATTACGATGGCGGTCGGAAAACCTCCCCGACCGCCATGGTAACGGGAAAAGACCGCCCGCAAGGCCCGCGACATAACCGCTGGTCGCATTAGGATGGCCCTTGTCCGAAATCCGACCGCGGCGGTCAGATCGCGGGCCTTAACATTGCGGCGGTTGCTGCTGCCCGCAGCACCGCAGCAATGTCCAAATGAGCATGTCCTGCAATTCCCTGCACTGCGTGGCAGGCACTGCACAGTGCCTGCCACCTGGTACAGGGACATGTAGGGGGGACCATGGGTACGCCCCCAGTGCACCCACCCACCCCACAAAACATTGGGGGCCCGCAACGGGCCCCCGGAAGGAAATCACTGCATGCCTTTCCATGGCGGTCTGACCGCTGAGGAAAGGCTGGCTACCGCCGGCATCATAATCGTGCCGGCGGAGCCTGCCCTGCACCGCCACCATTATCCCGGTCCTTCTCCGTCTGCAGGGCAGGAGTGCGGATGGCAACCGGCAGAAAAGCGGCGGTCGGAATTTCCCACCGCCGCGGTCACCACCGCCATCCTAATCTGACCGGTGGTTTTCATCCGACCACCATCGTAATAGGCCCCTAAGTTATAAAAAAAAGTATAAAAACCAGTGGACAACTACATCTTTTATTTGTAAACAAATGTACATATTTACCAAGTTCTATATTATAAAAAAGTTAAAATTGTTTCATGCTGACTATACTTAAAAATTATATGTTTATGTTTAAATATGTACTAAATATGCAATGTAAGCAAAACAAAATTATTATTATTTCTCTTTATGACAATATATATTAAAAAATGTTTAATAATACAAAATACATATTATTTATTTGCTTGACTCTGAATGAAAATAAAAACTTTAATAAAATATAAATATTGTGTCGTATTTAATTCCTATATTAATTGTTGTTTTCTGTATTTACAATAAAATAATTATCTTAAATTATATATCACACATATATTTTTTTAATACACATACAAAACATACTATTACCTCTTAAACATAGATTTGTATCATTAACCTTACTACAAAATAAAGAACTAAGGGGCCGATTACGATGGCGGTCGGAAAACCATTCCGCCCGCTGTGGCAATGGGAAAAGACCGCCCGCATGGCTTGCGGCACCACCGCCGATCACATTACGATGCACCGCCGGAAAAATCAGACCGCCGCGGTCGGAACCAAAGAAACACCGGCGGCGCACGTTCAGAAAATGCCAACTACCCTCCACGGCGGTCGGATCCACTGCGGAAAACTCACAACCCGCCGATACACAAGCGGAATTCCCACGAGTGCAATTATGATCTCACCGCGGTGCCAGCGGTACGACAGCTTGTTTCTGACCGCCGCGATTGACAGCTATGATGAATGGGAGAGCTGGAGGAATGACCATTGCAGTCCGACCGCGGCGTCCGCGCGGAAACAGTAATGGCGGTCGGAAGCAACTACACCACAAAAACACCAAATCTGGCTGTGCATCTGGCTCAGCCAATGAAAACAGCCCAAACAGCCCATTGACACATGCCCCTGGCAAATAAGAACTACAAATCCCAGCCCAACACAGATAACACAACTGACATGAATATCCAGTTGGGACCCACCCACATAGCAGAGCATTAAACCAGCCCCTGCATGACCACAATTCTTTGCACAACTCCAGAACAGAAGGGCCCAACAACATCACACAAAGGATAGGCAACCCTGCACACATCACACCATCACAAACACACACACACCACACACATCACCACCACCTGCACACCTGCACTCTTAACCACTCAGCACATCACACACCATGACACATAAGATGCCCAAATTCACTGATGGTGAGTTGTCAGTCATGGTGGATGAGATAATAAGAGTTGAGCCATATATTTTAGGAAGCAGGGTCCAACAGACCCCATCAGCCAGGCAAAATCAAATGTGGCAAAGTATAGTTGACAGAGTCAATGCTGTAGGGCAAGTTCCACGCAACAGGAAGGAGATCAGGAAGAAGTGGACTGACCTCAAGAGCAAGGTCAAGGAGAAGAACAGCAAGAACCGTGAGCTGGCAAACCGGACTGGCAGTGGCCCTCCCATTCCACCAAGAACATTCAATGCATGGGAGGAGAAGGTGCTTGGCATACTGCACCCAGAGAGTTGCACTGGAATTGAGGGGGGAATGGAGGCTGGTAAGTACGAACAAAAGTCTGCCATAACACTGCTATGTAGTAGCTTTCACAACTAAAAAGCAACACCTCCTGGGCCCAAATGTACTCATGTCCACCACACTACCCCCTAACAGGTCTCACAGATCCCACAAGAACTCCCTCTCATTCACCACAAAGGTACATAACAATATTTACATGGGGGCACATGTACAGCCAGCCAGCACTACAACTCCCAACAGGCCCCCTTGTCCCACAGCTCAGCAGGATGGAGCATCCCCCATACCCCCAAGCATGGGGCAGCCATTTCCCTCCAATGTGTAACTTCACAGGTAGGTAGCCATCTCAACAGGGAGGGGTGTTTGTGGCTGTGAAGTCTGCACTACAACTACAAACAGGCCCCCTTGTCCCACAGCTGAGCAAGATGGAGCACTCCCCACACCCACAACCATGTGGCAGCCATTTCATTGTTCTCATCAAACTTACGGGTAGGTAGCCATCTTATCAGGGAGGGGTCTTTGTGGCTGTGAAGTCTGCACTACAACTCCCAACAGGCCCCCTTGTCCCACAGCTGAGCAAGATGGAGCACTCCCCCCACCCACAACCATGTGGCAGCCATTTCATTCTTCCCATCAAACTTACAGGTAGGTAGCCATCTCAACAGGGAGGGGTGTTTGTGTGTAGGAGGCTTGCACTACAACTCCCAACAGGCCCCCTTGTCCTACAGCTGAGCAAGATGGAGCACTCCCCCCACCCACAACCATGTGGCAGCCATTTCATTCTTCACATCAAACTTACAGGTAGGTAGCCATCTCAACAGGGAGGGGTGTTTGTGTGTGAGAAGCTTGCACTACAACTCCCCCCAGGCACCCTTGTCAACCAGCTCTGCAGGATGGAGCATGTCCCCCCCACCCAGAACCATGTGGCAGCCATTTCATTGCTCTCCTCAGACTTACAGGTAGGTAGCCTTCTCATGCTCTATTGTCCCACAGCTGAGCAGGATGGAGCATCCCCCACACCCCCAAGCACGGGGCAGCCATTTCCCTCCAATGTGTAACTTCACAGGTAGGTAGCCATCTCAACAGGGAGGGGTCTGTGTGGCTGTGAAGTCTGCACTACAACTCCCAACAGGCCACCTTGTCCCACAGCTGAGCAAGATGGAGCACTCACCACACCCACAACCATGTGGCAGCCATTTCATTGTTCTCATCAAAGTTACAGGTAGGTAGCCATCTCAACAGGGAGGGGTGTTTGTAGCTGTGAAGTCTGCACTACAACTCCCAACAGGCCACCTTGTCCCACAGCTGAACAAGATGGAGCACTCCCCACACCCACAACCATGTGGCAGCCATTTCATTGTTCTCATCAAACTTACAGGTAGGTAGCCATCTTAACAGGGAGGGGTCTTTGTGGCTGTCAAGTCTGCACTACAACTCCCAACAGGCCCCCTTGTCCCACAGCTGAGCAAGATGGAGCACTCCCCACACCCACAACCATGTGGCAGCCATTTCATTGTCCTCATCAAACTTACAGGTAGGTAGCCATCTTAACAGGGAGGGATGTTTGTGTGTGGGAAGCTTGCACTACAACTCCCACCAGGCACCCTTGTCCCACAGCTGAGCAAGATGGAGCACTCCCCACACCCACAACCATGTGGCAGCCATTTCATTCTTCCCATCAAACTTACAGGTAGGTAGCCATCTCAACAGGGAGGGATGTTTGTGTGTGGGAAGCTTGCACTACAACTCCCACCAGGCACCCTTGTCCCACAGCTGAGCAAGATGGAGCACTCCCCACACCCACAACCATGTGGCAGCCATTTCATTCTCCCCATCAAACTAACAGGTAGGTAGCCATCTTAACAGGGAGGGGTGTTTGTGTGTGGGAAGCTTGCACTACAACTCCCCCCAGGCACCCTTGTCCCACAGCTCTGCAGGATGGAGCATGTCCCCCACCCAGAACCATGTGGCAGCCATTTCATTGCTCTCCTCAGACTTACAGGTAGGTAGCCTTCTCATGCTCTATTGTCCCACAGCTGAGCAGGATGGAGCATCCCCCACACCCCCAAGCATGGGGCAGCCATTTCCCTCCAATGTGTAACTTCACAGGTAGGTAGCCATCTCAACAGGGAGGGGTCTGTGTGGCTGTGAAGACTGCACTACAACTCCCAACAGGCCCCCTTGTCCCACAGCTGAGCAAGATGGAGCACTCCCCACACCCACAACCATGTGGCAGCCATTTCATTGTTCTCATCAAACTTACAGGTAGGTAGTGACTGCATGTACCCCGCCATCCTCATCTAAATGCATGTAGCCACATAACAACTTCAGCACTAACATGTCAGCCAACTTTGCATAGTTTTCAATGCCACATCCAGTGTGCAGACATCTAAGTGCACGTAACTGTCACATATTTTGAACTCATACTCACCAAGTCACAAGTGAAACAAATGCATCCCACAATTGTGCACAGCAGAGAATGCAATGTGGAAGTGCCATGGTGTCTGAGCATGAACGCCCATCTCAACACCAAACATGCATGGTCTACATGGAAAAAAAGGGAAGTACATGTGATTCCAAAGCTATGTATAACATGACAATGGTTCCTACTAGCTCTGTTGAAATAGATAACATGAACAGCTAAATGAAAAGACGTACAACAGAAAATTGATGTCACGCAATTAGGTAGATGAGGACATGTCCGTGTATTAACACTATCTGTACACTGCACCAAGTATCAATTCCCAACGAAAAGCATGGACTTAAAAGGTATGTACCTCAACGTCATGACATATAGCAGGCATACAAAGTCATTGCATTGTAAAGTGTGTGTTGGATCAAATGTCTCAAACAATTGTCTAACATCAAGCTTGTTGCGTGCAACTCAATCACCATATCACCTCTATTCAACAGGAGATCAACAACTTACTGCAGAGGATGACACCAACATGCGGAGCCAGCCTCCCCCCCTGGAACGTGGACTCTCGGATGCAGATTCCCCAACATTCTCCGATGAGGATTCTCAAGCAGGCCCCTCTGGTGTGGGAGGGACTAACATGTCTCAACCCCTCATTGTCCCCACCACCACCACCACCACCACGGCCAGACCAACCGTGCTGCCCCCATCCACTACGACCTGTGTGGCCTCCACCACCACCACCACGGCAAGAACAACCGTGCTGCCCCCTGCCACTACAACCTGTGTGGGCTCCACCACTACCACCACCACCACGGCAAGAACAACTGTGCTGCCCCCTGCCACTACGACGGGTGTGGCCTCCACCACCACCATCACCACTGCTGCCTGCAGCACACGCCCTGCCACGGTGGTTACCAACACCACCACACAATCCCAGCATGACAGGGAGAGTGTGCCAGTGCGTCGGGGGACTATGCCACAGGTCTGTGTCAGGAAGGCAGGTGGGAGTACAACTGGGGCAGAGACACAGGAGGACAATGACCCTGAATCCCTGGCCACCATTGCAAGAGTCCTTGGTGCCTACCAAGAGAACCAGGGAGTAATGGGCCAGCTTGCAGAAGACATGCATGAGATCCGCCTGCTGCAGCAGTCCATGGACACACAGATGGGCCAACTTGTCAACCTTGTTGGCCAGCTAGTGGGTGTTCTGAGGGACAGACTCCCAGCCCCAAGTGCCGCTCCACCCCCCTCCAGTGGATTGCCTGCTGTGCAGCCCAACATTCCATCTGCAGCCACAGAGAGGGGTGTGCAGGAGGAGAGTGAGTACTCAGACACCACTGACCCTGCAGCAGATGCCCCCCCTCCCAAACGCACCAGGGGCCGTCCGAGAATCCACAGGGGAGAATTTGGTGGCAGGCCACCATACCAACGCCACTCACAGAGCCAGCCATGATGGTATCTTGTTGTTCCCCTTTGCATTGACTATGTTGACTATTCTTGCCCACATTGCCATGTTGATGGCCTGAGTCTGTTGGACTGTGTGACTCCTGCTTTGTGGTGACTACACTATTTGTCTCAACTACCATGACTGACAACTCATTTATTCACTGTTCACATTTATGTACATATCCCCGTCACTTGCACAAAAACTAATTCCAAATAAGCACTCTTCACATACCTATGTCTGTGTGAGCTACATGTTTATTCCAGTATGTACAATGACAAATCTGATTTCAATGTTCCAACAGCTGGGATGCAGAGGAGGCATTCAGAGGGTGAATGAACCTAGAAAGACACAAGAGAATGACTTTTCCCATCAGGTGACGCCTTCACAGCAGAAATACAACACTAGGCATTGAGGCACAAAAACAAGCACCCCTAGCAATGGTCAACAACCGCAACATACACATGATGTACCTGGATACACATACCCTGTGCCACACACATCATCCCTCATCACACACACAACAACAGCCAGCAGTTAGAGTTATCAAAGCCTTGATAGTAACATCCAAGCAAACACACAATGTCACTTGTCTACAAAGTCACTTACATTCAAGGGAAGTAGTTGGCAATGAGCTGTTGATGCAGGTCAACACCTTCCTCTTCACCACTATCGTCTGCACTGGAAGTGTGTGGGTGTGCAGGAGGGGGCATCTGCTGCTCATCGTCATCCATGATCAGCGGAACGGCTTTGCGCAAGGCAAGGTTGTGTAGCATGCAGCATGCTACAACTATCCGGCACACCTTTCGTGGGGAATACAACAGTGCACCTCCGCTCTTGTCCAGGCACTGGAATCGGGACTTCAGTAGGCCAAAGGTGCGCTCCACCACACGTCGTGTCCTACCATGTGCCTCGTTGTAGCTGACTTCACCCGGGGTACTTGGATTCCGCAGTGGGCTCAGCAACCACGGTCTGTTGGGATACGCTGAGTCGCCTAGGTATGATATACACAGAGAAATGTTGTGATACAAACAGTTGAAGAGAACAGCATGTCACACACAGCACACTACTTGACTCAGTGTACTCACCTACAAGCCAGGCACGCTCTGGATGTAGATTTTCCATCAGCCGGGGTACAATGCTGTTCCGCAGGATGTAGGAGTCATGGGCGGAGCCAGCAAATCGCGCACAAACATGGCTGATGATCATATCAGCTTGGCATACCACCTGCACATTTATGGAATGGTAGTGCTTCCTGTTCCTATACACCTGCTCACGTGCCTGTGGTGGGACAAGGGCAATGTGTGTGCCGTCAATGGAACCAACTACATGAGGAATGTGGCCAAGGGCATAAAAACCAGCCTTCACAGCAGGCAAATCTGCTGTATTCGGGAATCGTATGTATTGGTCCTTGTATAGCATCATTGCGGACACCACATCCCAGAGCACCACGCTGAATGTTGGTTGCGACATCCCACCGACGGTGGCCACCGTGTATTGGAAAGAGCCCGTAGCGAAGAAATGCAGCGCTGCCATGATCTTCACGGTTGGGGATAGGGCAGTTGGATATGTGCGTTGAGGACTCAGATGGGGCTCCAACTGAGCACACAGCTCTTGCAGTGTAACGCGATCCAGACGAAATTTCCTGATAATGTCCACATCCTCCATGTCCGCCAGGACTGTGAAAGGCAGGTGCACATTTGGTAGTCGTCTACATGAAATGGGAGAGGACTAATGTTATTCAAATTACACAATGAGACTGACAATCTGACTTCTCACATCTTGACTCACGCAGCAGAAACAATGAACGTACTCCAACAATTGCTGAATCCACAACTCAGATGCAGAGAGACATTCACCACATGTGTGTTTACAAGGGGTCATGTTGTACATACTGACTACCAGACAAACATATTCAGAGGTTGTGAATGGTACACCAATACATCTGGTGGCCCCAGGCCTAGGAGTAGGTGACACAGCACAGGTATGAGACAGCAACACTGCTGATTCATATGTAGCTGCTTTACCTGCCACACCTTCTTGCTTAAGTTGCACAGACCACTAGTTATCATCACAATGTGCACAGTGTGTGTAAGCTGAGCACATATCCTACTTAAACCAGCCATGGGCACAGTAACATACCACCATTATGTGTTCAGGCAATCATTACTGTTGTTTGATTAGCCATCTCACACATTAAGTTGATTCCAAAGATGAGACAACATCATACAACCAATAGATGTACATCCACACACATATCATGGATGACGTGCGTAAGTGCATGTGAATGCATGTCACAGTTTCCACAGACATGGCATGTGTAGGCATCAGTGAGTTTAATGTCACACCAGCATTCATTGTACACAACAAGTGCACAAAGACACTATGGAGGCATAGGGGCCGATTCCGATCTCGGCTGGTAGGGCACCGAATCGGATTCGGCTTTACCGGATCCGATTCGGACGCCCTGTTTCCGACCGATTCGAACACCCGTCCGCGTGAGCAAGTACAATGCGAGCGTACGTGAAATTCCCGACCGACTCGTTCCCGGCTCCGAACCGCTCCGACCGACTCGTACGGACTCGACTCGCACCACGCAATGGAGACGTTCCCCGACCGGGCAAGTACGATGCGCGCCTCGAACAGTCCGACCGACTCGCGCCGTCCGGCTCGAAAGAGCAGTCGGAGCCAGACTTTGGGGGTCCGTGTCGGACCCCCCCCTGTACGCCTAGCCGCGCGAGTCGCACACAGGGGGGACCCATGGGTCCCCTCTACACATGCATGTACGGCGCAAGTTGCACTGACGCGTACCCGCTGCAGGGGGCGCCCTTGTTCGCAACGCACCCATTGAGTCAATGGGAGCCCGTGTACGCGTCGTACGACCGGCTCCCATTGACGTCAATGGGAGTCCGACCGAATCGAGTCCGATAGCATGCGTCCGCATCGTACTCGTTCGGTCAGACTGCTAGAGTCCGGTTCGGTCGGAAATCTCTCCGAATCCGACTCGGTCGGAGAGATTTCCGGCCCGAATCGAAATCGGCCCCATAGTGTTCAATTGTTAAATTTGACCATTGCCATTGCTAGTGCATGATGTGCCCATAACCACGGTAGGCGTGCCCCGCCACCGCGGGGCCGCTCATTGGCCACACTTGAAAGATGCAGCATAGCGGTAGCGACCGCCTGTTCCCCGCGGTGTGACACCACCAATGCCATTGCAGACAATGGGACCCGCGGTCGCGGTAGTGAAATGCTACTGTGGAATCTGCGGTAGGCGTGCACCGCCACCGCGGGGCCGCTCATTGGCCACACTTGAAAGATACAGCATGGTGGTAGCGACCGCCAGTCCCCTGCGGTGTGACACCACCAATGCCATTGCAGCCAATGGGAACCGCGATCGCGGTAGTGCAATGCAACTTTGAAAACGGCGGTAGGCGTGCACCGCCACCGCGGGGCCGCTCATTGGCCACACTTGAAAGATGCAGCATAGCGGTAGCGACTGCCTGTCCCCCGCGGTCGCGGTAGTGACATGCTACTGTGGAACCCGCGGTAGGCGTGCACCGCCACTGCGGGGCCGCTCATTGGCCACACTTGAAAGATGGAGCATAGCGGTAACGACCGCCTGTCCCCCGCGGTGTGACACCACCAATGCCATTGCAAACAATGGGACCCGCTGTAGTGAAATGCTACTGTGGAACCCGCGGTAGGCGTGCACCGCCACCACGGGGCCACTCATTGGCCACACTTGAAAGATGCAGCATGGCGGTAGCGACCGCCTGTCCCCCGCGGTGTGACACCACCAATGCCATTGTAGCCAATGGGAACCGCGATCGCGGTAGTGCAACGCAACTTTGAAAACGGCGGTAGGTGTGCACCACCACCGCGGGGCCGCTCATTGGCCACACTTGAAAGATGCAGCATAGCGGTAGCGACAGCCCATCCCCCGCGGTGTGACACCACCAATGCCATTGCAGCCAATGGGAACCGCGATCGCGGTAGTGCAATGCAACTTTGAAAACGGCGGTAGGCTTGCACCGCCACCGCGGTGCCGCTCATTGGCCACACTTGAAAGATGCCAGCCAGGTGGACCAATTGCAGCAGCTGCCTGCCACTGATACCAACCCAGGGGCCTATAAATCTCTGTGGGAGAGCCACACATTTCACATGCATTCAGACATTGCAGACTGCCATTCCTCTACAACTGCATATTTTGCTGTATCCTGGACCCAGTGATGGCGAGAACAGAGAATGTCAGGGCCCGTCCCTTCACTACAGAGGAGCTGGAGCTTCTGGTGGACGAGGTCCTTGCACAGTATGGGAGGCTTTTTGGTGCACCAGATGTACTGGTAAGTGTCCCTGATTCCAAGTGTGAGAGTGATTAAAATGATACCATGATGTTGCTGTGCAGTAGTATGTGCCTGTGAGTGCAAGTCGATGTACAGGCATCCTAATAGTTGACATGGCATGCTCCATACATGTTCTGTGTGAATTGAATTTGATTACGTGTAGAAAATGGACACTCCTACAGCCATTCTTGCACAAACTTAATGAACATGTTGGTCTGAGACTAGGTGATGTAAATGTGTGACACTGCCATGCATGCTAACTTCATGTCAATGGTGTCTGTAGGCTTATTTCCACACCTACATAAGTTGATTGTAGGTAGGGGGAGACATGCATTTTTAAACAGCCACACAGATACTATGGTGTTCTGAAACAGCACAAGTCGGGACTGATTTTTACTGTGCCATGTTATGTGACTGTCCACTGACTCATCACAACCTCATATGTGACTGTTGAAATGTATATTGGTATGGAGCACTAACTTATGTGTGTTGACTATTTCTTAAGTGCACTATGTTGATGTGAGCATCATGCACAATAGTCCAATGCATGAGTGGAACCCACTTGATGTTAATGCAACAATAACACTTCACATCAATGTAAGTAGTAGATGTCATCCTTACATTGATTTGAACATGTGTTCAGTCTGGCATGTGTTGGCACTTTTCACCCCCTCATGCTGTACATCCATGTGATTTATCTGAGGGACCATGTTGAGCCGCACTGTAAGTTCCTCTGGCCTGCACAGACACTGTCCAATGTTACTCTGAGCCATGCCTAACTGGACTGAGTCAAACATGTGTTCAGTCCACACACCTAATACTCACTGAGCCGTCATAGTACTGAGAATTGCACAATCGAGGACTTAACATTGTGAGAAGTGCATGATCAATCAGATTATGTCCCAATATGTTTCCTGGGAAATGCATTGAGCCATTCACAGGCCAAGGGCATCGTGGGGTGTGTAGTGGTGGACACAGTGAGTCTGCCAGTACACTTCATTATTACTGTATTGCATGTCATGCTCACTCACATACTGCATCACAGATGAGGGCCTTCTGCACATGGCTGTCTGTGCTGCCATTGTGCATGTGTATGAGATGGCCATGTACTGTGTGCCTTGCCATACATGCATTCATTTCTGTGTAGTATTGTAATGAACATGTACTATGTGTCATGCTGTATGGCCTCTGATGAAGATGTAGCGATTTGTGTGCCATGCATTTATGTTCTCCTGTGCTGACACACAGTGTGAATGACACAGGGTCTCTGATACTTTCTTTTCTTGTCTCCTATGCCTGCAGCTAAAGGTCCACCAGCGTAAGGCCGCATGGAAGAACATTGCACGGAAGGTGCGGACTCTGGGTGTATCCAACAGACGGCACACACACTGTCACAAGAGGTGGGACGACATCTCCCGTCTGAGCAGGACCGTGGCAGAGATGACGGTGGGGCTGGTCCCTCGCAGTGGCAGGTTGGCGCGCCGAACCATGACTCCACTAATGTCCCGCATCTTGTCTGTGACACAGCCAGAGCTGTATGAACGTTTGAGGGACCATCAGCAGGGAGTAAGTGGTGAGTATCCTGCGTAGGCTGACTTTGGGTGTGAGTGACTGCATGAATGGTGACCGTGAGACATTGCTGACCTGGCTGCTGTGTACATTTTTAGGAACTACTTCTCAGTGGCCTATGTGTTCAGTGCAGGGGTCATGTATTTTCCCATAGATGGACTTGATCATGTGTTTCATACAATGGCCCTTGCCATTGCATGATGAGATGTGGCCTTATGACATCTTCTGCATTCTGGGTGTCATGGACATCACCAGGGAGTGTACAGCAGTTTGCATCATGTCAGTGTGCATTTAACGATGTGTGCACTACAGGACTTGTTAATGGTGTGAAGTACACATCTGACACCAACGTGCATCAGTTTGCAAGATGAATTGCTCACCTTGTCAGACATCAGTAGCTCATGGACATTATTAAGTAGAAATTTGAATCTGTATCTGTGTTGTCCCCTTACAGTGACTCCATATGTGACAGAGGCAACATGCTGAGATGTATGCCTCTCTCACATACAGGCACGTGGGTATGCTTGCAGAGATGTTTAGGTTACATTACAAGGAGGCAGGGACCTGCTATTTGCCGGTGTGAACCTCACATGGCTCATTGATGTAAACAATGCATATTTCCATGCATCTTCTGTGTTCATCATGATTGTTGCACATGCAGACTGAACAGGGTGTTGTGCAACTTGGGGTTGTCATTTTCTAGTCTAGTTCTGTGCTGGCATTTGATGTTTGTGTGTATGGCACTGTACTGAACCTATGTCTCTGTCCATTGCAGCATCTACCGAGTGCATGGAAGGCCATGATACGGACACCAGTGCTGAAGCATGTGGCACGCATGATAGCCATGAGATCACTGACACTGATGTGACCAGCACCTCGGAGGGGGACAGGAGTGTCCTTGAGGACTCACGCGCAGAAAGCACAAGCTCAACATCATCGGACTCCAGTGGGGAGTCAGCAACAATGGTGGTCACAGGGAGTGACAATGCTGCCTCTTCCTCCACCACACATCGGCCAGTGCCCACCATCCCGGCTACTACCACTAGTGCTGTCCGTGCCCGCAGGGCTGTTAAGGGTAGAGTCGCATTCACCCCAGGCACCACTGCCCCTGCCCCTGTCTCCCCTGCTGCCCTCAGTGTTGAGGCGATTGAACTCTTGCGCCAGCTGTGTGTGGGTCAGACAGCTCTCCTAAATGCTTTCCAGGATCAGGACAAGAAGTTGGGACAGGTTCTGGCATTTATGGAGGGCATTCATTCGGACGTGGGTGGCCTACACAGGACTGTCCAGGGTTTGTCCTCCACCGTGATGGCAGCCATTCAGCTATCACAGCATCCAAGTCCAGCCCCAATGCCTTCACCAACCACCCTGCCAGTGGCAACCCCTGAGGGGAGTGTCCACACAAGTGAGCCCTCAGGCCCCGAGTCATCGACACCTAGCACACGACAGCAGCGCTCCAAGCGTGCAAGACCACAGACACCATCCCCAAAAAGTGACACAGGCACACAGGGACGCAAAGAAAAAAGCCCTTCACATGACACTCAGGGGCATCAGGCAAAGAAGCAGGCCTCTAGCTCACGGTCCATAAGATTGCACCCATCACAAGAGACTCCCATCCACACAACTGCTCCAAGTGACAGACAAACAGTTGGCATGCCTGATGCGGTGCTGGTGCCGCTGAAGGGAAAGCCCACAAAGCAACCTAAGACTGCTTCACCCAGGACCTCTACTCCCACCCACACCCCTGTGAAGCGTGGTCAGGAGAGCAATGTGAGTCGTTCACCAGGGCCACAGGGGATGGAGGGCAAAAGGCAAGCAAAAAGCAAGGCGAAGTCCACATCCTGCAAATCCCCACAAGGAGGGTCACCTGCACCTGTCACACCTTTGGTGGCGAGGGACTCTATTGTGCCAGCCACACTTCCCACTACTCCCAAGACACTTCTGCAATATCGTATACCCAAGAAGTGTAGAGGAAGCCCTCAAAATTCACCCTCACCCACTGTGTCTCACGGCAGCGTCTCTCCGCCTCCACGTGCCATCATGCCACCCGGTCCGAGCAGCCCTACACCTGCCACAGCCACTACTGGCTCTGTGTCTCACGGCAGCATCTCTCCGCCTCCACGTGCCACAATGCCACCCGGTACAAGCAGGCCTACACCTGCCACAGCCACTACTGGCTCTGTGTCTCACAGCAGCATCTCTCCGCCTCCACGTGCCACAATGCCACCCGGTCCAAGCAGGCCTACACCTGCCACAGCCACTACTGGCTCTGTGTCTCACAGCAGCATCTCTCCGCCTCCACGTGCCACAATGCCACCTGGTCCAAGCAGGCCTACACCTGCCACAGCCACTACTGGCTCTGTGTCTCACAGCAGCATCTCTCCGCCTCCACGTGCCACCATGCCACCCGGTCCAAGCAGCCCTACGCCTGCCACAGCCACTGCTGACTCTGACGAGCCTCTCTCGTCCAGGTCCAGTTCCGCCAGTGTCGACGGCAATCAGCCACCTCCCAGTACAACTGACAGGCACGTCTGAGGCACAGACCCCCTCCCATACCCATTTCTCCCACAGCGGTGCCTGGACTGCGCTTTGATAGCCCCGGTGCTTTGTTCATTCACACAGACTCTGTCCAATGTTACTCTGAGCCATGCCTAACTGGACTGAGTCAAACATGTGTTCAGTCCACACACCTAATACTCACTGAGCCATCATAGTACTGAGAATTGCACAATCGAGGACTTAACATTGTGAGAAGTGCATGATCAATCAGATTATGTCCCAATATGTTTCCTGGGAAATGCATTGAGCCATTCACAGGCCAAGGGCATCGTGGGGTGTGTAGTGGTGGACACAGTGAGTCTGCCAGTACACTTCATTATTACTGTATTGCATGTCATGCTCACTCACATACTGCATCACAGATGAGGGCCTTCTGCACATGGCTGTCTGTGCTGCCATTGTGCATGTGTATGAGATGGCCATGTACTGTGTGCCTTGCCATACATGCATTCATTTCTGTGTAGTATTGTAATGAACATGTACTATGTGTCATGCTGTATGGCCTCTGATGAAGATGTAGCGATTTGTGTGCCATGCATTTATGTTCTCCTGTGCTGACACACAGTGTGAATGACACAGGGTCTCTGATACTTTCTTTTCTTGTCTCCTATGCCTGCAGCTAAAGGTCCACCAGCGTAAGGCCGCATGGAAGAACATTGCACGGAAGGTGCGGACTCTGGAGTGTATCCAACAGACGGCACACACACTGTCACAAGAGGTGGGACGACATCTCCCGTCTGAGCAGGACCGTGGCAGAGATGACGGTGGGGCTGGTCCCTCGCAGTGGCAGGTTGGCGCGCCGAACCATGACTCCACTAATGTCCCGCATCTTGTCTGTGACACAGCCAGAGCTGTATGAATGTTTGAGGGACCATCAGCAGGGAGTAAGTGGTGAGTATCCTGCGTAGGCTGGCTTTGGGTGTGAGTGACTGCATGAATGGCGACCGTGAGACATTGCTGACCTTGCTGCTGTGTACATTTTTAGGAACTACTTCTCAGTGGCCTATGTGTTCAGTGCAGGGGTCATGTATTTTCCCATAGATGGACTTGATCATGTGTTTCATACAATGGCCCTTGCCATTGCATGATGAGATGTGGCCTTATGACATCTTCTGCATTCTGGGTGTCATGGACATCACCAGGGAGTGTACAGCAGTTTGCATCATGTCAGTGTGCATTTAACGATGTGTGCACTACAGGACTTGTTAATGGTGTGAAGTACACATCTGACACCAACGTGCATCAGTTTGCAAGATGAATTGCTCACCTTGTCAGACATCAGTAGCTCATGGACATTATTAAGTAGAAATTTGAATCTGTATCTGTGTTGTCCCCTTACAGTGACTCCATATGTGACAGAGGCAACATGCTGAGATGTATGCCTCTCTCACATACAGGCACGTGGGTATGCTTGCAGAGATGTTTAGGTTACATTACAAGGAGGCAGGGACCTGCTATTTGCCGGTGTGAACCTCACATGGCTCATTGATGTAAACAATGCATATTTCCATGCATCTTCTGTGTTCATCATGATTGTTGCACATGCAGACTGAACAGGGTGTTGTGCAACTTGGGGTTGTCATTTTCTAGTCTAGTTCTGTGCTGGCATTTGATGTTTGTGTGTATGGCACTGTACTGAACCTATGTCTCTGTCCATTGCAGCATCTACCGAGTGCATGGAAGGCCATGATACGGACACCAGTGCTGAAGCATGTGGCACGCATGATAGCCATGAGATCACTGACACTGATGTGACCAGCACCTCGGAGGGGGACAGGAGTGTCCTTGAGGACTCACGCGCAGAAAGCACAAGCTCAACATCATCGGACTCCAGTGGGGAGTCAGCAACAATGGTGGTCACAGGGAGTGACAATGCTGCCTCTTCCTCCACCACACATCGGCCAGTGCCCACCATCCCGGCTACTACCACTAGTGCTGTCCGTGCCCGCAGGGCTGTTAAGGGTAGAGTCGCATTCACCCCAGGCACCACTGCCCCTGCCCCTGTCTCCCCTGCTGCCCTCAGTGTTGAGGCGATTGAACTCTTGCGCCAGCTGTGTGTGGGTCAGACAGCTCTCCTAAATGCTTTCCAGGATCAGGACAAGAAGTTGGGACAGGTTCTGGCATTTATGGAGGGCATTCATTCGGACGTGGGTGGCCTACACAGGACTGTCCAGGGTTTGTCCTCCACCGTGATGGCAGCCATTCAGCTATCACAGCATCCAAGTCCAGCCCCAATGCCTTCACCAACCACCCTGCCAGTGGCAACCCCTGAGGGGAGTGTCCACACAAGTGATCCCTCAGGCCCCGAGTCATCGACACCTAGCACACGACAGCAGCGCTCCAAGCGTGCAAGACCACAGACACCATCCCCAAAAAGTGACACAGGCACACAGGGACGCAAAGAAAAAAGCCCTTCACATGACACTCAGGGGCATCAGGCAAAGAAGCAGGCCTCTAGCTCACGGTCCATAAGATTGCACCCATCACAAGAGACTCTCATCCACACAACTGCTCCAAGTGACAGACAAACAGTTGGCATGCCTGATGCGGTGCTGGTGCCGCTGAAGGGAAAGCCCACAAAGCAACCTAAGACTGCTTCACCCAGGACCTCTACTCCCACCCACACCCCTGTGAAGCGTGGTCAGGAGAGCAATGTGAGTCGTTCACCAGGGCCACAGGGGATGGAGGGCAAAAGGCAAGCAAAAAGCAAGGCGAAGTCCACATCCTGCAAATCCCCACAAGGAGGGCCACCTGCACCTGTCACACCTTTGGTGGCGAGGGACTCTGTTGTGCCAGCCACAACTTCCCACTACTCCCAAGACACTTCTGCAATATCGTATACCCAAGAAGTGTAGAGGAAGCCCTCAAAATTCACCCTCACCCACTGTGTCTCACGGCAGCGTCTCTCCGCCTCCACGTGCCATCATGCCACCCGGTCCGAGCAGCCCTACACCTGCCACAGCCACTACTGGCTCTGTGTCTCACGGCAGCATCTCTCCGCCTCCACGTGCCACAATGCCACCCGGTACAAGCAGGCCTACACCTGCCACAGCCACTACTGGCTCTGTGTCTCACAGCAGCATCTCTCCGCCTCCACGTGCCACAATGCCACCCGGTCCAAGCAGGCCTACACCTGCCACAGCCACTACTGGCTCTGTGTCTCACAGCAGCATCTCTCCGCCTCCACGTGCCACAATGCCACCTGGTCCAAGCAGGCCTACACCTGCCACAGCCACTACTGGCTCTGTGTCTCACAGCAGCATCTCTCCGCCTCCACGTGCCACCATGCCACCCGGTCCAAGCAGCCCTACGCCTGCCACAGCCACTGCTGACTCTGACGAGCCTCTCTCGTCCAGGTCCAGTTCCGCCAGTGTCGACGACAATCAGCCACCTCCCAGTACAACTGACAGGCACGTCTGAGGCACAGACCCCCTCCCATACCCATTTCTCCCACAGCGGTGCCTGGACTGCGCTTTGATAGCCCCGGTGCTTTGTTCATTCACATGGCAGTGTACGGTGTTCCACATTCACTGTAAACACTTTCATGCACACATGTGCATTGTTTGGACTGTGGACTGGCCAATGGCCTTTTATTTGTTTGTCATTTTGTGCCTATCAGGTTATTTTGCAATAAACACTGTTACTCCTGTTGTATCGTTTGTTACTGTCCTTGCTTAATTAAACATTTTGATGTGTGGGTATGGATGAATGTGCCACATGCTCTGCATGGCACTTCCACATTGCCATTGACTTCATTCACTTTGTCATTGTTTGGCAAACGTAACACACACTTTTGGTCTGCTTTACTCTGAGGTTTAGGGGTGCAATGATGTTTGTGGGTGTTGATGTACTCTGGCAATCATCATTTGCTGTTGATTTCAGTATGATTGTACACATGTCATGTTAGGGGGCTATACCACAACAGAGGTGAATTCTACACACAGTCTAACTTGCGGGGTATCCAAGGTTGGTGATGTCTGTGTGATGTGTTTGGATGTGTGGACAGCAATGTGTGTGTGTGGTAATCTTGTGAAGGCCTGTCTTCGTACTCACATGGGTATATTTGGATGTGTGCAGTTGAGTGGTCACACAGTGTGCTTGGCCTGTCCTTGTCAGTGGTGTTGAGGTGTATGTGGCCCTGTACATGCCAACTACAGACATGATGTTCCAGGTGGGGTTTGCCCCCTAATACTCATCTTGGCAGTGGCAGGAAGGGGGTTTCACAACACATGCACCTTTTTGGCATTACTTTGCAGGTGGGGTTTGCCCCCTAATACTCATCTTGGCAGTGGCAGGAAGGGGTTTCACAACACATGCACCTTTTTGGCATTACTTTGCAGGTGGGGTTTGCCCCTAATACTCATCTTGGCAGTGGCAGGAAGGGGGTTTCACAACACATGCACCTTTTTGGCATTACTTTGTAGGTGGGGTTTGCCCCCTAATACTCATCTTGGCAGTGGCAGTAAGGGGGTTTCACACCACATGCACCTTTTTGGGATTACTTTGCAGGTGGGGTTTACCCCTAATACTCATCTTGGCAGTGGCAGGAAGGGGTTTCACAACACATGCACCTTTTTGGGATTACTTTGCAGGTGGAGTTTGCCCCCTACTACTCATCTTGGCAGTGGCAGGAAGGTGGTTTCACAACACAGGCAGGTTTTTGGCATTACTTTGCAGGTGGGGTTTGCCCCTAATACTCATCTTGGCAGTGGCAGGAAGGGGGTTTCACAACACATGCACCTTTTTGGGATTACTTTGCAGGTGGAGTTTGCCCCCTAGTACTCATCTTGGCAGTGGCAGGAAGGTGGTTTCACAACACAGGCAGGTTTTTGGCATTACTTTGCAGGTGCGGTTTGCCCCCTAATACTCATCTTGGCAGTGGCAGGAAGGGGTTTCACAACACAGGCAGGTTTTTGGCATTACTTTGCAGGTGGGGTTTGCCCCTAATACTCATCTTGGCAGTGGCAGGAAGGGGTTTCACAACACATGCACCTTTTGGGATTACTTTGCAGGTGGAGTTTGCCCCCTACTACTCATCTTGGCAGTGGCAGGAAGGTGGTTTCACAACACAGGCAGGTTTTTGGCATTACTTTGCAGGTGGGGTTTGCCCCTAATACTCATCTTGGCAGTGGCAGGAAGGGGGTTTCACAACACAGGCAGGTTTTTGGCATTACTTTGCAGGTGGGGTTTGCCCCCTAATACTCATCTTGGCAGTGGCAGGAAGGGGGTTTCACATCACAGGCACCTATTTGGCATTAGCTTGCAGGTGTTGTTTTGCCACAATACACCTATGGACTTGTTCACATACATCACTATCCCTGAATGTCAGATGGGCACACATTTTGATGTTGAACAGGGTGGAATGGTAGGAGCTGTGATGGTATCAGGTAATGTCAGCTGCTACCAACTGAGGCACACAATGTACATTTGGGCCAGGGCAAACACAATCCTTACACGTCCCTGTGACTGCCCATGCATGCCGCTGGCCCTGCCTACTGGATTGTGCGGAACTTTTCCCGCGTCTTCACCGCTGCGGTGACGTGACCGGGAGGATGCGGTGATGACGTTGTTGATGGATGGCCCGATGCGGAGGTGTGGCATTGACGTACCTGCGGTGTTGTCGACGGCGGCAGCGTCTTTGTTGATGGAGGATCAGGAACAGCAGCGGTAGGGCTTGTAGAGCAGGATCCATTGCGGTGGCGAACGCGTGGAGTTGTGGGTTATTGCCGTTTTCCTCTGCAGTATTGTTTCCGCCGTGTTTGAATGGGTGGTTTCTCCGTTGCGGTCCGATTGCCTATTTGAGGCATTGTGATTCGGACGGCGGTCTACACGTCATTCCGCACGGCGGTCTCCCGCTATTGGCTACGTCCGCCGTCGTCGCGGAACCAAGGTGCTGGCGGTACTGAAAACTCCGCGGCGGTAGGGATTTGGCCTATGTCTGCTCATCGTAATATGGCGGGCGGGGATTCGCGACCGTGGTTGGCAAAACTGCACCCGCCAGACCGGCGGAAGCCACCGCAGCCACGGCGGTGCCGATCCGCCCGCCATCATAATGACCCCCTAATATTTTACTATTCCCACTCTACACTATATCAACTCAGGGAAACTGCAGGACACTAAACATATGTAACTTACTATTCCCACTCCAAACTGTATCAACTCAGAGAAGGCGCTGGACACTAAACATAGATAATATAATATTCCCACTCCAAACTAGAAAAAGTCAGGAAAGGTGCTGAACACTAAACATATATAACTTACTATTCCCACTCCAAACTGTATTAACTCAGTGAAGGTGCTGGACACTAAACATATATAATTCACTATTCCCACTCCAAACTGTATTAACTCAGGGAAGGCTCTGGACACTAAACATATATAATTTACTATTCCCACTCCAAATATGAAAACGTCAGGGAAGGCGTTGGATAGTAAACATATAAAATTTACTAATCCCACTCCAAAGTAGAAAAAGTCAGTTAAGGTGCTGAACACAAAACATATATAATTTACTATTCCCACTCCAAACTGTATTAACTCATGGAAGGCACTGGACACTAAACCTATATATTTTACTATTCCCACTCCAAACTTGATTAGGTCAGGGAAGGCGTTGGATATTAAACATATATAATTTACTATTCCCACTCCAAACTAGAAAAAGTCAGGGAAGGTTCTGGACACTAAACATATATAATTTACTATTCCCACTCCAAACTGTATCGATTCAGAGTGGGTGCTGGACACTAAACATATATAATTTACTATTCCTACTCCAAACTACATTAACTCAGGGAAGGTGCTGGACACTAAACATATATAATATACTATTCCCACTCCAGACTACATTAACTTAGGGAAGGTGCTGGACACTAAACATATATAATTTACTATTCCCACTCCAAAATACATTAATTCAGGGAAGGTGCTGGACACTAAACATATATAAAGTACTATTCCCACTCCCAACTTGAAAAAGTCAGGGAAGGTGCTGGACACTAAACATATATAATTTACTATTCCCACTCCAAACTTTATTGACTCAGGGAAGGTGCTGGACACTAAACACAAATAATGTACTATTCCCACTCCAAACTACAATAAGTCTGGAAAGGTGCTGAACACTAAACATATATAATTTACTATTCCCACTCCAAACTACATTAACTCAGGGAAGGTGCTAGACAATAAACATATATAATTTGCTTTTCCCACTCCAAACTACATTAAGTCAGGAAAGGTGCTGGGCACTAAACATATATAATTTACTATTCCCACTCCAAACTACATTAACTCAGGGAAGGTGCTGGATACTAAACATATATAATGTACTATTCCCACTCCAAACTTTAAAAAGTCAGTGAAGGTGCTGGACTCTAAACATATATAATTTACTGTTTCCACCCCAAACTATATTAACTCAGGGAAGATGCTGGACACTAAACTTATTTAATTTACTATTCCCACTCCAAACTAGAAAAGGTCAGGGAAGGTGCTGGACAATAAACATATATAATTTACTATTCCCATTCCAAACTGTGTTAACTCAGGGAAGGTGCTGGACACTAAGCATATATAATTTACTATTCGCACTCCAAACTACATTAACTCAGGGAAAATGCTAGATAATAAACATATATAATTTGCTATTCCCACTCCAAACTACATTAAGTCATGGAAGGTGCTGGACACTAAACATATATAATTTACTATTCCCACTCCAAACTACATTATCTCAGGGAAGATGCTGGACACTAAACATATATAATTTTCTATTCCCACCCCAAACTATATTAACTCAGAAAAAGCATACCAAAATATTATTTTTAAATGGAATATTACCAAAAGAAATACATACAAACATATAAAATAATACACATTATACATATATTTACATATTCCCATTTTTAAAAACGTAAACAAAAATATATGGTTTTGTAATTAATTTGATATCATAATCAAAAATATTATTATTTTATGTTTTGTAAATTTATTTTAAAAATTTCAAAATTTACTTCTTTTTAAAATTTAAACATAAATTATTTACAAATTTCACAAAATAACAACAATTTTCAAAACAATGTCAAAATGTTAATTTGCTTTTCAAATATATTAAAACTTAATTTTAATTTTTTTAAATTATTTTAAAAATATCTCCATCACCTATAACCCCAACATCACACTCCTAAAATCCAAAATGTATATTTTTATTCAAAAATTTGTATGCTTTAAATTTCAATTTTTTTTATATTAAAACACTCCCCACCCTTATCCCCTATAACCACATCCCACTCCTAAAAAAAATTATATTTTTAAATATATATATTTTTTAATTATTTAAATGTAATTTTTTTTAAAACACTCCCCACCCTTATCCCCTATAAACCCAACATCCCGCTCCTAAAGCACAATTTTGAATTTCATTTATATTAATTAAAAAATTATTTTATTTTTTTAAAACATTCCCCACCCTTATACCCTATAAACCCAACATCCGGCTCCTAAAACATTTTTATATAAAACATATACAATTAATTAAAAATTATGAATACATTTAAAATAATATTCTATATTAAAAAATCCACATTTACAAAATTGATATTTTTTAATAACGCTATTTTTAAAATCGATATTTTGAACAACGATATTTTATACAACACAACAAATCGATATTCTTGACATCGATATTACATACAATAGTTTTGAGTTTCGACATTTTAAACTCGTTATTATTGCACAACGATATTTAAAACTCGATATTATGTCTACTTACCGTGGATAATATAGCTGTAGACTCTCCTGCCCCAATGGTTTCTCTTGTCGATGTCCCAGTGTCATTACGATGGCGGTCGGACTTTCATCCGACCGCCATCGTTGCCGTAGTGGGACCGGCCGCCTACAAGGTAGCCTACCCACCTTCCACATTACGATGCGACTGCCACCGCGGCGGTCGCAGACCCTATCCCTAACATTGTGGCAGGGATGCAGTCAGCAGCCCCCGCCTCTATGCCCAGAAAAAGGCACTTGCATATCCCTTCACTACGTGGCAGGCACCATGCCGTGCCTTCCACATGGTGCAGGGATATGTAGGGGGCACCATAGTTGCCCCCTCAGTGCCCTTGCCCCAGGGATTAAGGGGGGCCCGTGTCTGCCATTCGATTTGCTACGGATTGTCTGCCGCAAAACGAACGGAGGAAAGGGATATCATAATCCCTACGGCGGTGCCTGCAAGGCTCCGCTGCAATGTTGGGCAATGTTTTGGTTCCGGCAGGCGGTCGTAAAAGGACCGCCAGACGGATCCATGACGGGCGGTCTTTACGACCGCCGCGCTCAACCAACGATTCCCCCCGCCATCATAATTTGGCGGGAGGAAAACAGCTGCACGATTGAGGGGGGCCATCGTAATGACCCCCATAGTATGGTTCCAATCCCACAAGCGTCTTTACACTCCTGAGGACAGAGCCCAAGTAATTAATCCCACAATGGCCTTTAAAGATAAAATTAGTTCAAAAGGCCACCTTTGAAATGCACAGGCCCCCTCTAAATTTAATCCTGTCTGCCATCCTACCCTGGGAGGCTTGATCAATATCTTTAGTAGGGACAGAACCCTGCCCCTTGGAATGCAGGTGCCGATTCCACCCCCTCTTATCCGTCCCAGGAAGGCCCCTCAGGATCACAGGTCTCCAGTTCCCCTTGAGTGCCCCTAGTTTATGACCATCTATCACAAATGCACAGATGTAGCTGTCCATCCAGCACCCGGATGTGAATTGGAAACAGCATGGCAGGCACACAGAGAGCCATGAGCATTGAAATGCCCACTCTCTCAAGATGGCATTTCCACATTAGTAATGTCAAATCCACTCCACTCCCACTACCAGAGAGGATTTGCCATTACTAATCCATTGGTTACAAACACCATACTGCTACTCTTCTGCACGTAGGAAATACAGCTCAATAGCCATTCCATAGATCCCCCATGTTAATCAATGCGAGAAGCAGGCCTCACAGTACTGAACACACCATCCGGTGGTATTCACTATTAGGGCATGTAGCACACATGTGCACATGCCCTCCCTCTTCCCTACACCGCACCCTGCCCCTGGGAGTACTCAGATGTAGCAAGAGACATGCAGAACTTTGGCAAGTAGCTTTTAAATGCCAGGCTGAGTAACAGTAACCTGCACACACAGGCCCTGCCATGGCAAACCTGTGGTACATTTGGAGAGCTACTTCCGTCGGTGGCACAACCAGTGCAGCAGGCCCACGTGGTACCATTTGAGTTACACGACCTAGGTATATGTCTTACCACTGGACAAGGGACTTACAGCTAACTCAAATCAGCCAATCATGTATACACCAATCACCAGTATGTATATGACAAGCACAGCGCTTTGGCATTGAATGGCAGTGTTAAAGCACTTAAAGTCCTAAGCCAGCAAAACAAGATCTAAACAGGAGGTAGGAAGCCACAAAGATAGGGGAGACCACGGCAAAAGATGCCAGGTCTAACACCTACTTTTTAAATATATTGCACACTGGCCTCTGGGCTGTCCAGAGCCTTCCCTAGAGGTGACTTACATGTTTTAAAAAGGAAGTTTTGGGCCTGCAAAATGTTTATTTTGCCAGATTGAGATGGCAGTTTAAAACTGCACACACAGGCTCTGCAATGGCTAGTATGAGACATGTTTAAAGGGCTACTTAACTGGGTAGCACAATCTTTGCTGCAGTACCACTAGTAGCATTTAATTTACATGCCCCGGGCACAAGTAGTGCCACTATATTGGGGACATATAAGTAAATTAAGTATGCCAAATGGGGCTAGGCCAGTATTACCATGTTTAGAGGAGAGAGCACAAGCACTTTAGCACTGGTTAGCAGAGGTAAAGTGCACAGAGTCTTAATACCAGTAAACACAACATTAGCAAAAAAGAGGAGGAAGGCCAAAAGTTGGGGTGAAGACCACCCTAAGGCTGACAGGTCTAACATGCTGGTACAAGGCTGATTTGCTTTTGGCTGGGTCAAATTTGAGGTGACATGGTGGGTAAAAAGAACGATGGATTATGATGTGGCCCCAAGCGAGTGCCAGTGGCTGAGATTAATTTCAGCATTTAATCCTCCATCTTGTCGTTCTTTACCATTGAGAAACAGACCATTCTAGGCAGCATTATCAGTGAGATCAAAGCACTATTATAATAGTTAGCCATCTGGACTACAACAAGGCTATTGAGAGCTATGGTTTTTTAACTTTAACATTTGTATTATTGTTCACTGAAATTTCATTGAAATTGTGTTTTTCTGCGGGAAAAACTAGCTTCTATCAATGGATGAAAATATGTGTAAAGTACACACAGTACCATTGAAAGATGGCAGCCCATTGAAATTGTTAATTTTTTTGCTTATTATTCTTTTCCATCATATGCCCGCTATGTTTAGACAGCAGCATTTTTACCTTTCTCTACATTTAGTTATGTTGCATACATTTGGTAAAAGAAAAGAAAAGGAAAGAAAAGAAAAGAAAGTAAAAGTAAAAGTTCATGCTTGCCAAGGCCAGGTCTATTGGCTTTAACAATGCTTGTTATTTTCGTTTTAGTGGAGGACCCACTAACTCACAGTGAGTTAGTTCAGCAAGAATAAACTCTTATTTAACGGAGCAGACTACAGAACCTACTTAGGGCCCGATTCCGATCTTGCTTGGAAAGCCCTACGGCGACTCGGTCCCATAGAGCTTTCCGACCGACTCGTGCTCCTGGGCTCCGAACGCCCGAGTATGATGCAAGTACACGCTGACGGACTCGGGTCGCTCGGAGCCCCATTGAAGTCAATGGGGGCCTGTTGTACATTGCGTACATAGGCTTCCATTGAGAAAAAAGTACATCGCAGAAAAGAGCGCCCCCTGTCGTAGAGCTATGAGTGAAGGGGGCCCGCTACGGCCCCCCGAATTCCGCTTCCCGAAGCTTTATCGAGTCGGAGGCTCCGAGTCGATCCGGCTGCTCAAGCGCGCATCGTACTTGCTCGCTCGGAAATCGGACCCATTGCGCTGCACGAGTCGGCCATGTTGTAGTCGTCCGGAGGGCTTCGCTGACTGGTACGAGTCGCTCGGAGCGCGAGGCGATGTTCACATTGTACTCGCTCGCTCGTACGGCGGGACGAGTCAGTCGGAAATCGCACTCGCGACTCAGAATCGCTCCTGACGGATGCCGTCAGGAGCCCTTCCGAGCGAGATTGGAATCGGGCCCCTAGACAACAAGTATCATATTTTCCTATGATGTGCATTAAAACTAAAAAGGATTTATACACATGTTGCCTTCTAGAAAGCCCCCTTACCAGTCTATTAATAATATAAACCACAGGTAATTTATTTTCATTGCAAGCACATACGTGCAATAAAAAACAAACACTGGCAAAGCCAATCGGTTTGGTGTTGCCTTGTTTTGCGATGGTACTAAGAAAACATTTTTGGTGGAAGCTGCCAGACCCCAGCCAAATTGTTTTTTTTAAAGTGCAAAAATCCAAACTTTGTTTTGGTCTCAAAAAGCACACAATACCATATTCATCCCTAGCACTGAACAGAACTATTTTGTATGCAGATCTGCTCCTTGAGAAAGAGCAGAATGGGGTTACTCGCACTGAAGTTAGCCTATGGCTGAATTGGGATTACCCATGACCCCATGATGCATGTGTTAGTGGGTGGAAGGAAAATGTGAATGGCACAGCAAGAACCCATGGGTGAAGAGGGGAAACAAACAACAGATGTATTTTGGCACCTGCCACATTGAGAGAGCTCCACCCAAGAAATCCACAGAAAAATGTGCACATATAGTTGTTTAGTCCAAGTCTCTTCATTGTAGAGCTACATGGCACCAAAAGCCCAGCATGGACATGGATTTCATGCTGTGCTCTGAGCAGACCAGAATGGACCGAACAAAGTAGTGCACCTGTGGCAAGGAGGGACGGCGAGCTGAATCCATGCACTCACAACAGCCTTTTCAGCTGAACAGCAGGTAGTGAAAAATCTCTATTTTAGAGCCATGTGACTCAAATACATGTCCCCTCAGTTTAAATCCCTACAGAGGCAAAGTAGCTCCAATCCTTCTGTACCAGTGCAGAAAACGAGGGGATCCAGCTGATAACCAGAAGCTAATATTGAGATGGATCTGGGCAATGGTTTGGACACAGTGCAGATCCCATTGAAATATGCTGAATTTGTCCCAGTGTAATTTGCCGCCACCGGGCACATTCAGTAGTGCACACAGGTTGTCTGCTTCCTGTTCTGAGCAGCGATGTGTGGACTGTGAAGGAGCTTTCCTATTTTCAATTCCAGCAGGACAGACAACAAAGGCAGAATTTAAGGGGTCATCAGCCATCCTTTTGTTTGAGTACGATCCTGTCAGGGAGCTATCTGAGCCTATCACCTACATGCTAATGCAGTAGAGGGAAGCAGAGGAGAACAGGTTGTTATCACTTCACAATCACAAGGATCTAGAGGCAGGCTTTTGACTTTGTGAAGCCCCTGTATATAAGAGATATGCATGCACTGTAATAATGCCAAATGTATAGTCTACATGAGTAGTATCACAAATTACAATTTTAGTAGCACTTACCAATTTATTATTTTTTAAAGTAATTTTTTATAGTGCTGCAGATCTCGTGTAATGTGTCAGAGTACTTTACGTCACACAAACACAATATAAATGGACAGTAAATCATACAAGTGTGTAAATCAATGTACAGGATGTGTTACATAAGACAATGAGGGTTACAAGGTGTCACATATCATCTTGACCAGTATGCATGATATGTTACATTTGCATGGTTGGAAGAAACACAAAGGGGCCTATTACGATGTCCGCCCGCCACCGTAACGGTGAATGGGACCGTCCGCCAGAGGAGCGGCGGTCCCGCTGTGGGCATTAGGATGCCACCGCCACTGTGGCGGTGGCATCCCCCATCCACAACATTGTGGCGGGCGATGCGCACAGCACCACCCGCCACAATGCTGTGGATGCACGTTGTGCATTGGCATGCACAAGGTGACAGGCACTGCACGGTGCCTGCCACCTTGTCCATGCCAATGTAGGGGGGTACCTGTGGTACCCCCCATGTGCACCCCCCAACACTCCGGGGGCCCGCAACGGGCCCCCAACAGCAAAGACCGTATGCCTTTCCATGGCGGCAACGCCGCCATGGAAAGGCTGATCACCGGCTTCATCGCAATATGGATGGCGGTGTCTTGCAGACACCGCCACCATATTTCTTCCCATCCGCCGCGGATCCCCCAGCCATCCTTATATGGCGGGGGGTCATTCAGGCATTGATGGCGGGCGGATCGCCCCCGCCGGGCCGGCGGGGCGATCCGCCCGCCATCCTAATGGGCCCCAAAGTTCGAATTTAAAACTTATCACAGTGCTTGTGTTGGTCTGTACTAATAAGACTTTATTACTACTCAAAGGAACCCTTTTTGATTGCCATATAATATCGACAAATTGAGAAAAAAACAATAATGTTCTGAACCCATGCTTTGCAGTTTGCATGCAGCTCCTTGATGCTGGTTCATAGCACAATGTGCTATAGTAGAAGGACTGCAATTTGTGAACAGCAAGTAACAAATGGATATCTGTGTCAAAAGTCAAGGCAATAGCCAGAAAATTAAAATACCCCACCACTTTGAAACAAAGATCTTATGGCATCAAGCAAGTGAAGCAAGTCATTGCGACCCTCCTCAGAAGAGCTTGCTTGCAGGGGCGCCTCCTCCGCAATGGCGGAGGAGTGTTGCCCCACTGGCTCAGAGTCAGCAGCACAAAAATAAAACAATATTTAATTATTGTTTTATTTTTAAGCAGCTGGCTCAGCCAGCATGTGCAGGGTGGGGCAGGCCGGGGCATGGGATGGGGGAGAGAGGAGGAGGAGTGCTATGTCCACTCTCTAAGTGCGGATGTGTGTTTGGCCAGCCGTCTCAGGCTGACCAAAACACACATGCGCACTTAGGTTTTTCTAACACGGCTGTATAGAACAGCCGGGTTAGAGAAACCCCACAGACTCCCTGACCTGAGCGGAGAGTCTTTTCAGCCCACTCAGGCCAATCCCCGTGCTGCAGAGCAGCGCGGGGATTGGGCGGGGAGTCTGTGACGTAGTCCCAGTGTCTGCTGGGATACAGAAGACCCAGCACTGAGGCACGACGTGGGAGACTGCCAGCAGCAAGGAAGTTTAACTCCCCGCCCACCACTTTTTGTATGTGTCGGCCGCTACTGCAACACTATGATGTTCTTTCATGGAAAGAAGTGTGACATGTCAATGCCTCTTCAGACTTTGTAGCAGTTGGATTTTGATTCCTCCATCAACTAGTAGGAAAAATGATCTAAAGCTCCTCTAAGATTTTTAATTCTATATTCGAGATGGGGTGATGTTCCGAATTCAGAATTCAAATAACTTACTTTTTAGCTTGCAATAAGATATCATTTTGGAAAGCTTTAATCCTGGTATGAAATATTCATACAGGACTAATAAGCGAAAGAGGAAAACAAAGCAAAACATAATTACTGACCTTTTTGTGATATCCATTGACACAATAAGGCACACTGTATAGCAAGCATTAGAATTCGAGCATTACTCCATTGTCTATTTCATATAATTTGTCATTTGTTTTGCCTGTATTGTAGTTCCTTTAGTACTCTGTCTGTAGTTTGAAATGCTTGATGCAGAGCATGTTGCAATATGCACTAAAGGATCAGAAAATCACGTCGGGTCAAGTTCACAAAAAATGCACACATCTAGGAATCATAGAGTTAAATCTACGGTTTGTGAAGATATATGCATGGCTTACACAAAATATACAGAAATCATAGTATGGGTTTTGTTTGTGTTTCTAGCGGATTAAGGATCGTGACTTCATGGGGATACACATACAATAAGTCCTCCATACACAACTCACTTGATTTCACATGTGTTTGTTGATCCACTAGAGAATGCAACACATTTTTTTCTTTTTTGTTTTGTATATGCAAAACATTTTCCCTGTAGAGAAACCCCTTTACCTAATCTCCATGAATTATGGAGGTGTACCCTTTCATTCAAGAAACCTAAGATATTTTTTTTCTGGATTAAAAAACATGTAGTTCCAGTTTGGAAGACAAACTGCAAAATGTTGGTGAATACCACAAATGTTTATTATGTACGTGGACGTATTCTGCACGATCACCCCTGCACACCCTCTCCCCAGAACAGCCACATTCCCAATGCTAACTGCCTTTATTGTCAGGGCTGTGACACTGACAGATTGCTCACTGTAGTATATCAAATCTGCAAAAGCAACTGTCAACTTATTCACTTTTTGACACAGGAACAGGGACCAATATTAATTCATCTAAAAAGCAATACATTGACAGCATAAATGTATAAAACCAGAAAAAAGTAAAAAAGAAGGTGGGTATAAGTAAAAGCAATAAAAACGTGAAAAACAGGCACGATTTAATTGTTAAGATTTATAATCATGTCATTGTTCTGTGTACAAGTTATGAGCATTTGGATACTTTGAGCATAGATAAGTCTTTGAATGCTCTCATTGCAAAGTTTCCCTGATACAGTATATAGGTATATATACAGGTATATATTTAGTTGGACTACCAGTCCAGTAGCACAGTGACAGAGCATTGTAGTAATTTCTGATGCCATAGGTCTTAAGCAGATGGACTAGCCATCTTTCGATGAAGTGCGTTTTGTTTTTTGCACAAAATGCAATATAGTTACAAATACACCCTACTTGCAGCAACTAACACCATTGAGGTTTTTCTATTCCACTTGGCAGTGTATGCCCCGAAGGCAAGCCCTTCTGCGCCCGGACTGCGCCCAGCGTCAGGAACCCTGGCTCTCCCATCACCCGCAGATACATCGGTGCTGAGCTCAGAGCCTTTTACCCCAGACTCTGCAAAAACAACTGCTGCTGCAACTCTCCTCACTCAACAGGACCTTTCTCATGCTGCCACTGTCTCTTCTCCAACAACACCGGAACACCTGCATGCAACTGCCACCACCACCCCAACCATGCCTGGACAGCTCCCATGCCTCCTGCTCAACGCATGATCAATTTGCAAACACATCGCCGAGATCTGGGACACCATCACCTCCCTCACCCCGACGTCGTCTTCCTCACTGAGACCTGGCTCAACCCTGCATCCACTCCCTACATCTCCATGGCCATGCCCAGCGGCTACAAGAAAGCTCACTGGGACTGCATCAACAAACACGGAAGTGCCATCATCCACAAAGAATCCATCCACTGCACCACTGCCACAGATGACACCACCTCGATCATGGAACACCTCCACTTCAACTCAAAACAGACAGCAAAACCACCACCATCAGAGGCAACCTCAAGGACCATGCCCCGGCTTCTGTGACGCCATCCCCAAATTCATTGCTCCACAAGGTATCAACACTGAAAACGACATCTTCTTCAGAGACCTCAATTTTCATCTAGGCGTACCCAATGATACCAACACAGCAACCTCCTCGAAAGCATTAAGAAAATTGGCCTCTCACAACTGGTCATTAACCCCACTCACAATGCCGGACATGCGCTCGACCCTATGTTCACTGCAAGTGACAGTCAAGTACATCCATATCACTGAGCTCACCTCGTTCGACCACTCAATCATCCACTTCACCATCACAGCAGCCCCCAACACCAACATGCTGTCTAGCATCCTACACCGCAGCTGGAACAAAGTATCCGAAAGCCAATGGACTGGCCCTCAGCACCTCCCACCCTGACACCACAACCAACGTTGAACAGGCTGTCAAGAACTTCACCGCCTGGATAACCAACTGTGCCTGCAGAGTCGCCCCCATCAAATCCACCATACTCAAGAGATCCACCAAACATGCCAGCTAGTACACCCCTGAACTGAAAACCACGAAACACAACTGCAAGCAACTAGAAAGGAATTGGCGCAGCAGCAAGGACCCCACAGACCGCACCACCTAAAAGACATCATTCAACCATTACCACCAACTCCTGAAAGAGATGAATGAGAACACCCTAGCCGACTGCATCAAAGCCAGATCCAACCACAGCAAAGAACATTTCAGCATCATCAAGGAGTTCTCTAAACTATTAGCAACTTGAAACTTCATCACCCCTTCCCAAGAACTCTGCTACTCCCTGTCAGACTTCTTCCATGACAAGATCACCATCTACAAACTCTTCGAACCCCAACCCTCTGCCTTTGACACCCTCAGCCTCCTTGCCTCCACAGACACAAACTCCGACCACTGGATCACCGTTTGGGACCTGCTCACCACACATAGCACCCCAGCCATCATGCACTCCATCCACTCAGGAGCCCCCACAGACACCCGCCTGCACCACATGTTCAACCTCAGAAACAAAACCATCAGCAACAAACTCACTGTCATCTTCAACACATCCATCATTTTGGCAACAACAATCTTCAGGGCATATCCCAATCTGGATTCTGCATGAACCACAGCACCGAAATCACCCTGATCACAGCCACCGACGACATCAGAACCCTCCTTGACGGGGGAGAAACGGCCACCCTGTTCTTCCTCGACCTCTCAGCAGGTGTGAGAAGTTGGCTTGGTATATGCTGTTCACTAATTAAAGTGGACACCTTGCACCAGAACAATTCGACTCTTATGGTAGATAGGTTTAAGACAACCTTTATAGAAAGCTATCCTAGTGGTAGCTGTGGAGAGCAGCCTTCAGGCTAAGTCTTGAAGGAATGTAAAGCAGCTTGTTTTACCACACAATCTCTTGAATCACCAAATGAAAAGACACCACACAGGTATATATATCAAATATATATGTATTTATTAATAAACAACTCTCTACTAATCTCTTTATGAGATTAGAAGTCAGGAACATATGTACAAGTCAAATATTATCAGAATAAGTTTAGCACAATTGAATATTACAATCTTAGTTTGCTAGACCTAGGTTTAGGGTATCTAGAATCGAGGGACCCCCAAGAACCACCCCAGGTAGTTGTAGGAGACCCACAGGGGACGGACGCGGTGACCTGGCACCGATGCGAATCCTGTACGGGTCTATGCACTCAGACACGATTGAAATATCAATGTTAAAGGTCCCTTGCGTGTTCGAGGCGAACACACCGATCGGTCCTTGTACGAGTCGAAGGACGCGGTTACAGATGGAATTGCAAGGGAGTTGTACGCGGTGTGTCTAACACAGACGCGAACCTTGTACGAGTCAGTGCGAGAGTCGCACTTGGAAAGTTAGAGTTTTAGGACACTTCGAGGGAAGCTACAAGCAAGTCACTTACAGGGTAAGTAGTTCTAGGGCCCACACCCACAGGAGCACCGTAGTGCTGAAGTTACCTCACCCAGGGGAGCCGGGTGCATAGGTGTTCTTTGGTGTCGGGTCGCGGCGTCGTTTTCAATGGGAGCCAGTGAAGACTTGCTGCTTGCGGCGACAGGAGAAGTGTCCGGAGGAATCCAAGCCTGGATTTGGAAGATGGAAGACCTGAAAGCAGAGGGGACAGTGTTCAAAGTCACTTGGCAGTGACTCGGGGCAAGGAAGATGGATGCCCACCGTCGTCGCAAGATTCAGGTCGTTCGCAGTTGCCTTGACTCTTCAGCCACGAGGTCCAGGAGGCGTTGACGATGACCAGGAGCTGGATTTGGCGTGTACCACAATGTCTGCAGCTTACCGCGGTGTCGGCAACTCGATCGAAGCCAACAAGCCTTGGTAACAGCAAGTCTCGGGGAAAGTGTGAAGAGACAATGGTGCAGACCAGCAAGGTCTGTGGAACTCACCCAGCGAGGGTAAGTCAGGGCAGGCCTGGAGCAACCAGGAGAGCCCTTCGGTTTCTTTAGGAAGTCTTCTGGGGACCCACAAGCCGGCTGGCAAGGGATCGCGAAGACGCCTCGGGAGGATTCGCTCACAGGGGCCCACGGTCACTCGGGATGTGGTAGGCCACTGATCTTAGGAGGGATTCCTGCTGGAGGCTGGGACCACACGTGGTCCAAAGCACAAGTTCGTGGAACGTTGTGAAGGGGTTGCACTCAACAATAGTGCACGGTACCCAGGGGTCGCGGTTCCTCGTTACTCTTGGGGTCCACTGGCCTCAGCTTCACTGGGGACTCACGATGGCCTTTGAGAAGTCAGGAAATCCACTTCTTGGGCTGCAGGGACTTTGGACTCCGGCGGGAGCGGCATAGTTTGCGACCGTCGTTTGTAGTTTTGGTGCCTGCCAAGCAGGGAGTCACTCCTTGACTCCAAAGGAGATTCTTCAGTCTTCCAAAGGTAGTGGAACGTCGAAGGTCCGGGATTCTTCTTGTAGAGCGTCGTACAGGAAATCTAGGGTGCAATGCACAGGTTCCCCCTCTTATACTAAAAGTAAGGGAGGGACTAGCTCCATGACCCTACCTATGGGAGGGTCAGGGGAGTGGGTGGCTACACCCACTTCCCTTTGTCCAGTTTCGTGCCAGAGCAGGGGCAGGTAGCCCCTGAGCCGGTTTGAACTGGCATATGCACAGAGGAGCCTTCTGCTCCCCCAGTGCAGGACTTCAAAGCACTCTAAGAGTGCACCCACCCAGCCCCAATACACTAAACCCTGTCTGGAAGGTGGTCACACCCCTTGGGACAGGATATCTATTGTTGGGCTTCCTCCACTGCGAGTGTTGGTCATCAGCAGGAGGGCAGCCCAGTGTCTGTGACTGGTGGCATCCATTTTGTGATGCCAGGGCTCTGCAGGATTCTACCGCGTTTCCACAGTAGGTACATGTCTATCCCTCTAGAAGGTTGGAATGCTACCCCTGCCGCCAGGACTGGCGGGAGGGTAGTATTCCAAGATGTTTGACACCAAACACGACATGTTTCGATGCAGCCATTCCAAAGTTAGCATTTTACCGCGAGGATATAATGCACTTAAAAGTATATGGTTTAACCGCATCCACAAACAGCCCCAGAGAATGGACTCTGAGAGCTGCAGAGGGGCCCTGCTCAGGCAGGGGCACCCCCTCACATAGAAGCCAAGCACCCTGCCCTCAGGATTGATAGGGCCTGCCTTAGGGGTGACTGATAGGTTTATATGTGTGTGCAGGAGAGATATAGGGAACCTATATCTCAGTGAGGGTGCTAGCACTTCCTCACCCAGGCTGCAGTAGCAGGCCTGTGGTGTCAGATTTAGTCTGCTTCCCAGGGGTGGCATAATACATGCTGCAGCCCCTGGTAGGCCTGTGAAGTACCTATGCCCTTGGTACCTAAGGTACCATATACTAGGGACTCATAAGGTACCACAGTATCCAATCACTAGTGCACCTAGAGTGCACTCCAAATCGTTTAGAGAGAACAGAGAGGCTGGGGCCCTGATTAGCAGGGTCCCAGCCAGACTATAGCCAGAAACCAGTGTAAACATCAGAAAAAAAGTGGGGGCTACATAAGAGGCAGATCCTACTCTCCTACACAACCCCCCCCCCCAAACGCAGGGACACTAAACTAACCTTGACCAGTTGAGTCTTCGTGTTCAAAGTGGAAATACCTTGAGAGTCCATCTGCATTGGCATGTTGGGTCCCAGGTCTATGTTCCACTGTATAGTCCATCCCCTGTAGGGAAATGGACCACCTCAAAAGTTTTGGGTTTTCTCCTTTCATTTGTTTAAGCCATAGGAGGGGCTTGTGGTCGGTCTGAACTAGGAAGTGAGTGCCAAACAAGTATGGCCTCAGCTTCTTCAGGGCCCACACCACAGCAAAGGCCTCCTCTCTATAGCTGACCAACGTTTCTCTCTAGGGGTCAGCCTTCTGCTAATAAAAGCTACTGGCTGGTCTTGACCTTCATCATTCAGTTGAGACAGTACAGCTCCCACACCCAGCTCAGAAGCATCTGTTTGGACAATGAACTTTTTGGTGTAGTCTGGACTCTGTAAGATGGGGGCAGTGCACATGGCCTGCTTTAGGTCTTCAAATGCCTTCTGACAGCTAGCTGTCCACTGAACCTTTTTTGGCATTTTCTTTGAGGTCAGATCATTCAAGGGGGTCACTATAGATCCATATCCCTTGAAAACCTCCTATAGTACCCAGTCAGGCCTAAGAAGGTTCTCATCTGTGTCTGGGTGGTAGGAGCAACCCATTCCATTATGGTTTGGATTTTGCTCTGTAAAGGCTGAACCTGGCCACCACCTACAAGGTGGCCCAGGTATACAACCTGACTCTGCCCTATCTGGCACTTAGTGGCCTTGAAAGTGAGGCCTGCCTTCGGCAGGGCCTCCAAAACATTCCTGAGGTGTACCAGGTGATCCTGCCAGGAGGAACTAAAGACAGCAATATCATCTAGATAAGCTGAGCAATAAGTTTCCATCCCTTTCAGAAATTTATTCACCAACCTCTGAAAAGTGGCAGGTGCATTTTTCAATCCAAAGGGCATCACCACAAAGTGGTAGTGCCCACCAGGGGTCGAAAATGCTGTTTTGGCTTTTGCACTATCAGCTAACCTGATCTGCCAGTAGCCAGCTGTCAGGTCAAACGTGCTTAGATACTTGGCTGAGGCCAAAGTATCAATCAGTTCATCTGCCCTTGGTATGGGATAGGCATCAGTCCTAGTGACTGCATTGAGGCCTCTGTAGTCTACACAAAACCTCATTTCTTTCTTACCACCCTGGGTATGAGGCTTGGGTACCAGGACTACTGGGCTAGCCCAAGGGCTATCTGAAGGCTCAATTACACCTAGCTCCAACATTTTCTGGACTTCAGTCCTGATACAGTCCCTGACATGGTCAGGTTGCCTGTAGATTTTATTCTTGACAGGCAGACTGTCTCCAGTGTCCACCTCATGGGTGCACCAGGTAGTCTGACTAGGGGTCAGGCTAAACATATGTCTAAACTGTTGCAGAACTTGTCTGCACTCAGTTTGCTGATGGTCAGTGAGGCTGCTTGCCAAAGCAACACCATCTACTGACCCATCATCAGGGTTCTGAGAGAGCAGGTCGGGGAGAGGGTCACTCTCCTCCTCCTGGTCCTCATCAGTTGCCATGAGCAAGCCCATGTCAGCCCTGTCAACATATGGCTTTAATCTGTTGACATGGAGCACCCTCAGGGGGCTCCTGGGAGTTCCAAGATTCACCAGGTAGGTGACTTCTCCCTTCTGTTCAACTATTGTATGGGGGCCACTCCACTTGTCCTGGAGGGCTGCTGGGGCCACAGGCTCCAACACCCACACTTTCTGTCCTGGCTGGTATACAGTCAGTACAGCCTTTTGGTCATGCCAAGCTTTTTGTAATCCTTGGCTGGCCTCCAGGTTTTTGGTTGCCTTTTTCATGTACTCTGCCATCCGGGAGCGGAGACCAAGTACATAGTCCATCACATCTTGTTTGGGGGGCTTGAGAGGTAACTCCCAGCCCTCTTTTACCAAACACAGTGGACCTCTCACAGGATGCCCAAACAGAAGCTCAAATGGGCTGTAGCCAACCCCCTTCTGTGGAACCTCTCTGTATGGAAACAACAGGCAAGGAAGAAGAAGGTCCCATTTCCGCCTAAGCTTCTCTGGGAGTCCTTTAATCATTCCTTTCAAGGTTTTGTTGAAGCGTTCAACTAAACCATTGCATTGTGGGTGATAGGGGGTGGTGAACTTGTAAGTTACACCACACTCCTTCCACATTGCTTTTAGATATCCTGACATGAAGTTGGTACCTCTGTCAGCAATGACCTCCTTTGGGAAACCCACTCTGGAGAAGACTCCAATGAGGGCTCTTGCCACCACAGGGGCTGTGGTGGTCCTCAGGGGAATTGCTTCTGGGTACCTGGTGGCATGATCCACTACCACCAGGATAAACCTGTGCCCAGATGCAGTTTGAGGGTCAAGGGGACCAACAATGTCAATCCCTAGTGGTATCAGGGGGGCATTTGTTGTGCCACCTGCCTTACCACTGGCTTGGCATGTGACACAGGAGCGACAAAACTCCTTTGTGTCCTCTGACATATGTGGCCAATGAAAATGTGGAACAAGCCTGTCCCAGGTCTTGTTTTGGCCCAAGTGTCCTGCTAAAGGGATGTCATGTGCTAGGGTCAAGAGGAACCCCTAAACTTCTGAGGTATTACCAACCTCCTGGTGGCTCCAGGGGCTGGGTCTCTACCCTCAGAATATAGGAGTCCCTCATCCCAATAAACTTTATGGGACCCACTAGCACTCCCAGCAGCCTCAGCAGCAGCCTGCTGTCTGAGGGGTTCAAGAGAGGGGCAGCACTGTTGCTCCTTCCTCAGATCTTCCCTAGAAGGGCCCTCTGCCCCCAAGAACTCAACCTGATCAGGCTCAAGTCCCTCTGGGGCAGTTCCTTCTTCAGGATCTGCTTCACCTCCCTCTGGGGGTGAATCTGTGATCTGAGACAGAGGGGAAGGCACTGCCTTTACCCTACTGCTCCTCCTCTTGGGAAGCATCTGGTCCATTGTTCCAGGATCCAGAGCTGGTTCAGTGTCATGCATTCTTGCTTGTGACCTGGTCACAGCAAATACCTCTGCAGGGATGCCCAACATCTCAGCATGAGTCCATAACTCTACTTCAGACCAGGCTGAAGTCTCTAGATCATTGCCCAATAGACATTCGACAGGGAGGTCTGCACTGACTACAACCTTCTTGAGGCCAGTTACCCCTCCCCAGGAGAAATTCACAACTGCCAGACTATGGTTGGTCTTGACGTTGCTTGCATTGGTCACCTGGTACATTTCGCCCAGGATGATCTGTCCAGGGTCCACAAGATCCTCTGCCACCATGGTGACACTAGCACCTGTGTCCCTAAATGCCAAAGCCTGTTTGCCATTTATTACAGGCTGCTGTTTGTATTTGCCCAGATTACTGGGACTCACTAGGAAGAACATATTAAGGTCTCCCTCACAAATCAGCATTGCCTGAGTGGGCACTCTGACTAGGTCAGAGTCCACTTCAGAACCCAGGGTCAACCCTACTACACCCTTATTCTGTGTACCACCTCCACCAGTAGCTGAACTAGGGGGAACAGTTGCCTTAGGGGCAGGAGTGGTGGTGGTTTGGTCTATGGACTTGTTACAGTCAGAAGTCCAGTGCCCTTTCTGTTTACAGAATTTGCACCAGGGCTTCTTTTGGCCTTTTCCCTTGTTGGAGTGTGACTCCCCACCAGATGCAGACTTTTGGGGCCCTTGTGAAGACTTCTGGTCTTTTGACTTATCCCCACCTTTCTCAGAGCCCTTAGGATCTTGCTTCTTGGTGTCACCCCCTTGGTTCTGGGGTTTCTGCCTCACCCTGGTTCTGACCCATTTGTCTGCCTTCTTTCCCAATTCTTGGGGAGAGGTCAGATCCGAGTCCACCAGGTACTGATGCAACAACTGGTTCTGGCAATTATTAAGGATCTGTTCTCTCATCATCAGATTATACAATCCCTTGAAATCAGTAACCCTACTGCCAACCAGCCAACCCTCCAGAGCCTTGGTTGCACAATCAACAAAGTCAGTCCAGTCCTGAGTCTGTGCCTTCTGGGTATCTCTGAACTTCAACCTGTACTGCTCAGTGGTTAAGCCAAACCCATCTATCAGTGCACTCTTCAGGACTTCATAATCGTCAGCATCCTCTTCTCTAACAGTGAGGAGCTTGTCTCTACCTTTATCTGAAAAGGAGAGCCACAAGATTGCTGCCCACTGCTTTTGGGGGACCTGCTGTACTCTACAGGCCCTCTCCATAGCAGTTATCCACTTGTGGATATCATCCCCACTCTGGTAGGGAGGAACAACCTTGCTCAGGTTCCTATGGTCTGGAATAGATTCTCTGCCTCTAGGGACACTGTTGCTGCCACCAAGGGGTTCTAACCCTCTCTTCTAGAAGCTCTCTGGATCTCCAGGGCTTCTCTATCCAGTGCCAACTGCTTGGTTCTGAGGGCAACTCTTGCTTCCTCATACTGCAGCAGTTTGCACATTCTTTCAGAGGAGGTCTCTCTTATGGGAAAGTATGAGTTCCTCTGGTGGACAAATTCTCTGCCAGAGTGATAAGAGTGCTCAGATTCCCTGGAAGGGGACCTATGCCTCTCATCCACTCTGTCAGTTCTCTTAGGGAGAATTCCTCTGTCCTTTTCAGGCCCCTGGAGGCCTGGCCCTTCAATCACAGAGTCCTGGTCATTCGGATTTTCATCGTCTGACCCAGATACTGTAATTGACCCACCCACTGATTCAGACCCATTAGCTCCTAGAGCCAATCTAAGATCATCTGCTGTCAGCAGATCTATCAGGTGTAGGGTTGAGGGACTCTGTCCTAGTCTCAGGTGTCTTTCAACACACATGGCTCTCAAGTCAGAGAAAGCCATGTCCTTATACTGAGGCTGAGTGGATCCACTGGTTCCACCCTTTAAGGACATTCTAGTGTTGTGCAGTGTTGTACTACCTACACTAGTTTGTGGCCTACTGATACTAGCTTGAGCTGTAGAAAGGGTGTGCTATCCCTTGGCACACAGCTCTAAGTTCAGTAGAACTTATCGATACTAAGCTTGACTTTATATGTACCTTAAGTACCTATAGTGGTTTTCAGTTAGTAATTCAAATAGAGATTTTCTGGTAAAACAATAGCAAGCTGGAATCCCACCCGCTGCCCACCAATGTGAGAAGTTGGCCTGGTATATGCTGTTCACTAATTAAAGTGGACACCTTGCACCAGAACAATTCGACTCTTATGGTAGATAGGTTTAAGACAACCTTTATAGAAAGCTATCCTAGTGGTAGCTGTGGAGAGCAGCCTTCAGGCTAAGTCTTGAAGGAATGTAAAGCAGCTTGTTTTACCACACAATCTCTTGAATCACCAAATGAAAAGACACCACACAGGTATATATATCAAATATATATGTATTTATTAATAAACAACTCTCTACTAATCTCTTTATGAGATTAGAAGTCAGGAACATATGTACAAGTTAAATATTAACAGAATAAGTTTAGCACAATTGAATATTACAATCTTAGTTTGCTAGACCTAGGTCTAGGGTATCTAGAATCGAGGGACCCCCAAGAACCACCCCAGGTAGTTGTAGGAGACCCACAGGGGACGGACGCGGTGACCTGGCACCGATGCGAATCCTGTACGAGTCTATGCACTCAGACGCGATTGAAATATCAATGTTAAAGGTCCCTTGCGTGTTCGAGGCGAACACACCGATCGGTCCTTGTACGAGTCGAAGGACGCGGTTACAGATGGAATTGCAAGGGAGTTGTACGCGGTGTGTCTAACACAGACGCGAACCTTGTACGAGTCAGTGCGAGAGTCGCACTTGGAAAGTTAGAGTTTTAGGACACTTCGAGGGAAGCTTCAAGCAAGTCACTTACAGGGTAAGTAGTTCTAGGGCCCACACCCACAGGAGCACCGTAGTGCTGAAGTTACCTCACCCAGGGGAGCCGGGTGCATAGGTGTTCTTTGGTGTCGGGTCGCGGCGTCGTTTTCAATGGGAGCCAGTGAAGTCTTGCTGCTTGCGGCGACAGGAGAAGTGTCCGGAGGAATCCAAGCCTGGATTCGGAAGATGGAAGACCTGAAAGCAGATGGGACAGTGTTCAAAGTCACTTGGCAGTGACTCGGGGCAAGGAAGATGGATGCCCACCGTCGTCGCAAGAATCAGGTCATTCGCGTTTGCCTTGACTCTTCAGCCACAAGGTCCAGGAGTGTCGACGATGACCAGGAGCTAGATTCAGCGTGTCTCACAATGTCTGCAACTTACTGCGGTGTCAGCAACTCGATCGGAGCCAACAAGCCTTGGTAACAGCAAGTCCTGGGGAAAGTGTGAAGAGACAATGGCGCAGACCAGCAAGGTATGTGGAACTCACCCAGCGAGGGTAAGTCAGGGCAGGCCTGGAGCAACCAGGGGAGCCCTTTGGTTTCTTTAGGAAGTCTTCTGGGGACCCACAAGCCGGCTGGCAAGAGATCGCGAAGATGCCTCGGGAGGATTCGCTCACAGGGGCCCACGGTCACTTGGGACGTGGTAGGCCGCTGATCTTAGGAGGGATTCCTGCTGGAGGCTGGGACCACACGTGGTCCAAAGCACAAGTTCGTGGAACGTTGTGAAGGGGTTGCACTTGACAATAGTGCACGGTACCCAGGGGTCGCAGTTCCTCGTTACTCTTGGGGTCCACTGGCCTCAGCTTCGCTGGGGACTCACGATGGCCTTTGAGAAGTCAGGAAATCTACTTCTTGGGCTGCAGGGACTTCGGACTCTAGCGGGAGCGGCATAGTTTGCAACCGTTGTTTGTAGTTTTTGGTGCCTGCCAAGCAGGGGAGTCACTCCTTGACTCCAAGGGAGATTCTTCAGTCTTCCAAAGGTAGTGGAACGTCGAAGGTCCGGGATTCTTCTTGTAGAGCGTCGTCCAGGAAATCTAGGGTGCAATGCACAGGTTCCCCTCTTATCCTAAAAGAAAGGGAGGGACTAGCTCTATGACCCTACCTATGGGAGGGTCAGGGGAGTGGGTGGCTACACCCACTTCCCTTTGTCCAGTTTCGTGCCAGAGCAGGGGCAGGTAGCCCCTGAGCCGGTTTGAACTGGCATATGCACAGAGGAGCCTTCTGCTCCCCCAGTGCAGGACTTCAAAGCACTCTAAGAGTGCACCTACCGAGCCCCAATACACTAAACCCTGTCTGGAAGGTGGTCACACCCCCTTGGGACAGGATATCTATTGTTGGGCTTCCTCCACTGCGAGTGTTGGTCATCAGCAGGAGGGCAGCCCAGTGTCTGTGACTGGTGCCATCCATTTTGTGATGCCAGGGCTCTGCAGGATTCTACCGCGTTTCCACAGTAGGTACATGTCTATCCCTCTAGAAGGGTGGAATGCTACCCCCGCCGCCAGGACTGGCGGGGGGTAGTATTCCAAGATGTTTGACACCAAACACGACATGTTTCGATGCAGCCATTCCAAAGTTAGCATTTTACCACGAGGATGTAATGCACTTAAAAGTATATGGTTTAACCGCATCCACAAACAGCCCCAGAGAATGGACTCTGAGAGCTGCAGAGGGGCCCTGCTCAGGCAGGGGCACCCCCTCACATAGAAGCCAAGCACCCTGCCCTCAGGATTGATAGGGCCTGCCTTAGGGGTGACTGATAGGTTTATATGTGTGTGCAGGAGAGATATAGGGAACCTATATCTCAGTGAGGGGTGCTAGCACTTCCTCACCCAGGCTGCAGTAGCAGGCCTGTGGTGTCAGATTTAGTCTGCTTCCCAGGGGTGGCATAATACATGCTGCAGCCCCTGGTAGGCCTGTGAAGTACCTATGCCCTTGGTACCTAAGGTACCATATACTAGGGACTCATAAGGTACCACAGTATCCAATCACTAGTGCACCTAGAGTGCACTCCAAATCGTTTAGAGAGAACAGAGAGGCTGGGGCCCTGATTAGCAGGGTCCCAGCCATACTGTAGCCAGAAACCGGTGTAAACATCAGAAAAAAAGTGGGGGCAACATAAGAGGCAGATCCTACTCTCCTACAGCAGGCTTCCATGCCATGTCCCACCACACCCTGATCAAGAGGCTTCATCAGATCGGAATTTGAGAGAATGCCCTCAAATGGATCGCATCCTTCCTCTCCGGAAGAACCCAGAGATTTCACCTATCACCATTGTCATCGGAACCCAGGAACATCATATGTGGCATCCCTCAAGGCTCATCCCTCTGCCCTACCCTGTTCAATGCCTACATGACCCCCCTGGCCAACATCATATGAACGCATGGACTGAACATCATATCCTGCAGAGACAACACCCAGCTCATCCTCTCTCTATCAGAAGAACTATCCACCACGAGGGACAGCTTCTGCCTGTGCATGACCAGCTTCACTGACTGGATGCAAAACAACTACCGGAAGCTCAATACAGACAAAACAGAAGTACTGATCTTCAGGAACAACTCCTCCCCATGAAACAACTCCTGGTGGTCTGCTGAACTAAGACCCTCACCCACGCCTGAAGACCACGCCAGGAACCTCTGCATCATCCTGGACAGCAAACTCACCATGAAAAGCCAGATCAATACTGTCTCCTATGCCTGCTTCCTCATTCTTCAGATGCTCCAAAAGATCAACAAATGGCTCCCAGTCAGCACCCAACGTACCGTCACTCAAGCCTTCATCACTGGACATCTAGACTATGGCAACGCACTCTACGCAGGAATTACCACTCATCTCCTAAAGAGACTGGGGACCATACAGAACTAGGCGGCCAGACTCATCCTCAAACTCTCCAAACAGACCCACATCACCCCTCCCCTCAAGAAACTCCGCTGGCTCCCCGTCCACAAGAGATGTCAATTCAAGATGCTAACCCATGCCTACAATGTACTGCACAGTCTAGGACCAGCATACATCAAGCTGAGCTTCCACCAACCCACCAGGCACCCGCCTCCCTCTCCCTCACTCACACCCCCCACATCCACCGAAGCAACAGGGAGGACGCTCCTTCTCCTACCTCAGCGTAAAGTCCAGGAACAGTCTCCCCATCCACCTCCAGACCTCACCCTCTCTTCAGAAATGGAGTCAAGACCTGGTTGTTCAACTGATTCCACCGGAGCAGTATGTCTCTCAGTGCCTGGTTACCCACGTGGGTGATTAGCAGCACTCTATAGATCCCATTTGATTGATTGATTGATGCATACACCTGTAGCATTCCAAGCCTAAACTTCATGTATCATGTACATCGTGATCTTACCTAGGTAAGAATGAAAGCCTAACTTTTCCGTTATTGGTAGGTACCTGGTTAGAAAAGCCTGCTTGTTTTTGCCTTTTTTTTAAAAATAATATCTCTAATTTTGTTTTCAAGTAACATTCCTTGATCTTCCCTATAGTGTCTATGCTACTGTGATTATCCCAGTATTCATCTCAGCCAATCGCTCAAGGTTCTTTCTGCGTGAGCAGCTACCTAGTCTTCCACTCCTACTCTATTATTTAAGCATTTTGGCTTTCAGTGTAGCCCCATATTATATTTTCCCAGGATTTTTTTCTGTTTTTCTCTCTCTCTTCACCATTTTAAATGTGTCCCAAATTCTCCTTTGTTACTCTCTTTTCTTTGAGCCTTCATGTTTTTGTATATTCTTTCTTTAAGGATCTCAGAACAACCTCACCATGGGTCCTGCAATGCCATAGCACTACCACTCTGTTCAGTTCCGCTTTTTTCTCCACACATTCTGTGCCATACAATTCAAATAGATTTTTATTACAGCTCGTCTTTGTTCGAGGATTTTTGTGACAAATGAATGTGATATATTTTCTTGATCATTTTTATAAATGCCTCTGTTAGAACCTGTGCACCATTACTGAACAAACGATTGACAAAGCTACTTATTTTAGGGGCTATTTCTGCATAATTCTCAACCCACCACATAATCATCTTATGATTCCAGGACATCGTGGACACACTTAATCCATCACTGGGTCTGTAAATTTCTTTTTTAATCCTGCAAATGTCAAATCTGTTAGGAGTGGCTCATGGTCAGTTTCCACCCTTTGATCCACCATCATATCTCGAAATAATGGCCATTCTTCCATATTTATATAAAAAATAGTTGATGAGACTTGATCTAGTGCCTGCCCAGTGAGTGTTCCTTGCTGGTGCATCAGCTCTCATGTGGCCATTCAGCTGCTGGAGAGTTTCGGTTAGCATCATAGAAATCAGTTGATTTCCTTTTTTACTGTCTTTCCTCTACTTCACGTCTGCTTCTGGAATTCCCCATGCCTCCTCTTCCCAAATAATCTCAGTATTTAGCATGTCTTGCACAGGACTTAAATTTGGATTCAAATCTCCACATCCTAGTATAAGGTGTTACCCTTGATGATAGTAGAGTCCCTAGGTTTACGTTGCTCATCCTCTAATATTGATAAAACTGGGTGATTGTAGGTGGGTTATAGTTGTTAGATATGTCGACCCCTCTGCATCAAGCTCCTCAAATCTGTTGTGTTGTTTATTCCGGTAATATGTTATGTTATATTTTTAAAAAGCGCAGACATTCACCCCAACAGGGATATCAAGGTTCTGAGAAGGAGCTCAACCGCACTGTAGGTAGCGACACTGGGTTCAGCATCCACCGAAAGGTTAATTTCATTACAAGACCGGAGGCTACCATTATGCATAACCTTTTATTGCCACTCCTAAAGAACTTCACCATAACAATCCAGAACTGGAATAATAAAGTCAATAAATGTCTCCTGAATAGAACACTCATCCTCTTTTAAATGCTGCTCCTGATCAGATAAGTACTTTTTTATTCAGCCTTGGTTGAATGATTAACGGTTAGTTTGGTTTGTTATTATTATATCGGTAGGTATGATACTTGTAATAAGTGTGACGCTTGTTGGTAAGTGTTGTAAGCTAAGCTTCTAATTTTTAGAAGCGGAATGTGTGGTTTGTAAAACTTTAACAGATATCAAGGTTCTGAGAAGGAGCTCAGCCACACTGGAGGTAGCGGCACTGGGTTCAGCATCCACCGAAAGGTTAATTCTCCTCCCTAAGTAACCATGATTTTATGGCCTTTCTTAGTTTGCATCGGTCATTCTTCTGCCTAAGATGAAGAGGTCGGGAATTCCACTATGTTGCAGCAAGTATGGAGAATGCACAACCCTCACAGATTTTGCAATGAAATCTTGGAACAGACAAGAGAGTTTGTCTTTCAGTCTCAGGAAGCATGAAGGTTGATACAGAACGAAGAGGACAGTGAGTAGGAAAATAAACGGTTTTATGTACGAGACACATACATTTGAATAGAATGGGAAATTTCACATGAAGCTAGTGAAGTTAGATCATAGCTGGCGAAATGTGATCTTTTAACTTAAGCTTCAGCACCAGCCTAGCTGCTTGTTTCTGAACGAGCTGTAGTTTGTGAATCAGGGAATGTTAGGCCGAGGTAGATTGAGTTACAGTAATTGAGGGAAGCCGAGATGAAGGCATTTACAATCTATATCTGAGAAAGTAAACAAATGCTTGTCAAAGTAAGCAGCTGGAAAGAGCAGGTCTTTACCACCGAGTTGATCAGGGCCACCAGTGATAAAGACAGATCAATTTTTGCCCCCAAATTCTTCACGCGGGTAGAAAGAGAAGGACTAAGTGAAGAAGGCTAGATGAGATAGTCCCACACAAGGGAAGATTGTATGGGACTAAAAATCTCGGTATTATCACAGTTAAACTTGAAATGGTTAATGCTCGGAGAAAGCTCCACTTTGGTCAGAAATTCATGAAGGGCGGCGGCCACAGCATCAGAGTTTCCAGCAATTTTCAGCTTAATGTGCATATCGTCTCTGTAAAGAAACAGATGCAATTACTAACCTGGATCAGATGAGCCACAGAAAGCTTATATAAATTAAAAGGGGGTGACTAGATGGAAACTTGAGGACCTCCAAAGTCCAGGGTTCTGACAGTAGCTCGAGGAATCGAGACCTGAAAGGACCCATTGCGGAGAAAGAAGAGTGCTGTGCCTCAGATCAGCCTCTTTAGACGAATGTGATGGTTCACGATTTCAAAGGCTGCTGAGACATCTAACAGGATCAATGCCACAGGTTTCAGACTGTGCAACTACACACCTCAAGTCATCTATGGCCACACAACAGCAGGCTTGGTACTAAAACCAGGGCGCAAGCACATTTGCGCCGGACTCAGGAAGCCTCCCTTGATGCTTTTTTAAGCTGTCCCACAATAGGAAGCAAACCCATTTTGGAGAATTTCTTAAGTTGCCCAAGTTACCTGTTATTTTTAATGTAACATAACCCGTCATAATCCCTCCATTTTGCTGCCTAGGGCTGCAATATTCAAGCCAAGGATCTGTCATTCATGTTTTTATTATTTTTTGGAGATGTTAGTTCCTATGAGGAACTGTAGGAGCAATGAACTAGGGAAGCAGCCAGCCAGGCCCGCTCCTTGTTATAACTCATTGCTGTTATGCTGTGGAAATTTACTTTTGCCTGTTTTTATATTCCTGTTTTATTCTAAGGTTACCCAGATCACCCCTTAATTTAAATCTAGAGCTCGGTAGCCATAGTTGCTTGGAAGCTATCCTGACATGGAATGCTTCTGCAGTTCTGTTTTTTATCCAGATTAGCTGGATATGGTTACTTGCAGGGAAGGGGCAGCTTTTTCCAACATTTAAGAAAAGTGTACTCATGTTTTTTTACATTACTTTCTATTAGTGTCAGGGCCATGTGCCCTCCGTCAACTCTCCCAGCTCACCCTCTTTTCTGTCCAGGAACTTCAGAGTGTACATCCTTTGTTGTCAGTTTGAACAAGTCTGGTAGTGCTTTCAATAGTCTTAGTGTGTTACTTGTGTTTTAAATTGTTGTGTGGTCCATGGGAACAGTATAGCAGCGAAAGGTCACTACTACGCTCTGGTCACTCTCCTCTGTGCCATTAGCCCTATGCGTCGTTGTCCCACTAAAGTCCCTGTGAGTAGCCTCTATAATGTATTCCACAAACATCACTTCCGCCTATTTCTTGGGTTGATGACTACAGCTTCCACATGTGTGGAAGTACCTGTGGATATCATTATGTCACGGAATACATTTAGAGTGGCAAGAACAGGGAATTTCCATCCATATATTAGTTTTTTCTGCTTGTAAGTTCCCCTAACGTCACTAAAAATGTTTGTGATTAAGTCGCACAGCACATAAATTATGTCTTTAGGGGCAGCATGTTTTTACAGTGGTGGAAATGTTCACTTCAGTCTTTATTAAGAAGATAAAATGCACTGTTTTCATGTTGCCCACATTTCAGCATCACAATTAAAACCTAAATTAAACTTTCTAATGCATTAACTCCAGAAGCTTCGAACCCCTTTGATGTATGTGAGCACCCCCACACTGGAGACACTGAACAATTGTATTCCTTTGATACTCTCTGTCGGGTCCCGGAAATATATGATAAGTCATGTTCAGGGCTAGCGCTCTAAAAATTCTGTGTTGTTTCATGGTAAAAAAATTACACAATTATTTCATTTCCATTGTCTGGGTGCAATTGCAATTTATGAATAAGTTTCTACGGTAGACGACAAAAAAATTGGAATGCAAGATAAAAAGAGACCCACACCGGATTCCGCCCATTAATCTCTAACTGCCCCAGGACTGCCACGAAAAAGTGTGACACAAAGGCTTGAAGAGCATCATCCACAAATGAGACCCTGATGGAGTTGTCATACTGGATACTATCAAAAACACTGTTGTCCGGCCTATGCTTGGTCAGGCTAAATGTTCAGCCTGTCCGAGCACCACTTGAATGGAACTCACAGAAAGAAAAACCTCAACTTCAGTGTTCCCATGATTCATGTGCCTTTGCATTCTTGTGTGCTGCTAGCATCTTGACTTTCAGGATTTGCCCCTTCTTCATTTTCATCCAGATAGACACAGAGCAGGTAACAGAGCAGGTAAAATTTGAGGCGTTAGGAGAGGCTTTGAAACATTGAGATTTGCTTTTAATTTCCATCTAGGAATGCAAAACATCAATTTATTGTGCTTTTTAAGACAATGCTAAAATAGACTTTCTCCACCACCAGATAGATCTCTAAGAGGATGTGAGCTCAAGATGTTTTGTTTGAATTTGGTAATAAAATAGGCCTACTTGAACTCTATCTCACCAAGTAAGAGATCAAATTGTGAATCTAAAGGTGATAGAGGGTAAGTGTGTCCTATTTATCTATGTAAACTGATACACAGGATGGCACCAAACTGAAACAAGAATTATCACTTCTAGAACATTATAAAAAGTAACCGAGTGTTCTTACCTAGAAATGAACAGACCAGTCACACTCCAACAAAGTTATTAAAGTAGCTGGGTGAAATGATTTTTGCACTAGCATAATCCTACATAATTGCCGGTTATTGAGGTTTTGGAACTTTCACATGATTTTTCTTTTTCTTTCACTTGTACTTTTTCACGTAATTTGTGTTCCATGGGATACTGCTTCTAGCAGAAAATATCTTGCAGGAACTGTGAACCTGCATGTATGTTGCAGCTGCAAACATTGCTCCAGCAACATTCACAATGTGACTTTAAATATTCTAGGTAAAATACATTCAGAAGGTATGTTGTGTGACTTGAAAATAAGAGCAGACCTCACATACAGTTTTCACACAGACAACCAAACACGCATATCTCACATAATCTGCATTTTGTTTGCATAAAAAAATCTGTGTATTTCGCATGAAAAAAGTACATTTTCACCAACCCCTATTTAAAAGTTGTTTCCTTACCAAAAGAGTAAGTGTAGCTGATAAAAAAGAAAATGACTTCACTATGTTTCCCTTTTCCATAGAGCAGATATGGTAGTCTGCAAAAATGAATGTGTGGTGTCTAGAATACACTTGTAATCTACAAATGATATGTTGTAGGTCCACTGAGGAGTATTAGTGCTCAGTGTGGTATGCACATTACTTCACAAAAACAGGTAGATATCCAAAATACATTCAATTTTTATTTTATTGTTTCAGCTTTGCAATAAAACCATACAAAAATTGAGCATAAAATTTACAAATTGCAGATTACCTAAAAAAATGTGACACATTAAACCAGAGCGTGCTCCATATAAAACAACACAATTGCAATTGATCCACATAGCTTCTTCGTTAATTAACATATAGGGCTAATCTAAGAGATTGATGTGGCTGTTGTCCTCCACTTTGGAGCTATCAAAAGCGCTGCGTTTCTGAGTAGGGTCATGCGGTAGCAGAATAGCAGCATAAACAGAGGTGGCTCCTCCGCAATGGCGGAGGAGAGTCGCCCCACTGGCAGAGCCAGCAGCTAATAAAATAAAGCGATATTTGATTATTGTTTTATTTTTTAGCAGCTGGCTCAGCCAGCGTATGCAGGTAGGGGCAAGGCCGGGGCACGGGAAGGGGGAGGAGGAGTGCTTGTGCACTCCCTACGTGCGCATATGTTTTTGGCTGACCATCTAAGGCCGACCAAAACACACATGTTCACTTAGGTTTCTCCAGCCCAGCTGCATTGAGCAGCCGGGCTGCAGAAACCCCACAGACTCCCTGACTTGAGTGGAGTGTCTTTCCAGCCCGCTCAGGCCAATTGCCGCACTGCTCTGCAGCACGGGGATTGGATAGGGAGTCTGATGCAGCCCCAGTGCCTGCTGAAACATGGAAGAGGACGCACCCGGCGTGATGTGGGACGTGGCCATCAACTTAAGGTAAGTTTTTCATTGTTTTTATTCTCCCCCCCGTGCTCACCCTCCTGCACGCCCCCTACCCCGCCCCACTACCTTTTGTATGTGGCGGCCGCCACTGAGCATAAAATGAATTGAATCATTGACACAGCTCTAGTGCAGAAGAGAGCCAGAATGAGAACAGCATGCCTACTAGGATGGACCGGCCAGTGAACTTATTATGCAATCATTCTGCTAGGTAAAAACGGATTGATAGAGATGTTATAGGTATGCAGAGAACGAGTAAAGTCAGTGCTTAATTTGTAAAAAAATAAGTGCCAGCGATCTAGTCAGCAGGCCGCTTCAGCTTGCACTGCCCATTGCCGCTGTCAATTACAGTAACAGCATAAGTAATAAGTCACACTCCTACAAGTGCTGCAATTCTGACAATGTCAGGACACCAAAGTTAAAAGAATGGCTTTGGCATCAGGTATGAGTCATTCCTAATGTATATTGAATTAATAAACAACAGTTGTGCTCATCTCTGAATTCAAAAAGAGTGCCACCATGTGGTAGACTTTCATAGGTACCGGTGTTGACAATTAAATGCCGGTGCCGAGCACCAGAAATCACCTGCTCAAATTAAGCACTGAGTAAAGTGCTGTGTGCGATTGACGGTCAGGACGGCTGATGACTTAAAAATATTAGTCCATCACCCATTTTGCACCATCTCCATTTCTAGAAGGATGCATACAGTAGCAAAATAGCAGCATGAAAAGAATTAAATCAGAGGTGCAAAAAGAGCCAGAATGAGTAAAGCATGTCTGCTAGAGTGGAGGGGCCAGAATGAACCTGTTGTGCAATTATTCTACAGAGTGAATTGTACTGATAGAGATGTTATAACTGTGCAAAGAGCAAGTAAATTGCTATGCGTGTTTAACAATTTGGATGAAATATTGATCCATCAGCAAGGCTTTATCTGTTCCAAGGAAACTAACGAGCATCAGTGTAAGGCAGAGCCTAGGTTAAAGTATATCGAAGCCAGAGGTGACACTACCACAGACAGTTTGCAAAGCAGCTATGGGAGCTAATCAAATGTACACATAGAGGATAAGGCCTAGGATGACTTAAATAATCGCACCAAGCTTCCATCATTGTTATTGTAAATCAAAGTGCAGGTGCAAATTAGAACATTGTCAGGCAAATGTTCCAAACAAAATAACAGGTGGACTAACTTCATTCCCTGGTTTGCTGTAACTATTACTCCCACCAACATGCCTATTGACCGGTCGTTTCCGAAGCAACGTACATATAGGATGCCACAACCTGATACAGTTCTGGCCGGTCTGTTCTGTAACAAAGTGTTATAGCATCCTTGCATTTCCTCGTGCCATATTTTGAAAACAGGGGACGAAGATATATAACGTTCTGAAGGCTAGTTTCATTCCACAAAGCAGCATAAAGTGCAACAATGTTTCTTGGCCGCCCAACGGGCAGCAGCACGTGTCAGCTCTCAGTTCAGAAACCTTGGTCCAGGATTTGGTATACGCCTGTACCTGTAGTGTTGCTAGTCTGAATCTGAAATATAGGGCCCTTTTCTCAGATGGCGAAACAAGATTGAGGATGGTTCACACCGGGGTTCAGACTTCACAATCAGATATTTACTCAATTGGGCACCTTTTGTGGCCTCATGCTTTTGCCACACAAATGCCCATTATTTCTTTTTCACCATTGGTAGTGTGATTTTGTTCATAATTTCTGGGTTGGGACATAGATCTAAGCAGTGTATTGACCTAAAAGTGTGCTTTATATGTCTAGACCAAAGCAAGCTGCTGCAATTCTGGCTTCTCATGATCTCCTTCAGACCCTTCTGGAATTCTGTGAGGGCAGGGGTAGTCCAGACTTGTATTTAATAGCCTACTGGGCAGAAGGCTATATAATCAGTTATAGAAATCATTCCCAGTTCAGCTCAGAGTGTTGCTATTGGGGTTCCTGGACCTAAGTATAGCAATCACCTCTAGAAGGAGTTTTTCCACTTTTTGAAGCATCTGCACATTTGTGTGTCTCCAAATTTTGATGCCGTAGCAACTAGCTGCCACCGCTTTGGTTTTATACGTGGTAAGTGCAGACTTTATTCGGTGATTTTTACACTTGTTTGCGAATCTCTTGACCGCTCCAGCTTGTTGGACAAGATCACTGTAGACTTGGTTGCTTGGGCACCTCAGTGGAGCTCGTCGTCAATCCTAATCCCCAAGTAATCGTATGTTTTAACCTGCTTTATCAGTTTTCCATAGATCTTAAAGGTTGATTTTAACTTAGTTTTGGGTTTCATCATATAAACTTTGTTTTCTGTACGTTGATTGTTAGTTTCCATTCCTAACAAAAAAAGTTTGAAGTCTTCTGGCATCTGGTGCATTGACAATTCTGTACGTGCTAAAATGACTGCCTCATCTGCAAACATTAGGATCAGAAGATGCTCATTCCCCAGCATGGGTACATCAAGGCAAAGATGGCTAAGAGACTTCCCTATGCCATTGATATAGATGTTAAATATGGCAGCGACTAGAATGCAGCCCTGCCTGACCTCTTTGTGTATACCAAATGCGGCTGTACATTCACCTTTTTGACCGAATTTCAGTGCTGCTGTGTTGCCAGTGTGGAGGTAGATTAGCAGATTCAGTAAATAATTGGGGACAGCTTGTTCCTCCAGGATATGCCAAAGTGTAGATTGATCGACGCCGGCAAAAGCTACCTTTAGGTTCCTAAAGACCAGGAAGATTGGGGAATTTCAGAGAGCTAAATACTTTAAGCAGATCATGTCTAATCGCAGAACTTGATCCACTGTGCTCTGTCCCTTGCGAAAACCAGCTTGGAAGTGTGATATTATGTCGTTGTCCTCCACCCAGGACTCCAACCGAGAGAGCAGCAGTTTACTGAATATTTTGCCTACCTATCCAATAATGAAATTGATCATCTCTCCTTCCTTTTTGTGTGAATTGGAACAATTATAGAGGACTTCCAGAAGTCTGACACCACACCTTCTGTCACTGTGGCATTAAATGCTGCTGTCAAAGGACCCAGCCATGCGTACAAGTTGATTTTGAACACATCAACTGGCACCCTGTCTGGGGCTTTCCCCAATTTTTGATGTTGGATGGCCTGAGCTATTTCTCTTTCGCTGAATGTGATTTCTTCATGCTGGTGGTAGCGCAGGGGAGCTATAGCTATAGCTTGATACTTTAGAATTCTGGGAAGATCCTTTTCTGTGAATCCCAAATCGGTATCCGAAGGTTCTTGATATAACAAGTCAAACTACTCCACCCATTTTGCGGGGCTTATGTTGGCCTCGAGATTCCTGACGGGTCCTGCACAGCCCCAGCCAATGATTTCCCAGAATAGTTTGGTACTGTTTAGGTCTATTGCATCTTGTAAAGCTTTCTAGGCCTAAGTGCTCTGATTTTTCTTCTTAAGTCTTATGAGATGTCTATAGGCCGTTCTGGCTTGCAGCAGCTGCGTTTTGACCCTCAGAGTAATCCATCTTATTTTGAGGGCTGCACTGAGCTCTTTCGTCTTTACCCAGCAGTCCTTATCATACCAATTAAGGTAGGAGTCTTGTGCTAATAGTTCCCTGCTTTCTTTATTGTAGGAGAGTAGGATCTGCTTCTTATAGTTACCCCCACTTTTTGCTGATGTATCACTGTTTTCGACTTAGACTGGCTGCTTTCTCCCCTAAATTGATTGCATGTACTTTAGGTACACTCCAGATTGGATACTGGGGTGCCCTTATAAGTCCCAAGTATATGGTACACCATGTACCCAGGGCATAGGTACCCCAGAGGCCTCCCTGGGGCTGCAGCATGTATTATGCCACCCCTGAGAGACCATTCAAACTGACACCACAGGTCTGCTACTGCAGCCTGTGTAAGGTGGTGCATGCACCCCTTACTTAGATCTAGGTTCACTATATCTATTCTAAATCACTGCACATAAAAACCTATCAGTCACCACTATGGCAGGCCTTATCAATTCTGAAGGCAGGGTGCTGGGTTTTGTGTGAGAGGGTGCCCCTGCATGAGCAGAGCCCCTCTGCAGCCTTCGGAATCTATTCTCCGGGGTTGTCTGTGATGCAGCCAATCATATATATTTAAGTGCATTATAACCTCGCTGTAAATGCTAACTTTAAAACGGCTGCTTAGAAACATGTCGTGTTTGGTGTCAAAACACCTTGGAATCATACCCCCACACCAGTAACTCGTGTGGGAGGTATGATTCCTCCCCTGTAGTACCACTACTATGGGGCACCGGGCTACCCGGTACCAGCTTTCTCGACCTGGGCAGCACAAAATGGATGCTGCCAGCCACAGACACGAGCCTGTCCTCCTGCTGCTGAGCCAAGCTCGAGCAGAGGAAGGCCTGACAATAGGTTTCCTGTCACAGGGAGGTGTGACCACCTCCCAGACAGGCTTTAGTGTATTGGGGCTGGGTGGGTGCACTCTTAGAGTGCCAGAAAGTCTGCACTGGGGGCACATTTGGTGTCTCCATGCATAGTCCAGCTCAAACCAGTTGCAGGAGCCATTTTCTCCTGCTCTGGCGTGAAACTGGACAAAGGACATGGGTGTAGCCACCCCTCTGTCCTGACCCTCCCCTAGGTAGGTCCCCAGAGTTTGTCCCACCCCTTCCTTGGCTATAAAGTAGGAACCCTGACTACAGGACTTTAGATTTTACCTGGACTAAACTCTGCTACAGAAACCAAGTACTTTGACGATCTGCACAACGCTGGACGACTGAAGAAATCTCCCTTGGAGTAAAGGAGTTACTCCCCCGCAAGGCAGGCACCTAAATGCATCTGACCAGTTTGCATCTCCCGAGCTCCTGAGGACTCCAAAGATTTCTGCAACACAGGAGGTGGGTTCCCGAGGTCTCTGAGGTTGATCTGCGCTCTCAGCAATTCTGAGGCCCGTATCCCTTGTGGGGACCGTGCAACCTGTACCCCTGTGCACCGTGCTCTTTTGCAGCAGCATATGCTTTTCAGCGATCCCTGAGGCTGTGCTTTGGGATACTTCTAGTCCTGACCCCGAGCAGTAATTCCACTGAAGATTTCCAGCCTACACTCCACGAGTGTTCCGTGGGTTGGTATTTTGTGATTCAGCTCAAGGTCCCTTCGCGATCCCTGGTCCGTTGGCCTGTGGGTCCCTGTGAAGGTAACTTTGACTTTCCGTGGGCTTTCCTGGTTGCCCCAGATGTGCCCTGACTTTCCATAGCTTGGAGAGTCCCCAGGACCTTGCTGGTCCTCACCGAGGCTTCTTTCCTCTGCCCACGTGGGTTGCAGTTGCCAAGGCTTGTTGGTGTTCAATCCGGACACTGACCCCTCAGCACTCGACATCCTTTGTGGGACAGCTCACCTCCGGACTTTGGTTGTCGTCGACATCTCCTGGTCCCCGTGGCTGCAGAGTCAAGCATCACCTCTTCACACCTGAAGCACCCAACATCGGTGGGCATTCGTCTATCGTGCCCCGGGTCACCCTGAAGTGACCCAGACTCTGTCCCCTCTGCTTTCAGGTTCTTCTCACCTCGGATCCAGGCTTGGATTCCACCGGACACTTTTCATCTTCCCGGCAGCAGCACTTTTCCGCTTCACGCCATTGAAAACGACGAAGGTTTCCGACATCACTTGACCCCTATGCACCCGGCTCCTCTGGGATAGGTAACACAGGTACCTCAGTACTCTCAAGGGTGCTGGCCTTAGAACCTTATATGTTTGAAAGGGTTTGCCTAAAGTTCTCTCCGAAGTGTCCTTAATCTTTAAAATTCCAACCGCGACTTTCCCATAGAGTTGTACGGAGCTCGCGTCTGTGTTCTCACACTGCACCCGTCCTCCGTGGGTCCCCTGTGTCACTACTTTGGGTGGTTCCTTGGGGTCCCAGTGATTCTACGTGCTCTAGGCACTGTGTCTAGTCAAGTCGTGGTTGTTGTACCACTTTCTTAGTATATGGTTCGGTCTCCCCCTGGAGCCCGCTGTGTATTGTGCTAATTACTGTCGTTCTAGTGATTTAATATTGTGTGCTTTGTTCTCTAATCTCATAAAGAGGTTAGTAGAGAGTGTTTAGTAATAAATACATATATTTTATATATTCCTTGTGTGGTTCTCCTTTCATTTGGTCATTCAGGAGGTTCTGTTCTGGTAAAACAAGCTGCTTTACATTCCTTCGAGACTTAGCCTGAAGGCTGCTCTCCACAGCTACCACTAGGATAGCTTTCTATAAAGGTTGTCTTTAACCTAATCATCATAAGGGTCGTTTGGACTGGTGCAAGGTGCCCACTTTAATTAGTGGACAGCATATACCAGGCCAACTTCTCACATTGGTGTGCAGCGGTTGGGATTCAAGCTTGCTATTGTTTTACCAGATAAATCTCATTGAGTGATCAACTGAAAACCACTAAAGGTATTAGGTACATATAAATCAAGACTAGAATAAGTAAGTTCAACTGAACTTGGAGTTGGGTAGTCAAGGGTCTAGCACACCCTTTCTCCAACTCAAGAGAGTTTAGTTCCCATTAGGTTAGGTAGGTGCCTACACCACATAACACTAATATGTCTTCTAGAGAAGAGCCCAGTGGCTCTCTGCCCACTAGATACAATGGAATCTCATTTCCAGAATTGAGAGCCATGTGTGCTTCTAGGAAGCTGAGGACAGGGAGAACAGCAAACACTCAACGTCTCATAGAGATACTGCTGTTAGATGACCTCAGAAAGACCCCAGGGTCTGATGAGGCAGGCAGGTTGGGTGGGACAGGGAATGAGGAAAGAGCAGGGAGTGAAACCTCTTTGATCTAGACTCAAACCTTGGCCAGGAGGATCAAGATGATTCTAAGCTGGACAACCCTACTCTTCCTTCAGGTGGGGGAGAAGGCCCCAGTGGCCCTCTCTTTACTCTACCAGGGAGAGTAGACAGTCTACCTAGAAGATCAAGATCTCCTTCTCAGGAATCTAATCATTCAGGTACGTCTGTGGGGACCTCTGCTTCTCATAAAAGGGACTCCTCTTATGAGAAGAAGTGTCAGTTTCTTGAGTATGAGAGAACCAAACTCAGAATCAAGAGGGAACAATTGGCCTTAGACAGGGAATCCCTAGAGCTCCAGAGAGCTTCCAGAAGGTTGGGGCTAGAGCCCCATGGTGGCAGCAACAGTGTCTCTAGAGCTAGAGAATATACTCATGATCATAGGAACCTGAACAAGATAGTCCCTCCCTACCAGAGTGGGGATGACATCCACAAATGGATAACTGCACTAGAGAGGGCCGGTAAAGTACAGAGGGTCCCTCAGGAGCAGTGGGCAGCTATCCTGTGGCTCTCCTTTGCTGACAAAGGTAGAGATAAGCTCCTCTCTGTAAGAGAAGAGGATGCTGACAATTACACAGTCTTGAAGAGTGCTCTCATTGATGGGTTTGGCTTAACCATTGAACAGTACAAGATTAAGTTCAGAGACACCCAGAAGACACAGACTCAAGACTGGGTTGACTTTGTAGATTGTGCTACTAAGGCTCTGGAAGGCTGGTTACTTGGCAGTAAAGTGTGTGATTTTAAAGGATTGTACAATTTAATTATGAGGGAGCAGATCCTTAATAATTGTCAAAATCAGTTGTTGCATCAGTACCTGGTGGACTCTGATCTGACCTCTCCCCAAGAATTGGGAAAGAAGGCAGACAAATGGGTCAGAACCAGGGTGAAGCAGAAAACCCAGAACCAAGGTAGTGACTCTAAGAAGCAAGATGCTAAAACCTCAGACAAGGGTGGGGAGAAAGGTAAAGACCAGAAGTCTTCACAAGGGCCCCAAAAGTCTTCATCTGGGGGGGAGTCACAATCCAACAAGGGAAAAGGCAAAAAGAAACCTTGGTGTCATATTTTTAAACAGAAGACACATTGGACCAATGATTGTTCCAAATCCAAGGAATCTACTCCAACCACCACTGCCCATAAGGCAACTGTTCCCCCTAGTTCAGTCCCAAGTGGTGGTGCTCAGAATAAGGGTGTAGTAGGGTTGACCCTGGGAGCTGAGATGGATTCTGACCTAGTCAGAATTTAATTCAGGCTGTACTAGTCTGTGATGGAGGCATGGATCTTGCCTCCCTATTTGTAAGCCCCAGTAGTCTGGGCAAATACAGACAACAGCCTTTGATAAATGGTAAGGAGGTCATAGCATTTAGGGACACAGGTGCAAGTGTCACCATGGTGACACAAGACCTTGAGGCCCCTGAGCAAATCATACTTGGTGAGATGTACCAAGTGACCAATGCAAGCAATGTCAGGACAGACCATTCCTTGGCAGTTGTGAATTTCACCTGGGGAGGGGTAACTGGCCCTAAGAAGGTTGTGGTAAGTGCAGACCTCCCTGTGGAATGCTTATTGGGCAATGATTTGGAAACTTCAGCATGGGCTGAAGTGGAACTCAGGACACATGCAGAAATGCTGGGCATCCCTGCAGATGTGTTTGCCATGTCCAGGTCACAGACAAAAATGTCTTCCACTGAACAGGCCCTGGATCCTGGAATAATGGACCAGGTGCCTTCCAAGAGAAGGAGCAGTAGGGGTAAGGCAGTGTCTTCCCCCCTGCCTCAGAGTGCAGATCAGTCTCTTGAGGGAGATGATCTTAGTCCTGAAGAAGGAACTGTCTCAGAGGAACTTGAACCTGATCAGGTTGAGTTCTTGGGGACAGGGGGCCCTTCTAGGGCAGATCTGAGCCAGGAGCAGCTGAGCTGCCCCTCTCTTGAACCCCTAAGACAGCAAGCTGCTGCTGAGGCTGCTGGGAGTGCCAGTGGGTCCCATAGGATCTACTGGGATGATGGACTCTTATACTCAGAGTGTAGAGACCCCAAGCCTGGTGCTACCAGGAGGTTGGTTATACCTCTGAAGTTTAGGGGCTTCCTATTGACACTGGCACATGAGACCCTGTTAGACCTGTCAGCCCTAGGGTGGTCTTTCCCTGTTTTTTTTCCCTTTTGCGCCTCATTTTTGCCACCATATTTTTACTGGACCTAGGTCTCTGGACACCTTGCCACTGCTAGCCAGTGCTGAGGTGCAGGTGCTCTTTCTCACTCAAGATGGCTGCCACAGGCCCCTGCTACTGCACATGGGCTTTACACACATACACACTAGTAGCCAGGGTCAGGCTGGGACATAGGGATACAGTATCCATTCTGTCCCCGCCTCTGGGCCACATAGCCAGGCATGTAGAAGGTTCCAGAACCTTCCGGGCTGTGGGAGGAGTTATGTTTTGCCGCCTTTGGGAGAGTCACCTGACCTAGGAGTATAAAAGGCTTGGAGGGAAAACTTTCTAGTCAGTTGATGAGGCACCACTGATCCTGGGAGAACCTCCGCCGGAGTATAGGCTTTAGGGCCTTGGGGGGAGACCTACACTACTGCTGCTGACAGGGCTGAGGCCCTGCTGTAGTAAGATAGCTGAGGAACGCCCACCACCCACTGACCTTGCCCAGTGTGAGGGGACCCAGGGAACCACCTTCAGCGTGCGGGGAGGAACATCAAGCACTCCCAGACCACCAACTCATTCCCCCCCCCTCATAAGAAGAAACTTCTGACAAGAAACTTTGACAAGAAACTTATAATAAGGAACTTCTGACAAGAAACTCCTAACAAGAAGCGCCTAAGAAGCAACCAAGCTGGAGCAGTCGCCAGACACCTTAATTTGAGAAGGCCTGACCGTCCAGCCAGGCCTGAAGCCTAAACTGCCCAACTGGGGATCACCAGGTAAAGCGCCGTACCCTGAAGCGCTAGACCTTCACCCCCTATTCATTTCTGCCTGCTGCTGGGCTGCCCCCAAATACTTTTCCAGTCAGCCCTGCCCACAGGCTGCTGGTGCGCCCTGCGTTCTGCCACCCCTCAGGTCACTGACCTTGTGTGGAGATCACCGCCGCGGCCGCCGCCGCCTGAGGAGAAGTGCCGTGTGGTGAGGTGCGCCGTCGCGCCCACACCGAAGGGAGCGCTGAGGTGAGGGAAGCCCCTCAAGTATATGTGGTGAGGTGCGCCGTCCGCGCCCTCACCGAAGCCTCTATAAATTGTCCCAAATTGTTGCCACCAGGCCCTGGGCCCCATCGCCGCCGTCGCGGCCGAAGAAATCACCCCCGCCGCCGTCGCGGCCGAAGAAATCACCCCCGCCGCCGTCGCGGCCGAAGAAATCGCCATCGCGGCCTAGTGCGACCAGCGAGGCCTCCAGGCCTCGCCGACGCCGTCTCCAAGCAGCCGGGGACGCCGGCCGCGCCCCCAGGAAGGCCGCGCAGCGATTGGGCGTCAGCTCCGGTCACGCCCCCAGCGCCGACGGAGGCCCAGGAAGAGACCCGGCCGTGCAGAGGGAGACGGGGAGCCGGCCGGAGAGGACTGCTGGCTCCCGCTCCCCATCCTGAAGTCCCTGAGCCCGCGCAACTTCACTTACCTGATCCCGGGGGCCGGAGGAAGCTGGTCCCGGCCCCCGCAACGTGCGCACAGTCATTTCCCTGATCCCGGGGGCCGGAAGAAGGTGATACCGGCCCCCGCAACGTCCAGACAGTCCGGCCTGAAGGCCGAGGTACCCCGACCGGGCCCCGCCCTCCAGAACACGGGCCGGGCCTGGGGGAGTGCCAGTCGCTAGAGAAGCGCGACCAACGAACAAGCAACAGGTGAGCCCAGGAGGCCCCTAGGGCCCACAAAACGCCACTGTGGGCCGGGGGCCACCATTAACCCCATAATTAATTGTGTAACTTTCCCTATGAGGCGAGGCCCCGGAGAGGAGTGGGCCTAGCCTGGAGTTAACCCCTAAGGGTCATAGAAGCCCCAGGATACAGGACATGTTGAGGGGTTCCCCACAGTATTTAATAATTTATTGCAGATGCCTATTGTAATTACTGCCTAGGCCATGCTTTTAACTGCTAAGTCTTTACCACAGGGGGAAAGTGTTTAATTGAATTGAGCTGAAGTGTACACCGCCAAGAGTTGAAGTGTTTTATGTTACAGGTGTACTGGAATTGTGACGCCCACTGTACTGAATGTGGGCGCGCCTAGATTAATGCAGGCCTATTTAAATGTAACGTGAAAAGCCTTCTTTTAAGTAATTGAATATGCTAAAGTGAACTGCATGTTTAGGCCCATGTTTTATTAACGTACCTTGAGATCATTATTAAGTGCTACGTTTAAGAGATAATTCCTGCGGCCTCTTAGTGGCCTACAATGTTGATGAGCTATGATGCTTTATTTAAAATGTGCACCAGTTGAGTAATGCAATGAATTTGAATGTAGATCTGAATTAATCTGCCTCATCTGATGTTAACTTAATTTATATATAAAAGATCTTGATTTTAAATACAAAAGCCTGGTGTGGTGTCATGTTATTGCGTTCGCATTTCTGAGTCAAAGTAAGAGTGTGCTGCACAACTGCCTTACACATTGCCTTCGCGTGCTTTCCGCTTCGCGCCATGCTACCGTGGCGGACTCGGTAAACCCGGTTCCAACATTTGGTGTTCAGCGGTTGGATAAGGACTGGTGTTTGTGCAGCACCCTACAGTGACTCAGTGTGCGCCGCAATTAGACACCTATTGTAATGCAAGTGCTAGGAATTCTTTTGTAATTGCCGATTGTGTACATTCCTGCGTTAGACCTGCTACCTACAGTCTAGAACCCTTTCCTTAAATTGTCTGGGACCCCACCTAGGAGGATGGAGTTTGAGTTGGCCAACCTAGAAAGGTATACGGTGACACAGCTCAAGGAGTTCTGCCTAGAGAGGGGGTGGCCGTCAAGCGAGGCGCCAGGAAGGAGGTGCTTCAGAAAGCTTTGAGGGCATGGGTAATGGCCCACCCGGAGGGAAGAGGGGACGAGGAGCAGGGGGAGGCAGACAACCCAGGAGAACTGGACCTACTGCACATTGATGTTAGCGAGAATGTGTTGCCAGGAAGACGTTCCAGGGCAGGCAGTAGTGCGTCAGGGGGGAGTTTGTCGGCAGAGGAATTGGAGGACAGAAGGGGAGCAGAGGCAATTAACATTAGAACTTGCTAGGATGGAAAGGGAGCGAGAACAGGCAAGGCTAGCCATGGAGGAAAGGAAGCTTGTACATGAGCTTAGCCTGAAGGAACTAGAGCTCCGAACCTTGCAGATGGAGATGCAGGGCAAAGTGAATGGTGGCAGCGTACCTGCTGGGGTTCCACAGGAGCCCAAATTCTATTTACCCAGAGAGGTGATAGCCAGTTTTAGTGTAGGTGATGACATCGACAAGTGGTTGGCGGCGTACGAGGTGGCTCTGGTGGCCCATAGAGTTCCTGAGAGCTACTGGGGGGGAGGTCTTTATAGGTACATACCTCCACTAGTAAGGGACACACTTTTGGCTTTGGATAAGGGGGAGCAGACTAACTACCCTATCATGAAGGAGGCCCTGCTCAAGAAGTTTGGCCTCACCCCAGAGAAGTACCGCCAAAAGTTCTGCAACAGCCACAAGCTTCACACACAAAACTGGGTGGATTTTTTTGATTATGCCCGGAAGGCATTGGAGGGTTGGGTGCGTGGCAGCAACGTTGACAATTACAAAGGGCTGTACGACCTGTTCTTGAGAGAGCACCTCCTAGAGAAATGTTTTCCGGAGCTGCGCCAGTAATTGGTGGACCGCAAGCTGACCAATCCTAGGGAGCTTGCAGAGGAGGCAGACACGTGGGTCAGCACTCGGGTGTCCCACAAGGGAGCCGGGACGGACCCCCCGAAAGGTGGACAGGGGCTCCCCCAGAAGAAAGAGGGGGAGATAAAAAGAGGGAGTTCTTTAAAGGCCCCCAAAATAGACCGCCTGGGAGAGGGGTAGGTTCCCCATCCCAATCTGGATCCCAGAAACCCACTTATCCTGACAGGAGTCAGCAGCCCAGAACTGTCCGGTGCTACGAGTGCGGGGAGGTTGGACATTACAAGGGGGATCCCCAGTGTCGCAAGAGAACCCCAGCCCCCACAGGAGCTAAGAGCCCCGGGGTGGCCAGTGTAGCGCTTGGGGAGGAGTTGTCCCTAGGTAGGGGAGGGGAGTGGACAGGCTTGACCTTAGTTTCCCTGGGGGATAGAGAGATCATCCCACGGGTTCAGGTACCCGCGAACACTGCCAAGTATCGGCAGAGGGTCCTGGTGAACGGGGAGGAGGTGGAGGCTCTGAGGGACACAGGTGCCAGCATGACGATGGTGAGACGTCAGCTGGTGTCCCCAGAGCAGGTGATTCCTGAGGAATTCCACCCGGTTGTTATGGCTGATAATAGCCTGGGTCATTACCCCGTGGCCCAAGTTCCCTTTGAGTGGGGAGGAGTATCAGGTCTGTTGAAGGTTGCGGTGAGCCCTGCCATGCCAGTTGACTGTCTGCTAGGCAACGACTTGGAACATACTGCCTGGAGGGAGGTAGAGTTCAATGCCCATGCTGAGATGTTGGGATTACCAGGATGGACTTGCGTCGTCACGCGGTCCATGGCTGCCCGACAAGGAACTCAGCTGGGGTTGGAGCCTGAAACAATGGCCCAGCCCACTGCTGGACGAGGAGATGTCCAGGTGGAGACACCCGGTGAGATGGATGGGGAGCCCGCGGAGGTGACCCCGGAGTCCGCTGAGGTGGTTGGTGTTCCCGTGGGGGACCTGCTGACCCCTGCAGAGTGGCAGGTGGAAGGAGGGCCTACCCGGGAGGAATTTTGCCGGGCGCAGAAGGAGTGCCCTACGCTTGAAGGCATGCGGCAACAGGCCGAAGCCCAAGCAGCTGGTACAGAGACTGGTAACTACCATGTCTACTGGGAGGATGGTCTCCTCTACAGTGAGCCTAAGGCTCCGGTGCATGGGTCATCAAGGGCCGTGGTGGTCCCCCAATGCTACCGAGCCTTTCTGCTAGAGTTGGCACACGAAATACCACTAGCAGGACACCTGGGCCAAGACAAGACGTTTGCGCGTCTGGTCCCACATTTTTACTGGCCCAGGATGCGCGTCACTTCTGACACTTTTTGCAAGACTTGCACCACTTGCCAAGCGAGCGGCAAGACAGGGACTAAAGTAAAGGTCCCTCTAGAACCTCTCCCAGTTGTCGATACCCCTTTTGAGCAGGTAGGGATTGACATTGTCGGGCCATTGGACCCGCCGACTTCTGCAGGACATAGGTTCATTTTGGTGCTGGTAGACCACGCCACCCGGTACCCAGAGGCAATCCCTCTGAGGACCATCACTGCACCGGTGGTGGCGCGGGCCCTGATGGGGATTTTTACCCGAGTGGGATTCCCCAAGGTCGTGGTGTCAGATAGGGGCACGAATTTCATGTCGGCCTACATGCAGGCCATGTGGAAGGAGTGTGGAGTGACCTACCGGTTCTCCACTCCTTACCACCCCCAGATGAACGGGCTCGTGGAGCGCTTTAACAAAACCTTGAAGGGGATGATCAGGAGCCTACCCGAGGACTTGAGAAGAAAGTGGGACGTCCTCTTACCCTGTCTGCTCTTCTCCTACCGAGAGGTGCCGCAGAAGGGGGTCGGTTTCAGCCCCTTTGAGCTGCTCTATGGCCACCCCGTTCGGGGGCCCCTCAGTCTTGTCAAGGAGGGGTGGGAGAAGTCTTCCTCGAAGCTTCCCCGTGATGTGGTCAGCTATATGCTGGCATTCCGCAGCCAAGTGGCCAAGCTGTGGAAGGAGGCCTCGGACAACCTAGAGGCAAGTCAGGCCGTCATGAAGAAATGGTATGACCGGAACGCGCGGATGGTAGAGTTAGACGCTGGACAGAAGGTGTGGGTCATGGAGCCAGGAGAGCTTAGCGCCCTCCAGGACCGGTGGACTGGGCCATTTGAGATCTTGGAAAGGAGAGGCCAGACCACATATGTCGTCGATGTGAAGACCCCACGTCAACCCCACAGGGTGTTCCACGTCAACCGCCTGAAGCCCCACCAGGAGCGTTCAGAACTCACTCTCCTAATGATAACAGATGGAAGTGAGGAGGAGGAGAGTGAGCCTCTTCCAGAACTTCTGGCGGCCCATGAGAAGGATGGTTCGGTAGAGGGAGTGGTCCTCGCCCCATCCTTAACCCCAGAGCAACAGAGGGACTGCCGCCAGGTCTTGGGGCAGTACGCCTCGTTGTTCTCCCTCACGCCTGGAATCACGCACCTGTGTACCCATGATGTGGACACAGGGGACAGTCCGCCAGTAAAAACCAAGTCTTACCGGCTGTCCGATAAAGTCAAGGCTAGTATCCAGGGTGAGGTTACCAAGATGCTAGAACTGGGAGTGATTGAGCCTTCCAGTAGCCGTTGGGCTAGTCCGGTGGTGTTGGTGCCGAAAGCGGCCCCACCGGGCACCACACCAGAACTTCGGTTCTGTGTGGATTACCGTGGACTCAACTCAGTCACCAAGACCGACGCTCACCCGATCCCTCGGGTGGATGAGCTCATTGACCGGCTGGGAGCAGCCCAGTATTTGAGTACCATTGATTTGACGTCAGGCTATTGGCAGATCGCCATGGCGGAAGGAGCAAGGGAGAAGACTGCGTTCTCCACCCCCGAGGGCCACTTTCAATTTCGGGTGATGCCCTTCGGGTTGGAAAATGCTCCAGCCACTTTCCAGCGGTTGGTGAACCAGGTGCTGTCTGGCCTAGAGGCCTTCTCTGCTGCCTACCTGGATGACATAGCTGTCTTCAGTAGCAGCTGGGAGGACCATCTGGAGCATCTCCAGGAGGTGCTACAGGCTCTGCAACGGGCTGGTCTAACCATCAAGGCCAGCAAGTGCCAGATTGGACAGGGATCTGTCATGTACCTGGGACATCTGGTGGGCGGAGGTAAGGTGCAACCCCTCCAAGCCAAGATTGAGACCATCTTGGCCTGGGAGCCCCCCAAGACCCAAACAGAGGTCCGGGCTTTTCTCGGCCTCACGGGGTACTACCGCCGGTTCATCAAGGGATATGGAACCATCGTGGGCCCATTGACGGAATTGACTTCAAAGAAGCAGCCACGCAGAGTCATCTGGACGGCTGCCTGCCAGGAAGCCTTTGAGACCCTCAAACGTGCAATGTGCACCACACCGGTGCTCAGGACTCCAGACTTTGGACGGGAATTTATCGTGCAGACAGACGCTTCTGAGCATGGCATAGGAGCTGTGCTCTCACAGCTGAATGACGATGGCCAAGACCAGCCAGTGGCCTTCATTTCCCGAAGACTACTCCCCCGGGAACAGCGGTGGAGTACCATCCAACGAGAAGCCTTTGCCGTGGTTTGGGCTGTAAAGAAGTTGAGGCCATACCTTTTTGGTTGTCACTTCCTGATCCAGACCGACCACAGACCCCTTCGCTGGCTCATGCAGATGAGAGGCGAAAACCCCAAATTGTTGAGGTGGTCCATTTCCCTCCAGTGGATGGACTTTCGGGTGGAACATCGACCCGGTGTAGACCACGCCAACGCTGACGGTCTCTCCCGGTTTTTCCGCCTTAGTGAAGAGAACTCCCTAGAGGTTAGGAAGCTCTCCCCTCTTTCGGCTGGGGGGGACGCGTGTTAGACCTGTCAGCCCGAGGTGGTCTTTCCCTGTTTTTTTTCCCTTTTGCGCCTCATTTTTGCCACCATATTTTTACTGGACCTAGGTCTCTGGGCACCTTGCCACTGCTAGCCAGTGCTGAGGTGCAGGTGCTCTCTCTCACTCAAGATGGCTGCCACAGGCCCCTGCTACTGCAGAGGGGCCTTACACGCATACACACTAGTAGCCAGGGTCAGGCTGGGACATAGGGATACAGTATCCATTCCGTCCCCGCCTCTGGGCCACATAGCCAGGCATGTAGAAGGTTCCAGAACCTTCCGGGCTGTGGGAGGAGTTATGTTTTGCCGCCTTTGGGAGAGTCACCTGACCTAGGAGTATAAAAGGCTTGGAGGGAAAACTTTCTAGTCAGTTGATGAGGCACCACTGATCCTGGGAGAACCTCCACCGGAGTATAGGCTTTAGGGCCTAGGGGGAGACCTACACTACTGCTGCTGACAGGGCTGAGGCCCTGCTGTAGTAAGATAGCTGAGGAACGCCCACCACCCACTGACCTTGCCCAGTGTGAGGGGACCCAGGGAACCACCTTCAGCGTGCGGGGAGGAACATCAAGCACTCCCAGACCACCAACTCATTCCCCCCTCATAAGAAGAAACTTCTGACAAGAAACTTTGACAAGAAACTTATAATAAGGAACTTCTGACAAGAAACTCCTAACAAGAAGCGCCTAAGAAGCAACCAAGCTGGAGCAGTCGCCAGACACCTTAATTTGAGAAGGCCTGACCGTCCAGCCAGGCCTGAAGCCTAAACTGCCCAACTGGGGATCACCAGGTAAAGCGCCGTACCCTGAAGCGCTAGACCTTCACCCCCTATTCATTTCTGCCTGCTGCTGGGCTGCCCCCAAGTACTTTTCCAGTCAGCCCTGCCCACAGGCTGCTGGTGCGCCCTGCGTTCTGCCACCCCTCAGGTCACTGACCTTGTGTGGAGATCACCGCCGCGGCCGCGGCCGCCTGAGGAGAAGTGCCGTGTGGTGAGGTGCGCCGTCGCGCCCTCACCGAAGGGAACGCTGAGGTGAGGGAAGCCCCTCAAGTATATGTGGTGAGGTGCGCCATCCGCGCCCTCACCGAAGCCTCTATAAATTGCCCCAAATTGTTGCCACCAGGCCCTGGGCCCCATCGCCGCCGTCGCGGCTGAAGAAATCACCCCCGCCGCCGTCGCGGCCGAAGAAATCGCCATTGCGGCCTAGTGCGACCAGCGAGGCCTCCAGGCCCCGCCGACGCCGTCTCCAAGCAGCCGGGGACGCCGGCCGCGCCCCCAGGAAGGCCGCGCAGCGATTGGGCACCGGCTCCGGTCACGCCCCCAGCGCCGACGGAGGCCCAGGAAGAGCCCCGGCCGTGCAGAGGGAGACGGGGAGCCGGCCGGAGAGGACTGCTGGCTCCCGCTCCCCATCCTGAAGTCCCTGAGCCCGCGCAACTTCACTTACCTGATCCCGGGGGCCGGAAGAAGGTGATCCCGGCCCCCGCAACTTGCGCACAGTCATTTCCCTGATCCCGGGGGCCAGAGGAAGGTGATACCGGCCCCCGCAACGTCCCGACAGTCCGGCCTGAAGGCCGAGGTACCCCGACCGGGCCCCGCCCTCCAGAACACGGGCCGGGCCTGGGGGAGTGCCAGTTGCTAGAGAAGCGCGACCAACGAACAAGCAACAGGTGAGCCCAGGAGGCCCCTAGGGCCCACAAAACGCCACTGGGGGCCGGGGGCCACCATTAACCCCATAATTAATTGTGTAACTTTCCCTATGAGGCGAGGCCCCGGAGATGAGTGGGCCTAGCCTGGAGTTAACCCCTAAGGGTCATAGAAGCCCCAGGATACAGGACATGTTGAGGGGTTCCCCACAGTATTTAATAATTTATTGCAGATGCCTATTGTAATTTCTGCCTAGGCCATGCTTTTAACTGCTAAGTCTTTACCACAGGGGGAAAGTGTTTAATTGAATTGAGCTGAAGTGTACACCCCCAAGAGTTGAAGTGTTTTATGTTACAGGTGTACTGGAATTGCGACGCCCACTGTACTGAATGTGGGCGCGCCTAGATTAATGCAGGCCTATTTAAATGTAACGTGAAAAGCCTTCTTTTAAGTAATTGAATATGCTAAAGTGAACTGCATGTTTAGGCCCATGTTTTATTAACGTACCTTGAGATCATTATTAAGTGCTATGTTTAAGAGATAATTCCTGCGGCCTCTTAGTGGCCTACAATGTTGATGAGCTATGATGCTTTATTTAAAATGTGCACCAGTTGAGTAATGCAATGAATTTGAATGTAGATCTGAATTAATCTGCCTCATCTGATGCTAACTTAATTTATATATAAAAGATCTTGATTTTAAATACAAAAGCCTGGTGTGGTGTCATGTTATTGCGTTCGCATTTCTGAGTCAAAGTAAGAGTGTGCTGCACAACTGCCTTACACATTGCCTTCGCGTGCTTTCCCGCTTCGCGCCATGCTACCGTGGCGGACTCGGTAAACCCGGTTCCAACAGACCCCATTAGCAGGTCACCTGGGCCAAAACAAGACTTGGGACAGGCTTGTCCCTCACTTTCATTGGCCACACATGTCAGAGGACACCAAGGAGTTTTGCCGCTCCTGTGTCACTTGCCAAGCCAGTGGTAAGGCAGGTGGCACTACAAAGGCCCCCCTGAAGCACCACCCGCAACGAATCCCCCACCGCAGCTGGAACAGGATCATTGAAGACCAGCTCATCACCACCCTCGCCCCCAACCCACCTACCGACACCGCCGACACCGACACAGCCGCCCACAACCTCAGGCAATGGATCGACGACTGCGCCAACACCCTCGCCCCGATCAAAAAACCCTCAAACCGACGTACAGACAGAAAGAACAGCTGGTTCACCACCGACCTCCAGGAGTCCAAACGGAATTGCCAAAAACTCGAGAAGAAGTGGCGCCATGAGCAGACACTGGACAACCACGCTGCCCTCAAGGACGCCAGCCGCAAGCACCACCAACTCATTCGAGCCACAAAAAGGACCTCCTTCGATGAACGTATCAACAACAACGCACACAACAGCAAAGAGCTCTTCAACGTCATGAAGGAACTCTCCAACCCCAGCTCCAGCGCCAACGACATCCCACCGTCGCAAGACCTCTGCGACTCACTAGCCTCCTTCTTTCACCGCAAGATCGCAGACATCCACGACAGCTTCAACACCCAAACCCTACCAACAGCCGCTAACACCACTGATTCTCCACCCCCCAGCCTCACCAACCCCCTGGTCTCCTGGACCCACGTCAACGTCGACGATACCATCAAGACCATGAACACCATCCACTCCGGCTCACCATCCGACCCTTGCCCTCACCACATCTTCAACAAAGCCAACCGCATCATCACTCCCCAACTCTGGAAGATCATCAACAGCTCCTTCGAGACCGCCACATTCCCGGAAAGCTGGAAACACGCTGAGGTCAACGCACTACTCAAGAAACCCACAGCGGACCCAATGGACCTTAAGAACTTCCGTCCCATCTCCCTGCTCCCGTTCCCGGCGAAAGTCATCGAAAAGATCGTCAACAAGCAACTGTCCCACTTCCTCGAGGAGAACAACATCCTGGACCCGTCCCAATCAGGATTCCGCAGCAAGCATAGCACCAAAACTGCCCTCATCGCTGCCACCGATGACATCAGGACCATGCTGGACAACGGCGAAACCACGGCCCTCATCCTCCTGGACCTCTCGGCCGCCTTCGACACCATCTGCCACCACACTCTCCACACACGCCTCCACGATGCAGGAACCAGCAACAAGGCCCTGGGCTGGATCACCTCCTTCCCCACCGACAGAACCCAGAGGGTCCGCCTCCCCCCATTCCACTCGGAAGCCACCAAGATCATCTGCGGCGTGCCCCAAGGATCATCCCTCAGCCCTACCCTTTTCAACGTCTACATCGCTCCACTCGCCAACATCGTCCGCTCGCACAACCTCAACATCGTCTCCTAAGCCGACGACACCCAGCTGATCCTCTCACTCACCAAGGACCCTGCCACCTCCAAAACGAACCTCCACGAAGGACTGAAGGCCGTCACCGACTGGATGGAGATCAGTCACCTGAAGCTGAACTCGGACAAGACGGAGGTCCTCATCCTCGGCTCCTCCCCCTCTGCCTGGGACGATTCCTGGTGGCCGGCCGCGCTGGGAGTCGCACCGACGCCCACCGACCACGCACGCAACCTGGGATTCATCCTGGACTCATCACTCTCATTGACCCAACAAGTCAACGCCGTCTCCTCCTCCTGCTTCAACACCCTCCGCATGCTTCAAAAGATCTACAGATGGATTCCCACCAGAACCAGAAAGACGGTCACCCACCCCCTCGTGAGCAGCAGACTGGACTACGTCAACGCCCTCTACGCTGGAACCACAGCAACACTTCAGAAAAGACTGCAACATATACAGAATGCCTCCGCACGCCTCGTCCTCGGCATCCCCCACCACTCCCACATCACTGCCCACCTGAAGGACCTGCACTGGCTCCCCGTCAACAAGATGATCACCTTCAAACTCCTCACCCACGCTCACAAAGCACTCCACAACGCCGGACCAGCATACCTCAACAAACGTCCCGAACCGCCAGCTTCGCTCCGCCGACCTCGCCCTCGCCACCATCCAACGCATCCACAGGACCTCCACCGGCAACAGATCTTTCTCCTACCTCGCCGTCAAAGACGTGGAACACCCTCCCCACCCATCTGCGTCAGACCCAGGACCTGATGACCTTCAGGAGACACCTCAAGATCTGGCTGTTCGAGCAGTAGCTGCTACCCCCCCCCCTCAGCGCCTTGAGACCCTCACAGGTGAGTAGTGCGCTATACAAATGGCTGATTGATTGATTGATACCACTACCTGTGGTGGGGGTTCCCTTTGAGAGGGTTGGGATTGACATTGTTGGTCCCATGGATCCTCAAACTGCATCTGGGCACAGATTTATACTAGTGGTGGTGGACCATGCCACTAGGTATCCAGAGGCAATCCCACTTAGGACCACCACAGCTCCTGTGGTGGCAAGAGCTCTCCTGGGAATCTTTTCCAGGGTGGGTTTTCCTAAGGAGGTAGTATCAGATAGAGGTGCAAACTTCATGTCTAGTTACTTGACTGCTATGTGGAAGGAGTGTGGAGTAAATTACAAATTTACCACCCCTTATCACCCACAATGCAATGGGTTAGTTGAAAGGTTCAACAAAACCCTCAAGGGCATGATTAAAGGTCTCCCTGAAAAGCTCAGGCGTAGATGGGACATACTTTTGCCCTTCCTTCCCTTTGCCTACAGAGAGGTTCCTCAGAAGGGGGTTGGTTACAGCCCTTTTGAACTTCTGTTTGGACATCCAGTTAGGGGTCCTTTATGTCTAGTGAAGGAGGGATGGGAGTTACCTCTCAAACCCCCTAAACAGGATATTGTGGACTATGTACTTGGTCTCCGCTCCAGGATGGCAGAGTACATGAAGAAGGCATCCAAAAACCTTGAGGCTAGCCAGGAATTGCAAAAGGCCTGGCATGACCAAAAGTCTGTGTTGACTGTTTATCAGCCAGGACAGACAGTATGGGTGTTGGAGCCTGTGGCCCCAGCAGCCCTCCAAGACAAGTGGAGTGGCCCTCATACAATCATTGAGCAGAAGGGAGAGGTTACCTACCTGGTGGACCTTGGAACTCCCAGGAGCCCCCATAGGGTGCTCCATGTGAACAGGCTCAAACCATATGTTGACAGGGCAGATATGGGCTTGCTCATGGCTACTGCTGAGGGACAGGAGGAAGAGAGTGATCCACGCCCTGACCTGCTCTCACAGAACCCTGATGATGGTTCAGTTGATGGTGTAGCCTTGGCAGGCAGCCTCACTGACCAGCAGCAAACTGATTGCAGGAGAGTCCTAAATCAGTTCAGACATATGTTTTCACTGACTCAAAGTCAGACTACCTGGTGCACTCATGAAGTGGACACAGGTGACAGTCTGCCTGTTAAAAATAAGATTTACAGGCAACCTGACCATGTCAGGAACTGCATCAGGACTGAAGTCCAGAAAATGTTGGATCTGGGAGTAATTGAGCCCTCAGATAGCCCTTGGGCTAGTCCAGTAGTCCTTGTACCAAAACCTCACACCCAGGGTGGTAAGAGAGAGATGAGGTTCTGTGTGGACTACAGGGGTCTCAATGCAGTCACTAGGACTGTTGCCCATCCAATACCCAGAGCAGATGAACTTATAGATACTTTGGCGTCTGCCAAGTTTCTGAGTACATTTGACCTGACAGCTGGTTACTGGCAGATCAGATTAGTTGAGGATGCAAAACCCAAAACAGCATTCTCAACCCCTAGTGGGCACTACCAATTTGTGGTGATGCCCTTTGGCTTGAAGAATGCACCTGCCACTTTTCAAAGGTTGGTGAACAAAGTCCTTACAGGTCTGGAAGCCTATAGTGCAGCTTATCTGGATGATATTGCTGTCTTTAGCTCCACCTGGGAGGATCACCTGGTCCACCTGAGAAATGTTTTGGAGGCCCTGCAAAAAGCAGGCCTCACTATCAAGGCCACCAATTGCAAGATAGGGCAGAGTCAGGTTGTGTACATAGGCCACCTTGTGGGTGGAGGTCAGGTTCAACCCTTGCAGAGCAAAATCCAGACCATCATGGACTGGGTTGCTCCAACTACCCAAACTCAGGTCAGAGCTTTCTTGGGCCTTACTGGGTACTACAGGAGGTTTGTCAAAGGATATGGATCCATAGTGACCCTTTTGAATGACTTAACTTCCAAAAGAATGCCTAAGAAAGTTCAGTGGACAGTTAGCTGTCAAAAGGCATTTGATGACCTGAAGCAGGCCATGTGCACTGCTCCCATTCTGCAAAGTCCTGACTATTCCAAAAAATTCATTGTTCAAACTGATGCTTCTGAGTTGGGGGTAGGGGCTGTGTTATCACAACTGAATGAAGAGGGTCAGGACCAGCCAGTAGCTTTTATTAGCAGAAGGCTGACCCCCAGAGAGAAACGTTGGTCAGCTATTGAGAGGGAAGCCTTTGCTGTGGTTTGGGCCTTGAAGAAGCTGAGGCCATACTTGTTTGGCACTCACTTCATTGTTCAGACAGGCCATAAGCCCCTCTTATGGCTAAAACAGAAAAGGGTGAAAACCCCAAACTGTTGAGGTGGTCCATTTCCCTACAGGGGATGGACTATACAGTGGAACATAGACCTGGGAGTAACCATGCCAATGCAGATGGACTCTCCAGATATTTCCACTTAGAACATGAAGACTCAACTGGTCAAGGTTAGTTTAATGTCCTTGCGTTTGGGGGGGTTGTGTAGTAGAGTAGGATCTGCTTCTTATAGTTACCCCCACTTTTTGCTGATATATCACTGTTTTCGACTTAGACTGGCTGGGATCCTGCTATCCAGGACCCCAGCCTAGCTGCTTTCTCCCCTAAATTGATTGCATGTACTTTAGGTACACTCCAGATTGGATACTGGGGTGCCCTTATAAGTCCCTAGTATATGGTACACCATGTACCCAGGGCATAGGTACCCCAGAGGCCTCCCAGGGGCTGCAGCATGTATTATGCCACCCCTGAGAGACCATTCAAACTGACACCACAGGTCTGCTACTGCAGCCTGTGTAAGGTGGTGCATGCACCCCTTACTTAGATCTAGGTTCACTATATCTATTCTAAATCACTGCACATAAAAACCTATCAGTCACCCCTATGGCAGGCCTTATCAATCCTGAAGGCAGGGTGCTGGGTTTTGTGTGAGAGGGTGCCCCTGCATGAGCAGAGCCCCTCTGCAGCCTTCGGAATCTATTCTCCGGGGTTGTCTGTGATGCAACCAACCATATATATTTAAGTGCATTATAACCTCGCGGTAAATGCTAACTTTAAAACGGCTGCTTAGAAACATGTCATGTTTGGTGTCAAACACCTTGGAATCATACCCCCACACCAGTAACTGGTGTGGGAGGTATGATTCCTCCCCTGTAGTAATAATAATAAATAATAACAAACTTATAAAGCGCATGGTTACACTAACCAGTGTGTCCCCGCGCTGCGGCACAGTTCAGATCGCTGGCAGAGGGAGGCACACGGTTAAACCAGAGAACTCAGAGGAGGAAAAAGCCACGTTTTGAGTTTTTTTCGAAAAAGTGTCTCCACAGACTCCAGCCGGAGCCCCGGGGGGAGTTTATTCCAGTATTTGGCAGCCAGAAAACATAAAGAGCGGCCACCCATCCTCGTACCACTACTACATAGTACCACTACTATGGGGCACCGGGCTACCCGGTACCAGCTTTCTCGACCTGGGCAGCACAAAATGGATGCTGCCAGCCACAGACACGAGTCTGCCCTCCTGCTGCTGAGCCAAGCTCGAGCAGAGGAAGGCCTGACAATAGGTTTCCTGTCACAGGGAGGTGTGACCACCTCCCAGACAGGCTTTAGTGTATTGGGGCTGGGTGGGTGCACTCTTAGAGTGCCAGAAAGTCTGCACTGGGGGCACATTTGGTGTCCCCATGCATAGTCCAGCTCAAACCAGTTGCAGGAGCCATTTGCTCCTGCTCTGGCGTGAAACTGGACAAAGGACATGGGTGTAGCCACCCCTCTGTCCTGACCCTCCCCTAGGTGGGTCCCCAGAGTTTGTCCCACCCCTTCCTTGGGTATAAAGTAGGAACCCTGACTACAGGACTTTAGATTTTACCTGGACTAAACTCTGCTACAGAAACCAAGTACTTTGACGATCTGCACGACGCTGGACAACTGAATAAATCTCCCTTGGAGTAAAGGAGTTACTCCCCTGCAAGGCAGGCACCTAAATGCATCTGACCGGTTTGCATCTCCCGAGCTCCTGAGGACTCCAAAGATTTGTACAACACAGGAGGTGGGTTCCCGAAGTCTCTGAGGGTGATCTGCGCTCTCAGCAATTTTGAGGCCCGTATCCCTCGTGGGGACCGTGCAACCCGTACCCCTGTGCACTGTGCTCTTTTGCAGCAGCATATGCTTTTCGGCAATCCCTGAGGCTGTGCTTTGGGCTACTTGTAGTCCTAACCCCGAGCAGTAATTCCACTGAAGATTTCTGGCCTACACTCCACGAGTGTTCCGTGGGCTGGTATTTTGTGATTCAGCTCAAGGTCCCTTCGCGATCCCTGGTCCGTTGGCCTGTGGGTCCCTGTGAAGGTAACTTTGACTTTCCGTGGGCTTTCCTGGTTGCTCCAGACGTGCCCTGACTGTCCATAGCTTGGAGAGTCCCCAGGATCTTGTTGGTCCTCACCGAGGCTTCTTTCCTCTGCCCGCGGGGGTTGCAGTTGCCAAGGCTTGTTGGTGTTCAATCCAGACACTGACCCCTCAGCACTCGACATCCTTTGTGGAACAGCTCACCTCTGGACTTTGGTCATCGTCGATGTCTCCTGGTCCCCGTGGCTGCAGAGTCAAGCATCACCTCTTCACACCTGAAGCACCCGACATCGGTGGGCATTCGTCTATCGTGCCCCGGGTCACCCTGAAGTGACCCAGACTCTGTCCTCTCTGCTGTCAGGTTCTTCTCACCTCGGATCCAGGCTTGGATTCCACCGGACACTTTTCATCTTCCCGGCAGAAGCACTTTTCCGCATCACGCTATTGAAAACGACGAAGGTTTCCGACATCACTTGACCCCTATGCACCCGGCTCCTCTGGGATAGGTAACACGGGTACCTTGGTACTCTCAAGGGTGCTGGCCTTAGAACCTTCTATGTTTGAAAGGGTTTGCCTAAAGTCCTCTCCGAAGTGTCCTTAATCTTTAAAATTCCAACTGTGACTTTCCCATAGAGTTGTACGGAGCTCGTGTCTGTGTTCTCACACTGCACCCATCCTTCGTGGGTCCCCTGTGTCACTACTTTGGGTGGTTCCTTGGGGTCCCAGTGATTCTACGTGCTCTAGGCACTGTGTCTAGGCAAGTCGTGGTTGTTATACCACTTTCTTAGTATATGGTTCGGTCTCCCCCTGGAGCCCGCTGTGTATTGTGCTAATTACTGTCGTTCTAGTGATTTAATATTGTGTTCTTTGTTCTCTAATCTCATAAAGAGGTTAGTAGAGAGTGTTTAGTAATAAATACATATATTTTATATATTCCTTGTGTGGTTCTCCTTTCATTTGGTCATTCAGGAGGTTCTGTTATAGTAAAACAAGCTGCTTTACATTCCTTCGAGACTTAGCCTGAAGGCTGCTCTCCACAGCTATCACTAGGATAGCTTTCTATAAATGTTGTCTTTAACCTAATCATCATAAGGGTCGTTTGGACTGGTGCAAGGTGCCCACTTTAATTAGTGGACAGCATATACCAGGCCAACTTCTCACATTTATGATCCAATAGTACTTGATTGGTGGCTATAAGCAGCAACTTAAAGGATTCAATCATCTCACGTCCTAGAGCCTTAGCCTCCATAGTCAACACTGCATGAAGCACATTCCGCTGTAGGTTAGTGGAAAAATCAACTGAATCCCAATTACTGGGCGCTCTAGATAACTTTTTCCTATTTCCTTTCAAGCTCAGTTTGCAGGAGCATACAGATTTTATCTGGTGAAGGGGATCGTGATCACTTTCTATTCTCTCTTCCACCCTCATATCGGCTACCAGGTTCCAACCCTCCAATTTGATGAAAATGAAGTCAATGGCACTAGCACGCTTCCCTATGAGAAAAATTGATTTTAGGAGTCTGTTCATAAATAGTTGGTCCATTCAGTGGTCTCAGGTTCGCATTTAAGATGATTATGCTTAATTGTTCCGCTTTTTTTGTTGTTCTATAGCCTTTAGACGTGGGAGATGGAAGCCCCCAGGCATAGTCCTCCTCCAATACTTCGTGGTCCTGAAAAGCTGGTTGAAGGCTGGAATTCGGATCCCCGCATAGAATTATTATTCTAGCCTGAATAACAGAGTGTGAATGGTTAGCAGTGCTTTTCTGCCTTAGTGTAGACAATAGCACATCCAAAGTTTTTGATTGGATTAAAATCTTGCCCTTCCCACTCGGTGGTAGAGAGATGTTCATATGGTCTATCAGTACTTTGCGTTTTTCCGACTTCAGATGTTGGATATTATTGTTTATGGAGAAAAATGTTAGCTTTGCTAGGACAGTGCATGACGGTTTGTCCCAAATATGAAGGCCACCTTTTGCCCTCCCTCTCGGCTGGTTTATAGCAGGCGTATTGAAGAAAAGGAACCCTCTGGGTCTATATTCTCTGATGCCCAGATATCTTGAAGGCAACAGATGTCTTGTAGCTTCATATATGCTACTCAGTCCCTATCATCCAACTTGTTGCCTAATCCCACTATGTTTCATCTTGTTATCTGCATCAAGTTGGGGGGGGGGGTTGGAGGAGGGATCGCTGTTCTCCCTCTAGATGAATGCATGGTCACCCAGCAGGATCAATGGGCTCCCACCCAAACTGAGGTTGCAAATCAGTGGGATTAGGAGTGTCTCTGGGCTGTCTGCCTGGAGGCAAATAAGAATCCGCAGTTGTGGCTTTCTTTGGTGCCACATGGAACCTGAGCTTCTTGAGATTTTCTTTTGGTGGAAGGGGATCTGAGGGACCACCTGGTCTGTTCAAAATTGGACAGTAGTTGGGCCATTCTTTTGGGTTCTGGCTTTGATACCTTTTAGGTCTCATCTCAAACATGGGGGAGTATGGTTCAACATGATGCCTCTAAATTATTACACCCCAGGTTGCCAAGTCTTTGGCGTACTTTATCATGTGGTCTGCTGCAGCATAATTACACCAGAGCATTAAAGTCTGCTCCCTCCCCTGCAGGAGAAAACGTACACTAATCAGGTCATTATTTGAAATGGTAGTGAGTCAGCCAGTTTGAGGATGTTACCCCTGTTTAGGATGCCATGGTTCCCACTTGACTGGTACATCGGGGTAAAAACTAGGGCCACTCTTTTCTTTGGACCCTTCATTAACCTGAGTGGGGAAGCTGAGCTCTCTATGAAAGTGCGTTTGTTGAGGGCCAGATGTTTGGCAGGCCCAGAATTGCTGTGTAAACTGCAGCATTCTCGTTTGTAACATCTTTGACACAATTTAAGATGTTAGGGGCTACTGGCCCTGGTTTTAAGGAGTAGTCTGGTATCATGGAGCTAGTAGAAGCAGTAAAGAGAAGGTCATCATTGTCATCTATCACGATTCTCGACATGGTCTGATTTTGAAATTGAAGGTGTGCTGCGTACCTGCATTGCAGTGCACTAAGTTATCATTGGCATTAGGTAGAACTACATAGGTGATGTCGCTTTCCTGAGCTAACGCAGCTCCTATGCCAAATTCTATCCTGCATTGGATAACTGGTTGCATATCAAAGTCAAAACTCTTTATTCAGATTTATATGCAAATCAATAAAAGCAACATAAAATAATGTTAAACATCACATATTATGTCCACATACGTTGGTTAAGATAAAACCAGTTATACAATACATTATATACAATACATTAGGATTACAGAACTAATATTTACATTTAAAGACAGTTAAGAAACAGCCGAGGCCAAACCATTCAGTGTAAATTCATAGTACAAAAGAACAAAGTAAATATTACGTTTCCTTTTATACTGATAAGTCTCCTCTTATTAAAAACGCATTTAATATAAAAGAAGAGAGGGAGATACACATAAATTCAGGGAACTAAAGTGCAAAAAAATCAAAATCAGGAGACGTCTTGTACTTAAACAATCCTAAATATTCAGAGTTTATGTTTCATTGATTTGCTCTGTAAAGTGCTAACAATAGGATGCAGCAAGAGTCAATCGTTAGACATCTCAATTACTAGTGCAACTTTCTTCATAACATAGGCAATATAAATATGTCAATAATTTACGTCTTCGAATTGCCTTCTTTATGTAAATAAGAATTATACAACATATATGTATGTTAGAAAGGTTTTTAAAAAATTAAAAGCCTCATGATGATGGATAAAGCCCTGTGTCAAAAAGGGGACATAATGTGCAAGATCTAATATCTTTATAAAATCTGCAGAACAACATGAAATTAATTGTCATTTGTCTGGTTTTTCCAGCACATGGGCACCTTGGGAGGTTCATAAGCCACCAATCTGATTTGGGGAAATCCACTAGATGGTAAAGCAGCTCTAGGTGTAATTTAGTTAACAGGAATCTATCCTGGGTATTTATCACATTTACCAAGTATCCGTGGATCCCCTGTTGGGATACACCCCTACAATATCTATCCACTCTGAGCTTCCTTCTTTCCAGGGACTATCCAATGTCTTCCTTTTTCACCACAAAAAAACCTTATTTGCTTTTTACTAAACTGTAAAATACTATGGGTATCTGAATTGGTAAGGCTTTCCCCCAGTTCTTGTAAAAAAGCATTTACATACTAAAGCCACTGTATCTTTTCGTAGTGATCGAGTCCCAGGCAATCCCTAATAATATCCATATGTCTGCATGTCATCCTTTGCTGAATCCTTCCATGCGTCTCTTTCTGCTGACCCGCTTCTTTTATTTCCTAGTGCCATCGTCAATTGTAGGTTATTTGGCCTCGCCCCAGGGCATGGTGGCATAAATATGTTGTCCGGGGCTCTCCCAGGGAACCCATGTCATTAAGCTGATGGCAGCACACCAGTGGTGTAGAGTCCATGCTTGTAATAGAAATGCCTGGGCAACCTTAGGGCATGTAGCTGTATCATTAGTGCAGCAGGTATGGGGTGCTCTCTCACCTTTGCAGGTCCTGGGGCTATGTGCCTGGATGAATCTCTAGCCAGTGGGAAATCTGTTGATGTTCGTGTGTATCTTGCACTGTTTATCACATTGGAGGCTAGGGTAAGTGGGGGGCGGATGCGGAAGTGATGTGTCGGTGGACTGGGAGAGCTGCGGATTAGCTGGTAAGGCTGCCAGAATAGTAAACGTTTTGCCCTCCGAAGCATCGAATGACGGGGGCAGTGTTGGACGCAAGGCATTTAAAGGTGGATCAAGAGATCTAGAGACCTTTAGGGCCTTCCTATGTGCCCCATATGCAGACCTATTACATGTTTTTCTTTGTTGATTTTTTGACATGGTCTTGATGGGGACAAGGATTTCCTGTTCCACCCGGATTTGGATTTATATGCCCTTGGGGCAGGACTTTGTAATATCCTAATGGATCCTGATCATAGTTCTCTTTTTGGTGGTCATTACCGGGATAATTCTTTGGGGAGAGCTGGTCCACTAGCATGTTAGTGAGTGTCTCGCCGGCCATCCTTGAGCGCTGGTTTTTATAGTTCTCGATGATTGTACTTAGGCTGTGTAATACCTCATGCAGTTTGCTCAGGATGAGGGAGCAGGGGCACGCCTCCCCTGGCGTCAGTGCCTGGGTGAACTTGCTCTACACGACTTCTTCGATAGCGGACATTCTTTGGTCAATCCGGATTACTGCATTTGTGGCATTTAAGGTTTCTCTTAGTACCTGGGTTTGCTCGTCAATTTTCGATGACTGTAATGTCAATGCAGTGCTATTGAGTCTAAAGTTCTGCACATAGCTCTCATAAGATTTAAAATGGGTTGTGCAGGTGGAGTCTCATATTCCTTGGGTTGCCCTTCACGTGTGAGGTCAAGATCTGCAAGTGGAAAGTCCCCTACTGGACTGTTTGTCTGTAGACTGTCTTTGAGTTGTGTGTCTACATCATCAATACATTTCATGTTGATCAGATCCTCATCATTTATGGGAAAGGAATCCAATGAGGATCTGGATTCCAGTGCGAGGCTGGAATTATACTTGCACCCTTCGTAAGCCCTTCGTAAGCCAAGCCACACGAGACAAGGACTAGTTACTTGTCGTTGGTTGACCAGTTCACTGTCCCAATTCGGGGTGGTGGGGCATAAAATAAGAGGCACAAATCCAAATAAATCCCAACACCTGGGGACAAGGACTGCCCCCAGGTGCTGGGGTTTATTTGGATTTGGGCCTCCTATTTTATGCCCCACCACCCCAAATTGGGACAGTGGAGATACAAGGCAAAGATAAAGTAACAATACGAACATTTAACAGGGTGAAACTAAAACCCCAACTGATATTCCAGTAGATGAGGTCTGTAAATAAAATATTGCATATTAAAATTAAGGTTGGACCAAGTTTATCATTACAAATCCTTGGATAATGGCAAATGTGTTTTACGCACCAAGCTGTATGGCATAGAATCACTGACTTTTTTTCCTCACATACAATTTATATGACTTTGTAAAAATATCAAAGAGTGAATGAAAGATTATAGGGCATGGTTACATTTATCTGTTGTAATCTGGGATAAAATTGCTCCAGCTTCTATTTGCTCTCACTTTAAACAAATCTTTGTCCAAGCTAAAGAAATTAGACGATTGACCTTTCAAATTAAGATCAATCTTGTATTATCAAGAAAGTCGAGTAATTGATTCCGGGATTGCCACATATTTTTTTTATTAGCCACAAATTCCAACATCACATTGCTGCAACCACTGGAATATCTGAACTGACTAGATTTTTTACATTTTTTATCTGCAGCATTTCTGTGCCTACATTTAATGAAGGAGCCCAAACTTAAATCCCATTGCTTCTGTTTTCAATTTTTCTCCCTGGTCTAGCAAGCAGGATGGCTCATTGAGCTGACCAGCTGCTGTTAATACTTGAAATAAACTGAAGGCCACAACTTTTATTCCCACCAAGGCTCGCACCCTCGGTCCTTTCCTCCAAGGTCAGTAATGTGAGAATCATAAACTGACTAATAGAGTAAACCTGTTGTTTGCCGTGCTTAGAAGCAGCAGAATAGTGGTATGAAGTGCTATATAGAAAGTAATGTCAATTTGGAAACTGCTCAGTTTTGTCTGTTTCCCTTAAGTCTTCCTCTTTTTTTAGGTTGAACCCTACCAGACAGTGCAGCTGTCCATTGCTAAAGACTTCTTTGAGACATTCTGAAAGCTGACCTAAGAATGCATTGCGACCATTGCTTACCATTAGCTATGTGGCTTGTAACTCACATTTGCTTGCTTTCTATTTGCTAGCTTTATTTGTTTATTTATTTATTATTTTTTGGGGGGGAGTTTTATATAGCGCTTACAAGACCCAGAGGGGTATCAGAGCGCTTTACAGCATACATGTAAAGAAACATAAACATTAGAATACAGTGAGTAGCATCAGAGTGCTGGAGGTCCTATAGATCGAGGTCATCGACCAGATGCATAGAGATGACGCTTGAGGAGAAATTCTCTTAGTTGTCTCTTGAAGTTCGTGAAGGAGGGATTAGTTCTGATGTGGGTAGGGAGAGAGTTCCAGATTTTTGGGGCATTCCCTGAGTAAGAGCGGGAGAGGGCTTTTTGTTTTTGTCTTTTTGGGGGGATTAAGAGGAGCAAGTTGGAGCTTCTTAGGTTTCTTGATTGTCCAGCTTTTGTGAGTTTGGCTGCGAGGTAGTCTGGTTTGCCTGTGTGTAAGGCTTTATGGGTGAGACAGGCAGTTTTGAAAGCGCAGCGTGCTTCGATGGGTAGCCATTTTAGGGCCTGTAATGCAGGGGTGATGTGGTCGTATTTCTTGGTACCTGTGACCATTCTTGCTGCTGCGTTTAGGGTGGTTCTCATGGGGGCTATGTGTGTTTTAGGCGTCCCAGTTAGTGTGGCATTTCCATAGTCAAGTCTGGACAGAACTATAGATTGGGTTGCGATTTTTAGGTCATTGGGGGGTATGAAAGGTTTGATTTTGTTGAGGAGTTTTAGGTTGTAGAGGGCGCCTTTTGCTGTGGAGTTTATGTGGGAGCTCATGTTGAGATTTGTGTCTAGAGAGATCCCTAGTGATTTAGCTGATTTCGCTGGAGTAAGTTTGCAGTTTAGAGAGTCTAGGTTGTTTATCCATTCTTGGATCTGAGGGGGTTGTTCATGATTGGAGAAGACAAGGATTTCGTTTTTTTCTTGGTTGAGTTTGAGGTGGTTGAGTGTTAGCCAATTTTCTACTTTTGAAAGTGTGGAGTTGAGTCGGAGGATGTCATCGAGGGAGGATACCTCGAGGTACAGCTGGGTGTCGTCAGCATAGAGGTGGTAGGTAATGTTTGCTTGTTTTAGAATGGTAGTGAGCGGTTCCATGTAAATGTTGAAGAGTGTGGGGGAGAGGACTGAACCTTGAGGGACACCTCGAGTTGAGGGGGAGGTGTCGGACATCGAGTTTTTGATTTTTATTAATTGGGAGCGGTTATGTAGAAATGAGGAGAACCATTTTAGGACATTGCCATCTGCTCCGATACGCTTTGTAGGGCGTCTAAGAGTAGAGTGTGATCTACCGTGTCAAAAGCAGCTGATAGGTCGAGGAGGACAAGTAGGCAGCATCTGTTAGAGTCAAGGGGGTTGTGAATGTCATCGGTTATGCTCAGTATAGCGGTTTCTGTGCTGCATCCCTTCCTGAACCCGGATTGGTGTGAGTCAAGTAGGTTGTTAGATTCCAGGTGTTGGTTCAGTTGGGCGAGAACGCATTTCTCCAGGATTTTAGCTAGGAAAGGAAGGTTGGTGATGGGCCTAAAGTTTTTGAGGTCATTTGGGTCAGCATCGGGTTTTTTTAGAAGGGGGGTGACTTGGCCTTGTTTGAGGCAGTCGGGCATCAGTCCGTTGTTTAGGGAGCTGTTGATGATCTTTGTCCACAGTGGGGTTAGGGTGGGGTTGAGGTTCTTAGCCAGGGAGGCGGGTAGAGAGTCTGCATAGTGGTTGGAGGGTTTGGAGTTGGCAATCACCTTGGAAATGTCCTCTTCGGAGAGAGGTTTGAAGTCCTTCCAGCGCTTGGGGGAAGATGGGGATCTTGGGTGAACGCTTATTTTGGTGGTTGACAGAAGAGGGGTCTCAGCTTCAGGGAGTATGTTGTGAACTAGGGTTGGGTTAGGTTTCGTTATGGGTGAGGATTTGCTGTGTTGGGATTGAGGGTGTTGGTCTAGGGAGAGCTCGATATTGGTGATTTTGTCATTGAAGAATTTGGCCAGGTTGTTACACTGAAGTTTGGAGGCAGGGGGGTTTGCTTTGGTGGGTTTGGAGGTCTGTTTCTGGATGATGTTGAAAAGTTCTTTGGGGCGGTTTTTGGCTTTGTCTAGTGCACTCTGGAAGAAGGAGGCTTTTTCCTTGATTATGTGCTTTTTGTAGTTACTGCGTTCTTTTCTGAGCTGGGAGAGGTTGGTTGTGGATGGGTTTCCTCTCCAGAGTCTCTCAGCTGCTCTTACTTTTCTCCTTTCTGAGTTGAGGTCTTTGTTGAACCAGGCTCGGGAGGGTATGTCTCTGACTCTTTTCAGTTTCAAGGGGGCTAGTTGGTCAAGAGCAGTTGTCATTGTCCTGTTGTACAGTGTAGTGAGCTCGACCGTGTTGAGGTTGTCTGTGAAGGGTGGGAGAAGTGACGTTATGGTTTCTTCGAAGACAGGGAGGGGGATGGCATTGAGGTTTCTGCTCCTTTGATGGGTAATTTGTGTTTTGACTGGTGGGGCTGCGGTTTGATTGATGTTGAATCTAATGATGTGGTGGTCTGACCAGTCGATAGGGAGAATGTTATTGATGGTTATTGTTTCGTATTTGGCTATGATTGCATCTAGGGTAGAACCCTTGTTGTGGGTTTGACCCTTGCAGTGTTGGGTGAGCTCATTTGTGAGGAGGAGTTCATTTAGTGACTGTATAACAGTGTCCTTTTCGTTATTCCAGGGGAGGTTGAAGTAACCCAGGATGATGTTGTCGGTGTTGGCTAGGGAGCAAAGTGTAAGTAGGTCCGATATTTGTTCTCCGAATGCAGGCGAATTTCCTGGGGGGTGGTAGATGAGATGGCATTTTGTTACTTTGTTGTTTTGACGCGTTATGTTGGTGTTGAGGTATTCGAAGGTAGAGAAGGAGTGGGTTTTGATTTCAACTATATTGATGTTGTTCTTATGGATGATGGCAATGCCGCCACCGCGTTGGTCTATTCTGTCTTTTTTGATGATGGAGAAGCCCGGGGGGACTAGAAGGTCAAGGAGGGGAGGATATGATGTTTCATTGAGCCAGGTTTCGGTGAGGAACGTGATGTCAATGTTGTGATTTAGTATGGCATCAGCCAGCTCTATTGCGTGCTTGACTGCGGATCTGCAGTTTATAAGCATGCAGTTTACCTTGTCGCTGTTTGAATGGTTTTGGGAGGAGGTGGGAGCTTGGGGAATGGTTGTGCGTTGGGAGGGAAGTCTTGTAGACCTAGGTTTGTTGTTGGCTCTACCTATTCCGGTGATTACCTGTATGTTGGAGGGGGGGGTTTGGGTTGTTCTGGGGTCGTAGGATTTCGCGAGTGTTGTTGCCTCTCTCAGAGACATCTCATGTTTCGCTCTTCTTGGTCTGAGAGATTGGGTTCTGCGAGCGGTGGAGCGCCAGCTGGTTGTCTGGTGATTAGGCAGTTGAGGTGGCTCACTGATGTTTATGAGGGAGGGGAGTATTGAGTGTTGGGCGGGGGAGGGGGGCGTATTGGTGTTGAGAAGGATTTTGTTTATGCCCTGCGTGATAGTGTTGATTTGGGTGTGGAGAAGGGAAAGGTTTTCAGTTATGGTTATGAGGTGCGTAGGGGTCATTGGTAAGAGGGTGTTGAGTTGATTTTCTATACATGTGAGGCATTCAGTTAGTTCTGCCATTGACTCTGGGTTTGGGGTGTGGGGAGGGGAGGGGTTGAGGGGCAGATCCGACTGAGGGTGTGGGTTGGGGCAGGAGGGTTGAGGGTTGGTAAGATTAGGGGGAGGGGAGGTGTTGGGGGCTGATTCGGCTGAGGGTGTGGGTTGGGGCAGGAGGGTTGAGGGTTGAGGGTTGGTAAGATTAGGGGGAGGGGAGGTGTTGGGGGGCTGATTCGGCTGAGGGTGTAGGTTGAGACAGGAGGGTCGAGGGTTGGTCGGATTAGGGGAAATGGAGAGACATGCGTCTTCTGATGGGCGGTGGAGGGGGGGATTGTGGAGGGTGTTTCTCGAGTGTATTGGTGTTGTTTTGTCTGAGGGTTGGGCGTTGGTAAGGCGGGTGTTCATGTAAACGCGGGTAGGGGGATTGGGGTGGATGTATTGGGTGGGGTGAGGGGGTGGGGCAGGGCACGATGTCTCGAGGTGGGAGGTGTGGTTGGGGGATGGGAGTGGGGGGTAGAGAGGGATCTGGCGTGGGGGTGGGGTGTAGGTCTGAGGGGTTCAGTAGTTGGGGGCTTGCAGCAGGTTTCATGGCCGTTCTTACTTGGGTCGGGTTGTGGGGGGCGAGAAGGGAAGGGGTGGGGCAGTTGGACGGGTCGAGATGGAGTTTCGCAGCTTGGGGAAGGCGAGTTCAAATTGGTGCAGGTTGAGGTCGTTGGCTTGGACCATGACTTTGCCATTTCTGTATACTGTTATGGTGGCGTTGATTCTGAAGGGAGAAGATTTGGAGATAGTTAGTTTTTGTTCGTGGGGGATGTTTGTGGATTTGGTAACTCGCAGGTGGTTAGCTAGGTTATTTCTCCATTTGGCCTGGTGGGTGGTGTAGAAGATGAGGTCAGTTTTTGTCTTACCTTTGGAGGAGTTATGGTAGAGGTCGGCTATGAGTGTTTCAGGGTGTTGCTTGAGTAGTCTGTGTTTAAAGATTTTGGCGGCGTTAGCTGAGAGGTTGGGTGGGTAGGTAATGGAGAAGGAGTGGGGGCTGTGGGGTTTAAGGTTGGTGAGAGGTAGGGGGTGGGGGTTAATGGGGTGTACTGGTGGGGTCTTAGGTTGGATGACATCTTCCTGATTGAGGGGTAGCGAGGAAGGGGGGCTACACAGGTGGGGGTTTCTAGGTGGATGGGTAGCTGTAGGGAGGGGGGCCACAGGGAGGTTGGGTATGGGGTAAACCTAGGGCAGAGGGTCATTTTTTTGGGGGGAGAGGTGAGGGGATCAGGTGGGACTTGGGTTTAGGTAGGGTGAGCGACAGAGGGCCTTTTCAAGTCTGGGTCTGAGCTCGCTGGGGGGGGTTGAGAGTGTAGGAGTGTAGTCATATAGACCATTTCAGGATGGTTGTCCCTAGAAGGGGTTTGGGGGAGGTTGGGTCTTAGTATAGTTTTGGTGGGAAAAGTAGCCTAGTCTTTTAGTCAGCTTCTCTCGGTGGGGGTGGTCGCCTATGGTTGGGTGTTGGGAGGGCTTGGGTTCACCTGGGGGAGGGGCAGCGAGGTTAGAGTTGGAGATGGGGCAGTATTGTAGGAGGGGGTAGAGGGGTTAGAGGTCTGCGGGAGACCAGTCCAAGATGGCCGCAATAGCAGGAAGTTGCACTCGGTCCTCTTACAGTTACAAGTGATCTGTGGGGAAAGGGTTGTGAGAGAGTAGGGGGAGGGGAAAGTGAAAGAGGACTAGTGTTGGGAGTATCTGCGGAGTAGTGTAGTTAAAATGGATGCTGGTCGTCAGGGGGAGCGTCGATCTGGGGGGGTGGATTTGCTAGTGCTCCTCCTTGTGGGGACATGGGAAGCACAGCTTGTGACTTCGCTGATCCCCCGATCCCATCATCGATCCTTCACTAATGGCAGAGGCAGAGGCAACATGTCCGCATGTCCGGTAGACCGATGTGTTTTAACCGATCGGGTGTACCAAAAGCGGGGAAAGTCTGGGGGAAGGGAGGAGGGCCTCCGGATGCAGCCTGCGGTGTTATAATGCGGGGAAAAAGTCACAAGGGGTGGAGGTCGGGGATGAACATTGGACCTCTGGATGGTCAGGCCTCTTTACGAGGTGACACAACTACCGCTGCTGCGGTCGGGCCTCTTCACGCGGCGGCACAACTACCGCTGCTGCGGGCGGGGCGGGGGCACACCCTTACCTTGTGAGAGTCTGGGGGAAGGGAGGAGAGCCTCCGTATGCAGCCTGCGGAGTTGCAGCGGGCGAGTCGCGGGACCCATCTCCTCTGTCCTGGGGTGCGACGTCGATTCGGGACCAACAGCGGAGGGACGGGGTCGTGGGTGGCTTCCACTGTGCTGGCTCGTCCCCGTGAGGGCATCCGCCTCGGCGAGGGTGTGGTATACCCAGGTCGCGGAGTTCCCACGGACCGGTGAGCCTTTGATTGGAGGCGGGACCCGCAAGGACAGTCGGTCCGACGATCCAGCCACAGCGCCCACACAGGATGCGGGGGGGGCACCTCCGATGCGAGGCTTTTGAAATGGGTTCGCGGGAGTAGACACGTCAAGGTGGAGCAGGGCCCCGCTAGACCTCGGGTCCGATCATGCAGGTCGAGGAGGGCGTGTCCGGGGTCGGATCTGTGGTCTGGGGCTCACCGCCGTGGCAGGAAGCCCGCGATCGTTTTATGCTGTCCAGCATATCTTTGTCAATCCCCTGGAGCATAGTCTGTTCACTGTATTCTTCCATTAGGACTCGCTTTCTGTAAACAGACCTTTTAATTTCGTTCTTATCTTGTCAGATTTGCTGTGCATTCAAAGACAGAGGTCAAATGTCAGGCTCTGTCTTCCGAGGGAGCTTGGTGTTTACTTTCTTTCTCTGAATTCAAAGTGAGATGATTTATCCTGCAACCTGGGGGTGTGAAAGTAAAGGCTTTTTTTCTAGCACACAACAACATTCAAATGTCTGTACATCAACTGTGCAAATATTTCAGAATATTTCTGAACTAGGAATGCCTAAATGAAGCAAATGTTTTGTAATTCTGAGGTGTGCAGGAAAAAAATATTTTAATACTATCAAAACAAATCAATATCTAGGTGATGCCATTTCCACACATTATTGTTTGTGCGCTGTATAGTTTTATCTGTAAAACTGTATGTCTGTGCAAATGCAATGGTCATTTCAATTGAAAATGTGTTTTCTGTAATAGCAGTGCATTAACAAACCATGCATTCTCCACTCTACGCCACTCCACTCTGTCACTCTATTCCATTCTATGACACTTTACACTCCTCCACTCGACGACACTCCATGCCACTCCACTCAACGCCACTCTACTCCACTCTACCATATGCCATTCTACTCTCCTCCACTTTACGCTGTCTACTCCACTCTATGCCACTCCAATCTACGACATGGCACTCTGTGACACAACACCCTACGACACTCTGCTCTATGACATTCTATGCCACTCCAATCTACACCACTCTATGACACTCCACTCTATGACAATCTATGCAACTCCACGACACTCTATGCCACTCCACTCTACTACACTCCAATCTATGCCATTTTACAACATTCCACTCTATGACACTCCACTCTACGACACTCCACTCTACAACACTCTATTCTACGACACTCCACGACACTCCACTCTACGACACTCCACTCTATGAAACTCCACTCCATGCCGGTCCTCTCTACACCACTCTACGACACTCCATTCTACGACACTTATGACAGTCCACTCTATGATACTCTACACCACTCTACGACTCTCCATTCTACTACACTCCATAACAATTGACTCCACTCTATGACACTCCACACTACGCTGCTCCACTGTGGAACTTTACTCCAATCTATGCTATGCCACTGCACTCTACGCCATGCTACTTTACTCCTTTCTATGACACTTAACTTCACTCTACGCCAAGCCACTCTACAACACTCCACTCTATTCCCATCCATTCTATGTCACTCCACTCTACCTCACTCTACTCCACTCTACTTTATTCTATAACACTCTACTCCACTCGATGCCACCCTACTCTACTCCACTCTACTCTGCTCCACTCTACTTCACTCTCTACTGTTATCTTCCCCAACCTAGGCCTAAGTAGCAAAGTGACCTTTTACCTACATTTGTCCTACCTTGCTCTGCATAACAGTTCTAGCACTGACCTTTTACCCAGTTATGTGCTGAATAAATGTCAATTGGTTTCCTTGAAACTAGCCTAATTTATTATGCATGAGGATTCTTAGTAAAATCCCCTGCACATGACGTACATAATAGGATTAACATACTCTGTACGAAAGTCATGGATATCTTCATCCTACGGCGACAGAACTACTTTGCATAGTTGCAATTATTGATTTAGGCTCATTTACATAATCGTACTCACAACATATTGATTGTGGTAGGGACCCCGAGGCTATCTTTGTGGTATAAAAGAACCGCACCTTCACTAGGTAACTAGAGGAGACGATTCCACGCTGACTGACACAAAACACTGAGGTCCCTGCACGCTGAAGCTTCAACACACAGCGGTCTGATATCCCTTGCTGGGGTGTCCAACTCATGACCAAGACGGGTCCTTCATTCTCTCCCATCAGGTAATGGGGTTTGCTCTTTCCTTGGGGATTCTTGGCTTTACACCCACATACATGCTAGGTACACTTAGGTACACTTAGGTAGGGTCCGCATCGTAAGAGTACGCTTGATTACTGTCATGTTTATATGCCTGCATATATTCACTGTTTTAGCACCATGGTAGAATTCTACAATCTATTTACTCTGTTGGTGCTTGTAATCTTTTACATTTGCTTCTGTCTAATGATTGTTGCAGCAAACATGTTTTATACTAGAATGACGCTGGTTCAATAGATGCTTATTGAAAACATCCCCAATGTTTATTCTGTGTACATCTCTGAGACTGAGTGAGCACGATTGACTGAGCGAATAGTACTGTGCTGTTTCCACGATCCCTGAAGGGTCAAGGGTCGTCATGTTCGATGGTTGCCAGAAACTATTCGCTCCTTGGTAAGGTTAGGGGGCTTATGGTGGCACTGTGAGCTAGCTGGTCTATAGGCTGACATATCCTTTGGGGGTGCCTATAATCAGTCTAGACACCAATACCTTAGTTTATGTTACCTACAAACGCGCAGACCCTATGTATTTTTAGGAACTACACAACAACACCACTCTACTCCACTCCACTCTAAACCACTTCTTTCTGCATCAGTTTACTCCACTCCACTCTATGACCTTCCATTCTACGACCCTGCACTCCAATTTATGACACTCGAGTCTACGCCATTCCACTCTACAGCATTCCACAACACTCTATGCCATTCCTCTCTACGACACTATACTCCACCCTTTGCTATTCCACTCCAGGACACTCCACTCTAAGACTAAGACCCTCCACTCTACGACCCTCCTCTCCATTCTTCAACACTCCACTCTACGATGCTGTACATCCCTCTACAACCCTCCACTCTACTCCACTCAATGCCACTCCACTCTACGCCACTTTGCTATACTGTATGCCACTCCATTCTATGACACACCACTCCACTCCGCTCTATGCCACCCCACTCTATGACACTCTATGCAACTCCACTCTACTCCACTTTATGCACCTCCACTCTACACCCATCCACTCTAAGCCACTCCACTCTACATCACTCCACTCTACATCACTATACTTCACTCTACTCCACTCTACTCCACAGCACTCCAATACACTCCACAACACTCCACTCTACTCCACTCTACTCCATTCTATGATACTCCACTCTATGCCACACCACTCTTGAACATTCAACACTCCTCTCCACTCCTCTCCACTCTGCAACCCTCCACAACCCTCCAGTCCACTATACACCACTTCACTCTACGCCCTTCTATGACACTTCACTCTACAACAATCTATGGCACTGTACAGCACTCTATGTCATTCCACTGTACCACACTCTATGCCACTTTACTCCACTCTACGACTCTTTACTCTACGGCACTCCACTATATGGCTCTCCACTCTGACACTCCACTCTACAACACTCTATGCCTCTCTACAACACTCCACTCTATGCCACTCTACAACACTCCACTCTGCGACACTCAACATACTGCACTCTATGACACGCCACTCTACGGGACTCCACTCTATACCACTTTATGCCACTCTTCTATACTCTATACCACTTTACGATACTCCACTCTACTACACTCCACAACAATTTACTCCACTCTACGATACTCAGCACTATGCCACTCCACTCTATATCACTCCACTCTTTGACCCTCTACTCCATTCTACTCTAAGTCACTATACTCCACTCAACACCACTCCAATCTATGCCACTCTATGCCACTTAACTCTAGGTCACTCTATTCCACTCTACAACACTCCACTTTATGACACTGTACTCCACTCTACGCCACCCTACTGTACTCTACTCTGCTCTACTCCACTCTACTCCACTCTACCCCACTGTATTCCACTCCACTCTATGCCATTCCACTCTACTTCATTCTACTCCACTCTGCGACCCTTCACTCTATGAACCTCCACTCCCCATTATGACACTCCACTCTACGACACTGTACGCCGCTCTAAAACACTCTATGCCACTCCACTCCACGCCACTCTATTCCACAACTACACTCAATAGCACTCCACTCTACTCCACTCTATGCCACCCCACTCTACGACACTCTATGCCACTCCACTCTACTCCAATCTAAGCGCTTCCACTCTACTCCACTCTACGTCATTCCACTCTGCACCACTCCACACCACTCCACTCCACATAACTCCACTGTACACCACTCCACTCTACTCCACTCCACAACACTCTGCTCTACTCCATGACACTCCACTGTACTCCATGACACTCGACAACACTCTCTTCTATGAAACTCCACTCTACGACACTCCAGGACACTACTCTCCACTCTACGACACTCGACAACCCTCAACTCCAGTGTACACCACTCCCCATCACCCTACGCCTCTCCATTCTACAACACTCTAACCACTCTCCTCTACGCTATCTTTTAGCCATGGTGATAAGTAGCTACGCTGATGTACAACATGGCTAAAACACAAATGCAAAGCAATAGCTCTTGCACGGGCGAGACCTATTGGCTTTGCCAATGCTTATTATTGAACAACAGTTTCATCTGAGCTTCAATACGTGTAGGTGGCTTGAGAGATATTACTTCAATATCAGGGTTATTTATCTAATCTGCATGGATAATAATCTATGGGATTTGCATCACCTGCAGTTGCCCTGTAAATCCGCTGTTTACTCGACACTTCAATACAATTTTTCAATCTAAAATAACAATTCACGGATGCAACTGATACCGCTACTTAGAGGATTTTTGACAAATGCATTTTAACCTTGTGTCCAATAAGTGGGAGCATTCGGAAACGTGCGTCTAAATATAAAAGAGTTAAACATAGTCAAAATGACTTGAGGTAAATTCAGTGTTTTTCCACTCCAGTGAGCTCTGCCTTTGTATCTTTCTGGTGCAAGCAGCTGCAGGAGCCTCAAGTCAGGCAGCCTATCTATCTGCAATGTCACCCATGTTTACTTGCGGCGCTGGACTTTAGAATCTGTCAGCGGGCCAATCCGAGCGGCCGCCAGGCACTGCAGCTGACAGTCAAATCTGCAATACCGAATCCTTCTTCTGGAAAAAAGGGCTAAAGAGGTTAATACACTCAAGTAAGGATAAACACACCAGCTGTTACACTTTCTAATATTTAATGTTATTATGAAATAAAATAACTCCTAAGAAATGAAAATATGCCGCGTCCAAATCACTGTTTGAAGAGCATTAATAAATTAACTTAAAAGCCTACAGTAGCGCATGAAATAATAATTCAGGCCGCAATTAAATAGATGTTTGTTTACTGTTGTGCTGAAGCTGTTTTAATGTGCTATGGCTTTGCCAGTAGGAGCCTTGTGCGGCGCGCGGTGTTGACATTTTTAAAGCAGAAGTTCGTTAACCAAGACATGAGGCAATAAAAAGGTGGAGGTGGCTGCTGGGAGTCGTTCGGTCGTTAACGAGATGCTGCTGCGCGCGCTGCTGCCGCGCGAGCGGGGACTCTTCGAGAGGGAGAAACCTCAGAACAGGGCCTGCTGCTGCAGTGCTCGATTGTTACATGATTGTGTGTTACCTACAAAAGAAGCAAAGAGGGCGAGAAACGAGTGGCCGAAAATGGTTTTGAGAGAACGACATCGACTGGAGCCGAGTACGTGGAGTAGTATTCCTGTGTCGCTACTGTCTGTATTTATAAATGCCTTTGTGAATCGACCCTGAAATGTCAGACTACCTATCAGTAAAAGTGCAACGAGGTCACAGTTCTTTCTATTTGTACTACTTGTGTATGACTGTTACCTGAATAGTTCAATTGTTCTTCTTTTTAGGAGCTACTCACAAAAACATATAGGGGCAGATTTACAAGCCCCTTGCGCCACTTTTGCGTCATTTTTAACATGGGAAAAGTGACGCAAAAATGGCGCAAGGGGCTAGTAAATCTGCCCCATAATGTTAGCGCATGAAGTTTTACTACAAGAAACAGCCACAACATGTCCTGACTTCTCTATTATAAAAGGACATAAAATAATTCTAGAAATATTGATATTCTCTGGTGTCTGCCCAGAAAATGCTAACTAATAAACCTGGGAGGTGCACAGACTGGGGCTGCAAGCATTTGCAGAGGAAGGTGAGGAGCCATTTGCTTGGAAGAGAACTTGGAAAAAAAATCATAGGGAACCATATACTTTTTTTTCCTCTGACGTTCATGACACTTCATACAAGCAGGTATATTAAAATAGGTAACAACAACACTGAGTGAAGTGATGCTCTGCTGCCTTACAGGCAGTGCACTTGCTCCACTTGCTTCACTCAGTGCACACCCTCTATTTACTGCTTCTGTCTCTGAATCTATGTATGATAACTATTACAAAGGTAGTGGCCGAGACTGTGTTGTTGCACATATAAAGCAAATAATGTACAATTGTCAAAAATCCACTAATCTTAAAGGTAAGATGGTGTTCTGATCAAACACACCTTGCTCCCAGAGGTGTTAATTGAAATGACTGAAAATCAAACGTTCTCTAAGCTGCGTATTGATGACAGGAGGGCACCTCAATGTTTCGTTATGGTAGAGTCAACTTGCTATTACATCAGACGTTCTAGATCTATTATAAACATACAATTTACATTGATCCTGTTCATAGGATAATTTATTTTCAACATATCCAAATAATCTTTTAATTGTAGCAGAACAGCTAACACGTTTGGTTTCATGCACCTTTTTCAACGCAATTGAATGTTGTACATCTGTAGTGGGGCAGTATGTAGATGATTGCCAATATGATGTAGTATGTAACGCAATGGGGCCGATTCCGATCTGGGTCGGAAAGCTCTCCGACCGATCCGGATTGTTTTCCGACCGAGCCGGACCCCTGCAGTCCGACCGAGCGAGTACGATGCGGCCATATGCTGCCGGACTCGGTTCGGTCGGACTCCCATTGAAGTCAATGGGAGCCGGTCGTACGACGCGTACATGGGCTCCCATTGACTCAATGGGTACGTTGCGCACAAGGGGGCCCCCTGTAGTGGGTACACGTTGGTGTAATCCGCACCGTACACGCATGTATAGGGGGGACCCATGGGTCCCCCCTGTGTCCGACTCGTACGGCTACGGGTGAAGGGGGGTCCGACACGGACCCCCGAAGTCCGCTTCCGAGAGCTTTTTCGTGTCGCAGGCTCCGACTCCATCCGGCTGTCCGGATCGTGCATCGTACTGGCTCGGTCGTAAAACGTCTCCATTGCGCGGTACGAATCGAGTGCGAACGAGTCGGACAGAGCGGTTCGCACCCGGAAACGAGTCGGTCGGCGAATTCGCGTTCAATCGCATCGTACTTGGGCGTCCGGACCTTAGTACGACTCGGTCGGAAACAAAGCCTCCGACTCAGATCCGGTGAAGCCGAATCCGATTCGGAGCCCTACCGACCGAGATCGGAATCGACCCCAATATGTTGGTTATATCCTTGCTAAAGACCTGGTGTTGCAGTGTCCTGTGTGGTAAGTGGAATTTAGGGTCTGACCCACCAATTAGCAGCTGGGTCAGATTTTCCTGATTCGGAGCCAGCAGGCTACCTGCCATTCTATCAGTCCTATCATACACCACAAGAACACACCCAGCTAATGTTTCCTTGGGCACACCACGGAACCTATTGTTATACCTGGCATCTTTTTGGCTGGGTTTACCCTGTCTTCTTGCTCCTGGCCTCCTGTTTTTGACTGTGAGCTGAACTCCGTTTTTGCTTGTGTTAGGACTTTGGGAACTTTACCACTGCTGACCAGTGCTAAAGTGCATGTGCTCTGTGTCTAAAATATAATGGCATTTGCTCTATCCATGATAGACATATTTGATTTACTAATAGGTCCCTAGTACCATGCACTGTGTGTGCCCAGACCCTGTAAATCAAAAGCTACTAGTGGGCCTGCAGCACATATTGTGCCACCCACACGATTAGCCCTTCAAACCTGTCTCAGGCCTCCCACTGCAGAGCCTGTGTGTGCAGTTTTAAATAGGACCAGTTGGAAAACTCTACTCCACTCGTGGAGTTTTCGGAGTTCAGGCATTCCGCACTGCACGGCAGAGCACAGAGTTCCGTGATTCCACCTTCCGGGCACGAATCGGAGTTTTTGTTTCCATTCGTGCGCTCAAGATTTGTTATGTCGCTTGCTAACAAGCGCCACAATATTTTCAGGCTGCTAGCGAGCATGCGCAAGACATTGTGCCCGCTTGCATGGCTTCTGGCAGCCATGACGCCAATGTAGTGCCGGTCGCGATCGAGAACGCACCACTCAAGTAGCTTTTGTGCTCGAGAAGCAGCTAAATCTACAAAAGGAGGTTTTGAAGTGGATTTTCTTCTCCAAAGGACCATTCAAGTTGTTTTTTTGTGCAAGCAGTCTTTGTTTTTTACTTCTTTTTTTTCCAACAGGAAGGAAGTGCCCCAGAGACTCCAACTTCCTGTTCCTGCCCAGCAGGCTCTGCCTAGTGCTTTTTGCATCTCCTGGTCACTGTTCATTTGGATTTGGAGCTAGAACGATCGCTATCTATGCCTGCTGCATATATACCATTGGATTTAAGGACTTTGTTATTGAGATTTCACAAGTAAGTTAAAAAACTCTTGTATAAGGGTGTTTGTTTGATAGAGGGCATGTACCAGTATTTATTTGTACTTTTATTCAAATTTTCAAATTTGTCTTTGTTCTACATTCCATGTTGCCAGGGGACATTTTCTGGAGTCTGTATCCATAGGCCTGAATGTGTTCTCTTTGTTCCCCATGCCTCCTTGCTTGCGGTTCTTGTTTGGCCATGTGACTGGCAGCCATTTTGTGCATCCAGCCAGTGTGTTTTTGCCATGGGTTTGCATGTGATCTTTGTTCCCCATGCCTCCTTGCTCTGTGTTGTTTGACCATGTGGCACTGGCTGGCAGCCATTGTGTTCATCCAGCCAGTGTGCCTTTGCCATAGGCTTGCATGTGTTCCTTGTTCCCCATGCCCCCATGCCTCCATGCTTGCTGTTGTTGTTTGACCATGTGTCGGGTTTAGGGTCTTTCTTACCAGTCCTGAGGCTTTGGGATGGTTCCAGGCTTCGGTTCTTGTAAGTCCTGGTTTGTCCGAGATAGGGGCGACCCCTTCCGGTAGCCACAGTGCTGCTGACAATGAAAGCCTAAGCAGCCAGTGCCCTCTAGAAGGAGTCCCAAGAGGAAAAACCCGGAGGGGAAAAAACCTCTGATGATGACGATGAGACTCCAGGAATGAAGAAGAAGACAAGGAGCCAGAAAACACTGGAAGACCAGGAGCCCAAAAGGAACCAGGAGAAAACTGGAAGTCAAGCTGGAGCAGAAGGTGCAAGGGAAAAGGAGCGCCAACAGAAGTAAGGAATCACAAAAATAGGAGCCAAGGAACCAACAGGAGCAAGGACACACAAGCAGGAACAGGGAGTGTTGCAACGCAAGGAAGGAAAGGTTCTGATTCCTTATATACAGAAAAACAGGAAGTGACATACAGGAACAGGAAGTGACAAAACAGGAAGGAGAGGTGTCGCCATCTTGGATAGGGAAAGGAGTGAATGCAGTGCAGGAAGATCGCCATGTTAGGAAGGTAAATAACCCTCCCCCATTGCCTTCTGGGAGCAAGGTTGAGAAGAGGAGAGCAACAATATGCCCCCAAGGAAGGGGGAATCACCAGATGCCAACACCAGGTAAGTGTAGTGCCCCAAGGTGCCCCATGAAATGGATGGGCCGCCGCGCAAGTATGCGGCATGCCCGACAGAGCAAACCAACAGGCGTCGCGGGTGCTACGCCACCAAAACGGCAACAGCGGGCCGTCGTGCCGCACCCGAAGAGGAGGGAGGGGCGCCGCGGGCAGCACAGTGGCCCGCGAGGAGAAAACGGGCAGCGCCGCGGGTCGCGATTCAGCCCGCGGCGTAACACCATGTGGCACTGGCTGGCAGCCATTTTTTGCATCTAGCCAGTGTGCCTTTGCCATAGGCTTGCATGTGTTCTTTGTTTCGCAGACCAACTTGCTCGCTGTTGCTGTTTGACCATGTGGCACTGGCTGGCAGCCATTTTGTGCATCCAGCCATTGTGCCTTTGCCATAGGCGTGCATGGATGGATGCGATATCATTTTAATAATATGCTTGAGGGTCATTGTAGTATATGTATATTAAGAATGTGATTTTGATGAACAGTGCGTATATATTGCATGCATTTTTTTGCATTTTTTAAGTTTGCACCTCCTTGCCTCACAATAAGTTTCTTTTCATCCTCCCATACAAACATCGTCAATTATTGTTTGGTTTTATTAATTTAATTGAAATTTTTTAATTTACATTTAAAAAAAAGTTCTTTTCAATGTTTTAATTTTTTTATTTTGTATTTTAATTTTTTGTAATTCTGTTAACAATTTTTTAAAACTCAACAATGCCACATTTCACTAAATGTTTATCTTGCTTGTTTGCTTTTAGGTGTACAAGAGAAGAAGAGACATCAACCAAAGTACTGCCAAACAGAAGGCCTGTACAGTGACATCATTCCTCCAATCTCTTCCGCAGCTTAGTACCACTGCCAACTGAGAGCTTTAAGATGGCCCCAAAGAAAGTTGCTCCCAAGAAAGTGGTCAGTGAAAAGAAGCAGCTTTCCACTAGTGGCGTGCCGACCACAACCTTTTTCGGCAGACGTATGCCTGCCGAACCAGCCTATGGGGAGGAACCTGAGAGCAGCACTTCTGCATTTACAGCACCACCCCAGCCTAAGCCCAAGACCATGACTGTCAGTGAGGTAGCCACTGCAATCATGCTGACGCCAACAAGCAGAGATGCTGAATTGGATTTGTGCCGTTCGCAAAGTAGTACCTAATCTTTTCACTAAACAGAGGAAAGTGGACAGCAGCTACAGCCAGCAATAGTACATCATCCTGAAATTGGAGAAGAATAGGAGGTTGAGCTTCCTGCTGAGCAAGAACCTCCCCTTTTAGAATCATTGGCTCCCAGATCTCCAGCAAGGAAAAAGAAGGGTCCTACTCCACCATCTTCTCCAAGCACCCCTTCCAATGATGATAATCGGGACATAGAGTGGACCCTGGCAGAGCCTGGGAGACGCCAGGAGAGGCAAGGGAAAAAAAAAGTTCCTGAAACTCTTAGAATTATGGAAGGAGATGTTGAGGAGGATGATGACGACGAGCTAGTCATTGTTGAAGGTGACACAGAGGAGTCCAACATTACTATTCAACCTACTCCGAGGGATGTGGCACAGGTAGCACCACCAGTTTCCATATTTACAAAGCCCCAGTTGTGACCTGCACCAACCCCTTCCTCAGTAGAATGATGCACTGCAGAGAGGCAATCGACGGCACACCCACCTACCTCCAGTTCGTCTTCAGGCATTGGCAGTGGCCCAGTAAAAAAGTTCACCTCCCCAGTTTGGGACTTTTTTATGTTTAGCACACAGGGGGAGCACATTGCAATATGCACCATTTGCAACACAAATGTTCATCGAGGTAGGTCTGGTTCACATTATGGCACTGGAGGCCAAACAACCCATGTGAAAAAACATCACGCAATCCGGTGGTAGGAGCACCTTAAAACATTTCTGAACGTGGTTGTGGTGGTGAAGGCGTGGAGAGCCAGGGAACATCAGCTACAAGTCCAGTTATGGTGGGAGGTGATGATGAGGAAGAAGAGGGTGACATCCTCACGCAAAGCTGGCCTGTCCCCAGCAGTGCACCAGCAGAATCACCAGCCTCAGCAACTTCACAATGAAACAAGAAGACGCAGAGTCAGATGGAGACATCACTACATACAGTGACTGCCCTACCACGACGCACACTGAGTCTACCACCACCTACTTCTCAAACGTTGCCTGCGTTAGTGGCCCCAGAAAAGAAAAAAATACAGGCTACTATTATGGGCATGTTTAGGCAGGAAGGGCCATATGACCGCAACCACCCAACGGCACCTTTGTACAATGGGAAGCTGGCAAAAATGTTAGCGATGGACCTCCTCCCGTTTTCTTTTTTGGAAGGAGTGGGATTCTTAGAATTTGTGCCAGTCATCTGCCCGAAATGGAAGTCTCCAAGTTGGACCTATTTTCCCAGATTTGCTGTTCCAGCGCTGCATCAGGTAATTGGCTGGACAAGCTTTGCAGCAAAGTATTGTTCACACTATCTACTCGATGACAGACATGTGGACCAGTTGTCAGGTGATGGATTACATGTGCAACACTGCACACTGGATCTGATTTGCGGGGGAAAAACAAAAGCTACCTACAGGCCTTGGCCCTGAAGAAAGTTTTAAGAGCATTTGGCGGCATGCAACAGTAGCCATGTTCACCATGGAGAAATCACATACAGCTGCAAACATCGTGGATGAATTTAACAGCAAGGTATCTGAATGGCTGTGACCCAGAGGTCTTAGAATTGGATTTGTTGCCATGGACAATGGTAGTGACATAGTCAAAGCCATGGTAGACGGTGGCTATTTCAGGGTCCTGTGTTTGGCGCATTGCATCAACCTGGTTGTGCAAGACTTTCTCAAAAAAGAAGACATAGTCAGCAACATACTGACTGCTTGCAGAAGAATCTGCACTCATTTCAGCCATTCTTTCAAAGCCCGGAAGCAGCTGTGGATTATTCAATGCGCTAATAGAATACCAGTTAAAGCCATGATGAAGGAGGTGGCATCATGTTGGAACTCAACCTATTACATGTTGCAACATCTGTTTGAGCAGTACAAACAGATCAATAACTATGTCATTCATACTGGAGGGGATTCAATTGGGTAAGCTATGACCATGGATGCGGACAAATGGGGGCTTAGGCAAGTGCCTGAACCAGATGCCACTCCCTTTTGAGGTTTTCATATGGGAAGTTCGCAAGGAGGACAGTACGATGGGCCAAGCTATCCCATTGTTGCATCTGCTACAGGACCAGCTAAGAAGGTGTCTGATAGGTTCACACTCACAGGTGTGAATGAAAACACAAAAGTTCCTGCCTTGGTTGAGAGCTTAGTCTTTCGCTTGGCTTGTAATGCAAGGCTGCAAAATGACATCATCTCATCCAAAGAGTATATCTGTGCCACACTACTTGATCCACAGTACAAAAATATTCTGCCCACTTTCATTCCTTTTTCTAAAGGGGATGTTTCAGAATACAAGAGGTGCATTGTTGAGCAAGCCAGAGACCTGGAAGAAGGACGGCTGGAACTTAGAGTTCCATGCCGCAGTTCTGGGGGGCCGGCTTCAACTTCCAGAGAGGGTAGTCTTGTCTCACAGCAGCCGACACCAGCAACCAGAACACCGGCAACAACAGCAACAGAAGGATCGGGCCCAACTTCTGCATTGGATTGATATGAATTGGCAGGGCTTAAGTCCAGTGCAGAGGTGATGGTAAAAGAGGTCGAGCAAGTGGCAGCACCAATGACCATTCAGAGGATGTTCCAGGAGTATCTGGTTGATCCAAAAAAGGTCTATGTGGATCAAAACCCATTGATGTATTGGTATGGGAAGATCCACCAATGGCCAGAGCTTAGCAGGCTGGCAATAAAGTATCTGGCTTGTCCTGTGCCAGTGTGTCTGCTGAGTAAATGTTTAGTGCAGCTGGCGCAGTTGTTATAGTGTGAAGGACCAGTCTTTCACCTCAAAATGTGGAGAGATTGACCATGATCAAAATGAACTAACATTTCATACCACATAATTACACAGTTCCTGAAACAACACAGGAGGAGGAGGAGGATTGGTCAGAATCAAGTGTGTTAGCTGACCAGCTTCTGGGTGAACCACCTGAGTTTGAGTATGAACTCTACTTCCTGGACTGAGTATGCCAGTGCCACCATAGAACTTTTTAATTATTTCTCGTTGAACTTCTTTCTTTGGAAAAAAAAAAGTAGCTGGTGGAACATCATGCCCCCACCCCCATTTTTTAGTCACATATATGGTCGGATTGCAGTTGGACCAGTGTGCAGTGAAGAAGCCTCCACAATTCCTTCATGACATTGGATACATTGCCTGCTTCCTTGCATGCCTATCCTTTTTTGCATTACTTGGCAAGGCTGTCCCAGAAGATCTTTGATTTACAAGAGTGCCAATAACAAATTCCAATGTGTTGCCTGCGTCAAAGATACAATTGTGTACCTACTACCTAACCAACCCGTGCATGGATTGGAAGAGACTCCCCCTTCATTTGTTGCTAGTGCACTGGTGCTGCTAGCCCCGTCACTAGTGGTCTGTGCGGCTAGAAAAAAATTACACATTTTAGATGCCAGATGCACCTTCCCCTTTTTATTTTTTTAAACAAAATACATCAACACATGACTACTGTTCAGTTCACAGTATCTCCTCTCCCACCTAAAATATCACTTTGGACATTTTGCTGGGTGACAATGCTAGAAAAGCCAATAATAAAACCAACCATAATGGAGGGGCAGGGATATGATGACTGTGAGTCATCTTAAGTGCAATTAAGGGGTAGAATAAATCAGTCAATAAAGTACTTTTGGTTTTGGCTGGCAAATGCAATGGGACCGTCCTCATACTACACTCCTGCCATGCTGCACTGCCATCGAAACTGCTGGGATTCTGGATAATAATTCATACAACACAGCATTGTGGTGTCACTATAACCATTGCCACGCTCTTGTCATTTGAGCATAAGCAAGAAATAGAAAGCCTTCTCAACAAACAAGCGTAGAAGAGCTTGCTTGGGTCTGCAAACTCTGCAATCTTCATAGTGGACTACCTAATCTAGTGTCTTAGTCTCACAGTACCTGTCCACAGGGTATAAAGTTAGGGGGGAGAGACAGCATATCCAAGCAGAAGAAAGCTTAAGAGACAGGTTAGTACAGACACAGGAGGAAGTCAGCTACACAAAAAGAAATATAGAAAAAAGGATAATGCATGGTAGGATAAGTAACAAGAATAAACATTAAATAGAACGACGAGCATTTAAGAAAAAGTCACAGTATAACAGAAAGGAGGAAAAATGTATCTAATGGGGAGAGGAAAAAGTTAGAGAAATAAACAATTGTTAAGGAGAACTTACTGGGGCCAGTCGAGCCGTCCTCCGCACCCACCTCCCACAGACCTTCTAATGCCCTCTTCTTGCCCTTGGATGCAGAAGAAATAAAGAAGATAACAAAAATATATTAGTGGTACAGTTGATCTACTAGAAAATATTTTGATAGGCAAACGCAGTAACATATTGACATTATACTTTTCTAAAACAGAATGCCTATACTATCCATTTGACTTATTCCTAATTTCCGAAACCTTACCTAAGCCCTATTCTGAATTACCAAAACTACATTTGGAAATACTTAATTTTTGCTTCACAAATCTAACCCCCTTTGATGGGCCAACTCAGTCAGTTTCTCTTTCCAATGAATAGATGCATATTTTGCAGTTGGACCAGTGTGCAGTGGAAGATTGCTTGGGACTGTACAAGCTACATAAAAAGAAAGTCACAGAGAACGGTAACTCACCAGTAATAGGTTACTGCTACTTCCACAGTATCACTATCTCAGTTACAGTAGAACAGAGGACAGAGGAGTTAGTATAACTTCTCACATAATCAGTCCGACGGCAACAAGCAGAAGTAGATTGCACCAAGCACCTTGCTTGCTCAAATTGGATCACATAATACAAGTAATGTTACGTTACATGAACCTAACTTACCTTTGAGTGTGAGCAGAATGCTATTTGGAAAAACAAAAATTAGCATCTTAGGATAGGACACTAAAAAATTGCAATAATTAATTACTAGTACTTGCCAAGCCCCGCAGCCTGGATGTCCAACAGGTCAAGCAGGTCCCTCTCCCAGTCCAGGATGTCAGCCCAGCAGTGCATCAGCTGCTGCTGGGTGTGCAGAACCCCAGTGCATTGGCGAACGCAATGGTGCACCCTCCCCCATAGCAGCTGACATTCCCACAGGCCATACCCACTCATGGGCCTGCTGCCTGCTGCTAGCACGGAGGGGAGGTGGCACTGCACAAAAAAAATTAGAGCGGCCACCTTCTCCTCGCTAAAAATGGCATGAGGCTACCCCCTCTGGTGGCGCCGACGCCCACGGGGTATGCGGTTCGCTTCATTAGCACCGCCTCTCCCCTGCTCCTGCATGGCACTTAGTAAATATGAAAAAAGAAAGGCAGGAGGAAGAGAAGGAATAGATTAGAGAGGGAGAAATTAGGAAGTTTGGGGAAGTTAGGTGAAAAGTAATAAAAGTCACAGAAAATAAATAAAAAATGAGGCAGAAATGTTAAATACACCAACACAAATACACACACTAAGGAAATAAATGTAAAACAGGTGAGGAGCAGTTAAATAATGTTAGGATGGCAAAGATATAGTTAGGATCCAGAAGTAGACCCAGCACCATGTACAGAACAGGAAAAACAAAATGGCCACGTGCACGCAGGAGACCACGTGGTGCCATTCACACGCGCTTTGATGCGTGGAGCACCCTAATTGCACTAATCACCGTGAACGGGCAGCCAAGCACAAATCCGCCCGCTCATGCGGTGTGATGCAGAGTTTGCGGAGTGGAACTTCGCGAACCCCGACCACCTTTAGTTTTAAAATGCCATATCGACCTGGCAAGTACACACACTTGCCAAGCCCAAACCTTCCCTTATATTGCTTGTAAGGCACCCCTAAGGTAGGCCCTAGGTAGCCCCCTGGGCACGGTGCAGTGTATTTAAAAGGTAGGACATGTGGTTTTAAGTTTTACATTTCCTGGTAGTGAAAAACTGCTAAATTCGTTTTTCACTACAGCAAGGCCAATCTCTCCCATAGGTTAGCATTGGAGCTGCCTTGTACCACTCTACAAGTCTATCTTCCAATTGGGAGCAGATAGAAAATTGGAGTTTGGAGTCTCTGGACTGACTATTTTAAAACACATCTTTTAGTGAAGTTGTTTTTTAAATTGCAGGTCTGAGAATGCCACTTTTAAAAAGTTGTCAATTTCTTACTTAACCATTCTGTCTCTCTGCCTGTCCCTAGAATACATGTCTGGGTTGGATGACAGCTGGGCTTTGTGAATTCATTCTAGACAGTCACAAGCGAAGGGAGTTGAGGTGTGCCCTGCATATCCTGATAACCCTTCAGCCGGTGTTGAGTCATCCTGAGCTAGAGCGGTGGGAGGAGCTGACACTTGCACCCTCTTTGAGTGTGTATGGAGCCAGGGCCAGGAAGGGCAGTGTCTTGTGCACTACAGAGACCTTTCTTTGAAGTCTCCTGACTTCAAAGGCAATAATGGCTATAAGTACTGGACCTCCGACACCATTTACTCGGAACACTCTGGACTGAGGACATTCTACCAACAAGAAGAGTAGTTGTGTTGTCAGGATCGACTGCCACTTTGCTGCTTGCTTTGCTGTGTTGGCCTGCTGCCGGATGCTTATGTCTTGAGAGTGAGAGGACTGTACTTTGCTCTCTGCATCCTGCTTTTTGAGGTTCTCCAAGGTCTTGAGTTGAGCTTACCTCCTGTTGGAAGTCTCAGGGCCATCAAAGACTTCACCTACAGAGCCAGGGCTTTTCTGCTGTAAGCCCTACTTTGCTAAGTGGTGCCAAATCCTGTTCCTGGGCCCTTGGAAGTGAGTTCACTCTGCTAAACAAGAAGAAACCAGTCCATCGACATGGAGTGTGACTTTGGAGCCGGCGTTGTTCTTCAACACCGTGTCGCTAACTGCACCAAAGCCGTGGTCCCCGCTCAATGCAACAACCACGACTTGCAGCACAGGTCCGGATGCCGCCCAAGCACCTCCGAAGATCCACCACAGCGTGAGTCTCGAGCACTGGATCACTAAAGTCTGTGACGCCTAACTCGACACCGCGATGCCAACGCCTCATGGCTTGACCCTTAATGCTTAATCGACCCTGCACTGCCAGCAGAACCGCTGCCTCGCAGCCAATGCAACATCACCTCCCCTGTGCCTTGCAACGTCGCGGGAGTCCCCGACGTGCCAATGACTTGCACTGAAAGTAAGGAACCGATGCTGCACCGCCCTTAGAGACGCCTCACCTCCCTGGCGCCTCGCAACATTTTTGTTTCGTCGATGTTTCCAAGGTACTGTAACCGGGGTCTGTAGGACTCCGTAGCCGGCCCACGCTCCGTCACGGTGGGCCCCGAACTTTGAGATTTAACTCCGTCAAGCATGTTTTTATAGCCCCTGTCGGAACTATTGTGTTTCTAAGTACTAGAACTGCATTTAAACTTGAAGAGATACATATTTTGATCTGTCTCTGTTGGATTTTTGTTGTTTTTGGTCTTGTTTCAATCAGATAAATATTGGCTTTTTTTTAAGACTGCTGTGGAGTACATTTGTGGTGTATTCACTGTGTTACTCTGTTTGCGTGCACAAATACTTTACACAATGCCACTTAAGTTTAGCCTGACTGCTCTGAGCCAAGCTACCCGAGGGGGAGCACAGGTAGACCTTTAGTGAATACTACACCTACCCTGACTAGGACTGTGGGCCCCAACTTGGAGAAGGTGCAACCCTCTGCCAACTAGAGACCCCCAGTTCTAACACCTATACTATAAACTGAGTCAATTCCGATTTGGTGGCACATACCTTAATATACACTTAACATACATGGGGACACTCCAAGACCAGCTATCTAACAAGGGTATACCCAGCTCTGGGTCATAATGGTAAGTCAAAGTGGTTGTATGCCAAACACACATACAATGACCTGGAACTGATGGAAAATCGTTTTCTCCGACTCCTCACCAATCTTCCTTCTAGTACTCCACTAGTGCCACTTCGTTTAGATCTTGCCATCCGTTCACTCACCCGCAGAGTAAAACTCAGACCCTTGATGTACTGGCGGAGGATCTGGTCCTCAGCAGATCTATTACCTTATTGGCTGGGCCTGGAAGAAATCATTAAACTCCCTGTGAATCCATGGTGGGGTTATATATTGGATTCACTTGAGGAGATTGGGTTCAGTAATATGTGGGCTCACCCGGATATGTCTAGTGGCATTTCCAAGTCTATGCTCAAGGAGTGGTATTGGGGATATGTAGATGGTAGATTTCACAGGTCTGGTTGAGGCAGGCACCCTGACCTCTCCTCTACCTTTCTGGAATTTAAAGACACTTATTTTTTGAAAATGTACATGGACACAATTGATCATCCAGCTGCTAAGACACTTTACATTGAGTTCCGAGTTGGGACCTTGCCACGGCGAAGTGGCGGCGCCCCCTTGCTGATGCTGAACCTAAGCTAAGTCGTCCGTTCTGCCCAGAGGCCAAGGAAACTGTAGACCATGTCCTGTGCTTTTGTCTGCTGTACTATGTACATAGGAGAAAATGGATCCTGCTGTTGTGCCACAATCTGGGCATTAGGGACTACAAAATTGGAACTAGGGTATTCAGGGCAGCCACCGCTCAACCAATTGTTTTTGCTGTCTCCCGGTTTTTTGCATATAAGTGGAGGCACAGTCAGAAAAAGGCTGCCCTGTTGTTGTCTAGTGCTCAGTACCTAAGATTCTTGTGTCTTCATGTTGCATTCCGCTGTTTTTCATGATTTTATAAAAAAATATATTTTACTGTTTTTTGAGTATGGACCTCTGGTACATGCCATAGTACAAAATTGGTATAGGAGTTTTGGAATGAATTTTAACTTTGCACTTTAAAATTGCTGTGAGGTTCTTCTCATATGCTGCTCATTTTATTTGTGGGTCTTTTTAATTATCTTATATCTCATGATTTTAAGCTTTTAATTATTGAATGATTTTACTGTGTTAAGTTATGTTTGCTTTTATGGCAATTGTTGAAATAAAGTTATTATGATGATATGAAAATAATATGTGGCCGGTGCCTGTCCACGTGACTGTGAACATTCTCATCTGCCTCAGCCAGCATGCAATCAGAGGCTTTTTCTCTAATGGTGTCTTTATTAGCAATAGGAAGACTTATTTTATGACAGGCAAATGAATATAAAAAATAGCAAACGTATCCATTCACAGGTAGGCACACTCCGTAAAGGCATTTATTGTAAAAATGAAATAGGCTTTATTCCAGTATAGAATCATTGTGCATGAGTACAATGTTGATATCATCGACTAATGTACAATTTTGGTTGCTTGCTCATTCTTAAAATAATCGTTCTTATTCAAGTGGTCAACTGTTGGTATAGGAAGGAGCACTAGTGAAATTAGCCCTTTTAACTTACGTGGTTCTATGCTAGATGTCAAAAACAACATTGATGGACAAGTTTTCTATGTGATAATAATCCACCTTTACCACTTATACATTTCAATGCATGACAACTAAATTTTTTTAAAAACCATCTGCATCATTAAGTAAGCAAGAAAGTTATTGTTTGATTAATTAAAATCATTACTAGATTAAGACATTCTGCAAATGCACAAAGACAGATTGTGCATATGTATGACGTTAAAAAGCTTTTAAAACTAAATGATGTTAGTGACTTTTGGAAAGGAAAACTCCTCTGCATGGTAAAAGATGTGTACTCCTGCCCTGAGTCCTCAACTGAATTGTTGTCTGGATCCCAAATTCTGATTTTTCTTAACATAGGCAAATACAGATCATGCGCGTGTGCCATGACATAGGCCTGTCTCATGGATTGCGGTTTTGGTTGTCCAGGAGGGGCACCCAAAGCAGTATCTTCATAGTGGTGGCAGGCTACCATCTTCAACAAGAGTTAAGCAGCACGATGGTGGCACCATACCGTGTAGTGATCAGTAGGAGTGAACAGGTCTTCTTTACCCTGTGTCACTGGAGTGAGGCCTACAGACTCACTCACCTTTTTAACGTTCTGCTGCTATGTTTATGTATGCCTACATCAGGTAGCTGTAAACTGCTGCGCAGTGCACAAGTAGTGACTCTGTGTTTGATGTATGCTGCCTGAGAAGGGTACAGAACAGGGTTAGAGCAGTGCTGTGCATGAATGGCTAGTGTATGTACCAAGTGTATGTATGCCTTTGGGGAATACATTAAATGAGAGATGTAGTGCTGTGCAGTGCTGTGAGGAATTGGGTTGTTGGTTGAATGGGGTGTTAACCCTGTTCGAGCAACAGCCACAATCCTTGTCAGGCTGAACCACACAAGTCATTAAATTAACCTGTGCTTAACCCTCTGGTAGGTTGGCACAAAAGCAATCGGGCTTAACCTAGAGGCAATGTGTATAGAACTTATGCCGCACACGGACAGTAAAAAAGTAAACACACAAACAAGACAAATCACACACTAATTTAGAAAAATAGAGTACATTTTAATAAATTATTTGACACCTAAATGACAAAAGTACAATCGGTACAACTGGAGTTATGAATTTTTTTAAGGTAAAAAATAGCACCTAATAGATCAAAGTCACAAGAGACCGGGTCAAAGAAGAAAAATATGGCTGACGCAATGGAGCACAAGTCAGATACAAAAAGTGGGTTTGGCACGGTTGGCCCTTGCCTTTGCAGAAAAAGTCTCTGAGATGGTAGGAGTTCAACAATGCAAATTTACAGGCAGAGATCGAGGAGGAGGACTGGACAAAGTCACAGTAAAGATTTCCACGTTCAGACCAGTCTCTTTGTTGGAAGTCAAAAATCTCCAGCCAGATGAGGCTTGAGACTGTGGGCAACGAGAGTTCCATGAGGCTGGATACCCCTTGGGTGAAGGGTAGGGGTTGGTGGTAAACTCACTCAGCCGGCAGAGCGAGCAGAGTTTGCCCAGTCCACACTCTGCTTGCAGCACGGAGTTTGGCAAAAACTCCACTGCTGCGGCGCTACCCCTACAATATAATATACTCCCTTTGCTGAGAGCAGGCACTGGAGAAGTAGGGAGGAGAGGACTGTAGAGGCCCTCCCAGCCCCTCAAGCACTCTGTCAACTGCGGGGGCCATCGCTCCTCATTGGAGTTTCAGACACCTTCAGATGATGCCATCGCGCAGGGCAAAGCTGCACGGATGTGAGGTGGCATCTGGGGAGGCACAGGGCAGCAGAGCAGGTGCTGCTCTCTAGTGCGAGCTTTAACATGGCACCATGAGTCATGCTTATTGCTTACACCTGTTGGATTTTGGGGGTGACAATGTACTTCTTTGTGTGCCAGTTAAAAATCCTTATAGTAATGACAGAACAGCAGATTACATATGGCTTAGTAGTGATCCAATGGTATTTATGCTCACTGTTAGATCATTAGACATTAGTCTTCTGGCCCGTGTCTGCTTCCATGCAATATTCTACTTGAAGCATAATTAAGAGAGAATGATGCAAAAGACATGTAAATCATGTGAGTGTTCGGGTTACATAGGGTTGACAACTTTCACAGAGAAAAATACCTTCCACTTGTTAAACTCCTCTGTATTTTGGATTCTTAGGGGTGGGCATAAGTCCACAGAATCTCACAGAGTTTTTATATAACTCCGCAGAATTCCATGGAGTTCAACTCCGCGAGTTCCACCCACCCCTAGTGAAGGGCAGCTGAACAGGATTTGTTACTGCAGAGAAGAAAGTAGCGGAAGCTTCCGCAAAGTCAGGAAGACCAGAGACTTTGGGCGGCTAGACAAGCGGGTTGGTCCTGGTCTCCTCTCAGTTCTAAGAGCAGTTTTTAGCCAAACTTTTTCTCAGTCCCAAGTTTTGGATTTTGGCTATCTGAGCACCTTTAACACCACCACCAAGGGTCCAGGACTGGTGGGACACGACCTAGGGGATTAGGACTCACTCAGGATGAGTGCGGGTTCAAGATGGTTGGAGCCTTTTTTCTCCCTGAAACTCTGATCAGGAGGCCAGCCAACTAGCCTTTGGAGTTGCTCTGGTTGTCCTGGGTTCAGCATTAGAACAGGGCACAAGCAGCATGGCAGGTCTCTGAGAGTTCAAGGCAGGCAGCAGAGGAGTTCTTCCAGATCCGGGTGCAGCAAAGCAGTTTTCTGAAGTACACAGCAGGCCACAGCAGCAAGCAGTATACTGAGAGTCCTTCCGCAGGTCCAGAATTTTAACTGAAGAGTGGGTCTTTATACATGATGCCTTTTTTGAAGTAGGAGAAGTTTCTAGAGAATTCCATTTGAAGTGCTTGAAGTTTTCTGTCTCCCCCGCACTGGCTCCGCACTGGCTCCTAGCAGACTTCATGAACAATGCAGGGGTGACAAGTCCTTTGTGTGAAGGCAGGGCACAGTCTATTCAGTTGCAAGTGGGGCTGTGCCCAGCTGCACCCTCCCATCCTGCCAGTGATGGCCCAACTAGGCACACCTAATCCATCTATTGTGTGGTTGTCTGGGAGGAATAAACAAAGTACAACTGCAAAGTACACTCAGTGATATGACCCAGGGGCAGGCTGCAGGCATGAAATAGCTAGTACAGGAAAATGCCAACTTTCTAAAAGTGAAAGAAATGAGGCCTCGTTAGATCCCCAAACAAGATGCACTGCCACTTAAAGTGGCTCTGACATAAGAGATCATCAACCCTCTTGTGCTGGTGAGAAAAAGCCTGGATTGGCACATTTGAAAATATCATTAGCCGCATTTTAATAGCTTTTATCTCTCTTATTTAATAGCGGCTTTTATCCCGTATTTGCCACAACGGTAATGTGTCACGACATGTACTTTTATTATGAAATTGTGTAAATTGAAATATGTTTGTAAAGGTTTTAATTAACTGTACAATAAAAAATGTACTTACTTACTTACATTTGAAATATGATGTTGAAACGTGGATGTAACATGTAAAACAGCTTTGGATAAAAATTAGGAGAATCTTTGGATTAAAAGAAAGGAATTAATTGTGATAAACTGTTTGAAACTTTGGACTCATTTACATAAGTGGCAGTGCATCTTGTTTGGGGATCTGACGAGGCCTCATTTCTTTCGCATTCAGCACATGCGCATGGACGGAGCGCATTCCAAGTTTGCACGCCTTTAACGCCTTTGAGCAGCAAATAAACATTGGACTAAAGAGTATGAGTGCATTTCACCATCTATTATCTGTATATTAAACTTTCTAAAAGTGGCATTTTAAAAATTGTGACTTAAAATCCAACTTTACCATTAAAGAGGGTTTGAAATTACAATATCTAAGACATCAAACATGATATGTTTACTTACCTTAGGGGTGACTTACATGTAATAAAAGGGAAGTTTAAGGCTTGGAAAGGGGGTTATTTTGCCAAGTCAAATTGACAGTTTAAAACTGCATTCAGGCTGCAATGGCAGACCTGGGACATGTTTTAAGGGGTTACTTAAGTGGGTGGCACAATACGTGCTGCAGGCCCACAGTAGCATTTAAGTTACAGACCCTGGGTATATGACATACCACTTTACTAAGGATGTATAAGTAAATTAAATATGCCAGTCATGTGTAAGACATTGTTTAGTAGTGGTAAAATGCACAGAGTCATAATGGCAGCAAAACGAATTCAGGAAAAATAGGAGGGTAAAGGGAAAAGATTTGGAGATAAACCTGCAGAGACGGCCAAGTCCAACAAGTCTGTGCGCAATGAAAAGCATCCGCTGGGCATATGTGTGCTTGCGAGAAGTACAATACATGATGGTTGAAGTATTGTGCAGTGCCCACTTGGTGAGTGTGTGTGCTGGCAGTCTGGGTCTTTTCAAATAGCACACCCAGGTACAATACAGAAAGGCTACAGTACTGAACAGTGCACACATATTAAATGTGTGTGCTGAATGTGTGTGTGTCTGTAGTGGCACAATTCATGGAGGTAACAGCCCTGGGCAGTATGTGTGTTGTGAATGTACACTGAGGGCAAGTGTGCCTGCAATGGTACATTGCATGGAGGACACTAAGTTTAATTTTGGGTAGCCCAGGCCTACCTGGTATGGTGAAAACATTCGGAGTAGAGGAATCCCCCCCAGATAGAGTTGTGTATTGCTGTATTCCTGTGAGGTGGGTGGGGGCACATACTAGAGGAAGGGAGAAACAGACTCCCCCTTTAGACTTCTAATGGTTGTCCTTTGATTCAGTGATAGATCACAATGAAGAGGCTTAGACACATCGCAGGAAGAGGATGAGGCTGATAAGGGAACCATACAGTGTAGGGCTGGGAGCCTGGATTAACCTTTTGATGCACATATCACTGTGGCTGACACCCAGGTGTGAACTCTAGTCACTTCCATAGCCTGTGTTGTTGGACAATCAGCTTCAAAGTCTTTCCTGCTGTGACAGACAGCCTTGCAAGAGAAAAGAAGAGAAAGAAAAGAGTACACTTCAAAAGAAGTAGAACCTCAATATAAAACCTCATAGACTCAGACCCTAAATCACATTTTGTGCCTAGAAAAGGACTATAAGAAGCAGAAGTGTAAACTCTGAACCTAACTATAATGTCCCTGTAACTTGTTTTTTTTATGCTTATTCCTTAGACTTTTTAAAATCTATTTCCTAACTATAATGTCCCTGTACCCTTTGTTTTTTTTAGTTAATTTCTACAGTTATTTTAATACAGTGGGGGACTGGCCACAGGAACTGGGCTACTCCCAGGCCCTACAGGCAACACCCGCAGGCAGCCAAGCCCCCCAAAGGCAGCCAACCTGTGAGGGGGCATGCAGCCCCCCTCCCTGGGCCAATTTCCGTCTCAGGGACTCTATCCCCCGGGGCCCACCATACATTTTAGGAAATGGGGTACGTGGCCCCCGTTCCCAGGCTGTATTTTGGTCCCAGTTACCCAATCTCCTGGGGACGAGCCTTATTCTAAATAGGGAGGGGGCAAGCAGCCCCCATCCCCTGATTGATTTCTGGCTCCGGGACCTCATCTTCCAGGGCCTGGGCATATTTAGAAGGGGATGAGGCATGCAGCGACCCTCCCTAGGCCAATATTGACCCCAGGGATCCCATCCCCTGGGGCCTAATCTTTTAATAATTGAGAAGGCCCCCAAGGCCACATTTGGCCCAATGGACCCTATCTCCAGGGACCCTGCCATTGTCTGAAGAGGGCACACAGCCCCCTCCCAGCCCAATAAGGGCCCCGGGGACCCCATTCCCTGTGGCCCACCCAGTAAATGGTGAGTGCCCTTAAGCTCACACAGGGCACTCACCACAAATTCAAAAGCGGGGAAGGGCATGTAGCCCCCCCGGGCCAATATGGCCCGGGAATCCCATATCTTGGGCCTATGTAATTAATATTTGGGGAGGGGGCCGCGTGGCCCCCTCTCCAGTCCGATTTCAACCCTGGAAACCCAACCTCCCGGGGCCCAGCCACATTACCAAAGGGAAGGTGGCACACAGACCCCTTCCTGGGCCAATATTGGCCCTGGGAACCCTAGCCCCCGGGCCCTGGCCAGTGAAGTGTGGGTGCCCTGGTGACCACCCAGTGTACACACTTCCTTTTTGTTGGAGGCCTCGGGGGAGCCCCAATGCCCCCGCTGCCCCAGCTGGTTCCCGCCTCCAGCGGGAGCCGGCATTGCTACCGCCCACAGGGAGCAGCAAAACATGCTGCTCTCTGCTGGTGGGAACAATATTTTCATCTCTTTTTCTGCCCACTTCAAAGCGAGCAGGGAAACAGATGAAAAGTCCACTCCCAGTGGGTGGGAGCATTTTTCCTGCTTTCGCCCGCTGGGAGCGGACTTAGTGTTTGCTCTCATTTAATGGGAGCTTTGAAATTGCTGCCGCCGACCCAAGAGCAAACAGTGCAACAGTTGGAAACCCCTATGTCCCAGGCATGGGCACCCCGGGACATAATTGGAGCTGGCCCTGGGGATGGGGTCCCCAGGGCCATTAATGGCCCCCCTCTCACTTGGTTGCATGGCCGGACCCAAGTGTTTGGGGCTCCAGGGGTAAACATGGCTTGTCATTGATAGTATTTCTAAATCCATCAGGGGCGGTGACAGAATACATAAACTTCATCAACTACAGTCTAGATATATACTAGAGCTGGATACTAGCCACCGCAAGGTTTTAACTCCGATGAAGAAATGTTCAGTGATTTAGGGGAAGAACACTGCTTGCACTTTAGATTCCTTTACCATGAGTACCAGGATCTGCTTCAGCTTTGTACTAACCTCATTATCGAGTTTTCTTTCTCCCTTCTCTATCTCTCTACTTTTCTCCTTTGTTTTTCTCTCTTTTTTCTTTTCTCTTTTTTTTCCTTTTCTTCTGACTATTCGCCCCATCCCTCCCTCTTTTCCTTCTACTTGTGCTCCTCCCCCTTTTTATCTTTTTATTTCTTTATCTTTTGAACTATACCAAATGAGTTTCAGGTTTCCTGCTCAGCAGTATTAAAACCTATTTGACTCTGCCTTCAGTGAAATGATTTTATCTATAACTAATGTTACTCGTTTTTAACAAATTGTCCTGTCTGTTTTTCTTTTTTTCACATAGGACCTACTGAGTGATGATATGTGGAGAGCTGTACATATAGCGAGTGTAGAAGCTATCCTTGGGGAGAGACTCTTTGTTCCCTCATGGGAAAGTGGTAATATCATTTGTAGATGAAGTATGATTTATGGAGTATGGAGCATTGTATATTCTCGAATTAGTGTTATGGGTAGGGATATAATTTAGAGTTACTTATAAAGAGACGGGCAGTAGTACCATGTGATAGTAGGCTCCTGGGGGACCTGATTTATTACTGTTATATTTGCTTTACTGCTTTTTCCGACTTGGGTTTAATTGTTTAAGTGGTGTTTCTACTATCGTTGATCAGGCTAATTCATGTTTTAGATGTGGCATAACGTGAGTTGCACCATATAGATTAGCTTGTAAATTTATGATTCTGTCCACCTCTTTGTTAGAATGAGATATATATATGTATATATATATGCATATATATATTTATCTACACATATATATATACATATATTTACGTGTATATATATATATATATATATATATATATACACAACATAGAGCCTTTTCTATTCTCATTTGATATTATTTATCATTTCTTTCTGTATGGTATTAAGTACACATAGTATGTAAAGAGACAATAATTTTGTGACTACATAAGCATCGTATGTATACCTAGTGAATTTTCCAATTGATTTCTTATTCTCTTAATGTCTGTCGTGTTGCTGCTATTATAAGAGACACACTTGAAAGTTGCTATATGGACTATTTGCCCGCGTGCGCGATTTTGTTTCTGAGTATTTGTCTTACTGTACCTATATAAGGGTTCATGTATTACAGCATGCATTCACCTATGCATTTATTTTTATATTATTTTTACATGTTTAGTTATTTATATTGGACTATGTTATGAATTCTGATGCAATGGATTAATGGAAATGATACTATACATGAGGAATTGATGATATTATACATACCTTTATGCTTTTATAGTATGCTCCAAAATGGCCGAAACTCTCACCAGCCTCACTACTAACTTGGTTTCAATTGTCCGTTGTTTATGTTGCTGTATGTCTTCACGTAATGTTTACATTTTTGCCGGGAACATCACTTTCCTACTTGTGATCAAGTTGTGTGGCATGCCGTAATTCGTTGGGTTACTCGACTATGCTAACAATAAATCCATCAAAGTAATTTACTGGCTGTTATCATCTGTGGAGGCTAGTGCACGTATTCGAGCATTTGGCATGCTCGGTCTGTAGAACTTTATATACGTTCAGGGTCCCTCATACCCTGAGGTGCACCAGTGCCGTTCCGGGGTCCCGGCTTTCAACTGTGAGGAATGTGGCATATATATATATATATATATATATATATATATATATATATATATGTATATATGTATATATGTATATATACAATATACCAAAGGTATATATATATGCACAGATATACCAATATATATATTTGTATATCATTGATTCATATTACTGAAAATTGATAAATCCTTGATACAGCATTGAATAATTTAAAAATGAATTATAAAGATGCAACATAATTAAAGCAAGGAAAATTGTACACAAATAAACAATCCAATCTTGACATAAGAATCAATAGTGCAAGAAAAAGTATCTATTTTGATTGTATCTGTCACTGTCATCTGTCAGGGGGAAAACAGAAAAGGTAAGGGCAAAGCAAGATTTAGGCTGAAAAAACATATCCTAAACTATATCATAAAAATCTAAAGTCTGCTATTAAACACTGACCTAGAGCTACATATTGACAAAATTAATTGCACATGTGTGCTTGATGCCATATAAAATAGAAAAATCAGAACATTGATTCATGGTGGTTTTGAAACTTTAATGTTAATCCCACTTTGTAATATATATAAACTATTAATATGTATACTATTAGATAAATAAGTAGTCAGTGGAGACCATAATATGTCTCTTGTACTAGCTAAAGCCAAGGAGCAATTATGATCTCTAGCTAACCTATAATTGTGCCAAATGTATTTACTTATTTATTTATTACATATATATATAGTGCAAACTGTCACCAAACTGGTATCCTGGCACTTAAAGTCTATAGATAGGCACAACACTGCTGACATAGAAAGAAAGAATGCACATGAACGAGGGGCAGTGTTATGTATGGAAAAGCCAGGTCTTTAGAGCTTTCCTGAATTGTAACAATTCCGTTGATGACCTAAGAGCGGGTGGCAGTTTGTTCCACAGCTGGGTCGCCTTAAATGTAAAAGCCCGACCACCTTGTCTTAGCTTCAAAAATGTATTTCTGCAAACAAAATTTGCAGAATTTGAGTGGAGATATCTTTCAGTCTACGTTTTAGAAGCACAGGACCTTTGCCTGTAGAGCCTTAAACACAATGCACATGGCTTTAAAGATGATCCTCTGCCTCAGTGGAAGCCAATACAAATCCCTCAGTTCATTGGATGCCGAATATCTACAGGGTCTGTTTGAAGCAAGTTTAGCTGCCGCCGCTTGGACTCTGTGCAAACTATTGATCAAGTAGTTAGGAGCTCCAAGTAATAGGACATTGCAGTAATCCAATCTATTGAGTATGACACTGTGCACAATGAGAGATTTAGCTAGGGTGGGTAGTAATGGTAACACCTTCCTGAGGCCACATAGGAGTGTGAAACCGGTGTCTGCGACTTTAGTAACAGGGCTCTCCAGAGATAGCTTGTCATCAAATAAGACCTCAAGATTGTGAACTGCGCCTGCAGCTTCCCTCCTGTTGAAAAGGGCCAGAAGTTGGGGGGAAGTTCCATGGGGATTCTACTTGTCAAACAGCACAAGAATTTGGTTTTATCCCCATTTAGCTAGAGGGATTTTAAGTTCATACAATTAACAATGTCCGATAAACAGTTCTGAAAGGCTGCCACTGCTTCCTGCTGCCCACTATAGAGGGACAGGATCAGTTGTGTATCATCCACATAGTTGACCTCTCTGATGTCATGCGCCTTTAAGAGAGTAATAAATGGCCTCATATAAATGTTATAAAGGACTGGGCTAAGGGCTGACCCTGTGGGACTCCTTCACGCAGGCTTTTAATTTCAGAGCGATAGGTGGGCCAGGCAACAGCTTGACACCGATCCGATAGGTAGGATTTCATCCACTTCAACACAGTACCCGCCCCCCTACACTCCAATTGAGGCTAATCTGGCCAGAAGGATTTTATAGTTGACCGTGTCAAAGGCAGCCAACAAGTCAAGCATGATCATGACTGTCGACTGACCACTGTTCACCCTCATCCATAACTCATCCATGGCAATGAGTAGGGCTACCTCATGCCATGCCCAGGTCTAAAACTGAACTGATCATCCTCTGAGAGTGAGTTTCCAGATATTGGGACAACCTCCTGCTCACATATCGCTCCAATATTTTCACTGGAAATGGAAGTAGCGATATGGGCCTTTGGTTACTCACCACCAAAGGGGGGGTAACTATGGTCTTCTTCCACATTCCATATTTCACCAGCTTCATAGCATCTTTCCAATAGGTAGACATAATGTAATTGCTAATAATAGATCAAACAACTTCCTTTCAGTAGAAGAGGCATTACAATCTTGTGATAAACCTTCAAGACAAACTTTTAAAAACATTGACAATGTCATTAATTTTGGATCAAATATCATCCCAAATGTAAAAACAAATGGACAATAAAAAGCAAGTGTCCTAAGAAGGTTAACAGACACAAATAATGACATTTATACCAAATATCACTCTAGACATGTATGCACCAATTTATATTCAATTTTCTTCCCATAAAAGCCCTATTTTGGATTTGTCCCTATTAGTGTCTGTAAATTACTGTTTTATAACTTTGTAGTTTTATAAATAAAAGATGCTCTAGGTGTAACACTACAATGAAGAAAGCAATATATAGAACACCTTGACTCTTCCCAATTGGCTGTACGATCAATAACTAGATTAATAATCAGAATCAATTCTGCGTATCACCTAAAAGAGATATGGGCAGATTATATTTTTGTTGCAAAAAATGAAAGGACAAAAAAAGTATTATGTTATTTAATTAACCTACATAATCTGTTTTGTTCTACATTTTAGCCAATTTAGTAATTAATTGTAGTTTTATTATGATACCAAAAAAGTAAATCTACAACTTGCTAGTTTTCGGAACTATTCTTGGATAATATAGATTACAAAAGTGGAATTCTCTTTCTCTATTATAACAATTGGGGCTATTATCAGTATTATAATAAGCAAAATGCTTAAGCAAAATGTTAAATGACATGAATAAACATTTGGAAAATGAACTCTCCATCAGGCTTGCTATTTTTTTAATCTGGTTAATAAAATCCTTGTTCTCTTATTTTTCAACAAGAATTTAAAAATGGACTCGCCATAGATTTAAAAAAATTATAATTTAGGAATATTGATGGGAGTCATGGACAGGGAAAAGTTATTGTAGATAACAACATCTTTTGAAAGAATCTAGCCTAACCCACAAGACAAAGATAAAGGAGACTTTGGGACTCATTACGATGGCTGAAGGACCGCCACCAACAGGCTGTCGGTGGCGGTCTTTCGGCCATCTTACCAGGGATCTCCGTCTGCCATAAAACAATGGCATTTTGACGGGTGGCGGTCGGAAACACTGACCGCCACGGTCCCGACAGGCGGTCTGTATCCAGACGCCTGTTGGACCTCCCTGTAATCCCAGAATTGCGGCGGTGCCTGTCAGGCACTGCTGTAGGGATTACAATATCCCTTTCTGCTGGTCGTTCTGTGGTGGTCAACCTGCAGCAAAACAGCAGGCGGAAACAGATTGGGGGGCCTGTAGCGGCCCCCCCAAACCCCTTGGCCAAGAACATAGGCCCTGGGAGGCACCTATGGTGCCCCCCTACATATCCCTACACCATGTGGTAGGCACCGCATGGTGCCTGCCACATAGTGCAGGAATATGTGTGGTGTGTCTGTTTTGGCTTGTGGTGGGTGCTGCAGAGCGAAGCACCCGCCACAATGTAAAACATGGGCAATGCGACCGCCATGGTGGAGATCGCATCCTAATCTGCCATGTGGGACCGCCGCCTCGTAGGCGGGCGGTCCCAAATACGATTTTTGTCCGTCCGCCAACCTAATGACCCCCTATTTCTCTAAAAGCCAGGGATTTTAGATGTCATAGATTATTAATTAAAATGTAAAATATCTTCGAAGAATGAGACTATAGTTAAACACAAAACACAACACTAACAGTCTAACATACAAAAATAGCCATCAAGCTACCAAACAACATCTCGACAATTGCAGTTTCCACAAACCAGAGTGTGGTGTCTTGATGGTTGCTATGTTCCTTATGTAGAACTGTTATCTCTGTTACCTTGGAGTCCCATTCGTTAATGGATCTACTTGCGGTAGAATGTTCATAGTTGAATGTATTAGCAGTTGCAGCTGTTGGTTGAAGGATGAGGTCCTATGTTTACGATCTACAATAAACTCCCTTCTTCAAAGCTTACCTGTGATTGGTCCTCTTCCTATGGCACATCACCTCATTTTGGCGACGAGCTGAAACGCACCCGACTAGGACCTCAACTCAACAACAGAATCTACTTTAAAAAAAAAGGGGGATAGCTCACCTTCATCTTTGCGACCTCTTGGTTCATCTACTGTGGCTTGCCCTTGTTGCTTCTCCTGTGGCTGGCTCTCACCCTCTTCCTCCTCAGCGCTTAGCTACTTCCAAAGGCTGGGTTTTGTACTTCTCTCCCTGGCAGGTGCGTGTTGGCTCCTTTGCGCATCTTCGCAAGAGTGGAGTATTGGATATTGCTGTCACGACTTACGCTGGCATCTGGCAAACTTTCAAAGGCAAGACTTGCACGCTTTGGAGTTAAGCGCATCTGATCGTCTCTTCTGTTTTTTGAGAGGTCATTGGTTGCGGAGGCTCTTCTCCCCTCCTCTTCACTTCACTGAGTGATGACGTTGTGGAATACTCTGGAAGTGTTGGTGATCATTCCCAGAATTCCAGCGCTGCTGTGAGCGCTTCAGTGTGCCGTTTTCCCCCCGGCACAGCTTGAGCTGCGTGGTGACCCCGCGCTTCCCTGGCACAGTGAGAGCGGTGTGGTGATGCCGTTTATCGTGCGTGGTTACGCCGTCATATCGTGGTGTTGCCTTGGGCGGCGTAGTGACGCTGTGTCAAAGCCTCCTGTCATCTCCAGTCAGCTGTTCCCCGGCATCATTCTCTCATGCTGAGAGGACAAGTGGCTTGCTTTCAATCAGCTGTTCGAAGCATTCCTCGCTGATCAGCACAGCAGTCTTCTTTTAAGCTGATCATCATCTGGAACCTGAGTGAGGGGCAAGCTCCGTCTACTGGGCTGTTCGAAGCATTCCTCACTGATCAGCACAGCACTCTTCTTTTAAGCTGATCGTCATCTGAAACCCGGGTGAGGGGCAAGATCCGTTGATGGTTACTTTCGTTTTACATTATCGGCACGTTTCATCACGCTTCTGCAAATACTACGATGATCAGCACAGCAGTGTTGATTTGATTTATTATTCCTTCTCACCCTCATTTTACCTTCTGGAGTCCTGTAAACTGTCTTCATTTTGCTGTTTGGGACCGCTACTGTATATTGAATTACCTTGCTGTGTGCTTTGTTCTTCTTGCTGTCATGCAGATTGTCACTCCTCCTCCGTTTTTTCTCTCTGCTCCTGGAGATCCTCCCATACCCTGGTTAAAGTGGAAGAAAGTTTTCACAAACTACGCAAGGGTTTGTGGTACTTCTCTAAGTGCAGAGAGGAAATCTTCTCTTTTTCTACATTGTCTTGGATCGGAGGGGCAGGAGGTGTTCGAACATCTACCTGATCTTCCTGGCAACGAAGCAGACTCCCTAAATGAGTTTGAAATCTGTATAAAAAAAATGGACTTGCATTATCTTCCCAAGGTGAGTATGATTTTAGAACGCTACCACTTTGGGAAGAGGATGCAAAGACATGAAGAGTCTGTTGCACAATATGTCACTTCGTTGCGTAAGCTTGCTTCTACTTGTTCTTTCGCTGGCAATCTGGAAGAGAGGTTAAGAGACCAACTCATGTTGGGTTCTTCTATAGACAAAGCGAAAGAAAGCCTGTGGCAAAAAGACAACCCCCTTTGCAAGAGGTAATTAATACGTTGAAACTTCATGAACATTCTTCACTCAAATCGTGTTGGAGCATATAATGCTCAATTTCTATACATCAAACACACAGTTTTATACACTTTTGCTCAATACAAGTAAATGGAAGCAGGTCACCTAACCGAAACTGTTACTCTAAGTGAAACCTACTTAATGAGCAGATGGGAGAATCTTCTCATGAGAAAGAATGCAAGAAGTTATTGAAAGGTGATGGTAAAGTGAAAATAAATGCTGATTTCATCAGCACTCTCGGTTTCACTCTTTGCTGTGCCAAATTTTCAAACAAGGCAACACTTAGTACAATATGCAGGAAAATGTGCAAATGTGTGACAGAAAATAAAATTTCTTCTACATTTCAGAAATACATAAAACATATCAGTCATGTTAAGGTTACTGTACTCGTTCAGTTAGTATCAAAACAAAATTGAATTTCAAAAGTAAAATGTATCTGTACCTACATATGGCAAACTGCAACTTAAAGATGACCATTAAACTGCGCAAAAGGCCTGCTACTGCACAACAAGTGTGGCAGCTTTTTTAGTAACATTTCATCCAATTGTGTTAGAAGCTTTTTTTGTTAAAATCTGGAATGTGCAGACGTATGGCCAATTATATAGAACATGCTGCGGCCATAAAATTGCTTCATTCTAGTGGTCCTGGATAATATAGAGAAATAAATTTAGTAAACGTTGAACTGATACCATGCCATTTAAATCTCTGAACATATACTCCCAACTCCCTACCCTATCAAAAGTTTTTTCAGCATCTAAAGTTATCACAGTCAAAGTTTATTTGCAATTTATAGACATATAAAATATTGAAAAGTGTTCTGACACTACGTGTAATGAGTCTACGTTTACCAAAACCAGGTTGATCAGACCCAATTAAGCTAATGACAAATGTATTTAATTTTAAAGCGAAACTTTTAGCAAAAATGCAGCATGAATCAATTAATAACATTTCTTTATAATTTCTGCATCAAGTAATGTCCCTGATCTTTTTAGGATAGAAACATTAAATTGCACAGTATGAATACAATTGCTTAAACAACATGAAAGCAAATTATGATGATTGGAAAAGAAATCATCAAAAAACTGTAAAACAAACTTTCGGTGCATTATACATGGAATAAGAATACAAAGGGGAATGATCTTATGATTCTTGATAGACAGTAAATGGCCAAAAGGGACACAACTATGTATTTAAACCAAACAGTGAACAATTTGGAGGAGACGCCATGCACATTATTTGGTCCTGTCCTGAACTTTCTGTCTTCTGGACTTATATATGGCATTTTTTGAATCAGGTCAGTGTGGCGCACATCCAGACATCTATGGACCTGGCATATAATTTTGACAGTATAGAGAACCTATCCCCACACAGGAAGAGGTGGTTGGTGTCTTCTGTGGCAACAGCAAAACTGTGTATCTTGAGAAGATGGAAAGCAAAAAATATACAGCAGAACGATCAAATGTGAGTGGCACACTAGCCTCTTACGAAAAAATGATGTATAAACTTAACATCCAATTAACCCTCTTCCAGACTATTTGGAATCTGTTCCTCGAATCACTGTTGAGACCACAAGGGTCAAGAAGAGGCCTAACTATGTGGCTGATCAGGATGGCGGTCAGACTTTTGTCGGACTGCCATCCTTTCGTAAATGGGACCGCCAGACAGGCTGTCGGCGGTCCCGCCATAGGCATTAGGATGCGACCACCACCATGGCGGTCGCAATGCCTATGTTTTGCATTGCGGCGGGTGCTGCTGGCTGCAGCACACACCACAATGCAAAAAGGGGACACTGCACATATATCTGCACTGCGTGGCAGGCACCATGTGGTGCAGGGATATGTAGGGGGGCACCATAGGTGCCCCCCAGGTCCCATGTCTGAGGGCCAGGGAGTAAGGGAAGCCCGTCAATGTCCCTTTCTGCCAGCCACAACTCTCATCATCTCTGCAGTTACAATTGATTCTTTAGCGCCAAGACGCCCTCGGGCAAGAGTTTGCGCCCTATAAATTACAAATCAAACCAAACCATGAAACTGTCGACGGGGAGAGACATCATAATACCTATGGTGGTGCCTGGAAGGCACCGCCACCATTGTAGAGATTGTGGCTCTTTCCGATGCACTGATGGGCTCCTTGAGCCCGTCGGATGCGTGCCATCCATCCGCCTGCCATTGTAATATGGCGGGCGGTGAACTGTATTACGATGGTGGTAGGACCGCCACTGACGGGTTGTCGGTGGTGGTCCCACCATCATCATAATCAGGCCCTATATTACTAACATATTGGCACCTGAGAAACTTTCTTATTTCACAGATATTCAAACATCAAATCAAACATTAATTGTAGAAAGAGAAGGACTGAGGAACACCATAAAGAAAAAAGATCCTTGCCTTACGTGCAACATCAAACTTCCAACAATGAAAGAGACTGAAAACTATATGAAGTCTCTTACTGCAAACTGACCTGAAAAGGTAGAGCTTACAGTAAAGAAAAATCTGTAGAACTTGCATCCAAACATCACACTTAAATACATGTAGACTACTCTACAAACTACAACAATCAAAAATAAAGAAGAGCAAAAAGAAAGCTACAATCAACAATATATTTGAAGACCACTGAAAATTCAGAAGAAACTAGTAATATTTCTGCTCCTTTACAACTCTGAATAAACAACTTTAATTTCCCTGCATCATCCTAAATAATAGTTTGTATATGGCCTTGAACAAACAAGGATGAAAAAGAACATATCTTGCATTGAGAGATTTCAATGCTAGACTTAAATTCAGAAACTCTTTTCTTCTGTTTCCCTTGTTACATCTTGAGCAAAAATAACTTAATAGCAGACTGTACCAACTGCTTCCTTTCAATATCTTCAGACATTGCTTTCATAAAATTAAGTAAAGACCCAAAATTCAATAATATTAGCTCTGGGTTTTGCAGGTTGACTAGATGAAACAAAACGTAGAACACTGGTGATTTGAAGGCAAATCATCAAACAAACCGTTTCATCCTGAGAATGTTCTTTTGGAGAAAACCAACCATGCCATTACCCACAGTGCCTTCTGGCATACCATAAAACCTCAAATTATTTCTCCTATTTCTGTTTTATAAATCTTTATTCTGCCTCCTGAGAGCTTCGATTTCTAATTTAATTTTGCTAGTCCATACTTAAATAGTGTAAGAAATCCAGATCAGATGGTACCAGAATAGGCAGGGGGTATTGTCACCAATTTTACCAAATGGCGTCTTTCATCACTGTTGTCTGGGACTCGGTACTACGAACCAGATCAATGGCAAATTTACACAAAAAGCAAATCTGCCATTTTGCACTATATGTTAGTGTGAAATGCTTCTTTGCATCAATTTTTAATGCAAGAATGCATTTAAACAAAAGCACCACTAACAACAGTTGCTTGCATTCTGATGTTCCTGTCCATATATGGTACATTTTTACTGCAAATCGCACATTAGTGGTTAATTCGTGGTAAATTCTGACTGCGAACTGCACATAAAAACATGGTGATAAATTCATCGCACCATTCACAAGCTGGTGCCAACAGCCGATATCACCAGTTTTCCTGCGATAGCAGCCGCAAAAAACATCGCCACGGATGACACTGGCAACTAACGCTAATGATATGCAGAGTAGGCGTTCCCGTGCAAAAAGCCACGGAAACACCACTTCGCAACATTCTCAACGACCAGCCAGATCGGCGATAAGAATTAAAAACATGCGATAAGGCGCGTTAGCAGCAGGGATTTAACACCTGCTCCTACCTGGTGTTAAGTCTGACGACAACCTGCACCATGAAAGGGAGCCCAGCCCAGAGCCACAGCTGAAGAACAACAGATGCCATGGAGCTACTGATCATGCAGCTCGGAGCCCCAAGAGGGCCACAACACCCACCGCCACCACACCCAGGCCCCCACCCCTCCCAGGACCCCCCCCCCAGGACAAAGATATTTCACATCTACCTCACAAATTCATGAACACAACAATTCGCCTGATGTCGCACAAGTACAACAATTAACATTCATGTGTGGTCAGAAAAAGGAAAAACAATCATACATCTTAGAATTTAAAAAATAATCATTTTATTCAAATTTAACTCAACACTAATAATTGGAAGAGTCATGGCGGGTCTTCTCTGGACAATCTGTAAGTCACAGCCTGCAAGACAAAATTGAAGATAAGAAGGTGCGACATGCGCTCAACAAAGGACAGAGAGAGAGAGAAAGAGAGAGAGAAAGAAATGGAGAGAGAGAGAGAGTGAAAGAGAGGGAGAGAGAAAGAGAGAGAAAGGGTGAGAGAGGGAGAAGGAGAGAGAGAGCAACAGAGGGAGAGAGAGACAGTGAAAGAAGGAGAGGGAGAGTGAGAGAGAGAAAGAGAAAGAGAAAGAGAGGGAGAGAGAGAGACAGTGAAAGAAAGAGAGGGAGAGTGAAAGAGAGAGTGAAAGAGAGAGAAAGATAGAGAAAGAGAGGGAGAGAGAGAGACAGTGAAAGAAAGAGAGGGACAGTGAGAGAGAAAGATAGAGAAAGAGAGCGAGAGAGAGAGACAGTGAAAGGAAGAGAGGGACAGGGAGAGACATTGCAGACACTGCACACCCAGGCCTCACAGCTCACCTGCTGCCACCGGTGTGTCTCCAACCACGTGCTGGCATACACTGCAGTCCACCAGGTCCCTCATCTGAAACAGAGTCCACAGCTAATGATGGCAGAGTACATATCATTGCACACGGCAACATCGACTGGCCGCCCCTGCGCACACAGGCTGCTGCACCCCAGCCCCTCCTGCCGCCCAGCAGGGATAGCCCGCCCCTGCGCACCCAGGCCTCACTGCTCACCTTCTGCCACCGGCGTGTCTCCAAGAGGGCCCACCACGTGCCGGTGCAAACTCCAAGCCCGGGGCCCGCGACCTTGGCAGCCTCCACATCATGCAGCCACGCACCACGGCCCACCAGGGCGCACACTTGATTCTGGGTCTTGATTTTGCAATGGCAGAGATCATAACAGTGCACACGGCATAATCGCAGGCTGCACACCCGCCCAGCTCTATAGGTGCCACTAACTCTGTGAACAGCGAGGCAACGCCACGTGGCGGTAGGCCCGCGCTGTCCGCTGGCTCAGACCTACACTGCAGTCCACCAGGTCGCACACTTGATTCTGGGTCTTGATATTGCAATGGCAGAGACCATATCAGTGCACACGGCATCATCGCAGGCTGCACACCCGCTCAGCACTTTAGGTGCCCCTACCTCAGTGCACAGAAAGTCACCGTCCCGTGGCGGTAGGCCCGTGCCAGCCGCAGTGTAACCGGTGCCACCGACTCTGTGCAACGCAAGTCATGGACCCTATATGATTGAGTCTTGTCATATGCCAGACGGACGCAGCCATGTCACCTCCGGCAGTGGGGAAGAACTGGGACACGTAGCGTCGCCCCCCCCCTTTATATGTAAGCTGAGTGGGCTGGCTCGGCGTACGCCAGGCCAGCGTAGGGGTGTGAACAATTATCCCTGGCCTCTGGGCGTGGTTCATATCTGAGCTGCACAGGAAACCAACTGATGCGTGTGTCTCTGTTGCTGTGTCTGCGCCACACGGCCCGCAATCGACAATGTTGCAATGTTGCATGCAGCCGGAGGGCGTCCGCGCATGAAGGGATTGTACAAGGAGCGCAAGGCCGCTCGGGGTCTTGGCTCATACATGCCAACTGTTGTGTGTTCCTCGCTTTTGGTGCACCATAAGCTCAAGGCCTAGCCTCAATTGCAGCGCGAAAGCCACATCACATTCCCAGCATACAAGCAGTAGTCAGACTAACATTAGGGATGAAAGCCCCTTTGTCTCAATACAGAAGGCGGAAGGACATCTGCACCTCCGACCTTGGATTTGCAATCGGCATTCACCCCCTGAGAGAGATACCATGGCAGATGACGACGGCTCCCACACTACACACAGCGCTAATGAAAGATCAACGTATCCACACCTCACACACAGAAGTTCTTGCTCGAGGTACTCGTGCATGGAATGGCCTTGACACTTACGTGCAGGACAACCCATACGCCCAAACTTTGCACACTCATATGACTCATTGCTCCGAGCTGTGGCATATCATCCACATAACAGCCGCAGGTCAGAAGAGTGCCAGTTCTACGAGAGCGAACAACGCAATGTCAGAACATCCCGGGCACATGCACAACCCCTGTCACGTGGAACTGTACCGTGACCGAATGCTGCATTTGTTGGGGATCAGTTACCGTCTGAGCTTACGTCTTGCGTACGTCACCTGCTTCCAGCCCTGGTTCCACTGTCGATCATGCATATTCGAGTGGCCCATGGATGTCTGCCTATCCAACACAACGGTAGCTGAACTGGATTTTGACATGTGTGTGCGCCCCCTGTTGGACCACGACCAGGAGTGTAACCGTGATACCCGTTCATGGGATGCCTTGGTTTTGGCATATGTGCTGGCAGTTGGGCATGTGAGATTGCACAATTCCTCGTGTGCAGTGACCACATCGAGGCGCTCCCCTATTGGGCTGTGTTGCGGATTGGTGAAACGGCGTGGACTGCGCACATCTGTCCGGACCAGCTAATGGATTGGCTCGCCCCCGTGTTCGTTGAAGTCGACAACAATGTACTCTTGGAACTGATTGCCCATGAAGCTGCGCTCGCTTTCATGGACGAGTAACTACGTTCCTGCAGCCACAAAAGATTGTAACCCATAGCACAGGTCCCAACACCCTTTTGCATCTTGGAGAAATGGACACATATCCCACCATAACAGTGGACATGGCTGCATTCGCCTGGACTCAGAATGCATGTGCGTGCAACACTGCGGGTTGACACACACCTGTGCAAGGTGAGTGGACAGCGGCGCCTGGCAACGTTCCTCAACCTGACACACAGCTGGAGGGAGAGTACACACATGGCAATGTAGCACTACATGTGACCTTGTTGGACTCCTTCACCTGCTCACTGTCAGCAGAGCAGACAGTCAGCGCAGTCCGGTGGTACAGGACTATGCAGATCCCATGGGCTGTGAGTGGTGTCCCCTGACATGGTGCAATGAGCATTCACCAAACACCACATGACTCGTCCAGCAAGGCAAGGTGGGCTGAGACCATTGGCATCCGTAATGATTGGTGTTCATTTGTGCCTCCCCATGTCTTGCACCCCTACATGTTCCTTTGCTGCCTGTTAGTGTATGATGCATTGGTCTGCATGTTGTGGCCCTTGTCTTGCCCGTACTGACACGCACATGCTAATAAAGTGTACTCAACTTCACTAGTTTTCAACTGTGATGAGTGTTGATTAGCATGCCAAATCGTGTGCCTCAATGAGCATTGTCCGTACACAGGGAGGGACTGACTGACGCATTTCACTTAGGGGTGAGTCCCTATTGCCAGCTCCACCTCTGTGAGCCAGACATTGTGGTTGGGAGAGTTGCTGGTAGACATGTGCGCTTACGTGTCTTCAGCAATGTGAGTATGGTGTCCAACTTCTTGCCATGTGGATCAATGTGTTCCATGAAACCAGGCTGTGTCCACACAGTTGAGTGTGTGTAGGTATGCGAAGAGATGTTCTGTTGTCACATGTGATGTGGGACACTACTTTAGGCCTCCTACCGACTTTGACATTTTTGAAAACACAGCCCTATTTAATACATGGACGTGGGGCTACGTTGGGGGGTGGCGAGATTGTTGTTCATGATCAATGAGGCCACAGCTAGTTCACACCTTCACAGTCATCTAATTGGCCATGTGTGTCACGGTCAAACATGCGCATTGATGTCATTTCCCAGGGTGTACCTTTTTGTGCAATCACTGTCCCTACAGTCATCCATACTGTTATACTTGATTGAACATAGACATGACACATCTGTGTGATTAGGAATGTTTTATTCACATTCTGTGGAGTGTCGGAGCTGGAGCAGTACATGGCCATGCACACCCCACATTACATGGTTGCCCAGTGGAGGGCCAAACAGAGTCCTTTAGGGAATCACAAGTTAATCGGTAGAGGAAGGGTTGAGTCCGCAGCCTGTTTGCTGTGTCATTGGTAGCCAGAGCAGATATGGCAGTCCATGTGGGGGTCAAGGTGAATGTCGCAGAGTGTTTTGGGGGACAGTGGAAGGTGTTGTACCAGGGCATGATGCAGAGGGCTGTACCAAGCAGAAACAGGCCATATGGCGGGGGATGAATGCTACAACCTCCTTTCTGACAGAGTCATTACCATCCACATCTTCGTCCTCTGATATATCTTCTGTGTCAGGTGTGCCAGGTGTGTGTGGTGGTGTTATGGCTGCATCACTGTGTGCCACTGACACATCAGGGGGCGGAGGTGGTATGGCTGCATCACTGTGTGCCACTGACACATCAGGGGGCGGAGATGTGTGTGTCGAAGTTCCTGCAGCAGTCATCTGGGACAGGCTCTGTGGCAGCAATGGCAAGATGAGGATCTGCAGGGCATGGAAGATCCCAGCTACATCTCGCTGGTGTTCAGCCGTGGCAGCCATCCTTCCTGCCTGAATCCGCTCCATGTTCTCCATTGTCCGCCGCATCTGTGCCAACTCTGTGCTGGCGTCGCTGGAGCCTGTCTGACTAGACAGTTCTTGTATCCGAGTAATGGCTCCAGCGAGGTCAGCCAAGGATTGTTGTAGGGCATGGAGCGGACTGTGGGTGTTCGTTAGGGACTGTAAGTGGTCCCTGATGGGACTAAGACACCCACGTATGGCATCTAGTTTGGCTGCCATGAGGTCGAAACCCAGCCGCACCTGTTCAGCAAGCCCCCTCTGGCAGTCTGACACACAGCGTTGGAATGCCATGTGTTCTTTGGTGAGGTGCTGGGAGCCAGCAGTGGTGGTGGGTGCTTCCTGCTGTGTGGTCTGTGCAGGGGGTGGGATCACCTCGATGCAGCTGGGCTGCCCTGCTCCTGGAGGTGGGGTGCGGAGGCTGTCCATGAGCCCAAATAAACAAGGAATGGTTGAGAAAATGTCGCGCTATGTTGTGTATCGCTGTACAAAATTAATTATAATGCTCAAAGGATATAGATGAAGGCCATTCACTAACACCAAATATGCGGACAATGCCCACACATATAAACCCAAACAACAAAATTATATCCTGAGCAAATCAAATTCACAGTAATTCATAATGTCCATAAAGTCAAAGATCAGAAAATTTTCTTCTTATTCTGTAAATGTTCTTCTTTATTCCATTTATGTGTTGCTTCAACATAGGTAAGAGCCAGGTACTAGCCGAGCCAACACGTGTTTCGTCACACGGAGTAACCGCTGACTTCTTCAGGGCTAGAACATTGAATACAAACAGTACCCTGTTATGATTCACCACAAAACTATATCAAAGAACACAACAGCTAATAAAATTAATTTAGTGCGCAGAAGACACCAAAGCAAAAGACCAATCACCAAAGAAAGAATAATAAAGCCAAGAGCCCATAGATACAACACAAGGGAATGAACCTATTATAAAACACCTCATGTGTGTATCATCAATCCATAAGAATATAAAAACATTAAAACATCATAGAATAGGTAAATTCTAAGATCTGCTTAGTACACCATCAACCCTATTGTGTAAAACAAAAGAAGGGAGAGAAAAAGAGAGACCCAAAACCACAAATTTTGCTAAGTGAAATTAAATAATAAGCATCCAAAATGCGTAAAAAGGAGCCTAAAAGAGCACACAAGCACCCTTAATAAACCTATAATAACAATTTGCCGAGCTGAAAAACTCACCACAAGAAAAGTACAACTGGATAAGGAGTACCAATAAAATTTCAAAGTATAGTTGGCAACATATAAACACCAAAAGGACAGATTCTGAAAAATACAAAGAAACCATATTACATAAGCCATATTCCCCTCAAATATCATCCTACCAGTTTCGAAATGAATCATAGGCCTAATTTAAAAAGGACACCCAATCATACTCACATCAACGTCGACAAAGTGGTCAAAAATAGAGACAGTAGTCAGTAGACGATCTGCGTCCAGATCCGAGTTTGTGATCCTAGTATAAAATTATATCACACCATAAGAATATGCAAGTCATAATTTAAAATAAGACCTAAATCAAACAAATCTCACAAGACATGCTCTATATTAAAGAGCAAAGGTAACCGCATCATATTTACAGAAAAGCAAAGAAAAACGAGTACGTTCTTCAATACAAATACTTTAAGAATACTTATCAAAAATGGGCATCTAAGTCTGCTCTACATCGATTCTAGACTAATTCCTTACTCCAGACTCACATAAAATACATACAAACATACACACCACTTATACAAACTTCATCAATAGTCACAGTCACAAGGCTCCCATTATAGTTAATAAGTCCAGCGTACGTACAGGCATGGCGATAAACCAATAAGTACATATCCCTTATCCAAACGGTACGTAAAAATTACCTGAGTAGGGCACACAACCGACCAAACAGCAACCTGCTCTCACGCGTGGCGTCTAGCAGAATCGCCATCACCGCAACCAGAGTTAACGCGTTGTATAGAGACAAAAGTAGGACTACAAACAACAGAAAACCTCCTAAGTTCAAGAGAACGGTCGCCATCTAGTTGGCATGATTACATCTGCTATTATGGAAGATATATTGATGATTGCTTCTGATATAATTTTATACTAGGATCACAAACTCGGATCTGGACGCAGATCGTCTACTGACTACTGTCTCTATTTTTGACCACTTTGTCGACGTTGATGTGAGTATGATTGACATAAGAAGAAAATTTTCTGATCTTTGACTTTATGGACATTATGAATTACTGTGAATTTGATTTGCTCAGGATATAATTTTGTTGTTTGCTGTCCATGAGCCGTTGGAGGGTGTCGGAGCAGATGGCCAGGGGGTCCTCCTCATCATCACTGAAGAGATGTCTGGTCTTCTCTGCAGGAGGTGCTGATTGTCCCTCTGCAATGTGAAGGGGAGATGCAGGTTAACAGTGTGTTCCATGTCTGTGCACGCATTGTACATGTTTACATTCAGACTGCATGACAATGTACATTGTGACTGTTTTGGAGGAGCTGGGTGTTTGATGGGAGACAGTGGACATTTCGACTACATGACGGATGTGAGGTTGTACTCGTACATTATCATCTGACAGTTTCCTGCTATGCCTGATGTGATTGGCCAGTTTCTACGCACATGCGGCACCAGTTGTGTCCTCTGTTCTGTGGTGTAAGTGTGGCACTTTGTACCACATTGTCGTCAATGTTGATGTGCTGTGATTGCTATGTGTGTGTGCTGCATTGTGGGAGAGTCGCCCCTGCAGCTCTGATTTAGCGGCCCCTTATCCCTTTGAGGTGGTGTGCCTTTGACTTGTCTGCTTTTACGGTGCTGAGATGTTGGCGACTTGGGTCATTTGTGCTCTTGGACGGATTATGGACTCTTGTGCATTGTTTGTCTGCAGATGTGTTGTTGACGTCAGGGGTTGTATGTGCACGTGGATGTGTCAGAGTGTGACCTGCTCCTTTGAGAATGTGATCCACACTGGGCCACCTCAGTGTCGTGTCGTGCACCATGTCATGTATTTTGACTGCAGCCATGCTATTGGTCATGCAGTGTCACTTGCATTGTCAGTGTGGCTCACAGAGCCGCTGCTTTGCTGTGTTCAGCACATGTTCATGGGTAGGTTGTGAGATTGGTGAAGGGGGGGCATTTGTGCACATGGTGGACGGGTGCCTACTTGGTGTTTCTATGTGTGCTGCAGTGTGCCAAGGCCATCAGGGACATGTTCCACAGTCATTGTGGGTGTGCAGTGTGCTACACATAATTGTGCATGTGTGCCATTGTGCCCATCTCCCCCCGTCCCCCCAGTCCCTGGTCGTTACTCACCCTGTTGCTGTTGGGTCAGGTCATATCGAGCAGTGTCCGGACCCCCGACTCCTTGCACCGTCTCCGCACTGATGACTGTGGCCACCATTTCCTCCAGCTCATCCAGCTCCTCCTGTGGCGCAGGACTCCCACCTCCAGTCGCCGTTGCTGCCTTCCGGTTGGCAGCGAGTTTCTGCTTGGTTTGGCTTTTCACATCATGCCAGCGCCTCTTGACCTCCTCCATTGACCTCCTCAACACTCCGACTGCATTCACGTTGTTCATGATGGACTGCCATATTTCCGTTTGTGTTGCCGATGACACAGTGGAGGTGACGAACAGTTGTTGGTAGTGTTCTGTCACCTCCGTGACGATGATCCGGTTTTCCTGCGGACTGAACCCCGTCTTCCTCTTCTCCTTGCCCTTCCCCGGCCCGGGGTTCCGGGCTGGTCGTCTGTGGGGCTTGTGGGGTTTGCGTTGTCCTCTGCACTCGGTCCGGGTGCGTCCATGGTGCTACGCAGTTAAATTTTTTTCTCTTTTTTTTTCCTCTGCTTTTATAGTGCATTCTCACGCATGGCGCATGGGAATTGCAGGCCTGTCGCTGGTTAGCGCTGATTTTTGTATCGCCATTGGGGACATTGCCACTTTTTTCGCGTACGTGTTTCGCATTTTTTCGGCGTCGCGTACATTTTAACGCGGGCATTTGTCGCGTTATCGTGAGTCTATCGCATGGTGCCGCCGGGTTGAGAATACTGCATTAACACAGTGTTATTTTCCCGCAATAGACTGCGATGTGAGAAGTTGCGTTAAGCGAATTTGGCGATAGTTAACACACGTTCTTGAGAATATCCCCCTATTTTGTTAACACACGCTAATGAATAAGATGTACAAATTAACGAATATATACAGCAAGTAAGTTGGAAATTACCAGGTCTAAAGGGCCTCACAACCAGCAAATGGTGCATACTAAAGCAAGGTTGCAAAGTTCAGATTACCCCTTAAACGTGCCTTGGCCCCCCTGCACTGGAGGCACCTTTAACAGTCTGCAGACCAGAAAGTATTGAACTCTAATATCACAATACAACCCCATGTACCTAGTACAACATGTGTGTGCATTAACTATATGTCAGGCCTACTGATTCTGTCAGGATGCCACCATAATAATAAAACACACAATAGAGAGTAAAAAGCAACTTAAATTAGTATTCAAAACCTTCAGGATGATCCTACCCTTAATTGACCAAAGCAATATTTGTAGTGATTTATCGTCAACAGAATACATGTGAATAAAGTTCCAATATTCAAAATAGCGCAATGTGGGAGTTTCATTTCTGCTTTTAACACTGTTACTGTGGTTTACGTAATGTGCATGGCCTCCACACTACCTCCCAATGCCAAGGAGGTGAACATCAAGCCCACCCACTACAGGGAAGAAATCCCTCTATCTGCAAAGTAGGGTTTACCATCAAACTGCTCTCCTCGTTGAAGAGGAGGGGCAGAAAGCAACTACACACTAGTCATTTGATAAAAAATAGAATGGAATTTGGGCCGGCCCATGCTGGCATTAAGCTGCACACCCCCACCCACAGACCCAGTCTTTCTGCCACTCTGGAGGCACACTGGGGAGCTAAATGTCAATCTGCCCCCCCCTCCCTCAAGGGAGCAGGAAGCACACTATATGCCATGGATTAAATTTGATTAATAAAAATAGAATGGGATGGGAGCCAGCTGTCCTGACATGAGGCCACATCAGCCACTCTTAGACTCTACAAAGTCTTTATGCCCCTCTGGGGGAAGATTGGGGGACTTACCTCAATCTGCCTCAAAGCAGAGAGCAAGCACACCAAACACACAGTTGTTATGTTATGTTAGGTGGATTTGTATGGTGCAGCTTATCACCCGTGAAGGTCTCAAGGCAATGGAGCAGGAGCCTGAGCCCAGTGGTGCTCCTAGTTGAACAGCCAGGTCTTCAACATCTTGCAGAAGTTAAGGAGTGGAGTAGCAATCCTGATGCATTGAGAAAGTTTGTTCCAGTTTTTGGCAGCATTGAAGGAGAAGGCGCACTCTCTTGTCTTTTGTGAATGCACAGCATTTGTGCAAGGGAGAGTGAGTGATGAAGAGTTGTTGTCTTCTGAAGGAATGGAGTTGGTTGTTGAAGTAATCTGGTCCTGTGTTGTGGAGGGCCATTTAGGTGTGGATGAGCAGCTTCAACTTTGAATGCTTCTGGATGGGTAGCCAGTGAAGTTCAGTGAGGTAGGGATTGATACGGGCCCTTCCGAGGACGTCTAGGATGACAGAGATTCAGTATTTATTGCTAAAAATAGACATGGGTGGGGGGCAGCGTGTCCTGGCACCAGACCATACCCAACTCGTAGACCCCAAATCATTTTTCTAGGGTTACAGGAGGTCAGGAGAAAGCGCACTATACATCAGGGATGACATTACAGAGAGTGCTCTGAGGCTGCAATGTATGTTTGCACCTGCTCCCTGAGCCGCTGGGGCACTTTGTATTCTAGAAAGGGCTGCAGATGCATATGCAGCCTTGTCTATGCCATGGAACTATGTAGGCATGAGGGCGTGGCCCCATTCAATTGAGAGAACAATTTGCCTTTGCATCTGTGCCGTAATATAGATGAGGATCCAGTGGTAAGAGACCTATCAGAGGGCGCAGTGACTGGGCACCACATAGAGATGGTGCACGATCGATGTGCCCATTTGATTAATAAAAATAGAATGGGATGGGAGCCAGCTGTGCAAGGGTTTGTCTTGGTCAAAGAGCTACTTTCATTTCTTAGAAACATGTTGATGTGTTGTTGATCGGTTCGTCGATGTTGAACGCTGTAGGCGGAGACAGGAGCCGTGCTCAATGGCAACGGATGCAGGAGGATGGGGTCTCAATGCGGTTATCAACGAACTTCATATTTCCACACCCTAGAGGCCTTCGGTGTCGATCAGGTCCATGTCAACGCTGGTGTCAAGGAAGCTGTGGAGTGGAATCTAGACAGCCTCGGTGTCAACGGGTGCCCACGTTTAGTCAAGAACGTAGTGGGAGCTACAGTGAAGTCAGACCCACTGGTGATGCACCCTCGGTGGGTCAGCTGGCAGCTTGGTCCCAGTCCCACAATGGTCCTCCAGGCAGAAATTTAGCAAAAGGTTTTTTAGTCCCAACTTTTGGGTTAGGCAGGAGAAGTACACTCTGACCAAGGGTTATAGGGCCTCAGGAAAAGCACTTGGAGATCAAAATTGGCTCCAACAGAATCCACCAGCACTGTCTTCCAGGAAAGTGGGCTTCTTACACCTTTTATGTCCCTGTAACTTAAGAGGAAGTCAGTCAACTACTCTTGTTGTCCACTTCTTAGTACCGGGTACAAGTGGGAGCAGGTCCAGCCCTTGGGGTTCTCCTCAGAGGTCTTAACAACAAGGTACAGTCCTTCTTCTGTCTTCCACAGGTCCAATAGTGTTCTGAAGATGGTGCCCGGAGGTGCTTCATTTATGCCTGGTACTAATCAATGTATGGCTGTGACTCCTGGCCTCTTTCTAACCATTGGAAAACATTATGCAACAGTTCCTGTGTGCCTTACTACAAACAGTCACACAGCGCACCTCTCTACCTAAAACTAAGACATAACCTAAGATGGCAGAGCTCCTGTGCCCACCCTAGAGGTGTGGCCAGGGAAATGGGCAACCCCTCCTCTGTGTTCACTTAAAACGGTTCTGGAGGCAGCTCCACTCCCACTGGGATTTGTGCCTGTGTGGCTAAAAGGTCAAAAGAGGGGGCAGGTCCTGGAGTTAGCTAGCCTGTGACACTGTAGGCATCTTTGAAGATAATTAAGCAGCTGGGCACTGCCCAGATATTAATATCTGTCAGAGGAACAGAACACTTCCCCACACTTTTGTCTCTGTTCCGGGAGCAAATTCACACCTCATCAAGGAGCTATTCAGCTTCTGGGTGACAGCTGGAATCTCATCCTTCTAGAGGCTTTAGGCAGGCAAAAGGTGACCTTTTAAAACTATTGTTTGTAAACTATTTAATGTAAATTTGACTTTACCAATATTTTAGATTAATCATAACTATTTTACAATGTCCAAGAATTAACTTTTTAAGTGTTCTTAGGTGGAGATAACAATACTTTATTTATATATTAACTCTCAATTCTTTCCTATGAAATAGCTTACACTGCTGAAAATAGTTTTTTGGGCCTTGTCACTGTAATGATGTTTTAGATTAAGGGCCTGATTTAGATTTTGGTGGGACTATCGTTGTCCTGCTGGTACGGCAGTTCCAAAGACTCTGTCGAGCTGACGGTGATCTGCCTGCCATATTTAGATGTTGCAGCAGTAGATAGGAGACAGCTGCAGCTGCGTCTTCTCTGCTGGGTAACAGTACTCCATCGCCATCAGGGCGACGGGTTTGCGCCAAACCTATTTAGATGTTCCCGTTGGTCTGGGCTTGTCCTGGCTGCAGTCTGCTGATGGAGACTGGTAAGTACAACATAAATGCATCAATGCACATATGTGTCATGTTTGCTTGCAATACATATGTAGGAAATGTGTTATGTCCCTTTGTGTTGCATATTGCATGTCACACACAAAACATACACACACTATTAAATGTCCACCCACAGGCACCACTAGCACAACATCCCCAAGTTCCACATCAACAAATATTTTTTTAAGTGACAATTCAGGTGTGTTTAATTTCTTTTGATAAGCAGGTAAATGAATGCTACTGCATTACACCTAAGAAAAATATTGCATGTAAGAGCAACACAGAAATACACGAGGCTACAGCAATTGTGTACACACGATATATAGTAGGACAACTGTACAAGTATCTTACTTTAGATCTCGGCAACAACTGAGTTGTTTGGCGTTGTGGTGGAGTGGGAGCAGCAGAGGAGGGACCTGGGTGAATGGGTACAAAACAGAAACAGAAGCGGGAAACAGGAAAAAAGGTATATTTTTACCTCATTTCCTTCAATTTTGCCAACTTGAAGTTCTAGGCACACCGGACAGGTTACTGGTGGCAGGCCTGCAGTCATTTCTTGCATTTTCAGTTTAGTGGGGGCACAATATCAGGCCAGGACGAAATTTTAATTAGGTAGGAGTAATTGGAATAATTTGGTAATTTTGTGTTACTCTAAAAGTACTGAAAATAACGTGAGTGTGCCAGTTCCCGTAATTATGAGTAATTTGGCACAACAATCCTACCTACAGAGCATGAGCAGCTGCTGGCTACTGCTATTTGTGTTTTGTTGCATTTAGCGTAAAATGCATCTTCTGTTCCATTTTGGATGTGAGGGTGGGTTTTGCGCTAAGAAAATAACTCTAAACGCTGGGTTACGCTCCTAATATAATTCCACGTAATCTTCATAACTTTACTATAATTTTGCATAATTACACTTCAGCAAATTACGTGAGTTATATCCACCTCTACACAATATGTGCTGCAGTCTACTAGTGCCATTTAACTCACAGGTCCAAGTTACACTTTGTACCATATTCTAGGGACTTAGAGTTAGGTTAAATATGTCAATTTGGAGTATAGCCAATTTCGACATTTATGGGGTCACTGGGACGTGGTTAGCAGAGTCCCAGTGCACACTGTAAATAAAAGCAGCATCAGTCCAAAGAAAAATGGATTTCATACAAAATGCAAAATGACACATTTTCCTCCATCTATGTAAAAACCATGTATAAAAGCAACATATTATCCCTCTCTTTCCATCGAGGTGGTTTCAGGATTCTGATTCTGGGGTGAATCGACACACAGGTAGCCCTACACGTAGCACTACCAACTACAGACCCAAGGGAATTCAGGGTGTTGTTGCTTGCATGGATCCCAATAAGTTTCTTACCTAGAATGCCATGTCAATGTCAAAACTATACCTAAAACAGCCTACTACCTCTTTCTTTCAATGGGCGATGACTCCAGTATTCGTATCCTAGGGTTGACCAAACCAGGAACCCTACCACCACTGGGCATTTATGAAAACTAGAGATCTCGGATAATACAGGGTTGTGTTGCTTATGTGGATGTAAGTGCATTTTATCATTCAATATCCTTGCAAATTTCAGCATATGGGTCAAAAAACACAATGTCCCCTATATTTATTTGACAGTAATCTTGGGCCCTTCAAGCCAATAACAGAAGTCTTACCATCTTGCATTTTCACATGTCTCACAAAAAAAACAGAACACTAATTGTGTGACAGGATTTGAAACATCAGAAAGGAATGGATGAAACTGTACCCATGTGAAGTCCACATTTAAACTACATTTTCTTCTCATTGTGCACATTTTGACTTGATCCTGTCCCATACAAAACTCCCACCCATACTTGTGGGGTTCCATTTTATTTGGAGAAGTTTGGAAACACCTAGGGGCTGATTCCGATTCGGCCCGGAAATCTCTCCGACCGAGCCGGACCCGGAGAGATTTCCGACCGAATCGGACTCTAGCAGTCCGACCGAATGAGTACGATGCGCACGTATGCCATCGGACTCGATTCGGTCGGACTCCCATTGAAGTCAATGGGAGCCAGTCGTACGACGCGTACACGGGCTCCCATTGACTCAATGGGCACGACGCGAACAAGGGCGCCCCCTACAGCGTGTTCGCGTCGATGCGGGTCGCGCCATACATGCACGTGTAAGGGGGACCCATGGGTCCCCCCTGTGTGCGACTCGCATGCCTACGCTTCCAGGGGGGTCCGACACGGACCCCCAAAGTGCGGCTCCGACAGCTCCTTGGAGCCGGACTGCGCGAGTCGGTCAGAGCGGTCACGATGCGCATCGTACTTACCCGGCCGGGGAACGTCTCCATTGCGCGGTGCGAGTCGTCCCCGTGCTAGTCGGTCGGAGCGGTCGGGTCCTGCGAACGAGTCGGTCGGAGATTTCACGAGCGCACGCATCGTACTCGCTCGCCCGGACGCACGTACGATTCGGTCGGGAAATAGGGCTCCGAATCGGATCCGGTAAAGACAAATCCGATTCGGAGCCCTACCGGCCGAGATCGGAATCGGCCCCTGAGTATTATGAAATTTCATATCTATATATTTCAGAGAAATACATATTCAGACAGTTTGTTTTTGTTGAAAACCATTGCAATGAAAAGCTCAGATTTTGCTTTACTGCCAAAAGCTGTTAAAACATTCATTTAAGTGGAAAACAATACATATTCTTAATGAAACTGCCTCCTTTTTCCAATAATGTTCTGTGAAATAATGGTTGGAAGTCCTTTTGTCGATCCTTGCAGAATTAAGAACATTCTGAAAATGTGAGAAACATCCATTATTTTAGACATGTTTCGTCTTTTCAGGGAATTCTGGGTAGCAAAGTGGTGGGATCATGTAAACCACACCTTGAGTGTCTAATTTTCAGAAATGTCTGGGGTTAGTAGGTTTCTCTGGATGACTGCGAATATTGGGCCCAAACACCAGAGCTACCCACATCCCAAGAAAGATTGAACTTCCAATGAAAATCTTTGATGTCTTCACATTGCATTTTGGGACCTTTTCTGGTGCAAGTGATAAGTTCATCCACAAAAGTAGGGTACTGTTTTATTGGGAAGAGTGTGGGAATGCTGGGTGGTAGGACTTTTGTGGATTCCTGCAGATTCCAGAACACTCCCTCACAGAAATGTAAGGAAAGTCTGTTACTTTTGTCCAGCCTATGTCCCTGAAAGTGTACTTCTCTCTTCTAAGGAATTGTAGCAGCAGCACAAACCCACAATTCCCCTCTTGTTGTTCAGCATTCACTATCAATAGGAATTACACAGTGGCTAGAATAATAACTCCCAGGGAAGGATGTTTTGGAACAAACAACAAACTAAAATAAAATTCTGAAAATATTAAACAGACACAGGCTGTCCAGTCACTTGCAAGAGAGTCACTGTTTCTATCTCTATTGTTCTACACACACCCAGTTCCAATAATGTCTTAAACTCTTGCCCAATACATATCAAAAGGCTTTTTCTACAACCACCTGCTGATCCCCTGTTTATGCCTCTCTCTGTCTTGCGAGTAACGATGGAGGAAAATGCAAACTTTGAAATTTCTGAGGTTAGTAGCTTTCCCAAGGTGCTGGTCAACCCTAGGCCCAAATACCACACATATACTCACATTCCCAGAAAGATTCAAATTCTAAGGAAAATTCCTGATGTTTCAACATTGTAGTTTTGAGCCTTTCTTTTCCCAAGTTATAGGCTCATCCACACAAGTGGGGTACCTTTATTGGAAGAAGTGTGGAAATACAGAACAGTAAAACATTTATTATTATATATTGAATAGTTCTCTATTTGTGGCTTCAAAATGTCAGTCAGTTTGCAAGGAAGACCATATTTTTCAAAATGCATTCTGAGTCACATAATATCATAGAATCCAAATTCAGTCATACAAATAACCACTATTCCTAAGCTCAGATTCTTGGGCACATTCCAAAAATGCATAGCTTTCCTTCCAACCCATTTTCACTCATTAGATTTTACTTATAAATTGACTCATGGTCGGTACACAATGATATCCCTCTGGCTAGTGCATGGTGTTCGCTGAAAATCACGACATCGGGGTCGCAGGTTTCCTTCCTTCAACTGCCAAAGGGTGGAGGTTCGACGGGGGGCTTTTATTCCTGGGATTTACGCCATAAGGTGATTCCTAGCCCAGGGAGCTCCCAACGGGAACTCACTAGCAGTCGGCCATCTCGTCCGTCCACATCAGATATAGCAGGTTTAGGTATATCGGATACCTGGCCATCTTATTTAAAACTAGAAGACATTGAGATCTCCATACCGAATTCAGCTTGAGAATTGCTCTTATTTTGATGAAGTTTTAGTTGTTTTGGAGTAAGACCCAGCAATTCTGATATATATATCTTAGTTTTCCTTGTTCAACCCACACAGTATTGAAGGTTGAGAGCTAAGAGAAGAGGAAGACTTCTTACCACAAGTAAAAAATGTCAAAGACTTAAGCCACCACATTAGTTTTTAATAACGATGACAAATCAACTGGTTAGGCAATCCCAAAACACTCTAAACAAAAGTTACAAAAGGCTCACTGTTACTTGTAGATCTGGATCAGTTATATACCTTTTAGCCAAGATTGAAATGACAACTGTTGGAAAAGAATATTTAGCAAGGTGCATTCCTTAGACCAAGTCAAATACCTACCAATGTTGCAGATCTCTATATCTAGCCATTCCTTACCATGTAGTCACAGAACAAACATTCAATTGGAAACAAAAGTTTATCTTAAAATATTATTTGCCTGCACTCCAGGAAGATCAAATCTCCATAGCTATATTTATTTAATGATTCAAACTACAAAAATATCAGGCTTCAGGCTGGCTGGAACACAAACAAAATGGCAACCATTGCCAATTGTGAGCGGAATATTATCTGGCAAAATGCCAGAAAAAGGGAATGAAGAGGAAAAAATAAACAAAAATACTCAAAAATAACTATAACTCTGTTTTGAGAGTTGCAATATCTCATTTGATGAGTTAGTTTGCAGCTTGCGAGACGAGGCAGAGAGCTAACAGCCAGTGGCCATCTTCATACTACGCCCCCTTAACCATTCTCCAGTCACTCAATATTCAGAAAATTATATTCTGGTACCACACCACTTCTAGAGATGCTAATTTGTGTCATTAAGGTTTCAGTATGTTTCAGCACCTTCAGAATTACAAGGGCCTGCCCTTCATCAGAAAGCAAATTGAACAATGTGACTGGTCATCGATATTGTAATGTACTTGATGCTGTGGATTATAAGGAACACTCTACAGATACAGTAAATGGAGAAGACTTGCTTTAAAGCTGGAATAACAAACTTCTTTCAATTCAAAAAGGAATGATCTGAACAACATTTATGCAATGAAATGTTCACTGAGAATACGTGAACACATGCTGGTCAGCTATGAGACTCAGCAAGTTATACGTGTGATGCTGACAAAGGAGCCTTTCCACTTTTAAGTTAATATACATAAAATGGGCGACGATGACACCTTATCTAGAGAACCAAGGAATAACAAAAATGTGTTGATGTATGCTATATAAAAGTTATTAGTACAAGGGCAATTATATATTGAAGATCCTATTTCAACATGTCAGACCCTGCCCAGAACCCTATGCTGATAATAAATCAACTGCCTTTATATTAGAGATGCCAAGTGTCCTCTCTGTTCCCAACTTTGAAACTCCCTTCCACCCACAGAGACTGTGGTAATTTAACTCATTTATGACAGCCCTATCAATTACAGTACTGCAGACCAGACCTCACTCCCAAATTACTATACCCCTAGGGAAGGAGGAATGGAAAAGGAGAGGTTTAACAAACAAGCAATAATTTCAGAAAAGAGAAGAATTGACGAACAGACAGAGGTTACACATTTGGGATTTGAAAGTGGAGAGGATTGTGCATGCAGAGATATGAGAGGAAGAGTGCGATACATACAGGAGATGCAGTAGCTGAGAATTTCGTCGATAGGTGTTGATGGTCAAGAGTAGTGGTCATGTGCAGAGGGACTTAGGAGAGAATCAGTCATGTAGGGACAAAGGGGAGGAGATCATAGATGATGGGCTGCATGAAAGAGGATCAGATGCTGCCTGAGCCAGGTGTACACAGGCTCCCGGTCGAAACATGCATTCAGTTCAATGCATTTTGTATGCTTCAAAATGCAGTACCCAGTAGAGGACCTATCTTTCTGAGAGAGTGTTCTAAGAAATCTCAACCAATGGGAAATCTGGAATCAGGTGACAAAGCCCTGCTCTGTCTCTCGAGCTTCGAAAGGGTCAAATGACTGTAGGGGTGAGCGGAATTTGCGTAGTCGCACTACGCAAAGCTCCGCGAAACGGTAAAAAATCTCCGCGAGCACGCAAAAGTTCCGCGAACAGGCGGAATTGCTTGTTCCGCCCGTTCGCGATGCTTTTTCCTGTTCGCGAACGCTGTTTGCGTGCTCGGGGAAATATCTCGCGAACACGCACTTTGAAAGCGCGAACAAGCAAAAATTCCGCTAAGCTGCGGATCGCGGAGTTTTTGGCAATTCCGCGTTCTCCGCGGAACGCGAAATTACCTAAATTCCGCAAATTCCGCGAGCAGAACGGAATTTACGGCCCAGGCCTACAAATGAGGGAGGTATGCCTTTTCTTTGAGTAAAATCTTGGAACTTCCCCCCATAATCCAGCTATATAGGAAATTGAAAACATCACTTTAAGTGTAAACACCAAACCTTCTCTGTTACTCATTGTCACAATTGGTTTTAGTGCAGGTGCACCATTCCCTAATCCTCCATAATCCAATAGTGCCAAGAGAAGCTGTACTTCAAAAGAAGCAAGACAATTTGAAAAAATCAGATTACTGAACGAGGTAGGACAAGAATAGCTATATGTGGAAGGAGGCAAAAGGACTGAGTTGTGAAGGGTGTAGGAATGAACCAGGCACACTCTGAGGAGCAGCAGAATATTATAGAAGTGGGAAGAGCATAGAATACCAGATCTTGTAGTGTTCTTTTGGATAAGATTATAGCCATGGAGATGGTTTTGCAAGTAATCAGAAGAAGAGAAAATAAAATACGTGTAGGAAAGCAAGCCCAAGTGTCACTCAGTATTATTTATACTTACATTTTTAAAGAAATTATGAGACATTTGAAATAATAAAATCGCTGGCATACTAGCAACATGAACAGCAACAAGAATGAGTCTCTCTGTTTATTCTCTTATGCTATCCATAACTGCTTCTTTGTTTTGCTGTGTACTGTCTGTATTTGTATATCTGTTTTGCGGCATCTGTTTTGCAGAACCCAGGCAGCATAGCTTTGAACTGTAATTGTTGAGGATCAAATACATGCAGAATACCTTCCAATTTCTGGACCCTTCCAAATGTCACAAATAATAAACTTGTTGGCAAAGATAAGTGCGACAAGATGTTTTAAGTAACCTCCAGTAATATGAGATAATAAAGGATCTGGCCAATCTTCAACAAACTTCCTAGTCCAGTCCTCCAGGTCCGTCTCCGAGGTCTGTCTGAAGCATTCTCTAAACCCATCTCTCAGCATTCCTTAAAGGCAAACTGAGGGGCATAATTAGTAGCATTTCACGCAATGCAGGGCAACAAGCAAGATTGCTGCTCTGCGTTGTGTGAAACGAAAGAGCAGAAATGCCCCATATTTAATAAGATGGCTCACTTCTGCTCCCACCTTGTGCTGGTGCACTTGAGGCTACCTACCGCCAATGCAGGCACTACATGGCGTTGGCCGAAGGGCCTGGTTTGTGGCCAGGCCCTGTGTCCAACCCCCCGCAGGGAGCCAACTCCCTGCCAGGGAACACAGCCCCCTCCCCAAGCCACTATTGGCCCAGGAGTCCCCATGTACAGGGGGGCCTTCTTTTTTAATAAAAGAGAGGGGGGCACTCAGCCACTTCCCCAAGCTACTATTGGCCTCTGGGACCCCAATCCCCAGGCCTTTTTTTAAAAAAAGGGGAAGGGGGTGTGCGACCCCCCTCCTCCAGCCCTTAAAGCGGGGGGCCCTAAAGACCCATCCCCTGGGGCCAAAAAGTATATTAACAGGGGAGGGGGGCACATGTCCCCCCTCCTCAAGCCTGTAGAAGCTCTGAGGGCCTGATCTCCCAAGACCGAAATTATTTATATATGGGGAGGTGAGTGTGGCTCCCCTCCCTGAGCTCAAATGGGCCCCAGGGACCTCACCCCCTGGGGCCATAGAGTAATTATAGGGGAGGGGGGTCACATGCCTCCCACATCCGCAAGCCTTAAGATGCCCCAGAGACCCCATCCTGCGGGGCTGAAAATGTTTATTTTTGGGATGGGGGTGCGTAGCCCCCTCTCCGATCCCAAAAAGGCCCCAGGGACTCCATCCCCAGGGCCATAAATGAATTATAGGGGAGGGGCCTCATGGCCCCCCTCGCCGACCCTCAATAGTTTCCGTAGACCCCATCCCTGAGGCCTTATCCATTATAAGTGGGAATCCCAGTGCCCACTGGGAGTAAACATTTGCAATTAAATTATTGATAACAAAACTGCATGGCAGAGGCATGAATTATAGTTACCTTAGGACATGAGTTACAGTTACTTGAGATAACTAGACCTGGTGGTTTTGTACATTTAAAACAGCATGTTTTAACTGACATTTTGACCTAACTATAACTCTCCTTTAAGGTATATATATATATATATACTCATATACACACACGCATATATATATATATATTCACTGAAAAAACCATAGGTTTCAGACACGTTATAGTTAGAAATTAGCATTTAAAAAACCTTTGAAATTCACTGAAAAAACCATAGGTTTTATGGACAGTTATAGTTAATTGGACATTTCACTCGTACAAAACCATAGAAATTCCCCAGTTATAGTTAGTTCAGCTAACTATAACTCGCGCCCCCGCAATGCACTGCTGATGACGTCACATATTACATCACTCTTGACATGGTCAGTGACATCACTGATGACATCACTGATGACATCTCAAATGACATCACTGATGACATCACTGATGACATCATCCAGTGACTGTGTGTTTCTGTAAAGTTTAAATATGTTTAATATATATAGGGAAAGGCGTATTGAAGAATGAGTGGGTGTATAAGTGTCTGAATGGATGATTTAGTACGTGAGTGACTGACTCTACAAGTGAGTGATTAAATGTATCTTACTGAATGCATGGGTTAGTGACTAAACTGTGTGAATGTCTGTATCCGTCTGTCTGTTGGTTTGTAAGCGGCTGCATGGCTTTCTGAATAGCTACATGAGTGTCTACATGGGTTATTGATTGATTGTCTGAGTATCTGTATGGGTGCCTGAGTGTTTGTGTGGGTGGGGTGTGTGTGACTCTGTGCATAGATGTGTGAGTTGGTGATTCACTGGGTGGATGGTTTCAAGAGTGCATCTTTGATGGACTGTATGGGTGGGTGAGTGTGTGTATGGGTGTGTTAGTGATTGAATGTATATCTCAGTGGTACATGTGTGAGTAACTACATATGTGAAAGGCAGTATATATGTGTGTTGGAGTATATAAATGGCTATAAGTGAGAGTGTGTGATTGTGAGAGTGGCTGTATGGATGAGTGTGTACTTGTATCAGTGATTGTATAAGAGCGTAAGAATGTGCTAATATTTGTATGAGTAAGTGAGCTGGTGTGTGTATAACTGTATAGGTGAGTAAATGGGTGTGTGATTAAGTTTTTGCATGACTGACTAGGTGTGTGAGTACCTCTATGGATGAGTGGCGGTGTGTGAGTGTTTATATAGGTGTATGAGTGCATATGATAGTCCTGTACTGAGTGACTAAGTATGAGTGACTGTACGGGTGAGTGAGTGGATGTGTGTGTAGACCTAAGAATCAGTGAGTGGGTATGTAGTTTTTGGTATTGGAGTGTCTGTGGTTTTGAGAATGGCAGTCTGTAATTTAGAGTGGGTATATCAAAAGTTATATTAGGGTGTGAGAAGATGCATGAAATTATCACATGGATGATGTCATCAGTGATGTCATCAGTGATGTCACTGACCATGTCATGAGTGATGTAATACGTGACGTCATCAGCAGTGCATTGCGGGGGCGCGAGTTATAGTTAGCTGAACTAACTATAACTGGGGAATTTCTATGGTTTTGTACGAGTGAAATGTCCAACTAACTATAACTGTCCATAAAACCTATGGTTTTTTCAGTGAATTTCAAAGGTTTTTTAAATGCTAATTTCTAACTATAACGTGTCTGAAACCTATGGTTTTCTCAGTGAATTTCAAAGGTTTTTTAAATGCTAATTTCTAACTATAACGTGCCTGAAACCTATGATTTTTTAAGTGAATTTCAAAGGTTTTTTAAATGCTAGTTTCTAACTATGCCTACAGAGGTAGGACATGTGAAGAAAGAAGAAAAAATGCACAGAAAGAAGCAAAAGATGTGCAGAAAGAATCAACAGAGGAGCAGAAAGAGGCCTTGTTGCAAAATCATCCTGTGCCCACAACTTTTTCAGACGGGTACTGGTGGTAACTGACTCTGACTAACCAGAGCCAGTGCTATGCTAAAAGACACTTAGAATACAGTGAAAACACCTACATACACTAGGGAACACTATGCGTTGGGGTACCCCTGTGATTAGCATGACCTCCTCTGCAAGTCCCTAGTACATAATAGGGCAGGGGGATTAAAACTACCTCTTAAAACGCGCTACAGGGCGCGTTTGCACAGTGGTGAAGGGAGGGGGGGCCTGAGGTGACATGTGTGAAAACGCACCCCGTGGCGCGTTTTAAGTTGTGGGATTAAGTCCCCTTGAATTCTGAGGGTCCCTGGGGCCCAACTAGCTCCCCAGGTACCTACAGTTAGGACCACAGAGCTGAGTTCCAGAGAGGCGTTCCGAGGCCACGCACCTTTTTTCACCTCTCTGCAACGCAACTCTGTTGTGCTTACTGAAGGTACCTGGTGGGCTAGTTGGCCCCCAGGGTCCCTCAGGATTCAAAGGGAATTAATTCCCCAACTTAAAACGCACCACAGGGCGTGTTTGCGCACATGTCACCTGAGGCCCCGCCCCTCCCTTCACCACTGTGCAAACGCGCCCTGTGGCGCGTTTTAAGTTGGGGGATTAGGTCACCTTGAATCCTGAGGGTCCCTGGGGCCCAACTAGCCCACCAGGTACTTCCAGTAAGCACCACAGGCCTGCGTTACAACGCCTGTAACAAATTGTGCAGTTGTGTTTAGGTAGTGAAGAGGGTCGTCCTGGGGGTAGTGTTTTAGGGTTTAGGGTAGTGCAGTGGTGTTTGTGTAGTGTAGGGGGTCATGCTGGGGGTAGATTTAGGGTTTAGGGTAGTGCAGTGGTGTTTAGGTAGTGTAGGGAGTCGTGCTGGGGGAGTGTTTTAGGGTTTAGGGTAGTGCAGTGGTGTTTGGGTAGTGTAGGGGGTCGTGCTGGGGGTAGTTTTTTAGGGTTTAGGGTAGTGCAGTGGTGTTTGTGTAGTGTAGGGGGTAGTGTTTTAGGGTTTAGGGTAGTGCAGTGGTGTTTGTGTAGTGTAGGAGGTCATGTTTTAGGGTTTAGGGTAGTGCAGTGGTCTTTGGGTAGTGTAGGGAGTCGTGCGGGGGTAGTGTTTTAGGGTTTAGGGTAATGTAGGGGGTCGTGCGGGGGGTACTGTTTTAGGGATTAGGGTAGTGCATTGGTGTTTGGGTAGTGTAGAGGGTCATGCGGGGGTAGTGTTTTAGGGTTAGGGCAGTGCAGTGGTGTTTGTGTAGTGTAGGGGGTCGTGCTGGGGGAGTGTTTTAGGGTTTAGGGCAGTGCAGTGGTGTTCGGGTAGTGTAGGGGGTCGTGCTGGGGGAGTGTTTTAGGGTTTAGAGTAGTGCAGTGGTGTTTGTGTAGTGTAGGGGGTCATGCTGGGGGTAGATTTAGGGTTTAGGGTAGTGCAGTGGTGTTTGGGTAGTGTAGGGAGTCATGCTGGGGGAGTGTTTTAGGGTTTAGGGTAGTGCAGTGGTGTTTGGGTAGTGTAGGGGGTCGTGCTGGGGGTAGTGTTTTAGGGTTTAGGGTAGTGCAGTGGTGTTTGGGTAGTGTAGGGGGTCGTGCTGGGGGAGTGTTTTAGGGTTTAGGGCTGGGGGGAGTGTTTGAGGGTTTAGGGCAGTGCAGTCATGTTCGGGTAGTGTAGGGGGTTGTGCTGGGGGTAGTATTTTAGGGTTTAGGGTAGTGCAGTGGTGTTCGGGTAGTGTAGGGGGTCGTGCTGGGGGTAGTGTTCTAGGGTTTAGGGCAGTGCAGTGGTGTTCGGGCAGTGTAGGGGGTAATGCTGGGGGTGGTGTTTTAGGGTTTAGGGCAGTGCAGTGGTGTTTTGGTAGTGTAGGGGTTCGTGCTGGGGGTCGTTTTTTAGGGTTTAGGGTAGTGCAGTGGTGTTTGTGTAGTGTAGGGGGTAGTGTTTTAGGGTTTAGGGTAGTGCAGTGGTGTTTGTGTAGTGTAGGAGGTCATGTTTTAGGGTTTAGGGTAGTGCAGTGGTCTTTGGGTAGTGTAGGGAGTCGTGCGGGGGTAGTGTTTTAGGGTTTAGGGTAATGTAGGGGGTCGTGCAGGGGTACTGTTTTAGGGATTAGGGTAGTGCATTGGTGTTTGGGTAGTGTAGAGGGTCATGCGGGGGGTAGTGTTTTAGGGTTAGGGCAGTGCAGTGGTGTTTGTGTAGTGTAGGGGGTCGTGCTGGGGGAGTGTTTTAGGGTTTAGGGCAGTGCAGTGGTGTTCGGGTAGTGTAGGGGGTCGTGCTGGGGGAGTGTTTTAGGGTTTAGAGTAGTGCAGTGGTGTTTGTGTAGTGTAGGGGGTCATGCTGGGGGTAGATTTAGGGTTTAGGGTAGTGCAGTGGTGTTTGGGTAGTGTAGGGAGTCATGCTGGGGAGTGTTTTAGGGTTTAGGGTAGTGCAGTGGTGTTTGGGTAGTGTAGGGGGTCGTGCTGGGGGTAGTGTTTTAGGGTTTAGGGTAGTGCAGTGGTGTTTGGGTAGTGTAGGGGGTCGTGCTGGGGTAGTGATTTAGGGTAGTGCAGTGGTGTTTGGGTAGTGTAGGGGTACTGCTGGGGGTAGTGTTTTAGGGTTTAGGGTAGTGCAATGGTGTTTGGGTAGTGTAGGGGTACTGCTGGGGGTAGTGTTTTAGGGTTTAGGGTAGTGCAGTGGTGTTTGGGTAGTGTAGGGGGTACTGCTGGGGGTAGTGTTTTAGGGTTTAGGGTAGTGCAGTGGTGTTTGGGTAGTGTAGGGGTTCGTGCTGGGGGTAGTTTTTTAGGGTTTAGGGTAGTGCAGTGGTGTTTGTGTAGTGTAGGGGGTAGTGTTTTAGGGTTTAGGGTAGTGCAGTGGTGTTTGTGTAGTGTAGGAGGTCATGTTTTAGGGTTTAGGGTAGTGCAGTGGTCTTTGGGTAGTGTAGGGAGTCGTGCGGGGTAGTGTTTTAGGGTTTAGGGTAGAGTAGGGGGTCGTGCAGGGGGTACTGTTTTAGGGATTAGGGTAGTGCATTGGTGTTTGGGTAGTGTAGGGGGTCATGCGGGGGGTAGTGTTTTAGGATTAGGGCAGTGCAGTGGTGTTTGTGTAGTGTAGGGGGTCATGCTGGGGGAGTGTTTTAGGGTTTAGGGCAGTGCAGTGGTTTTCGGGTAGTGTAGGGGGTTGTGCTGGGGGAGTGTTTTAGGGTTTAGGGCAGTGCAGTGGTGTTCGGGTAGTGTAGGGGGTCGTGCTGGGGGAGTGTTTGAGGGTTTAGGGCAGTGTAGTCATGTTCGGGTAGTGTAGGGGGTTGTGCTGGGGGTAGTATTTTAGGGTTTAGGGTAGTGCAGTGGTGTTCGGGTAGTGTAGGGGGTCGTGCTGGGGGTAGTGTTCTAGGGTTTAGGGCAGTGCAGTGGTGTTCGGGGAGTGTAGGGGGTAATGCTGGGGGTGGTGTTTTAGGGTTTAGGGCAGTGCAGTGGTGTTCGGGCAGTATAGGGGGTCGTGCTGGGGGTGGTGTTTCAGGGTTTAGGGCAGTGCACTGGTGTTTGGGCAGTGTAGGGGGTCGTGTAGGGGGTGGTGTTTCAGGGTTTAGGGCAGTGCAGTGGTATTTGGGCAGTGTAGGGGGTCGTGCAGGGGGTGGTGTTTCAGGGTTTAGGGCAGTGGTGTTCGGGCAGTGTAGGGGGTCGTGCTGGGGGTGGTGTTTCAGGGTTTGGGGCAGTGCAGTGGTGTTCGAGCAGTAAAGGGGTCGTGCTGGGGGTGGTGTTTCAGGGTTTAGGGCAGTGCAGTGGTATTCGGGCAGTGTAGGGGGCGGTGCAGGGGATGGTGTTTCAGGGTTTAGGGCAGTGCAGTGGTGTTTCGGGCAGTGTAGGGGGTGGTGCAGGGGGTGGTGTTTCAGGGTTTAGGGCAGTGCAGGGGTGTTCGGACAGTGTAGGGGGTCGTGCAGGGGGTGGTGTTTCAGGGTTTAGGGCAGTGCAGTGGTGTTCGGGCAGTGTAGGGGGTCTTGCTGGGGGTGGTGTTTCAGGGTTTAGGGCAGTGGTGTTCGGGCAGTGTAGGGGGTCTTGCTGGGGGTGATGTTTCAGGGTTTAGGGCAGTGCAGTGGTGTTCGTGCAGTGTAGGGGGTCGTGCTGGGGGTGATGTTTCAGGTTTTAGGGCAGTGCAGTGGTGTTCAGGCAGTGTAGGGGGTCGTGAAGGGGATGGTGTTTCATGGTTTAGGACAGTGCAGTGGTGTTCGGGCAGTGTAGGGGGTCGTGCTAGGGGTGGTGTTTCAGGGTTTAGAGCAGTGCAGTGGTGTTCGGGCAGTGTAGGGGGTCGTGCAGGGGCTGGTGTTTCAGGGTTTAGGGCAGTGCAGTGGTGTTCGGGAAGTGTAGGGGGTCGTGCTGGGGGTAGTGTTTTAGGGTTTAGGGTAGTGCAGTGGTGCTTGTGTAGTGTAGGGGGTTGTGCTGGGGGTAGTGTTTTAGGGTTTAGGGTACTGCAGTGGTGTTTGTGTAGTGTAGGGGGTCATGTTTTAGGGTAGTGCAGTGGTGTTTGGGTAGTGTAGGGGGTTGTGCTGGGGGTAGTGTTTTAGGATTTAGGTTAGTGCAGTGGTGTTTGGGTAGTGTAGGGGGTCGTGCTGGGGGTAGTGTTTTAGGGTTTAAGGTATTGCAGTGGTGTGTGTGTAGTGTAGGGGGTCGTGCTGGGGGTAGTGTTTTAGGGTTTAGGGTAGTGCAGTGGTGCTTGTGTAGTGTAGGGGGTCATGTTTTAGGGTAGTGCAGTGGTGTTTGGGTAGTGTAGGGGGTCATGCTGGGGGTAGTGTTTTAGGATTTAGGTTAGTGCAGTGGTGTTGGGGTAGTGTTTTAGGGTTTAGGGTAGTGCAGTGGTGTTTGTGTAGTGTAGGGGGTCATGCTGGGGGTAGTGTTTTAGGGTTTAGGATAGTGCAGTGGTGCTTGTGTAGTGTAGGGGGTCATGCTGGGGGTAGTGTTTTAGGGTAGTGCAGTGGTGTTTTTGTAGTGTAGGGGGGTCATGTTTTGAGATGCAACGCTCCAATACCTGACCAGTCTGCACTACATAAAACTGCAAAAAAACTAAAAATAAAAAGTGTTTTGCACACTTTTGTCATTGGGCTATATGTGGGCTACTTCTGGGTAATATTTGTGCTACATTTGGGCTCTTTTTTCACTGGTGGCCATCTTGGAAGACTTCTTTGTTATGAAGTTTCCTAATTTCCTCATTTACTGCAGTCTCCTCAGTAGGAAATGCTTTCAGTTTTTTACTTTGATTCCATCAAGAAGGCATTCAGATGTGTCTCACATTTGCAATAAATTCAGAATGTTAGCACTCTAGTTGCTCATTAGATCACTGTAGTAAAGCTACTGCTCACCAGGGAGTTAACTGGAAGTCTGCTGCTGGTATTGAAAGTGATTGTTTTCAGAATTTTCTAATGAAATAGAAGAGGATTTGAGATCTCACTTAAAACATGCCCTAAATTTTCTTTCTGCAGCACTAACCATAATTTCTATGGCAAAATGAACGCCCTCATTTTGTTCCTTTTTAAATTAAATGTTTTAAGTGTTACCAGTTTATTCCAATCAAGATGGCTTCAGGTGTGCCATACGTTTGTCATAAGTAAGGCTGTTAGTGCTCTAGTTGTTCTTTAGAACACTCTGGGAAGCTGCAGTAGAACACAAAGGCATCAACTGACAGTCTCTGCCCCTGTTGGATTTACATGTTTTACTGAGAATGTCAGACTTCATTCTCACATGACTGAGAAAGATAAAGTGAATTTACAGAAAATATGCTCTCATTTTAGCTTCTGGAGCACCTTCCAAAACTCTATGGGACAAGCATGTGAAAATAGTTTTCTCTCAAACATGATTCATGTTATCCCAGCAGAAGGTTTTTCACAGGGTAAAATCATCTTAGAACACACCACAATTCCTGAAATTAGTATGGTACCATCAACAAATGAATTCTAATAGAACTTAAGTCTGTTATCACCCTTTATAGTTCTCCTTTTGGTAACCCTCAAAATCTTTGATTCACTACAATGCATTTCAATGGGGTACTATCATGTATATTGGTCTCAAGATGGCTGCCAGCAATTCCAGGATGAAGTGCTGACAGCCAATCAGATCTCACAATGACATGTGTGGTTAGGTTCCGCCCAGATATATATGTGTTTTCTTTTTCAAATTTCTCAGGAACTACTGAACGGATTTACACCATTTAAGCAAAAGGCACGACACTGAACCAAGGGCTACCTCTTTGCCAAATTTGGTGTAATTCCGTTCAGCAGTTCGGGCTGTAGCTGCGATGAAAGGTTCCTATGGAAAAATGAATGGGGAAAACACGTTTTGGGACCCCCCTTTTTTCTCGGCCCCCGCTTGACGAATCACCCCGAGACTTTCAGGATAGGAGCGGACCGGAGCGCCCCAACAAGTTGGAAACTTTTGCGAAGATTCATCAACCGGCGCCAACGTTATTTCAAATAGAATGTTGCGGATTTCCTATGGAAAATAGGTCCTAACTATAACTATCTACTGGCGACTGCCAGTAGATATATATATATATATATATATATATATATATATATATATATATATATATATATAGATAGATATATATATATATATATATTATATATATATATATATATATATATATATATATATATATATATATATATATATATATATATATATATATATATATATATATATATAAGGATTTCCGTTTGCAGGCACCGACGCCGGAGGCTGGGAACCACGAAGTGCAGCATCTGTGACTTTCATCATATATATATATATATATATATATATATATATATATATATATATATATATATATATATATGTATATATATATATATATATATATATATATATATGAATACCAGGAGCCCACAGTAAAACCACGCCGCGTCAAACAACGGGCACAGAATCCTTTGAAAATGCGTATAGATGAAGTTTAATTCAACTGCATGTCAAGATGACGCGTTTCGACCGCAAGCCTGCGGTCTTGCTCACATAGCGCGCTACAGTAAATGACAGGGTTTATATACACATAGAGGACTGGTAGTGACTCTTCCATTTTTACAAAACGTTTAACATTAGTGACATGGGGCTCACGACATGCTGAAAAATAGGTGAGTCATCCATGAGGGATGACCGCGTGGAGGGCCGCGAAGCAGTGAGATATATCTATCTATATATATATATATATATATACCAAAGGTTAAAGATATGCTATAGTTAGGAAAACTTTCGTTATGTTTGGTATACAAACCCAACTTAAACTACACAAACCCGTGGCCCCAAGCCTCCCTCCACCCTACAACTTACCCCGAGTATCCTCTGGCAATGTGCACCACGTAGTTCCAGGTTCTCCGGTCCCATGTCCCCACAAGCGTATCTCACCTCGTGCTGAAGTATGGCACCAGTAGTTAAACTGGAGTGTGCCTTTGAAGTTGGGGATGGTTCAAAGGATCACCCTTTGAACCAAGGATGTCTCCCCTAAATTTCAGTCCTGTCTGCCATGAGGTCATGGAATGCAGACCTTTATCTTTAGTGGGGCCATGATCTACTGTTAAAACCTCTTTCTCCAAACTCTCCAGCCGGCCCGCAAATGGCAGAGGTCTGTTGTTCCAGTTTTATGGAACAAAAACAGAAATTCCGGGGGGCGCTAGAGAGCCGGCTAGCAAAATGGCTGCACTCCGGTGAGGCTCCTGCTGCCCGGGGAAACAATCCATCATCATCCTGCCCATCAGGCCGCCGAGATGAGCTGAGAATGCAGCCCTGAATAGGGGATACTTTACACTACCAGTGTTGAGGAGTAAATAATTGCTGCCAGTATCATCAGACACATACAACATGCAACTTGACTCGAGCCTCGCGGAGGAGGCAAAATGGCGGCTGCATCTGCACAGTAAGATCGGAGCTGGGCCTGCAATTTAACCGCAATACTGATACTAAAGCTAGTGAGTACCTCAAGCCGGACGACGGCCGTGTGCTGTGAGACCTCCGGTTGCTGCCGGCTGCTGTGTTCATGACCCTACGGACAATTGCTTCCGCAGAAGGCATCAAGAGGAGACGGACCCGAGTCGAGCGCTTCCGAGGCCGAGGCTGCTGCGGAGGGCCTGCGAAGCGGAGGATTGCTGCTGGCGGGCGCTGTATTGCCTGCTGCCCGGCTGGTGCCTCTCACTGTCTGCAGCGGGATGAACGCTCTTCCCCCCCGTGCTGCCTGAACACCAGACCAGAGGTGAGGAGAGTAGTGCTGCCTCCTAGGTCGAGGGGCGGACTTCTACCGCTGTGCGGGCCGGTGGGAGGCCTCTGCTTGGGCCGCGGGCACTCGGTGAGTGCGCTGGAGATTGCGATCCCTGCCCACGCTGTCCATTAGGTACCTGAGCTTGGCATAGGGCCTGGTTCGGAGGCAAGAGCACTAGAAGAAGGGTGTGTAGTGCTCAGGACATTGCAAGTCGAACATTTTCAGGAGCAGCTGATATAATAACAAAAAATTCATGAGGGCCCATAACAATTTATAAGCGCTGAAGTAACAAGCAACAAAATAAGTGATTAAAGGCATGTAGACCTCAGCAGCCTCTGCATTGACTGCACGGTGAAGAGAGTAACCCACAGCAGTGCACAATAGCGGTAGTCTATCGGAAAAAGCGCCCTGAGTAAAAAAGCCTCTAACTGGCAGCATAAACATGGGCAGAACAGAGGGCAAACAGGCAAAACTGCCCTTTGAACCGCGTAAAACCCCTAGAGCCCCGAAGGGGGACGCCGCCACATCAGGAGCTGAAGGCTCCCAATTGGAGGAAGCGGATGTCCGATCTCTGCTACTTACAATGAAACAAAGCCTCAACTCTATCGAATCTAAAATGGATGCGCTGAATGCAAGGATGGATTACATCACCCAAAGACTGGAGAAACATGACGGACGGATCAGCGAAACCGAGCAAAGAATTTCACAACTGGAGGATGTCACTACCTCTGGAGGGGAGCAGATACAAAACATGGAGCGCCTACTGAAAGTCATAGCGGCAAAGAATGAAGACTTGGAAGCGCGCTCCTGTCGCAATAATATCCGCATTCTGGGGGTGCCGGAGTCAGCGAACACAGGCAAAATGGAGGATTACGTAGAGCACTTTCTGATAAGCCTATTCGATGCATCCTCTTTCTCCAAGGTGCTAATAGTGGAGCGCGCTCATCGTTCTCTTGCTGCTAGGCCACCGCCGGGCTCCCCTCTCAGGCCTATAATTGCGCGCCTGCTGAATTATAAAGACAGGGATATGGTGTTTCACATGGCAAGGGAAAATAGGGACCTCCATCATGACGGATACTCCATCTCAATATTCCCGGACTTCACGCTGATGGTCCAGGAAGCGCGGAAGAAATTTCTACCTGTCAAACGCAAACTACAACAGGCCAATATCCCATATGCGATGCTGTATCCAGCAAGATTGCGCGTCACGCAGCAGGGCAAACAACATGTATTCAATACTCCCCAACAGGCGCAGGATTTTGTCAAAAAGACGCTCTCCCATGGCCATGGATCGGAAATAGAGAAAGATGCCTCCAGATCAAAATCACCGAACTTTAATGCAGACTGAGAAGACTAGCCTTGGACCTACTGCTCCCGTTACCTACACAAACTATGTCGTGAGCATTGTGTATTATTCATTTTATATTTGTATTGGGGAGATGATGCAGGATGAAAGATTAGACAATTCTGCAAGTGCAAGAATGTATTAACTTTGATTTTTCCTCTCACTGTCTGAGAATGAGTAGTTGAGCTTGGGACCTAGGTTTAGGGCAGTGCAGTAGGCTGCCCCGGGCCCCCCTATGTCAACGGGGAAGAACGCCGGGCTCTCTTGTATACAACCCCCAATGGGAAATCCCCTAAGGCTAGTTGCCATTGGTTTATGGGGCTTATGTTTGTTTAGTTTTCAACTATGTCCAAGTGGATTGCAATTCTGGGGGCAAAATCAGCCGCAGTTGGTAAACGTTAACTGCGCAATTGCAGAATGCTCTCATCCCTGGCTATTAAGATATCTAAGAGGCTTGGGCAGAAGCTGGAACTTTCTGTTTACAATAGATCGATTGCTATCTCAGTTTACAGGGTGGGTTTACATCCGCCTGCAGGTTTAGGCCGCGGGTGTGGGTGGGGGAGGGTGGGAGGTTTTTCCCTTATTTGATGTTTTCTTCAGCAGTGTTTCTACATGTAATATAGGAGTTGTTTATACGCAGTATATGCACACACGATGGACAATGCGATTACTAAATCTGCATAGGTATGGGTGCACAGAATATACAATTCATCAGAATAAATGAGTGTCCCTGTAACCTGTACTGAACAAGGTATCCAACTCCTGACTTGGAACGTGCAGGGCCTACGGGACCCCCGCAAACGGCGACACGTGCTTAATTATCTAGATAATCACCATATCCAAATAGCTATGTTACAGGAGACCCATTTAGATCCCGGTTCACTACTGAGCTTTGCTGGCAAGTGGGCGATGCATAGATGCTTTGCTTCATACTCTATCTACTCGAGAAGCATTGCCATCTTAATTAAAAAGGGTGTCAACTACTGTCCCATTGGTGTTCTGAACGATCCCCAAGACAGATACTGCAAGATGTGGGGCCGACTGGCTGGGCAGTCCGTTATGCTTGTCAATTGCTATGCACCGAATGTAGATGGTGCACAGTTTTTTGATGCCTTATGGGGTCGTATATTAGAGGCTGGGTCAACGCATTTGCTGTGGGGGGAGGGAGATTTTAATTTGGCCCTTAATCCCGAAATGGATAGATCACCTGGCACCATAGAACCCACACCAGAGCAGGTAAGCACCTGAACGACATAATCACAGAACAACATATGCTGGATGCCTGGAGAGTTTTACATCCCACACACAGAGAAGGCACGTTTCACTCCTCAGTACGTGCAAGCTGGTCCCGCATTGACTATTGGCTACTCTCGGCTGGGATGTTTACATGGCTTAAAGAGACTAGGCATTTTGCAAGAACTTACTCAGATCATTCCCCAGTGCTTTTAACGCTTCGCCCCCCGGCCAATGAAACTCCATATCGTTCATGGAGGCTCCAACCTACAACACTACTGGATACTGCCTTCCGTGAGGAGTTAAGGCAAGAAATCCAAGATTTCTTCCCGCGGAATATGGGTAGTGTGACTACGCTAGCTAGCGTATGGGAGAGCTTCAAGATAACCGTCAGGGGGTTGTGTATATCAAAAAGCAGGGGTATACTGCGCGACATAAGAAATACACTTCACAAACTGGAACAGTCGATCAAAACCACGGAGCAGGCAATAGTTGAGGCTCCAACCGCACCACTACATGCACAGCTAAAGGGACAACTACTAGAGTACACAGACACAGCAGAACGAGAAATCCTTTTTCGGTCAAAATATGCGCGCGCCCGAGCCTACGGAGAAGGCGAGAGACCTGGCAAGGCCCTGGCGGACACAATTAGAGCTCCCCGATTTACGAATAGCATATTTAGTGTGGACGATGAGGACGGTGTTTCGAACACCGACCCCGCAAAAATCTTAAATAAATTCGCATCCCATTACCAATGGCTATATAGTACGCACAGAACTGGGCAGATCGATGTAGCTGAATACTTCTCAGACACAGCACTTGGGTGGATAAACGACAGCCGAAGGGAATTCATAGCTGCAGACATTGAGGAAGACGAGATTCGAGAGGCTATAATGCAGCTGCGTTCGGGTAGGGCCCCTGGGCCTGATGGGCTGCCAGCTGATTTTTATAAATGTTATATTGACGACGTGGTCCTCATACTTAAAAAGGTATATGAGGAGGCCAGTGAGGGTGGCATACTTCCGCAATCGATGCGACAAGCCCTGATAATATCTTTCCTTAAGCCTGGCAAAGACTCTAACAAATGTGACGCTTATAGGCCACTATCCTTAATAAATTGTGACTCTAAGATTTTAGCTAAAATACTAGCTAATAGGCTTAGCTTGCTAATGTCGAGTCTAGTTCTACCTGATCAGGCAGGGTTCGTCCCTGGGAGGGCAACTTCCCACAGCCTGCGCACTGTCTTTGCGCTACTGCAAGATATCGATCCTGAGTCGAATGCAGTGGCAGTCTTCTTAGATGCCACCAAGGCATTCGACCCCCTGGAATGGGATTACCTGCTTGCTATATTGGGAAGAATGGGGCTTCCACAACCATATCTGAGAATGATAGCTCTGCTATATAATCAACCCACCGCAGAGGTACAGGTGAATGGTCTACAATCTGATCCTCTTTACATCTCCAGGGGCACTTGTCAGGGGTGCCCGCTGTCTCCCCTGCTTTTTGCCCTTGCTATTGAGCCCTTGGCAGCTAAACTATGGCAACATCACAGAGAATATGCTATGCCATTCCCCACAAGACATATCCTAATCTCACTTTATGCTGATGATATCACTCTTTACCTGCGTGAGCCTAGCATCAGCCTCAATCCTATTCTCATAGAATTCATCAGATTCGGAGACATTTCGGGAATACATATTAACTGGAGTAAATCCCAGATATTTCCCCTGACCCCATCCACTCCTGAGATATCACTTGATTTCCCGATCACGTGGTGTGACTCGGAGATAAAATATTTAGGGGTGAAAATTCTTAGGGACAGAAACGAGACGTTAAGAGCAATCTATGGCACAGCACTGGACACAATCACTGACTCGATCACCAGATGGATATCACTGCCACTTCCTTGGCGGGCAGGGTATCCCTGATGAAGATGGTAGTGCTACCGAAATTACTCTATTTATTCATCAATATACCCTATCATCGAGGCCGCCCTTTCTTCAAGGAGCTCAAATCCCAGACTGGCTTGGGGGGACAAACAGCCCCGAAACAGCTGGCAGACATTGACACTCCCATTCTCCCGTGGAGGTTTTGAGGCGCCTGACATGGAGCTCTACTTTTTATGTGCCCAGGCGCATCATGCCATACACTGGCATCATCCCCCGCCTTTTATGCCTCATCTAGCAATTGAACAATGGTATATGACCCCTCTTTCCACCACTGCCTTCCTTTGAGCTGCTGTTCCGGAATGTAGCACTGCATACTCAACGGTAGCGAGCACCAATTTAGCATGGAAAATACTAATTAAAAAAGCTGGGAAGCCTATGTTGTACTCTCCACTACTCCCTCTCCCATACTCATACATCGCCACAGTCACTCAAGAAGCAGCATGCAGGAAAATGCTTAGGAGACGTAACCTGTCCACCATAGGAGAGCTCTATCAGGATGGGCAGTTTAAGGATAGCCAGAGGTTTCTAGGGACAGATGGAGGCACTCCCCTGGAAACCTTCCTATACATCAGACTGAGACAGAGATCAAAGCAAATACCCCCGCATATCCACAGAAACCAATCAAATGTGATACCTTACACACTTTGCTACAAATAAATGGGGCAGTACACGTGGTCTCTAGGCTATACCGCTCCGCCTCTATGGAACGGTCATGCACACAACAAGAGGCTAAAAGAGGATGGGAATTAGAATTAGATACCAAACTTACAGATGATCAGTGAGAGTACTGCTGCAGACAAACAGAGACCATCACTGCAAGCAACCGGTTGCGGATCATACATTTTAAGTTCTTACATCGCGCTTATTATACACCTGTGAGATTACATAATTAGCAGCTACGGGATAACGCTCGCTGTGAGAGATGTGGGAGGGAAGAGGCAGGCTTCCTACACCTAGCTTGGCAGTGTGATGCAATCCAGAAATACTGGAAAGAGGTACTATATGCGGTTTCCCAGATGACCCAATACCCCAATATAATGACACCATTAACAGCTCTGTTGGGATATTCTGAAGAATTGCCATCATCACACAGGAAATTCTTTGCATTATGTATGCTGCTGGCCAAATGGCGGGTTTCATGCCGATGGGGTAGGGGACGTGCACCAAAATTTAAGGAATGGCTTGATGATTTAATATACTGCAGGGATCAACTGAATACATATGCAGAGCTGCTGCCAGTCTCGTCCCGTCCCAGAGAGATATGGGACCCGTTGCTTACATACCTGCGAGATAGCTCAGACCACCAGCCCACCCACCAAGATGATGACACAATTCAATCAATCACATGACTTTATTCGGCATAAAAGAATACCATAAAAGTACAGATAAAATACATCAGAGTTAAAAACTAGTCCAGCAATCTAAAAATTTCCATAAAACATAATCAATACATCAGTGATTAGGATACGCATCCCCTTGCACAATTCCCTCGTAATACCAAAAATGAATTACATCACTGGCGGGTGTATGCTCCCCCCAAGCCCTTTGTTGCCCTTAGCCTGAATGCTGCCCTTAAAAATGTACAGTACAAAATAGAGTCAAAGCATCTGGGGATAACTTTAAAAATAACAAAGCTACCCTCGCCTGTTTAAATCTAGCTTTCTTTAAAATTCTCTTTAAAAAAAGGATCCTAGGTTGTGAGTAAAAGGGACATAGTAAAACCAGATGAAGGGTATCCTGCTGAGACCGTAGGTCGCAGCCGCATGGTCCCTCCATCTCTATAGACGGTGTATATCCCGCCGGGTCAGCTAATACATGATGCAGGATATTCAGCCTAAACCGTGTCATTAGGAATCTATCATGGGCATTATAAAAATAAGACAAATAAGGTTCAATGCCCACAGATGTTTTAGTTAGAAGATATTCTCTTACAGACTGCTTAATCAGCTCCCTATCGTCCCTGAGTGTTATGGTATGCTTAAAAAACCGATCCTTAACCATAGCCTTGTCCTTCATAGATATTTTAGAAGGGTTAATAAAAAGATCTGCACATCCTATTCCCTCCAGGGTCTCCTTCACATATTTTAACCATGGGATTTTAAGCCCCCGATCACGAACGAGGCAATCTGCTATAATCTGCCTGCAGAAAGCCGCCTCCTCGCTTGCCCAAATTTTGACCCAGCAGACTAGGGGTCTAACTCCCAGCCTGTCCGTAATATAGCCAACACCAAGTTCCTCATGGACAATGTGGGATGATGTACTCTGGGGCACTTTAAGCAAACGCCGAAAGTATTTATTTTCCTCAACTTGTATGTACTTTGCATTAATAAATCCCCATACCTCACTTCCATACATAACCTTAGCACAACACAAGGAGCTATATAATCTCAAAATTTGCTCAGGTGACCACCGCCCTAACCTATGTGCAAAATTCATGATCGACCCAGAGCAACTAGTTAAGTTACGACATTTCTCTTCCATTAGATTTTTAAAATTCAGACGGTCATCAAATAAAATCCCCAGGTACGAAAAAGAATGCACCTTTCCCAGGCGATGTAATCCAATGGTATAATTGTACATTTTACTTGGTTTTTTACCCACTTCCATGACATATGATTTTGACAAGTTGGGGGACAAATCTAAGTTCTCCATAAAAGAGACAAAGCCGTCTATCAGAATCTGCAGCCCTTTGGGTGTGCGAGCAAGCAGGACCGCCTCGTCTGCATAAAGCAGGACGGGAATTCCTCGAGAGCCGATCCTAGGTGAATCCACTTTTAAAGTGCTAAGTGCCTGATCAAGTCTATTTATATACAATGTAAACAAAAATGGGGCCAGAATGCAGCCCTGTCTGACCCCACTAGAGCATATAAAAGGTTCTGTAATGCTTCCCTCCTGACTATACCTAACCGTAGCAGTGGTATTTGAGTGCAAAGTTTTTAAAATGTTAATAAGTCCTGGAACCACTCCAAGGTCACCCATGATTGCCCATAATTTTCCTTGGTTAACTCGGTCAAAAGCCGCCATCAAGTCCATGAATGCCAGGTACACAGTCCCTTGGCTTGCAATAGTGTACTTGGCTAAAAGTAAATATAAATTAAGACATTGATCGGTGGTAGACTTCCCTGGCCTAAAGCCAAATTGGGTGTCAGTTATAATATGCTGATCCTCAGCCCAGTCCATTAGCCGGCTGAGGATGGCCCGCCCTAAGACTTTTGCTGACACATCGATTAGGGAAATTGGACGATAACAAAGTGGGTTATCCCTGTTACCTTTTTTAAAAATGGGAACAATTGTAGCTGTAGACCATGATGGCGGCATTACTGTGTCTACTGCTGTGTTAATAACCCTCGTCAGGATGGGTGCCCAAAGATCCATCTTAGTCAAAAAGAGATCCGGTGGAATCCCATCTGGCCCTGGAGCCTTATTACGGGTCAAGCCATCAATCCCTACCCTGATCTCATCCAAAGAAAAATTTATTGGGGCAATATTTTGCTCCCCCCTGTTGTCCTCATCCTGGTCCTTATCTGTACAATGGTTGTAGAGCCCATAAAAGTGCTCACGCCATTGCTCCGGCAAGATATTATTTGCTAGCCCTGGTTTATTTACCTCTTGGAAACTAGGGTTGTTTATAACTTTCCAAAAGGCAGTTGTATCCTTTAACTCCATTGCCTCCCTCAGGTCCTCCCAGGCTTGGATTTGTAATTTTGTTTTACGGCCTTTAACGGCTAACTTATAATTTTTCCTACAAAGGGTCACCATACCCTTATCTCTCGGGGAAGATTTTAGAGCAACTTTCAGCTCTCTCAAGGCACAAGAGCACCGTTGGTCAAACCACCTTGGGTCGTCCGGTCTAGCTCTATTTGATGTCGTCCTGAGCAGATCATCAATCAATAGGGCAACACCCTCAAATGCCCTAATTAATTCGGCCCCCTCTACAGCCGGATCTAAACAACTCAAGATGACCTGTTCGCCATCATTAAGCAGTGCACTATAAAAAGCTTCACTGTTGGCCTGTGACCATCTCAACCTCCTGCCCTGATCTATAGCACATGCCACCCCCCCCCCCAGATGGTGGGTTTCATGCCGATGGGGTAGGGGACGTGCACCAAAATTTAAGGAATGGCTTGATGATTTAATATACTGCTGGGATCAACTGAATACATATGCAGAGCTGCTGCCAGTCTCGTCCCGTCCCAGAGAGATATGGGACCCGTTGCTTACATACCTGCGAGATAGCTCAGACCACCAGCCCACCCACCAAGATGATGACACAATTCATTATGAGAACGAAAGCAATGGGCACAGTAGTGGTTGAATTTCCTTGCCCTGTCCCGAGTCAGTTCAAGTAAACCAAAAACGAATAGGTTAGCTCAAAAATTCTGGAATGCAATGTATTAAATAATAATGCACTATGATGTATGTTATGTCTAATGTCAATCTAGCTAAGAGATACCTGTACTGTGTATGTGCTTGATGATGCATTTTGTTGGGATTGTGTACTGTACTGCTGCATAAGTTCAATAAAAGTCAAAAAATAATAACACAGCAAACCAAATTGATGACTTTTGTGATATGATATATCCAGAACTTCACAAAGAGGTTGATCTTAAATATACATAAAAAAGGAAAACATCTAGGTTGCTAAATTATGAAACAATGATAATAAATAAATTCGAAAACTAAATATAAACCATATATTCAAATATATTGTACTTTATTAAAAACCATTCACAGTATCTCAAAATATGTGACAAAGTGCAAATGCATAGATTGACAAAATCATATAAACATTATCACATATACATATGTACCATATTTATTGTATGTATCATTCATGTAGTTAAAAACAATGTACTTGTAGAATATTAAAAACTCATAAAAATCAAACAACTGTCGACGCGGCGTTTCGGTGAATACAAAAGGATTCGTCACCTACTTCAGGACAAGTATTGCACATTATCTAGACATCACTATAAGAAAAAATATTTGTTTTAGAATTTAAAATATTACATTGCAAACAGATCCATTTTACTGCAACCTAAAGAATATGATAAAAAAACATAAAATCATCCTAAAAAACATTCACAAAGTTCATAACAATACAGGTTTTGCCGGTTATATATGAATAGCATGTAACTATATGCTCATAATGTTGATCTACAGACAATTTGATCTTACTAAAACCATATAAAGTGTAAGGAAAAACATACCTATTGGTATTGTATGCATGTAGGACAATCGAAATGTCACCAAATGCGTGGAGTGACGTAGCACGAAACAGAATATCCCAATATCTTACTTCAACAATGGGAGACACAGGTAGAGATTCTACAAGGAATATATAAATAGTTACACTTTTTCTGATGAAAATAAAACAGGGTAGGAAGCTGTATGAATACGTAAATTCTACCTACTCAGAAAAGTCTTTCAAGGATGTGGAATCAATTGCACAATGGCCTTAAGGGACCTATGAATAGAAAAAGATATTGAAGTAACGTACTCCCTCTTCATGGGGGCAATTCCAAAAGATAAATGTAAATCTCACCTATAGTTCGTTTGATGAAGTAATATATATATATTCGCCAATAGAGTGAATACGCAAAAACATCAAGGCAGATAACGAATGCTTAACCACCTGAGTCACCTATGGGTGATAGACATATTATAAGTCTGAAGCAAATACATTTCATAGAGATAGTATACACCTAATAAGTATTGATCTCACCTTAAAATCTGTATAATGATACCCTTGTAGGATTTGTGGAGATAAACCTCTTGGGCGTACACCATCAGTGCACATCACACACCAGCCTGCAATGCCAGGCCGGACCTTTTAAGAGCACCATTGGGGCAAAGCGCACACCAGCCTGCAATGGCAGGCCGGACACATATTTAGGAGCACCATCATTGCGAAGCGCCCCCCAGCCTGCAATGGCAGGCCGGGCACATATTTAGGAGCACCATCAGTGTGATTGCACACACCAGCCTGCAATGGCAGCCTGGGCACATATTTAGGAGCACCATCAGTGTGATTGCGCACACCAGCCTGCAATGGCAGGCTGGACTTATGATTAGCACACCCTCAGTGCCGAGCGCACACCAGCCTGCATTGCAGGCTGGACATGCATTCAAAGACACATTTGGTGCAAGTGCACACACCAGCCTGCACTGGCATGCTGGACCCAGGTCTTAAAACATCATAGGTGTGAGTGCGCACCCATCGGCTGGCCATGGCAGACCTGACAGATGCTTTAGAAACCTCAGGTGAGCACCACTTCCTAACTTGTGTAGGAAGGGGGCACATATTTTCACACTGCACTTACAGTGGGAAAGTGCCCCAGGCCCTAAGGCCCTAACAAGAGAATCTACCACACCCGGGAAATGTCGCATAGGGAGAGCCGACCCCCTAGGTGGGCTCTCCCTACCCGGGCAGTGCACACGCCGATGTACCTACCTGGCCACTCACCTACCCCGGTTTGGTGGTAGTGAACACCCCCCTCAGGATTGGCTACGGAATGAGACCGGCCAAGCTGAGTATGAGATATTTTTGACAGGCTATTCAGGTGGGTGGCACAATCAGTGCAGCATCCCCCTATTAGCCAGTGTCGCACCCGCACTGGGTATGTGGTGTACCTTTTTACTGGGCACTCACAAGCACGAAACCTTAACCAATCAAGTAGGCACTCTATCGTGACATGTGCAGGAAGGACACTTTCCTGCTGCAGTACAGTGGGAAAGGGCCCAGAGTCCTAAGGTCAGGGAAAGAGAGTTAGCAAAACCAGGCAGACAAAAGCAAAACATTTTCGGGAAACCCCCTAAGAAGAGCCATGTCCAACATACACTGAAATGGCGGATACTGCATTTTAGTATAATTGAGTACCGTAGAGTAGTGTACACTGGAATAGCATACACTCCAGTAGTGTAACATAAAGTGGGACATAGTGGAATAGCATTTAGTGGAATAGGATAAAGTGGAGTTGCATACAGTGGAATAGCGTACAGTTGCGAGCAGCACAGTGTAGGGTCGACCAGTAAGCTGGTGTACACAAAAGTGTAATATGATACAGTGGTAAACAGTATAATAGCATACAGTATAGTTGTGTAGACTGGAGTGGCGTACAGTGGAATTGGATGGAGTAGAGTGGAGTAACATTCAATGGATTAGTGTCAAAGTTAATTGCGTATACTGGAGTGTTGTAAACTGGAGTGGCACCCTGTAAATAGCATTGAGTGCAGTGGCATAAAGTCAACTCTTATACACTGGAGTGGTGTAAAGTGGAGTGTGTAATTAAACTGAAAGGTACCATAAAATTATGTGAAAACGTGAATGTTATATCTGAAAAATATGAATGTTAATATCAAAATGTAAATTTTTTGGCCTTATGTCTAAATAGTGTAAGTAATTGTAATGTATACATTGTATGAAACTTGGTTATATAGTGTGCTATAGTATACCGTACAAAGTTCACTGTATACCACAGTACATGGGGCTCAGAACTGGTGATGTGATTGGTTGATGGATGTGTTTACCAAAAGTTAAAATCAGTCCTGTCACTTTTATTACAAATTTGCATTATTGTTCGGTCAACGTTTGGCTGACGTGTGTTAGGGCGTTATATACATTTAATTATTATGTTTTATTATTGTTCACAACCTATTACCACTTTCACAAAGTAGTAATAGGCTAACATTTTGTTGTGAAAATTTTATATATTATCGACCTATGGATTTTTGAAAATTCTATGGCATAAGAACTTTGCATTCATTTGAGGAATGTCCGCACATTTTATCAGACTTCATCCACTGGTTTAATTCAAGAAGGAGTAAAAGTTTTGCGACGTTGGCTGAAGAGGGTGTAAAGAAAAAATGGGGATCCCAAAATGTGCTTAACTCAAATATTATTTAAAATAAATTTTGTGTTGCACAAAAGCTCGGAGTCATATTTTGTTTAAATTTGCCAGGATTATATATTATGGTGGGCACATGTTTATTTTGTGTGGTGCAGTAATGGAATCATTTTATAAGTTTTAATGTATTTAAAGTTAGTAATATTTGCTATTGCGGTATTTTTGCAAAATGTGGGGGTATTTTGCGGTAGTACCAGGGTACATTGTTATCACAAGTCATTTGCTAATTAGGTAATCATTGGCTTTACAAAAGTTAAAGGCAGACATGTTGTTTTTGGGTACACTCTCCCCATGTTGTGAGTTATGCCTTCCGATGTAGGTAAGTATTAGGTCTGGTATTTGTGCCCTAACAATTAACACTTTAGGAAAGTGGTCAAAGGTAGAGCAAACTACTTATAAGTTTCTAGAAATGTGTTTTAAAAATGACGGAATAGTGCAGCAGTACTGCAGTACCCCAAATGATTTTTGTTAGGGTTAACATTTTTGTTTATACATTTTTCTATATTTTAATACCAGGGTACGGTGAACTGCATTTTTTTTTAAGTAGCATGGTAATTATAACTAATTAACGCGCTACTCAGTAAAAAAAATTTTGGTGTATTTAAATATAGAAAAAAGGGAAGAACACTTTAGCACATTATTTTATGTATTCCCAATTTTTTTGTATTTTTATGGTACCGCAGTACTCCCAATTTATTTTCAAATATATATAAACTTATAAATTCTTTTTCCTACCCATTACCACTTTATTAAAGTGGTAATAGGTATGCGAAAAATTCCAAACCTAAAACTTACCCATACTGAATAGCGTAATGCAGAACACAGGGAAACGTGAGGTGAAAACAAGATGGCTGCCTTTCACTCTTGTAAAGGCAGTCATTAGCCAATCAGCTAATGACTTGTCATTGCTATATACCTTGGAGTACCATGGTACTACCACGGTCACAGATATACCTAAATTGAAAACACTTAAAACTTATTAAATACTTACCCTACTTACCTGTAGTAACCCTCAGATTCATCTGTGCACCATAAAATATCATCCTTCCTAATTTCGCCAAAATACGACTGACAGTTTTCACGCTACGCAAAATAAAAAGTCTATGTGAAATGCATTTGATTTTCTGCCTGTTTTGGAACCCCCCTTTTTTTTCACACCCTTTACGAAATGCCGCAAAACTTTCAGAACTCTAAGAATGAAACGGGAGCACCGGATCTCCAAAGATTCGCGGACATTCGGCAAACGGGTGCAAAGTTATTAAGGGACAAAAATCCTAAAAATCCCTATCTCTGGTCACCCTAACTATAACTACAAAGTGGCTACTACTACTCTGTAATTTATATCTATATCTTTATGATTACCTACTGACGGTCGCCAATAGGTAGTTATAGGTAGGACCATGTTTCCATAGGAAAAGCATTTTTTGTTTTGCCAATAACTTTGGCGCCATTTAACGAATCCTTGTGAAATTTGCAAAACTAATTTGCCACTCACTTCAGCTGCTGACTTGAGAGTTTCAGGGTGATTCGCCAAGTGGTGGCTGAGAAAAGGGGGGTCCCAAGGAGCGTTTTCCCCATGTTAATTCCCATAGAGATTTTGAACATGACTACAGCCTGAACCGCTGGACAGCATTACACCAAATTTGGCAGAAAGCTAGCTCTTGGCCCTGAAAGTGGCCTTTTTGTTCTTTGGTGTAAATCCATTCAGCAGTTTTAAAGATATTAAACACAAAGCAAATTTGTATATTGAGAGGCGTGGATCCTAAGCGGATCCGACAGTTGCTGTGCCGAAATCTAATTGGCTGCCAACACTTCAACAAGGAAGTGTTGGCAGCCATCTTAGGACTCGGCTTCAGCTGAGTCCCATCAAAAACATGGGAGGGGGCCGTGTTGCCCCCCTTGAATTTTAATCGGCCCCAAGGGATAGGGCCCCCAAGGCCAAAATCAGCCAGGGGGCCCCTTCCCTTGTAAAATATTTTTTAAAAGACCATGGTTTGCCCTTGTAATTACCCTGAATATGCAAATGCCCAAAATCATGTGCAAGCTCCACTGGTTTGTCCCGCCCCATTCTCCTTAGTTGTATGCAAAGGTCTTCCCACCTTTTCCCACACTGTTGGACAGCTAACCAAAAGGCCCCCGAGCACGTTTGCTGCCGCATTCGTTAACGCGGTTTTGATGCAGAGGAATACGAGGACATTTCCACCAAACAAAGAAGCATTTACTTCATATAGCTAAGAGGAAGTACCCCTTTTTGGTGGAGATTCACCTCCTTGTAGTCTCGTCATATTCTCTTGATGAGGATTCATGTTATCACAGAATTGTGGATGAAGACACTGGAGGAACAATCACATTGCCGAAATGACATGAACATAAGTTCACTGAAGACGTTGCCTCATGGTCCTTTACACAGCTGTAGCGTAGAACATGTTATGTGTTGTTGTTATGTTAACTGATTTTATAATGCGCATAGCTACCCAAAAGGGTTTCCCAGCGCAGACCTAGAGGAACCACAACAGAATAGAAAAAAAAGTAAAAACTATTGATTAAACAGCCGTTTACCCAACGAGATAGCACTTACTAATTAGCCATTAGAAAGCACTTAAGTTAGGTAGACATTTTCGGCAAAACTATGGGTTCTTCTTGACTAGAATGAGATTTCATTCTGGCCCTGGTGCTCATTTCATAGAATTTAAACCTCAATGAGAAGCACTTACAAATAGAAACATAGCAGGTGCCCCAGGTGAAGCTCCACTTCAGTAAAGCACAAACAATCCTAACTTCTTTGACTTGGCGCAGACAAAGCAAATGTGTTACTTCTCGTATTCCACATTGAAAAATGATCTGAAGTCCTTAATGGAGGTGAATATATCATTGATCTATTGGAGCGCAATCTGATCTGGGGTGAGACTGTGACGAGTGGTTTCTTTCTTGTCACCTCCTGGTGAGAGCAGAGTCCATGGTTCTCCCTTTTAAGTACCCTAAGTATGCAAATGCCCGGAATCCATAGCACCACTCACATACCCACTCACAGACATGCACAGGCACTCACACACCTACTCACAGACCCACACAGCCACTCACACACCCAATTACAGACCCATAGCATGCTCACGGACCTAGTCACAGACCCACACAGGTACTCACACACCCACTCACAGTCCCAGAAAGGCACTCACACACCCACTCACAGGCACACACAGGCACTCACAGACCCACACAGACACTCACACACCCACTCAAACACCCATACAGGCACTCACACACCCACACACAGACCCACACAGGTACTCACACACCCACTCACAGTCCCAGAAAGGCACTCACACACCCACTCACAGGCACACACAGGCACTCACAGACCCACACAGACACTCACACACCCACTCAAACACCCATACAGGCACTCACACACCTACTCACAGACCCACACAGCCACTCACACACCCACTTACAGACCCATAGCATGCTCACGGACCTAGTCACAGACCCACACAGGTACTCACACACCCACTCACAGTCCCAGAAAGGCACTCACACACCCACTCACAGGCACACACAGGCACTCACAGACCCACACAGACACTCACACACCCACTCAAACACCCATACAGGCACTCACACACCCACTCACAGACACACACAGGCACTCACAGACACTCACAGACCAACCCAGCCACTCATACAACCCACTCACAGACCCACACAGGCACTCACACACCCACTCACAGACCCATACAGCCACTCACACATCAACTCACAGACCCATACAACCACTCACACACTCACTCACAGACCCATACAGCCACTCACACACCCACTCTCAAAGTTTACAGGTTACAATTTGGAAATAAAAATTTTAAAACATAGACATTTACTGAAAAAAACTAAAGGCCACAGGGATGTTATAGTTAGAAAATACAATTTAAAAAACTTTAGAAATTCAGTGAAAAAAACAAAGGTTACAGGAATGTTACAGATAGGAAATATAATTTAAAAAACCTTATAAATTCACTGAAAGAAAAAAAGGATACACATGGATACACACAGTCACACAGCTACTCACATAATATGTGTTACAAATAGTATCACTCATTAGTAGTACACAAAGTATGTTAATTTAACTTTTGCAGTATCTTACTATATATATTTAACACTTAAAACGTTTGGAAAACACTCACAATCACTGCATGATGTCATCAGTGATGTTATTTGAGATGTCATCAGTGATGTAATGAGTGATGTCACTGACTATTTCATGAGTGATGTAATATGTGAGGTCATAAGCAGTGCATTGCGGTGGCGTAAGTTATAGTTAGCTCAGGTAACTATAAAAGCTGAATTTGGCCGAAATTTTACAAAAAACAAAGCTTCATTAAATAAAGGCCCCCGGGTGGGCCAGGTCCCGGGGCAGCTTATGAGTTAATGCGGAGGTGCCTCGGGGACTGCCACTGCCCCAGGCAAACATAATTAAAGAGGTGGGGGGCCTGCACTGCTCCCCGCAGCCCTGGGACAGCCACCTCCCTGGGGCTATTTGTTGAAAAAAAGTGCAGGGGAGGCTCTATGGCCTCCCCCGCAGACCCGGGGACAGCCATCTCCCAGGGGCTAATGTAATTGGGGGGCCTCAAGGACCCCCCTGCTCTGAGGCCACCACCTCCCCGAGATTTCACATTTTAATATGGGGGGACCTGATGGACCCCCCGGCCCCGGGAACCACCACCTCCCTGGGGCTTTAAAATTTTATTGTGGGGCCTCACGGACCCCCCAGCCCCGGGGACCACCACCTCCCTGGGACTTTAACATTTTAATGTAGGGGAGGCCTCATGGATGCCCTGGGGACCACCACCTCCCTGGGGCCAAACTCTATATTTAAGAAATGGGAGGGGGCCGTGTGGCACCCCTCCCGGGCTGCTCTGGACCCTGGGGACTGCCACCTCCCTGGGGCAGGCTCCTACTCAAGGAAGGAGGGGGGCACGCAGCCCTCCCTCCAGGAGCCCCAGATAGGCCTGGGGACCGCCACCCCCCCAGGGCTAGCTCCAGCAATGTCCCGGGGTGCCCACCGCCAGGACATTGCAGTTTGCTATGGCATGGTGGGAGCAAGTGCTACTGTTTCAGAAAGTGAGTGCATTTTGCTCTCACTTGCTGAAAGCAGAGCACTTTGCTTTTTACACACAGGGAGCTGCAAGTCAGCAGCTCCCTGTGTGTAAAAAGCAATGCCGGCTCCCGCAGGAGGCGAGGAGCCGGCCAGGACCGTGGGGGCCTTCAGGCTGCCGCCGAGGTCCACAAGGAAGTGGCCTGGCCCCGGGGCCAAAAATGGCCCGGGAGGGTGGGCCGCTCGGTCCCCCTCCCTTTTAGGAAAAAAAAATAGTGATAGGCCTGGCCTCGGGGGATGGGGCCCCCAGGGCCAAAATTGGCCTCTGGAGTGGGGGCCACGTGGCCCCCTTCCTTTTAAAAAAAAAAAAGAAAAGGGGGCAGGCCCCTGGGGATGGGGTCCCCGGGGCCAAAAATGGCCCAAGGAAGGGCCATCCATTACTTGAAAATAAAATTATGAAAGGCCGGGCCCCGGGGGATGGGGTCCCTGGAGCCAAAATCAGATGTTATAATTAGAAAATAGAATAAAAAATCCTTAGGAATTCATTAAAAAAAAGCAAAGGCTACAGGGATATTAGGCTCAGATTTCACTCATACAAAGCTAGTGAAATTCAGCAGTTATAGTTACTGTTAGAAATGGGGGTCTCTAGTTGGCAGAGTTGGGTACCTTTGTCCAAATAGGGACCCTTGCTTCTAGTCAGGGTAAGGGGGATACACTTCTAAAATAACCCCTACTCACCCCCTTGGTAGCTTGGCACGAGCACACAGGCTTATCTCAGAGGCAGTGTGTAAAGCATTTGTGAACACATACAGTAATACAGTGAAAACACTACAAATGGACACCACACCAGTTTAGAAAAATAAGTAATCTTTATCTAAACTAAAACAAGACCAAACAACATAAATCCACAATACAGTAATAAAAATATGACTTTCAGATGGTAGAAATAGTTCAGTTCAAAGTAAATAGCAGATGCGACACTTTTCACACAAAGAACCTGGGATGCGTCATGCAAACTAACAAAACGGGTCGCAGGGAATGTGATGCGTTGGTTCCTTACACTCGGGGAAGGTGATGCTTCGGTTCCTTGCTCCGGGGGAGGTGATGCGTCGGTTCCTTACTGCTTGAGGAGGTGATGCATTGGTTTCTTACTGCGTCCCCAACGATGTAACAAACTTGGCGTCTTGATGCGATGCGACGATCCGGGACGATGCATGGATTCTTCCAGCTCCCAGGGGAAAACAGTCTCTAGAGGTCCAAAACAACAGCAGGCACCTCTTTGCAGGTCAGAATTCCCAGCAAGGAGGTTCAGGGGAGTTGGTGGTGAAGTCTTTGTGTCACTGAGACTTCAGAACAGGAGGCACGCTCAGTTTCAAGCCCTTGGAGATCTTCCTCAAGCAGGGGACACAGCAAACAGCAAAGTCATTTTCTCCTTTCCTTGGCAGCAAGTAGCCACTGCAGGCCAACCCCAGACAACAAACAGCACAGGGGCAGTATTCCTCCTCAGCTTCTCCTGCTCTTCTCCTTGGCAAAGGTTCCTCTTGATTTCCCTCTTTTTATACACCAAAATCCTTTGTTCTCTGAAGGCAGAGAGTGTCTGTACCCAGCCAAAACCAGTTCTGTGGGACACTTTGTAAGTGCACAACAACCTCCATTGTCAGTGTGAGCCCTGGCTCCAGACACACCACAGGGGGGCGGAGCCGTCATTGTGGAAGGCAGGCACAGCCCTATTCAGGTGAAGGTGCTACTCCTCCCACCACTCCAAATGCAGACCAAGCCTATTCAGCCCAGCCCTGACTCATCAGACTTCTGGAGCCGCTGCCCCTCTCCAGCCCCTGTCATCCAAAAGCCAGACATGCAATACACAAACCTAGCAGAGGCACACTGGATGGTTAGGCAAGAAAACACCTATTTTCTAAAAGTGGTATTTTCAAACACAGAATGTAAAAATCACCCTCGCTAAAAGATGCACTTTAACATTCTGAGTTCAGGCATACTAAACTTTACTTTTCTATCGTGTTCCTAGGGTCAGTTATGTTTATAAGATGTTATAAACAAACTCCTGATTCTGTCCTATGGGAACAGATAGCCTTGCAATAGTGAAAAACGAAATTGGCAGTATTTCACTATCAGGACATGCCACACACATCAGGGCACCTTTGATATACAATGCACCCTGCCCACAGGGGTACCTTGGGCCTACCTTAGGGGTGACTGATATGTTGAAAAGGGACGGTTTAGGGACTGACAAGTGTGTGCACTTGCCAAGTCGACATGGCAGTACTAGACTGCACACAGGCTCTGCAATGGCAGGCCAGAGTTACATTTTACAGGCTGTTTCTGTGGGTGGCACAATCAGTGCTGCAAGCCCACTAGCAGCATTTGATTTACAGGCCCTGGGCACACACAGTGCACTGGACTAGGGTCTGACTAGTAAATCAAATAGCCAATCATGTGCGCAGAGTCATAAAACCACCAACAACAGGTCAGAAAAAATACAGGAGGAAGGCAAAAAGTTCTGGGATGACCCTGAAAAAAAGGGCCAAGTCCAACAGTTACCTGAACTAACTAAAACTTACGCCCCGCAATGCAATGCTTATGACCTCACATATTATATCACTCATGACATGGTCAGTGACATCACTCATGGCATCAAAGATGACATCTCAAATGACATCACTGATGACATCATCCAGTGATTGTGAGTGTTTTCTAAAAGTTTATGAGTGGTAAACATATATACTAAGGTACTGCAAAAGTTAAATTACTATACTTTATGCACTACTAATGAGGTATACTATTTCTAACATATATTATGTGAATGGCTCTGGGACTGTGTATCCGTGAGTGAGTAGATGTCTGAGTAGCTGCATAGGTGTGTAAGTAGGTGTGTGAGTGGCTGTATGGGTGAATACGTGGGTTTGTAAGTACCTGTATGGGTGAATAAGTGGGTGTGTGAGTACCTGTATGAGTGTGGGAGTGGCTGTGTGACTGGTTGCATTGGTGAGTGAGTGGCTATATGTGTGAGTGAGTGGCTGTGTGTGTGGCTGTATGGGTGAGTGAGTGAGTGGGTGTGTGAGTGTTTCTATGAATGAGTGAGTGGGTGTGTGAGTGTCTGTATTGCTGAGTGAGTGGGTATATGAGTGGCTGTATTTGTGAGTGAGTAGCTTTGTGAGTGGCTGTATGGATATGTGACTGGATATGTGAGTGGCTGTATCAGTAACTAAATGACTGTGAGTGGCTGTATGGGTGAGTGACTGGTTGTGTAAGTGGCTGTATGGGTGACTGAGTGGCTGTTAGATTGGGTGTTTGGTTAACTGATTTGTTGTGTGAGTGGCAGTATTGGAGAGTGAGTGTCTATGTGAGTACACATGTGTGCTTGCATGGGTACATGGGTGGGTGTTTGAGTGGTTGTATGGGTGAGTGACTGGGTGTGTGAGTGGTTGTATGGGTGAATAAGTGGATGTGTGAGTAGCTGTATGGGTGAGTGAGTGGCTGAGTGAGAGACTGTATGGGTAAGTGTGTGGCTGTGTGAGTGGGTATATGGGAAGTGAGAAGCTGTGTGAGTGGCTGTATGGGTGAATGAGTGGGGGTGTAACAGGCTCTATGGATCAGTGAGTGGGTGTGTGAGTGGTTGTATGGGTGTGTGAATGGCTGTATGAATGGTTGTGTGGGTGTGTGAGTGGATGTGTGAGTGGATCTGTAGGTGTTGTAATTTGAGATGTCATCAGTGATTTCATGAGTGATGTCACTGACCATGTCATGAGTGATGTAATATGTGAGGTTATAAGCAGTGCATTGCATGGGCATAAGTTATAGTTAGCTCAGGTAACAATAACTGCTGAATTTTACTGGCTTTGTATGAATGAAATCTGAGTCTAACTGTAACGTCCCTGTAACCTTTGTTTTCTAAGGGTTTTTACATTTTATATTCCTATCTATAACGTGGGTGTAACCTTTGGTTTTTTAAGTGAATTTCTTTGGGTGTTTTTAAACATATTGGTGGTTGCCAACAGACACTGGCCTGTGGTCGGGCCACATGGCCAATCTCTGTGTGCTTCCAATACCACGCCCCATAAGAGAAAAACAAGGAGAAGGCCCATAAAAAAATGGGAAAAATTAGGACAGAAGCACTGAAAACAAGGGAAAAGGCAGGAGAAGACAGAAAAAATTTGAGAAAAACCTAGGAGAAAGCAGTGAAAATTAGGGTAAAGAAGTATAGTGAACACAAAAAAATGGTGAGAAAGCAAGCTGAACATAGTGAAATGAGAGAAATGCAAGGAGAGGGCACAAAACAAAATGGGGGAAAAACAAGGAAAAAGCAGTGAAAACAATGGAAAGCATGGAGAGGACATTAAAAAATCAGCAAAAGAGCAAGTAGAAGGTAGTGAATACCAGTGAAAAGCAAGCAGAGGGCACACACTAACGCAGAAACAAAGAAGAGCAGTGAGCAGGTAAATATAAGTATTATGTGTTTTTTTGGTTGTCTGACACAATATCAAAACCAAAAATATTTTGATACAGAAATATCATGCCAAAAATATCAACCACAAAAATATAATTTTTATATGCTTATTATATTAATGACAAAAATATCAAAAAAATATTGTTTTACACTAATATCAAAAAATATAGACAAAAATTTCGTTTTTTACTATATATGTAGTTTAAATACACAAAACTTAAATATTTTAAAATATAACATTAATATGATGTAAATTAAATATGTTAAATAATATTTTAAAATATATATAAATATTTACTAATTTAAACAAACACACACACATATATATCAAAGTGCATATGTATATAAACATATACACTTTGATATAGAATGTAATACTATTTTAAAAATCGAAATACATTTTAACTTACATTATAATTTTATAATTGTTCTGAAAGTTCCCAATATACCAATAATATATATATATATATATATATATATATATATATATATATATATATATATATACATAAACAACATAAAAAGTACACTAAATAAACTGTAAATTGTTTAAAAATATTTCGAATTTAATTATACATAAAATGTAAACATTACATAAAAGAACATTTTACTAAAAATAGCTTAAAAATGTACGACCTGAGTTCATGCCACTTGGCATTATTCCGAGCAAGAGAGGTAATTTTCCAGTGAAACACCTATAGGTTTCTGCATCCTTCACTGAGTCAACATATGTTATCAAATTGCCCCTATAGATGCAGTATCACTTCGTTGCACCTTGCCGTTGCACCCAGCACTCGCAGGGATCACGGGCTCAGTCATGGCCAATTGGCTCATAGCTTTCTCTTTCACCCCCCCTCTCCCGCCTCCCTTCTTTGACACTTGTCAAATGCACTTGCGGTTATAGGACGAGACCAATATAAACGTGTGCTGTTCTTCCACATCATGTATTTTACATTGCATTAGTATTTATATCTGTATTTATATTACATGTGTATTGAAGTCTATTTGCAACATTGATATATTGTTTAACCCTGGGCGGTGAACTACGCTACGCTCGCGGAATTTGCGAAGTTACGGTAACGTCGCGATTCGCGTAGAACGCGAAGTTACCGTGCACTACGCAATTTGCGGCGTAGCGTAGCTGCTTTTCTTCTTCGCGTGCTCAATATGCGTTCTCGCGCGCGCGGTAACGACCTACCGTGATTCTGCGTTCGCCGACGCGACTTCCTATCCGTTCGCGGGCGCTACGAGATTTGGAATCCGGCCGCACGATCCCGCGAGAGTGTGCGAACGCGAACACGTCATTCGGACGCGCGATCTGACTTCCGGCGGCAGTGTTGGTAAGATCGCGATCCCGAACACGAAGAAACTACAATCTGGCGAAGAATATATCTCGAGCATCATAAAACCTTCTCGAAAATGATGAATTAGTTCATTTTGCACAAAAAACTCCTCAGGTTGTCATTTAGAGATGTAGTTTGGTGAGCAAGGAGTCCTTTTTCTTTTTTTCCAAGAGGAAGGAAGTGCCCCTGATTCTCAAACTTCCTGTTCCTGTCCAGCAGGCTCCTCCCAATGTTTTGTCCATGTGCTGTTCACTTTCATTTGGATTTGGAGCTGGAAGGATCACTTTTTGTGTCTGTCTGCTGCATCATATCATTGGATTGGATTTGAGGACTCTTGGATTTGAGATTTTACAAGTAAGGGGCCGATTCCGATTCGGGCCGGAAATCTCACCGACCGAGCCGGACCCGGAGAGATTTCCGACCGAATCGGACCCGTGCAGCCCGACCGAACGAGTACGATGCGCACGTATGCCATCGGACTCAATTCGGTCGGACTCCCATTGAAGTCAATGGGAGCCTGTCGTACAACGCGTACGCGGGCTCCCATTGACGCAATGGGTGCGAGGCGGACAAGGGCGCCCCCTACAGCGTGTACGCGGTGAGGCGACTCGCGCCGTACACGCACAGGTAGGGGGACCCATGGGTCCCCCTGTGTGCGACTCCGCGCAGCTACGCGTACAGGGGGTCCGACACGGACCCCCAAAGTACGGCTCCGACTGCTCTTTCGAGCCGGACGGCGCGTGTCGGTCGGACTGCTCGCGGCGCGCATCGTACTTACCTGGCCGGGGAACGTCTCCATTGCGCGGTGCGAGTCGAGTCCGAGTGAGTCGGTCGGTGCGGTTAGATCCGGGAACGAGTCGGTCAGAGCGGTCGGGACGCCCGGACGAGTCGGTCGGCGAATTCGCATCGTACTCGCTCGCCCGGACGCGAGTACGAATCGGTCGGGAAATAGGGCTCCGAATCGGATCCGGTTAAGCCGAATCCGATTCGGAGCCCTACCGGCCGAGATCGGAATCGGCCCCTAAGTTGGAGAATTGGTGTACTTGTTTGTTTGATTGGGGCTTGTTTGTACCTACATTTTTTGGGGGGATTTCCATAGTTTTTAAAATGTATTGTTGTGTCCTGTAGTTTCGGCAGGGGCCTAGTTGTTTTTCTTTGATTGGAATTTCAGCCAGTAGGCCCGGACTAGAGCCAGAGGTACCCATGGGTGCATGTTTCTGTGGTGTCTGTTGAATTTAAAGTTTAAACATCATGTAGGCCGGGCATCCATGGATGGCATTGGTTTGAATTGGTAAAAGTGGTTTTTGGGGTGTATTTCATTTTTTGGGTGTTTGTTAAATAAATAGGCCTTTTCAGCCAGTAGGTAACCCTGGGCGTTCAGCTCGCGGACTTTGGGCAAGTCCGCACTGCGCGACTACGCGGACTTACACTTTTTATCTTCTTCGCGCGCTCAATGTACGTTTTCGCGCGCGTGATAACGACTTTTTGTGACGATCGCGATGCCGAACACGCAGAATTTACAATCTGGCGAACAATATCTCTCGAGCATCATAAAACCTTCTCAAAAATGTTGATTTAGTTCATTTTGCACAAAAAACTCCTCAGGTTGTCATTTAGATGTAGTTTGGTGAGCAAGGAGTCACTTTTTTTTGTTTTACAATTTTTTCCAAGAGGTAGCAAGTTGCCCAGAGTCTCCAACTGCCTGGTCCTGTCCTTTGTCTTCACTTTTTTGTTATTTTGGGTGGCCTGGCCATGTGGGTGGCGGCCATTTTGTAAAGCCAGGCATTGTGCTTTTGCCATAGGCCTGCATTGTCTGTCTTGTGTTCCTTTTCTTGTTGTTCTGGGTGGCCTGGCCATGTGTTGGCGGCCATTTTGTGTGAACAGCCACTGTGCTTTTGCCATAGGCCTCCAAGCTTGCGGCCTAGTGTGCCAGTAGGCCCGGAGGTAGTCATCCTCATGGGTGCATAAAAACTGTTTCTGTGTTGTCTGTTGAATTGTAACATAATTTAGGCCATGGATGGCATTGGATTGATTTGCAAAATGTGGGTTTTGGGGTGGTATTTTATTTTTTGGGTGTTTGTTAAATAAATAGGCCTTTTCAGTCAGTAGGTAACCCTGGCTGTTCAGCTCGCGGACTTTGGGCAAGTCCGCACTGCGCGACAACGCGGACTTATACTTTTTATCTTCTTCGCGCGCTCAATGTACGTTTTCGCGCGCGATAACGACTTTTTGTGACGATCGCGATGCCGAACACGCAGAATTTACAATCTGGCGAACAATATCTCTCGAGCATCATAAAACCTTCTCGAAAATGTTGATTTAGTTCATTTTGCACAAAAAACTCCTCAGGTTGTCATTTAGATGTAGTTTGGTGAGCAAGGAGTCACTTTTTTTTGTTTTACAATTTTTTCCAAGAGGTAGCAAGTTGCCCAGAGTCTCCAACTGCCTGGTCCTGTCCTTTGTCTTCACTTTTTTGTTATTTTGGGTGGCCTGGCCATGTGGGTGGCGGCCATTTTGTAAAGCCAGCCACTGTGCTTTTGCCATAGGCCTCCAAGCTTGCGGCCCAGTATGCCAGTAGGCCCAGAGGTAGTCACCATGGGTGCATAAAACTGTTTCTGTGTAGTCTGTGGAATTTTGACATCATTTAGGCCATGGATGGCATTGAATTGATTCAATTGAATTGCGAAATGTGGGTTTTTTTGGAGGGTCTGACTATTTCACTTTTTGGGTGTGTTAAATAAATGCCTTTTTTGCGTGTGTACTGTGTAATTATAATTGTGTTGTTGTAGTGGTTGTCTAACTTTCCAAAGTGTTTTTAGCCATGTGGATTTTAGTTTTTGCATTAAAGCTGTGTGTGTTTTATAAGGCATCCTTTGTCTGCCCATATATAGGCCTGCTTGAGTTCATTGTTTGCCGTGCCTTGTGCCTGTGAGTCACCATGTTTCTGGGGGCCATTTTGTTGTGGTAGTTATTAGTGTGCTGTTTTTGCCACATAGGCCTGCGTGTCTTTCCATTGTTCCTCTTGTCTTACTGCTTCCAAATCCATCCCCATTGCCAGCTGCAGCTCCCTGATGCTGCTATATAATACATCCCACGTGATGCACAAATTTAGGCCAAACATGCTCCAGTACATTTTAGTTTTTGTTCTTTACTATTCTTATTCTTCCAGAGTGTACACTAGCACTACACAGTAGCCAGGAAAGCCCTGGCCTTGTTGTCAACGTCTCATAAATGGCTAGACTGTGTGTTGTTGTTCACAGAGTTTCTGAAATTTAATAATTGAGGCCACCACACACTAAGTTCTATATTCTATTTGTTTGATTTGTGCTATGTTTGACTGATGTTCTGGCTTTTTTGCTTTTAGGTGCACAAAGACTGAGGAGGAGGTGTGTCTCTCATCATTGCCTGTTGCACTTCCAGACAGACATCCTGCTGCTGTACACACAACACAACGTGACGTGTGACCTGACCAGACATCTCTGCAACTGAGTGCTGCTGACATCTGAAGAAGATGGGCCCAAAGAAAGCAGGTACCAGGTCCTCCAGTACCAAGAAAGTTGCTATTGAGAAGAAGAAGGAACAGAAGAAGCAAGTGACACTGAAGTCTGGTGTGCCGGCCAATACTTTTTGGGAAAAAAAATTGCGCCTGCAGCAGCGGTGTCCGGGGGGCAAGCTGGGGGCAGCACCTCCGCATCAGTGGACCCAACCCACCAACCCAGGCCCAAGCACATGAGTGTGGAAGAGGTAGCCAGCCTAATGGTGGAAAGCAGTGATGCTGAGCCTGAGATAAACTTATCGCTATCTCAAAGTATTACCCAATCAACGCAGGAGGAAACACAGCAGATAAGTGGTCAACAACAACAGCCGCAACCACCACCCGCAATAGTAGTTGTTGTTCCTCCTGAAGTAGGGGCAGTTCAGGAAATTGAGCCTCATGCAGAGGTAGAAGAAGAAGCCACTCATTCAGAAGATCCATTGTCTTCCAAATCCCCAGCAAGGAAAAGGAGGGGTAGTCCATCAAGTTCTTCGCCAAGCCCCCTTCTGATGATCTAGATGCCACTTGGAAGCCACAAACTGAGTCTGAGAGGGAGCCACGTTCCAAGACCAAGCTAGGGAAAAGGAAGGTTCCGGAAAGCCTTACACTTATGGAGGTCGATGTAGAACAGCAAGATGATGATGATGACGACGAGCCAGTCATCACGAACATCACTCCCGGCCCCGAGGAGATGGAGACCAACATTCTTACCCTATCCAAAATCGCTGCGAGGGATGTAGCACGCATACCTCCACAGGTAACACCAACACGACCTACAGCTTCCATATTTGCATTAGCAAAGTCCCGGCAGCGACCTACATCCAGCACAACCACCACCTCTGTAGGAGTAGGTAGTGGTACAGCAGCACAGAGTCAAATTCAACACACACCCTACAGATCATCCGGCATTGGAAGTGGCACCTCCAGCAGGAGGCCAAAGTTAAGCTCCCCAGTTTGGGACTTCTTTACGGTTAGCGAAAAGGAGGAGAACATTGCTATATGCTCCATTTGTAATACCTCTGTTAGTCGTGGTAAGCTTGGTACAAACTATGGTACCGGAGGCCAAATGACCCATCTGAAAAAACACCACTTGATCAGCTGGGAGGACCACCTTCGCGGCAGAAAAAAACTGCAACCATTGGTGTTGGTGGGGATAAAGGAGTAGAAGAAGAAGATCCGATCACGGTGGAAGAGGAAGGACAGGGAGACATTCTCTCTGGTAGTGGTACACAAGGTGTCCCTGACCCCAGCAGTGTAGTCTTAACGTTGCACACATCTTCAGCAACATCTCAGTGGCACAAGAGTAAGAGTCAGCCGGAGACACCAAGAAGTACCAGGTCCGCACTACCAAAAAGTGCGTTGAGCCTAAGAGAAAGGAAAACCATGCAGCCTACCATTATCAGCATGTTTGGGGGTGAGGGGCAGTACGAACGCAACCACCCAATAGCACGTTTGTACAATGCGAAGCTGGCTAAAATGTTAGCACTGGACCTTCTCCCTTTTTCTTTTGTTGAAGGGGTGGGTTTTGTGGAATTTGTGTCAACCATCTGCCCAAAATGGCATGTTCCCAGCCGCTACTATTTTGCCAGAGTTGCAGTTCCAGCACTACATCACGACGTGCTGGAATTTTCTAGGAAAGGCCTTGAAGCAGAGTGCTGTTCACAGTATCCACCTGACTACAGACATGTGGACCAGTTGCCAAGCCACATATTACATGTGCATCACTGCACACTGGATCTGTTTTGCGGGGTTAGAGAACAGATATCTGCTGGTGTTGATACTGCAGAGATTTTTCATGCCACTCGCAAACATGCAACTGTAGCCATGTTTGTAATGGAGAAATCTCATACTGCTGCAAACATTTTGGAAGAGTTTAACACCAAGGTCTTTGAGTGGCTGCGCCCAAGAGGGCTTACGATTGGTTTTGTTGCCACGGACAACGGCAGTAATGTAGTTTTGGCCATGCGCAATGGTGGCTATTTCAGGGTCCCGTGTTTGGCACACTGCATTAACATTGTTGTTCAAGACTTTTGAAAAATGAATCCAAAGTCAGCAACTTACTGGTCACCTGCAGAAGAATATGCACACATTTCAACCATTCTTTTAAAGCCCGGAAGCAGCTGAGGGTCATTCAACGTGAGCATATAATGCCAGTCAAAGCGCTCATCCAGGAGGTGCCAACACGTTGGAACTCAACTTATTACATGCTTGATCGTCTGTTTGAACTGTACATACCACTCAATGCTTATGTCATGCAAAGATTAGGGAACCTACTGTGAAAGGCATGACCGTTGAGATGGCTCAATGGGACCTCATTAAATGCCTGACTGAGATGCTACTTCCTTTTGAGATCTTCACACGTGAAGTCAGCAGGGAGGACTGTACTATGGGCCAAGCTATCCCATTGTTGCACATCCTAGAGCAACAGCTGAAGGATGTGTCTGAAACGTACGCAGGTGTGGATGACAAACAAGACGCATATCATTTGGCGGAGACCTTAGCCGCTCGCTTATCGGAAAATACAAGGATTAAAAATAAAATTTTGTCACAACCACATTACATTAGTGCCACAATTTTGGATCCACGGTACAAAGTATTTCTGAACAGCAAGGCAGTAATTCCTTTTTCGGAAGTGGATGTTGCCAACTACAAAACTTTGATAGCTAAGGAAGCCACTATTTTCGAAAGAGAACGGCTGTTAATTACAGGCCCCCCACCCCAGGCCATAACCAGTACTACAGGGCATCCAGAGTCAAGTTCTACTTCGGAGCCTGAGGGCAGTGCATTTGCCTCCCAGCAGTCACCTACACCAACAATAACATCAAGAACAGGATCATCCACAGCACAATGTGCAACTGATTGGTTTCTACAGCAGGGGTATGGTAAGTCCAGTGCTGATGCAAAGGCAAAACAAGCCGAGCACATCGGAGCACCCCTGAACATTGAGCGGATGGTCCAGGCCTATCTGGATGACCCAACAGAGTTCTTCATGGATCGAAACCCATTGGTGTATTGGTATGGGAAAAGAAGCCAATGGACAGTGCTCAGCAGGCTGGCGATAAAGTATCTGGCTTCCCCTGTCGCAAGTGTCTCTTCTGAGCGTGTTTTCAGTGCTGCTGGTGCCATTGTAACTCGAAAAGGACCAGTCTCTCGGCCCAAAGCGTGGAGAGGTTAACCATGATCAAAATGAATCAGCACTTTATACCACCGGATTACAAAATACGTGAATCACAGCAGGAAGAGGAGAGCGACTTGGATGACGTAAATAGTGCGTTACAGGACCTACTTCTGTCCGAACCACCAGAGTTTGAGGACGAGCTCCTCTTCCCTGACAACTAGGCTTTCAAATTGTTACTTTCTTCCTTCCTTTATGTGTCTGTGTATCTGTCTTTCTGGTTCAAATCACAACAAATCCATCACCACCGTCTTCTCTTTTTATTTCCCTATTGGAGTTGGATGTCTGTGCATTTAACTGTCCACTCTTCAGAGTCCTGCTTCATCTTCCTGTCTCGCACAAGTACATTTCCATCAAGCCAGACATTAGTACAAGAAATGTTGCCTTTACCAGTCCCGCCTCCATAAGAAGTGAAACGTGACTATAGCTATCCTCCGTTTTGTTTTCGAGCCGAAACTCATCAGTGTCCGAAGGCAACAGCCTCAGCAGGCATCCAAAGGTCCTCACTGTCAGGACAGAAGGTACTTGGCAGAGAAAGACAAGAGACTCTTCGAAGAAACTTGCTGACATTTGTGCAAACTCAAATGACCATCAATGAGTGCTACCCAGGCCGCGGCCCATCATCACAGTGCTGACCATGGGAAGCAACTTAAACTGTGACAAAGTGCCACAGAAGAATAAGGCGAAAACCGAAACAGCGACTAACACTCAAAATGAATGTGGACTGGAGTAATGATGAGGCCACTGCCCCGTAAAAAAAAATAACAACTGTCAGAACTAGGCATCTGATGATCTGACAGCCAAAGAGAAGAGCAAGACAGGTAATGATGGAATGCATTGGATGCTTGCAGACTCTGAGCGATTGCTGTTGTTTGTTGTTGATGTTGTGCATGAAGTCGAACTCTACTCTACTAGTTAATCTACAAAGTGACTCAAGTCAGTGACAGTCAATGTTTCCCTTCTTGTTGTTTAATAACCAAATTGTACTCCTACTACTGCAGGTGCAGGCCAATATCTGTTGCAATTTTTTAATATGGAATATGGACTTAATCGGAGTCACTACAGACTGAGTTGTAGTTGGACAACACGTACCACACCATGATGATGACCATACTATCTTTGCACGCAGTCATTCAGTTGGATCGGAGATGATTCAAGGAATAACTGCATTTCATGAAGTGGCATAAGGTAAACATAAACACAACAATTCAACAAGAAAGTAAACACAGCAGACCTACATGTCCATGTAGTGGTGTGTAGTCGAGTGTAGTGATGACTCACAGCGGCGCATTGATTTTGTCACTTAATTAGGAAAATGCTAAGTTGCTGTGTATGCCTTTTGTCTGGCTATGTCAAAAATTAAGGTAAATGGAGGTTGGGTCACGGGCTGGTGCTGTGGTGGGCCTGTTCTGTCCTGTTGTTGTTGTTGTTGTAGCTTAATGCTGTAAACAGAATCTACACGATATATCCAAGCCGCCTCACTCTGAAAGTGTTCTCTCTTCTCTTCTTGGACTCCACCGTAATTGATGTTTTTTTTATTCATTGATTTTTCAATACCCCTTTTGTTTTTCCATCTAGACGTTACAGGCCGGCCTTTACCCTGTGCTTGCTATACTGGGAGACACAACTCACATTTACCTTACCAATCGGCATCAGGAAGGCCACCAAGATTGATGTGCGGAGCGTCCATGGAAGATAGGACCAAGAGGAAGGACGAGATTCCACTCCACAATTTGAGCATGATAATACAGTAACTTTAGTATCATTCATCATTCATCTTTTAATTAATTTGAATCCTTTTTTCTCTTCAATCATTAGGACTGTGTGTTGTGTGTTTGTTTGCTAATTGATCCCTACAACTGTGTTTTCTTTTAATTGTCTTTGCTATCTTTACAAGTAAGCCCAGTACAACATGGAATTTGGGTCTCTGAGGGCATATTACAGGCAAGGCAAATTGCATAGAATATACTGCTGCCCTGTACTGTCTAATTGTCTAGTAGGAGTTATTAAGTACTACTCATTAACCATCAAGTTATCTTCATCATCATGCATGCATTTCCCTTTTCTCCCTTTATAGATTTTTTGTATAAGATCATGGTCGTCTGCCAAGATTGCGCTTTGCTTTTGTTGTCCATGCGTACTGTTTTTCATTCTCAAACCTTTCCCCAAACCCCCCTTCCCATCCATTCATCAAACCCTAACCCTCTTCCCCCGGGCTGTGATTTATATTGACGTGTGATGTGACTACATAAAATGTACACCAATTGATCACACGCTTGCTGGGGCAGATGTGGTGAAAGCAACACTAATTCAATTGCAAGGCAGGGTGAGGAGCTTCTTCTGCTTGCCCACCCATGCTCAGTCTATGTGCAAGCCGTCACCGGCTAATAGTAGTACATCATAATTAATTGCCGTCATTGATTGGATTAATCATCAAACTCCTACCACACAGCAGTAAAGGTTACGAATTACGATTGTGTTAAGTTAAGTGACTCAATCGACACAACTACAGTTTGTAACTTCTTGTACTAGGCTGTCCCCGCCACCATTATGTTTAATTTGACTTTAGCAGTTGCAACTGCAATATTGTTTGTTTGGCAGTCTTCTTCTGTACTGTATTTTACTTCGTTCTACTACTCCTCCCACTGTCGCTCTCAGGAAAGTGACTGTCTCTTTTTTAAGTTTTTAGCAAATGCTACTGCCAGTGTCTACTCTACTACTACCACCACAACCATGGCATCTTCTACATTCTCTCTGGAAACCATGCAGCTATCGCTGTGCCGAACGTAATCATCAATCACAGGTAAGATAAGTTTGGTGGGAGGTATAAATGGACTAGGAGGAGAGACTGACAGTACTAGTAGGACAAATAACTCAGTGAGGGGTACCGCATCTATCTGTTTGTGTTACATCATCGTCGGCAGATTATTTAAATCAAACACTGGCTGCGGCCCTGCAGCAGCAAGGAAACCAATGTGACGTTAATTCGTAAAACAGTAACCCCCCACAAAACATTAACATTGTATGTTTAAGTATAAATATAATTTATTACCCTAACAAAAATAAACTATCCCACACCTGACCCACCCTTCTCCCTAACCCCAACAAATGTCCAAAACGAAAAAAGTCCAAAGAATGTCCCGAAACCCCAACGCCCAATTCCCACCCACCAAAAGAAGGAATAAAAGGGGCAAATCAACAGGGTCCTCGATGTTAAATTCGGCGGGCTTTGAGGTGTTTGTCCACCATGATTTTGACCCGCTCCTCCATTTGCTCCTCTAGACGTGCCATCCGGAGGAGAATCTTCTTGCGAAATGCCCTGCGGTGGCATCCAGGGTGGGGAACAGCAGTGCTGGCTGCTAGCGAATTGCGGTGGGCGGCTACCAGACCGCGGCGCCGTACCGCTGGAGTTGTGGCCTGGCTGGGGCCCGGGGCATCGGACGAGGCTGCAGCTGCTGCTGCCGCCTCCTCCTCCTCCGCCTGAGCCACCAGCCGCCGGTACTCCTGGCATATGGCCTCCAGTTTCCGGCGCCGGGCCCTGGCTGCCAACTCCTTCCGCGATGGTTTGTCTTGGGAAGGAGTACCATCTATATCAAGAAAGAAAAAAATATTGTTGTAACCAGTACTCTTAGCTAAACAGTCACACAAAATTAATTCAACACATAATGGCACAGTAGCACTAGCAAGAAGCACAGTACATAACATTTGTGGTAATAATCTATCTATCCTCCCACTTCCTCGGCCTCTAACATTTGTGGGAGTTTCAGGCATTATTCTAGCACTATGGACTCCAACCAGTACACAGTACACCAGTGTTCTTCTTTTCTCTAGTTTAGCGAAATGACATAACCTGGTTGTAGCCGGCATTGTCAGCTCGGTCATCTATGCTTGCACCCAAGACAAACATATGAGTCATGACGCAGACTCACGTTAGTTGGATTTACTACTGTTTGCAGGTGGGGAAGCTCGTATTTTTCTATTACGGGTGGCACTGGCCATACTCTCTCTGTTACATGGAGGGCAATTGCTCAATTATTTCACAGTGCCCTGGCTACTACAAAAAGGCAGATTATATATCTGATCCAATGATCGTTGCTTTTATATGGGACAACGACATAAGGTCAGTAGCGGTCGGTGGTGGGACTCGGGGAGTTCGGCCGGGCGGTGACATGGGTAGGGGCAGGATGGGGGTAGTAAACTATGGATTATGGCCAAGTACAGGTAAGTAAACATATAAATAAATGAAACTAATTTTGTTGCGCACACTGCATCGCATTTGGCGGTGCAGTGCGCACAATGAAAGTCGCTTTATTTATTTGTATGTTTACAGTAAAGTTACCTGTATTTGCCCGCGTAATACATTGTTTACTACTACCCCCACCCTGCCCCTCCCCACATCGGCTTTGCTACTCTGGCGCGGTTTCTTTTACATTCCCTAAAACTGTGCATCCCGTGACAGTCTCCACCTATGCTGTCTATGATGAATACATACAGGCATCCATCCATTCTAAGTAAATGTCAATCATTCTTCTTAATCTCTCCACCAACCTTACTTTGTTTCACCAACAACAACGCATGCGTCCACTCACTCCGTTGCTTGCCTTGGCTTTGAGTTTCACCCAAACACCGCTGATGATTCTTGCTATCCACAGTATCCACCCATACTGTGTCGCCCACCCAGGCAGGCATCCATTCTTCTTTCACCTTCTTCCACCCATCCTTCAACAACACATGCATCTGATTCCTATCAGCCACCTATCCATGCTTCCAACGTATCCTTCTCTGCAAGTCATCATATTAAATCTCGCCCGCCCTTCCTCCTTCAACCCTTCTTTCCCATTTTGTTCAACACATCCATCAAGGTCATCTGATCTGACTTTTAGTCTCCTCCATAAAACTTTCACAGCTGAGTTGGAGTCAGATATAAGAGGCCATTGGTTAATCAAGTCACGCTGGTAATGCTATTGCTACTGCATTGCTCATGCTAAGTAAAGGGTATCTTCTTTAACCGTTGTATAATGTTCACTACAACTTCATACCTAATAAGTCTCAACAACAGTACAGTGAGTGAAGTCCACACACCCTTCCAGCTAGTGCAATGTCAATAAGTCATGAATATAACTTACCACCGCCCGCCACCGCTGCTGGCTCCCCCTGTAGCTCCTGCAGGTGCCGCATCTTCTCCTGCCCCCTCCGGAAGGCTCGAATCGCCGGTGGCCCCGCCGCCACTGGTGGTTGCTAGTCCGCCTAGATAAAAACATGACACATTTTTAGATGCCTGTACACCTCCCCCTATTTATTCTTTTTCATTAGCAAGATTGAAAAAAAGTTAATACATACATATTATTATAAATCACATTCAATAGTCCAAATCGGGTACTAGAGTACAGTCAGTAGACACTAGTAGTGTTATGGTCCCTAGGGTCATTATTATACTATACTCTACTCTTTGCAAAGTTAGCCTGAGCCATGCAACCATTTTCCGCTTCATGTCTTTTGCGCATGTTACCTCGCAGCTTGTTGCGCAGTAACAGTAAGACGCCTTTTGATCCCACATGAGCACATACAGCTACTGTCTGAGCGTTGCGTACAAGAGGTCGAAAAACAAGCCACTTTGTTATGGAGTTCGGTTAGTCCGTATTGCTTAGCCATAGGTAACATGTTACACTTTTTGGGCAGGACTGAGAAATGCTTGCATTATACTATAATAACACGCACCATTTTTCTCAGGCAGAGGATTCCCTTCTACGAACCAGAGATTTGCAGAGCTTATGAATGATGCATGTAACCAGTAATTCTACGTTCTACGGTGAGGAGTCGCCCAGAATTCGCACAGATCTTTTGTCTTGTATATCATCAATGATCATGCACTTGTTGCAAGTGCAACACTGTTTATTGTTTTAATCTTATGCATTTTGCTGTTGGAGCTGGCTGGAGTACACTGAATTTTATAGAACATACATACAGAGCTTGTTAGTTGAAAATAAACCTTTTGAACTTACACATAGACTCTGTGGTATTTTGTGTGGTGGTGGTGGTGGACTTACACGAGTGAGTGAGCGAAAGGGTGTTATGTTCTGGGTTGTGTAATCATAATCATTGGGTATCTTCGGGTGGGGGTTCGGGGACCTAATGAGACACTATAGCTAGTCGTTCAGGGATTGTGGGTTCACTTCTGACTGAGGTGTGAGGAACGTCCAAGTTCCAAACTCGCATCACCAACATCCTATTTCATTGTGCATAGTTCTGCATGGGGCTGTGCATAATCCAAGTAGTATGTACTATATCCTATCAAAAATAGTCAAATATCTGGTTGGGCATTTTGTTTGTGGTAATTGTCAAAGCCTCAAGATTAAGAAGCCTAGAAGAGGACAACCGAAAGGACTGGACTCAGTGGCTAGAGCTATTAGTATTGGTCAATCTGAGTTTTATTCAAAACCGTACAATAAAGAGTGGCAATGCAAACTGGGCAAGCTTAGCGACAGACTAATATTAGTAGTACAGAGTACAGACATTCATAGCAGAGGCAGTTAGAACTTAGAGGCAGGGATAACCAGAATTTAGAAACAGATAGTCAAGTCAAGATCAAAGAATCTTTTGTAAAAAATAGAATTAGGGAGTGGAGCCAGAATTAATAGTTCTGAAAAAATAAGGTGCAGTAAAAGTTAGGGCAATATAATTGTTAATATTAACCACTGGAGGACTTACTGGGACCAGCAGCAGGGCCCTCGGTAGAGGAGCGGTCCTCTGGTGGTTGTCCCGCCGAATCTGACCCCGTCTTCTTGCCCCTGGGTGCTGCACATCAGTGATCATGTAAGATATAATAAAGAAAAAGAAAGACACAAACATTAATGATTGCTGTGAAACAAATAAATTATCTAAAAAAATGCTCAAAAAACGTTTTAGGAAACAAAAATTGCAATAAAATTGACCTATCTAATCCGATCGACTACTGCCTTGCTGGGATTCACAGTCTACTTATTTGGGAACACTAATTCAGTGTTCCATTCTGATTGATTCAAATAAAATCCAGAACACTAACTAAGCCTAAGTACCACCTGACCTAGCCCACCTATTCCAGGCGGGCCAATTGTTCATTAAGCCTGCATTTCCATTTTTATTGACATCAAAAATGCATAGATGAGAAGGAGGACACATGCATAAAGTGCATAATGCATACACCAAATTGTTGGTTGGTTGCGTCTGATGTTCTGCAACTGACTGACACTGCTAAGCTAAGTTTACCAGTACCACTCACTAAACAAACTACAAAAGGTTCTAAGGACTGGGGTAAGCAGCACTCAGTGACAGAGGATGCGTCACGCAGACCGCTCAAAAATTATCAACTAATAGTAACTAAACCTAGTATCAAATGCATCCACCACTATTTGACAGGTGGACAAAGGAAGGACTACAGTCTCTCTAGCAATAGCATTACCTAACTGAAGTTCTCTAAAGTAAACTCTTACATAATGACAAGCGAGCGCAAAGTTGCAAAAAAGTAAGAGTACCGCCCAGCACCTGTGTCCTACAATCACAGAAGATTTTGAAACGTAATTTACCTGCAATGTAAGCAGCAGTATTCTTGTTATTTGTAAAAAATGTATACACAAAGCACAATACTTATACTACTATATATATATTGGCTACTCACCAAGCCCCACGACCTCGACACCTAGCAGGTCCAACAGGTCCTGCTCCCGGTCAAGGATGTCTGACCACCGGTGGGCCAGCTGGTTATGGGTGCGCCGGACCTCGGAGCAGCGAAACACTGCCCGACGCACCTTCGCCCACCGGCGGTGATGCTCCTGGGTCGGGTGCCCGGAGCCTGGCCTGCCGCCTGCTGCCAAGGTCAAGGGGAGGTGGCGCTGAATAAAAAAAACAAGGGCGGCCACCTCCGCCTCATTAAACAGCTGGCGGGCTTGCACCCTGCAGGGCGCAGTCTGCCGCAAGGCAGGCGGCGATTGGGCGCACGCGCCTTGCCCTTTGAGCCGCTGCTGCTACCCTTCGCCATGGTTCTGGGGTGGGAGGAGGTGAAAAAGAAAAGTTAGAAGGGAAAATAAAGTTAGGGGAAGAAGTAGGAGCTTAAAGAAGAAAGTTATATAAAACAGTCGAAAAGTAAAAAAACACAGTAAAAAGTAGAAAAAATGCAAAATATATACTTAAGCAGAGATTGAGATAGATAAGAAATAAAGAAAAATTGAAAAACAGTGTAAAAAACTAAGGATTGCAAAGATTGAGGGAGGATAGAAAAGCAGGCCCAGAACCATAGCATAGAGTGGTAAAACAAGATGGCCGCGCCCATCGCGACCGCGTGGGTAAGTTTGCGCGATATTTGTCCCCGAGCACGCAAAAACGTCGCGAACACGTACAACGCGTTCCCGAACAAGGAATGCGCATCGCGAGCACGCTATACGCGACCCGGAACAGGAAATAAGGGATCGCGAACGGGCGGGACAAGTGAAAAACAAAATGGCCGCGCCCATAGGCGACCGCATGGGTAAGTTCGCGCCCCGAGCACGCAAACAGCGTCCCGAGCAACCACAACACGTTCCCGAGCAAGAAAAACGCATCGCGAACGGGCGCGGCAAGCAGCTACGCGCGCTCACGAAGCTACGCGTAGCTCGCGTAGCGCTCCGACGTCTTCGCGTAGCTTCGCGTAGCGCGACTACGTGAACTACGCCCAGGCTTAATATTGTTACGTGTCAACTATGTGTATACTCATACACAGTATCATGATGAAATTATCACAACACAGTTGCGATATGTAGCACTATTACGCGCAGGTACTTGTAATCATAACATTATGGCACAATTTTCACCCACTCCAACATGGCGCCTATGAACTTTACTGTGGAAGTACAATACGAGTGTTAGTCCTACCATTCTGTCACTTGCAAACAGTCCTACCACTATGTCTTACCTTCACTATGTATTGATGTCTCGCACTTTCACAACTTGTGTGATCAAGGCCGCTGGTCGGCCGAAACGCGTAACAACAGGATTTATGATGTAATAAATCCACTTTGCATCTTTATCTCGCCTGAGAGCGCGTGCTTATTTGGTTAATTTGGATTGGATATATATATATATATATATATATATATATATATATATATTCATAAACAACATAAAAAGTACACTAAATAAACTGTAAATTGTTTAAAAAAAAATCGAATTTAATTATACATAAAAAGTAAATATTACATAAAAGAACATTTTACTAAAAATAGCTTAAAAATTACAAACATTATATATATAATTAATTCCACAGATACTAAGGGGCCGATTCCGATCTCGGTCGGAGGCGCACCTAACACTATTCGGCCGGGAAAAAAGCCAGGCGAATGCCTGTTTCCCGACTGACTCGCACATTCTACCGAACGAGCAAGTACGATGCGCACAACTGCATAGATTCCGACCCAGTCGTACTCACCCAATCCAGGTCCTGTTCTCCGACCGAGCCGGATCCGCAAACGCAGAATCGAGTCGCACGGAAGCCAAAATAGAGCCCCGTCCGGCCGGACAAGTACGATGCGCTTTCCGTACACGCCGAACCCGTCGCTACGCACGGCACGTCTAAGCATCCGGAAGAGGCGCACATAAGCTCCGATTCGCGCCACAAGACGATCCACGGCTACGAGACGAACACGCCAGCCACGAGGACGAGGCGAAGCAACGACAAAGACGAACGAGACGAACCAACCATGAATCCCATCGTGCCGATCCTACCAATATTCTACATCTATTACCGGAACAGGCACGGACGCGTACGGCGCAGAAGGTAAGTCAGACACCAACCACAAAAACAAACTACACGTACCCGACATATCACACACACACAGAGGGATGCAGAAATTACTTACACCAGCAACAGCAGCACCATGGGGCGGGATGGCCATCACCAATGCCACATATACACATAGGGGTCTGGATGCCAACAACTAACACCACCTCTACCCAGGGGGTGCCAGATGCCTACCACTACTACCACCTCTACCCATGGGGGGCTGGATGCCTGTCACTACTACCACCTCTACCCAGGGGGTGCCAGATGCCTACCACTACTACCACCTCTACCCATGGGGGCTGGATGCCTGTCACTACTACCACCCCTACCCAGGGGGTGCCAGATGCCTACCACTACTACCACCTCTACCCAGGGTGTGCCAGATGCCTGTCACTACTACCATCCCTACCCAGGGGGTGCCAGATGCCTACCACTACTACCACCTCTACCCATGGGGGGCTGGATGCCTGTCACTACTACCACCCCTACCCATGGGGGGCTGGATGCCTGTCACTACTACCACCCCTACCCAGGGGTGCCAGATGCCTACCACTACTACCACCCCTACCCAGGGGTGCCAGATGCCTACCACTACTACCACCTCTACCCATGGGGGGCTGGATGCCTGTCACTACTAACACCTCTACCCAGGGGTTCCAGATGCCTACCACTACTACCACCTCTACCCATGGGGGCTGGATGCCTGTCACTACTACCACCCCTACCCAGGGGTGCCAGATGCCTACCACTACTACCACCTCACCCAGGGTGTGCCAGATGCCTACCACTACTACCACCCCTACCCAGGGGGTGCCAGATGCCTACCACTACTACCACCTCTACCCATGGGGGGCTGGATGCCTACCACCAACAACACCCCCACTCATAGGATGGCTAATACATGACACAACAAGCACACACCAACATAAAGAATGCAACATAAAGACATCCCCCCAACACCATGACAAGTGTGTGTAGACTGTGTCAAATGCCTACAACACTGAACATGACTTTGAACATACAATGTGACCCCCTATCACATGTGTCACACATAAATGTGTGTGGCCCCCACAATGCAAGCAGACCATGACCACTGTGGCAATGGGGTCCAAACACCCATCATCACAGTGACCAAAAGGTAAGTGTGGGGTCCATAGCTGAAGCACATCTTGAACATTGTGGCAATGGGGTCTAAACCCCCATCATCACAGTGACCAAAATGTAAGTGTGGGGCCCATAGCTGAAGCACATCTTGAACATTGTGGCAATGGGGTCCAAACCCCCATCATCACAGTGACCAAAATGTAAGTGTGGGGCCCATAGCTGAAGCACATCTTGAACATTGTGGCAATGGGGTCTAAACACCCATCATCACAGTGACCAAAATGTAAGTGTTGACATTGAAAAAGCTGCAACTGCAAAACTGCATGGATGATTCCTGGTCACAGAACAACAAACACTTCAGTGGCAAAGTAGTGCTTGTGTCCCATAGCAACATAGATTGGGGGAGGCAAACACTGCAGTGCAAATAAGACATACCTTTGGCCATGTGCAGACAAACATCACCCATGGGGGCTGACACTGTCAACATTCATCAATGACACAATGACAGAAGTGACCATCAGAATGCAGACCCACATATTTGCACCAATGGGCACACAAATGCAGATACCCTGTGGAAACTGTAGATGTGAGTTGAACAGATACCATACCATGGCAGCAATGGGACACACAAACAATGATCATTGTGCTGACTGATGAACTAGGAGTCCCAGGGACAGCAGGGGAAACCCACCAAACAACATACAGCCAATGGCACACTAAAGATATGCCAATGCAGTGGTGCAGATGCACAAACACAAACAGGCAGACCCACACTGCACATCAAACACAACAGGTGAGGGGGGGGCAGTGTCCCCAGGCAACCACACAACACATGATGAGGCCTGAATACCAATTACACAGATGTGCATACAGTGCCACACAAAGGTAACTCATGGATCCAAATCCCCTATGTGGGCAATCAGGCATTGTTAGATGAGAGTGAGCACAAATCACACGTCACACAATTATGTAGGAACAGCAACTGACACAGCAAGACACAGACACACCACAGCACTACCCCCAGGGTCCCCACAATGTGGTGACCCTGGGCTGCATGACAATCCCACTGTGATGACAAAGCTAGATGTCGTTCACACTGTGAACCACAGTCATGTGTCCTGAGCAACAAACTACCATCACACCTACACAAGCACAAATCAATCAGCACGGCCAGTAAGCCAAGGCCAACATGGAGGCAGGGGTCTAGCCGGGCAACAACTCTCATCTGCACACACTCAACACCACACACCTCGACCTCCAACAATGTGCAGCAGTGAAGCTCACATGCACTGGTGACATTGCACATGCACCCATGACAATCCCATGGGTGGTGGTGGGAACCAAGGTGCAGAAACACATCACACATGGCTACTCAACAAGACTCCTGAATGTCTGACACACTGCACACTACGCTGTACATGGACATGACGGCAATACCACACCAACCAATGGGATCCCAGCCACAGTCCCACACCAATGAAGAAGCCAAGGTCACCCACAAAGAACACACATAGACAACTACCAACATTGCAGCCCTGACCCTGAGGAGTGCCAGCAGTCACACACACAACGTGTCACAATCACTGAAAGCTAACACAAACTGGAAATTACATGACAGGTGTAAATAACAAGTGCCAAGGGGAATCCTGACTGTGTCCCATCTGCGTCTGCCCACAAACTCAGCCCTGACAGCAAACACACCTATGGGTGACACCCTGATGACCAGTAATGTGCCATGCACCCACATCACAGAGAACCCAGGGAGAAGACTTTGGGGGAACATAGGTCAACTCAGCAAGCATCACAAACAGGAACATCACTAGGGATCCCAGCATGCACAGCAAAATGGAAGTGAACACACAGACATGCTCATACAACACACACCTTGGGCGCAGGCAATGTCACAGGAGTACACACTGCCATGAGGGGACTCCACTCCTGTGTGAGGAAAACTGTGCCATATGTTGCCTCAGTAGGGCTCCATCATGTCAGCAGAACACTTGGTCACACAGTCAACAATTAGCACCAAATGAAGGCTCCCGTCACATCAGCCTGGTCCTGGGAGTGTCAACGAAATCATCAGCACAGATCCAACACACATGTATAGCAAGTTGCACTGACAACACAGATGAGCCCTTCCCCATTGATGCCCAAACCTGCATGTCCAGTGGAGATGGCCACACGGTCAGGGAAGTAGACTAATTGAACAATGGCAAGCACAACAGATGTGCAGGGGTGGAAGCCACAGATGTGACATTGCTAATGTAAGTAGGAAATCCCATTGCCAAATATTGAAAACATGACACCCTCAGATGCTGCTAAGGATGACATGGATACACTACAGGATAGGACACATTCCCCCTGGACCACATGGGTTTCTGCACAGTAACACTTCATTTTCATGAGACCAAATATCACCATCACTGCAGCAAGGGCATGGTTAGCATCATCAACATCATGTACATCAGAAGCAAAACCACTAGAGAACAGAAAGTTGCTTTATTCAGCATATGTGGGTTCAAAAGTTGAAGTCCAGTAAAAAATAAACAAAGGCCAATGGCCAGTCCATCCTGAAAGTCAAAACAGGGTGACAGTGGCAGATGTAACACTACGCATGCCTGCACTGATAAACACCAGGGACAATCCCCTCGGAGGGGCATACGGGGGGCAGGCCAGGCACCGCAGGGACAGGATCAGGGCTCACCAGAAGGAGGCAGGGAAGGGGTGGTGGGTGCTGGAGAGTCACTGACAACTGCAGTGGAGGTGTCTGACATGGTGTGTGCCGGCACAACTGGGGGCATGAGTCAGATGGTGTGGGTGCCGGCACGACTGCAGTGGGCCGTGCAGATGGAGTGGACAGGTTCCCCACTGCAGTGCCCAAGTCAGACCGGGTGGTAGTGGACTCCACTGCAGTGCCTACCTCCAGGGGAGGAGAATGGGGATCAGGTAAGGTGGGCAGGACATAGGGGAGGACACCGTCTCCACACCAGTGGCACAGACATGCGCAGCGGGGGTGTGGTGCCGGAAGAGCAAGTGGCAGGGGAGAAGGCCTGATCATTTTGGGGATGGTGTATCTGTGGGTGGGGGAACCTGGGGCAGGGTGTGGTGGGGGCACCTGTGGAGTGGGGGCCTGAGGGATGGAGGAAGGAGACTTGATGCCTGAGCTGCAGGGCGGCGGCGGGGTCTTGCTCTTCCGGGTCCGGGGGGACTTGCGGATGGGGGCGTCAGTCGGTCTGCGCCTGGGGGTAGGGTGTCTGGGGGCGAGGGGCACTCCGCTCCGTGTGGGTGGGCTTCCTCTTCCCCCTGAATGCTGGATCAGCTGCATCGGAGGGGAAGAGGCCGAGGTCACTGAGGAAGAGCCGCTGTGTCTTTGGGGTTGCAGGTGAGGCAAGGGAAGGGGCTTTGGAGGGAGAGGTAACTGAGGACTGCGCAGTGCTCGTGGATGCGTGTGTGTGTGCCTGGGCCCCATCCCCTGTGAGTGTGGTTTCAGTCCCCTGACTGTGCGTGCGTGTGCGTCTTGATTTTTGCGTGTGTGTCTGTGTGCTGCTTGTGTCTGTGCTGGTGTGTGCCTGTGCCGGTGTGTGTGTGCTTGGGACAGGTAAGGTGCTGGGGAGTGTGGATGGGGCAGAGGCAGGAGGGGTGAGGGACTGTTGGAGGAGGGACACTGCTGCCATCAGGGAGGAGTCCATGGACCTATTGCCCCTCTGTAGGGCAGACATGCCCGATGAGATGCCCTCCATGAACGACACCAGCTGAGTCAACAGAGTGGTGTGTGCATGGAGGACACTCAGCATCGCTGTCTGCCCTACATGGAGCTGGCGAAGGAGGTACACAGACTCCTCACTCAGGGCAGCAGGGGACACAGGGGCAGGGGGTGCGGTGCCTGGCCCGAAGGAGACACGCTCCCGAACATGGGAGCCTCCACGGACCTCGGGAATGGGAGCCGATGGGAGGGCGGTGGTGGTGGTGGTGGCGGGGACAGCAACACTAGCTGGGGTGTGGTGGCTGCTGACACCCGCATCCACAAGGGAGTCATCCTCCGAGCTGCTGTGGTCCTCAGCTGAGGTGGATGGTGCTGAGGACTCCTCGGTGTGGCTCCCCTCGCCCTCCGTGCCACTGGGTCCCTCCGACGACTCCTCGGCTGCTGACCCAGTCTGGCTCTGCGGCTCCTCCTGGTCCATGGAGCTGTCCCCTCCTGTGGCCGTGGATGTATCTGCAAACAATAGGAAACAGACAGACATCAGTCACCTGCACCGAATGCACACACCACAGTAAGTACAGCACATTACAGAGCAAGCCCTGGCATCCTTAGTTGAACATTGCCAAAAGTGCCCAAACAGAATAGGAGAAGCCAATTGTCAGTCTGATGGTCAACCATGGCACTCACATCCCTCCTGGCCTTGCACCCATCTGTCTGGTGTCTGTTGGATGGCAATACCCCAGTGTGGACACATGCACCACCTACACAGTAGTTGGACAGTGCAGAGAACACGGCGAAGCATGTGAACATGCACACATCACAACTCTTGCCACTGAGTCAGTACAGGTGTCCGGATGAAAGGGATGCCCAGAGTCAAATATGAAATGCATGTGATGCATACCAGCGACAGACACCATGATGCACCCATGTCCTGATAGCCATGTCCACAATGGTGTGCATGTAGCACATGTCACTCCCCTGCAGGATCACTCATAGGAAGTTACATGCCATGGCACAGGCATGCCTGCTAAGTCATACATCACTGTCTCCAGTCACATGGGCAGGGCAGCCAGACAACAACAGTCTGCACTGTGTCACAATAGTAGGTCATGGGGAATGCAAGTCCTGGAGCTGAACAAGTGCACATGTACATCCCCCACACACCACATCATCTGAACCCTTATCTGTCCACGTCATACCGATTGGACATATGGGAGACCTGTAACACAACCCTCTGAACCTGAGCACCTCACAATCTGCTGTGAATGGGAAACAGCTGCCTGAACTTCACATTTGCATACCCCAGTCTGCACGGTCAGGTGATCAAACACCTATGTGTCACACAAGTATCGTCTCCTATGGTCACATCTCCGGTGGCATGCTGAGCCCCAACCGAGAAACACCCCAGCAGTCCTGACAACGAAGCCACAGCACACTGACACAGAGGCAGACACCTGAGGGGACATATCACTGAGCACAACTTGTCAGCTGATACATGGAAGTGGGAGTACAGAGTGTATTGTATGGCCTGGAGTAGGCATGACTGTCCTGCCCCACGTGAATGAGGGATGAGCCCTGGACAGTAGGCAGGTGGCTAAGTATGTGTGACACACGTAATATACACACTTCTGGGGCCCAAACATTGTTCCCACCCGCAGCATGGGTGTGTGCCAGATACCCCAGGCACATGTGGTGGATCAGCTCAGCAATTGGACCACATATCAAAGTAACACGCAGATTACATGTCAGAACACAGGCATTGTGTAAGCAATGGACCCACCCATGATGCCCACCACAGAGTTAGGGGAACAAATGCTGTCCCCCACCTTGAGCTAAGCAAAATGCAAGGACACAGTACCCAAGTGACACAATTCCCTGACTGTAAGGGCCACACCTGGGTATCAGATGAGGAGTGGGCAGTGCACAATTGAGGGACATGGGTCCTGGACCACATGACAGATGTACTGTGGACGTTTAACCAGGCCAGAGGAGGGCACATAGCATGGCAGACAATGTTCACAATGCAGTCATGGACTCACCCCCTCCTTGCTGCTCTCTGGCCTTCAGCTGCCCATCCAGATCAGGGAAGACCACCGCCAGGATCCTGAGCATGTGGGGGGTCAGGGTCCAGTGTCCGCCCCTCCTGCGAGGAGGCGACAGCTTCAGCTGGACCCGTGCGATCCTCCGGGTCCAACCCCGAAGGTCCTGCCACCTCTTCTGGCAGTAGCGGATCCGGCGCTTGTAGACCCCCACGGATCTCACTGCCCGGACGATGGTCAGCCATATCTGCTGCTTCTGGTGGGCATCAACCTGTGAGGATGACAAAGTGAGAATGCCATTACTACACATGCAACATATCCGTGCATTACACAGTTGGATATACATGTCTCAATCACAGGGGCACATGATGTACACAGGCAGTGCAACGATGGCTATGGACAGTTTGCCAGCAGTTACTACATGGTATCATTGCCTGGGAAGTAAAACCTTGTTTAAATGCACTGTCACTGCACTATACCTGTTCAGTGCATGTAACTACACACTCTGGGGGGTGACAACTACTCAGTGAGCCTGCTAGCCAGTGGCGTGCAGACTTTCAGCCTTGCTAGTCAGACAAAATGCACATTCAGAAAGGCAGTGCACAGAACACTCACCTGCTCCCCTGGTGTCCCATATAGCTTGCTGTACTGTGGAAGTAGGCTGTCCAGCAGGGCCTGGTTCTCCTCAAGTGCTGAAGGCTGGGGCTCTCTCCACAGTACGTGCCATTGCAGGGTCCAGAGGGTGCAGAGACAGCAGCAGTGCAGTGGCAGATGTCGTCCTGGAGCAGGTAGTGCAGGCAAGTGAGCTCTCAGGGGAACAGCCAGCATTATATGTGTGCTGCAGAGGCAGATACTGTCCCATGTGTCCAAAGTGATAGGTCCAAGTCGTTTGCATCTTCTGAATCTGGCCAATCCATGGAATTGCACCACTTACACACGCCCACAGCATCCTTCAAAAGTTCAACTTCATGACACCCATGAATTTGCAACATTGTTGTGGGTGACCAACTGAATTTACAGCATCAGACTCGTTCAAGATTTGAAAACGCGTCCGTTGCCAGGCCAGGCCATAGCCAATGGGTGCGCACCGATCGGTCCATTGCTCTACAACGCGTACCCGGGATACAACGCGTACCCGCACACATTGAATGCAATGGGCCAGCCGGGCACACCGATCGGTCCATTGCAGTTCAATGCGTACCCGCTCACAACAGATGCAATGGGCTGGCCGGGCACACCGATCGGTCCATAGCCCTACAATGCATACCTGGGATACAACGCGTACCCGCACACATTGAATGCAATGGGCTGGCCGCGCACACCGATCGGTCCATTGCAGTTCAACGCGTACCCAGGATACAACGCATACCCACACACATTGAATGCAATGGGCCGGCCGGGCACACCGATCGGTCCATTGCTCTACAACGCGTACCCGGGATACAACGCGTACCCGCACACATTGAATGCAATGGGCCGGCCGGGCACACCGATCGGTCCATTGCAGTTCAACAGCGTACCCGGGATACAACGCGTACCGCACACATTGAATGCAATGGGCCGGCCGGGCACACCGATCGGTCCATTGCTCTACAACGTGTACCCGGGATACAACGCGTACCCGCACACATTGAATGCAATGGCCAATGTGTGCGCACCGATCGGTCCATTGCTGTCCAACGCATATTGCGAATACAACGCGTACCCGCTCACATTGAATGCAATGGGCCGGCCGGGCACACCGATCGGTCCATTGCTCTACAACGCGTACCCGGGATTCAATGCGTACCCGCACACATTGAATGCAATGGGCCGGCCGGGCACACCGATCGGTCCATTGCAGTTCAATGCGTACCTGGGATACAACGCGTACCGCGCACATTGAATGCAATGGGCCGGCCGGGCACACCGATCGGTCCATTGCTCTACAACGCGTACCCGGGATACAACGCGTACCGCGCACATTGAATGCAATGGGCGGCCGGGCACACCGATCGGTCCATTGCTCTGCAACGCGTACCCGGGATACAACGCGTACCCGCACACATTGAATGCAATGGCCAATGTGTGCGCACCGATTGGTCCATTGCTGTCCAACGCATATTGCGAATACAATGCGTACCCGCTCACATTGAATGCAATGGCCAATGTGTGCGCACCGATCGGTCCATTGCTGTCCAACGCATATTGCGAATACAACGCGTACCCACTCACATTGAATGCAATGGCCAATGTGTGCGCACCGATCGGTCCATTGCTGTCCAACGCATATTGCGACTACAACGCGTACCCGCTCACATTGAATGCAATGGCCAATGTGTGCGCATCGATCGGTCCATTGCTATCCAATGCGTATTGCGAATACAACGCGTACCCGCTCACATTGAATGCAATGGCCAATGTGTGCGCACCGATCGGTCCATTGCTGTCCAACGCATATTGCGAATGCAACGCATACCCGCTCACATTGAATGCAATGGCCAATGTGTGCACACCGGTCGGTCCATTGCTGTCCAACGCGTCCCTGTACAAGTCACTGGCATATGTCACCATGCCTGTCACAGGTGAACATATGCCAGCCACATATACTTCCCAGGGAGTGAGGGGCACACCTACAACACCACAGCCTGTCCACACTGTATCCTAAGGCATGTAAGGCTGCATTACCTATTCCGTGTATGGGGGTGAACATGTTGTTCTGTGGGTGTCACTTGGGGGCAGCCACTCCCAGGCTGTGCACGTGTTCATGGGGACAGAATCCTTGGTGTGTCGTGCACATGACCACTGTGATGTGCAACTGTTCATTTCTGATCATGTGGCATGGTCACATTTCACGGTGGTGTATGTGTATGTCATGTCACATACCCCCTGAGTCCCATGTGGGACGGTATGTACGTCCCAGGGTGACCCATTGCCACAATAGTGATGGTCCTCCACAGTCTGTGTGCATGTTGTGTTTACAATGTCTCTGATTCCATGTGCACAATGGGAGACAGTCTCCACATCCACGTTGTTTGTGCATGGACTTTGATGTTGTGCGTGTGTGTGTCACAGGCGTCCATGTCTGTCCTGCCGAGGCAACAGGGACCACTACCTGTGGGGGTCATGGTTGTTTTGCTGTGGTGTATTCATGATACACCATGTCATGCCAGTGTCCATGTGGCAATACAGGGTCCTTGGGAATCTACCTGTCGATGAGCTGTGATGCCTGGGGCACATCTGTCCTCACATGTCACTGTGGGGTGTGTTTGGAACGTGGCAGCAGGAGATGGGAACTGTGACACGGCCTCATGATATCCCATGGCACAACCTGGGACTTGTTGATGCCACTTGTTGAACTGTGATGTAAGATGTTGGCCATGTAGGTGCCATACATGTCCTTACGGAACTGCACACATCATGTACTTGTGCCTCATAATGATGTATCATGTGATATTGAGTATGGTCAATGCCACATATGTGGGGTGACTGACAATCTTTCTTTCTTCACCTATGCACTGCAGGGCACCAGCTGTCCATAGACCATTCCCTGACCTTGCAACCATGGTGGAACGGGACTGCATCCAACGGTACCGCTTCACCAGGCCGCTGATTGAGGTATTGACGGTGCGGTTGGCCCCACATTTGCAAGCTGGCCGGGCATACCCTACAGCGCTGACCCCCAAGGTGAAGGTGATGGCAGCCCTACACTTCTTTGCCACCGGTACCTTTCAACACACTGTGGCGACTGCTGGTGGGATGTCACAGACCATGTTCAGCCGTGTGCTCCGTGATGTTTTGGAGGCTATGTTGATATACCTGAACCAGTACATCTATTTCCCTAGACTCCAACAACTCACTGATGTGAAGAGTGACTTCTATGCCCTGGGGAGGATGCCGCATGTCATTGGCTCCATTGATGGGACACATGTGGCTTTGGTACCACCACAGGCCCAAGAGGAGGCATACATGAACCGCAAACACTACCACTCGGTCAATGCACTGGTGGTATGTCTTGCAGATATGAGCATCTGACACGTCTGTGCCCGTTTCCCAGGTTCTGCACACGATGCCTACGTGATGAGGAGTAGTCGCATTCCGAGGATGATGTCACAGATGCGGAACCAGCGTGCCTGGCTTGTTGGTGTGTACTGACTTTGTACCATTGTGTGTGTTCTGCAATGTAGTGTTCCACCCTCTTTTCCAACTCAGCTAATGTGCAATTGTCTGTATGTAGGTGACTCCGGATACCCCAACATGCCGTGGTTGCTGACGCCCCTCAGGAACCCTGTGACACCAGCCCAGATGCGCTACAATGAGGCACATGGTCGGACCAGGAGAGTGATCGAGCGGACATTTGGTCTCCTGAAGAGCCGCTTCCGCTGCCTAGATAAGACAGGAGGGGCCCTCCCATATGCCCCAGCAAAGGTGTGCAAGATTGTCATCGTCTGCTGCATGCTACACAACCTGGCAGTGTGGAAGGAGTTGCCTCTCATCCTGGATGACGATGACCAACATCCACCACCTGTGGAGGATCCTGGCCTGGACCACGGTGCCAGTGATGATGATGATGATGATGGTGATGTCCGCACACAGCTCATCACCAACTTCTTCAGCTGAATGTGAGTATCCGGAGATGTCATGTCAATGATGTGAGTATGCATGATATGTGTTGGTGGTGCTCTGGTGCTGTTTGAGTGTGTCCATGTGCTACATGACTGTATGCGTGTAGCGATGTGTCCTTACAGGTAGTCTGTACTCCCCAACAGTGTTGACATGCTAACTTGGTTCTGGGTGGGTATCTTGTGACATGTATTGGGCATGAGTGTTGCAGTTCTGTCCTGTTCTTCAGTGCTTTTGACTGTGTGTCATTTCTGTCCTTCACAGGGTACTTTCAGAGTCGTTTGGTCAACTGTGATCCCCGACACCGTGATTCGACTTCCAGGGTGATAGCTGTCGTGTCCCTACAGGTGATGTGCGCCACACCCATGGACTTCCTTCCTTCTACACTTGTTGACTGTGTGCCCGCTGCCAGGTGGGATTACCTTGCATCTGTAGTGGTTACAGCATGTTACAAATGTGTAATAAACCTGTGCTTCACTTTGTGATGTGCGTTGTCTGTGGTCACACATCTGACTGACATTTGCTTACTGCACCAGTGGGCTAGTTGACAAAGACTTTGAATAGGTGTTGTGTCTGTGCATTGCACCGTATTTCCTGGCAACATCAGTGTAGGCGATGAGTCAGATGGCCTAGGTGTGTATATGTTGTGTAGCCCTGGTGGTGTGTCTCCCTCATATGTGTCACGTTGCCATGACTCACATGCCTGTGTTGTACTTGCTGTAGCAGTTAGCATGCACAGTGTAATTTCGCAGGTCATCATCTCCATGACAGAAACCACGTTGGAATCACAACAGAGGCAGGTATGGTGTATTAGTGTGTTTATTGTCATACATGTGTGTGTATAGTGCACAGGATGGTGGGTGCTGTACATTGTGATTGTAATCCAAAGTTCCTAGATGAATTGGAAGTCCTGGTAGCAGAAATGGCCTGAGTAAAGTCCACAGTCATCTGATACATTGGTCCAACTTGTACTCCCCATGTCATGTGGGGAGTTGTGTTGCAGTCAACAGGGTGAACAGTTTGTGCACAAAGGTGATTATCCAGAACAGGTTTTGGCTTCCTGGGGGTTGCACTTGGCCATCGGCCTCTCAGTTGCCCCTCCTCGGACGACCCCTCTTCTTTGGGGGGGACCCTCAAGTGCAGGCTGCTGCGGTGCAGGGGACTCTCCGCCAGAGTCATCCTCCCTCCCTGTGGCAGTTGCAGTTGTTTCAGCACCAGATGTTGTGGGCACACAGGGAGGTGTTGACTGGTTGCTGCTCATCTGGCGGAGGCATTGTAATATGTCCCTATTCACCGCCGTCATCTCTTGCAGTGTGTCCCACTTGGACTCCACGCGGGACATGTGTAAGTCCAAGCGGGCATGATGGGCAGCCTGCTGCTGTTTAATGTCCCTGAGGAGCCCCACTAACTGGCTGAGCTCTCCGGTGCTGGACTGGTACGCATCGGCTATGCGTACCAGTTGTGGGTCATCATGCAGTCCAGACCCCTCTGCGATCAGCGACCTATGTCTCCCACCCCTCCCACCACCCCTGGCGACACGTGCAGTACCTGAGGTGGCACGCACAGGTGACCCTGGGCCCCCTTGGGGGTTGTTGGTGGTGTTGGTGTCCATAGCCCCACGTTGGTCCAGGGTCCGTGTGCTGGTGGTGGTGGTGCTCCTTGGTCTGTCCGTGTCGGCAGGGGTGGTTTGTGTGTTGACAGTCGTTGGAGGGGTGGGTGCAGGGGGTGCAGCTGGTGGTCCTGCTGGTGCTGCATGATGACTTGCTCCGGAGGTGCCAGGTAGGTCTTCGTCATCCGAGGAGGGCAGAGGCTTTTCCACACCAATGAGCTCCGTTTCCCCTTGAGCCTGGGACGGGGACTCCTCAGCGTCTGCTGCTGTGTCCCCATCATCACCTGTTTTTGGGAGACACACACAATGTATGTTATGTTTCTGCAGGCATCAATGGTTCACACACCTGACAGCTGTGACTGTACCTCTGGATGCGGGCCTGTACATTGCATTGTCCTAAGTTGTCACAGTCAGAGGTTGATATTGGTGTAGCACATTGTCCTGCATACTTTGGGCATTTCTATATGAATGTTGGGGTGTGTACATGGTCTGCATTGGTTGTATTTGGTTGACATCCGGCCCTCCTTCCCACCCAGCCAGATATTCCACCATGGAACGTGCTTCCATTGCAGGGAGTGCAAGTTGTCTTTCAGGATGTCAGTCAGTGGTGTCCTGCTGTTGGTTGGTGCACAGTTGCCAGCAGGGCCTTGTGCTCCCCACAGCAGTACCAGTGTCAGCCATCTTGTCAGTTCTTTTCCACTCCCTGTGATGTGCGCATGGTTCAGGGTGGTGTTGATGGGACAGTTGTGGGGGTGACCAATATCTGTGACTACCACTCCCATCATGCTATTGCCTCCACCCCACTTCCCAGCATGCCCATACTTACTTGCTTTTGAGTGGACTTCACTGTGTGTGAGTGTGAGAGCAATGGCAAGATGGTTGACAGTGGTGTCCTGCTGTTGGTTGGTGGCCAGTTCCCAGCAGGGCCTTGTGCTCCCCACAACATAGCACCAGTGTCAGACATCTTTGAAGTGGCTTTTCACTCCCTGTGATGTGCGCATGGTTCAGGGTGGTGTTGATGGGCCAATTGTGAGGCTGACCAATATCTGTGACTACCACTCCCATCATGCTATTGCCTCCACCCCACTTCCCAGCATGCCCATACTTACTTGCTTTTGAGTGGACTTCACTGTGTGTGAGTGTGAGAGCAATGGCAAGATGGCTGACAGTGGTGTCCTGCTGTTGGTTGGTGCCCAGTTCCCAGCAGGGCCTTGTGCTCCCCACAACATAGCACCAGTGTCAGACATCTTTGAAGTGGCTTTTCACTCCCTGTGATGTGCGCATGGTTCAGGGTGGTGTTGATGGGCCAATTGTGAGGCTGACCAATATTTGTGACTACCACTCCCATCATGCTATTGCCTCCACCCCACTTCCCAGCATGCCCATACTTACTTGCTTTTGAGTGGACTTCACTGTGTGTGAGTGTGAGAGCAATGGCAAGATGGCTGACAGTGGTGTCCTGCTGTTGGTTGGTGCCCAGTTCCCAGCAGGGCCTTGTGCTCCCCACAACATAGCACCAGTGTCAGACATCTTTGAAGTGGCTTTTCACTCCCTGTGATGTGCGCATGGTTCAGGGTGGTGTTGATGGGACAATTGTGAGGCTGACCAATATCTGTGACTACCACTCCCATCATGCTATTGCCTCCACCCCACTTCCCAGCATGCCCATACTTACTTGCTTTTGAGTGGACTTCACTGTGTGTGAGTGTGAGAGCAATGGCAAGATGGCTGACAGTGGTGTCCTGCTGTTGGTTGGTGCCCAGTTCCCAGCAGGGCCATGTGCTCCCCACAACTGAGCACCAGTGTCAGCCATCTTTGAAGTGGCTTTTCACTCCCTGTGAGGTGTGCATGCTTGGGTGTGAGCTTGCTGGGCCATGTGGGTGGGGGATGTTGGGCTGTGACTACCACTCCCATCATGCAATTGCCTCCACCCCCTTCCCAGCATGCCCAGGCTTCCTTCCTTTTGACTCTGCTTCCCTGTGGAGTTGTGTGCCTGTGCTGACAAGATGGTTGACAGTGTTATCCTGGGGTTAGTTTGGCTACAAGTCCCATGTGTGCCCCTGTGCTTCACACAGCATAACCCAGGGTGGTGGTTCTTTGTGGGATATTTAATTAGAGTGTGTGGCAATGCATTCTCCCAGGTGAGTTGTGCGGAGTTTGTGTTAAGGGTGTGTGTGAGAAAAGCAGCTGGTAACTATGGTCAGTGCTGTCAGTCCTCCTTCCCACCCAGCCAGATATCCCACCATGGAACGTGCTTCCATTGCAGGGAGTGCGAGTTGTCTTTCAGGATGTCAGTCAGTGGTGTCCTGCTGTTGGTTGGTGCACAGTTGCCAGCAGGGCCTTGTGCTCCCCACAGCAGTAGCCAGTGTCAGCCATCTTGTCAGTTGTTTTCCACTCCCTGTGATGTGAGCATGGTTCATTGTGGTGTTGATGGGCGTATTGTGAGGGTGGGCAATATCTGTGACTACAACTCCCATCATGCTATTGGCTACACTGACTTGATCAGCATACACAGAATTCCTTCCTTTCAGTGAGCTTCCCTGTGAGGTGGTGTTGTAGTGGTGGCTACATATCTGACTGTGTTTGTTGGTTAGATTTGTGCCACTGCCTAGCTGTATTTGTTGTTGGGTTTGTACATGTCATGACACAGTTACATATCACTATGAGATGGCATGTATTGTGTTTATCTGACTGACATACACATCTTGGGATGATTATCTTGTGGTTGGTGTGTATTTGCTGAGGGTGCATGGTTTGACTCTCCCCTAGACAGTGATGTGTGTGTATTGTCGCACAATATTGTGTACATTTGTTGTGTACTCACCAGGCTCTGGGCTTTTCTAGTCCATATACGCTCACTGGTGGTATGATGGCCCGCACCTTCTCCTCCCAGGGCCTGAGGTATACTGGTTTTGCAGGAGGGCCACTGCCGGTGTGTTGGCTCAAGAGGTAGTCCTTCTTGAGCAGGTCCCTGACCCTCCTGCGCACGTCATTTCACCTGTTCTGGATGTCTTCCTTTGTGCGCAAACATGGTGATTGTGCGTTCACCCTGTCGACGATCCTCTCCCACATCTTGGTTTTCTGCGACATGGGGTCTGTTGGACCAGTGTACCAAACAGCTGTGGCTCTACCCGGAGGATCTCATCTACCAGGACTTCCAATTCACTATCTAGGAACTTTGGATTCTTCTTTGGGGGCATGGTGATGGGTGGTGGTGGTGAGTGATGTGTGTGGGGGTGTGCAAGTGAGGGTGTGTGAGTGTGTGTTTTGCTGGGTGTATGTGAGGGTGCTATTTGTTGAGGTACTGATGGTGTGTGGCTTGTGTGATGGATGAGCTGTGGTTGGGTGTGTGGTTGCTGTCTGTTGAGTGCTGGCAGGTCATTAGAATTTGCAAAGGATCATGGTAGGGATTTGTGTCCTTTTTATGGGTGGAGTTGTGGGTGTGTCTTTGTTCCCTGTTCCCCCCCCCAGTATTTATTGGCTTTGTAATTGCTTGTTTGGCCTTTTTTGTGTGTTTTTCCCTTTGTACTTTTTGTGCATGTAGGAGATGTTCTTCTGACCGAGTCGGACCCTGCTGTTGTCTCGTGCGAGCTTCTCCGATTCGTTCACGCTGTGTTTGTGCTGTTTTCTGTGCTGCGTACGCGTCGGTCGCGGTGTATTGGGTTGCTGCGGCTCGCAGTTTTGTATGCGTGTCGGTCGTACGGCTTGGGCTCCGTGCGACTCGGTCGTGTTTTCCACGCGTTGCATCGTACTTGGCGGGTCGGATTTCGCGGGTTCGTTTCGTTCGGGATTCTTCCTGGTGCGTGTCGGTCGGTTCGATTCGCGTGGTTTTCCGGCCGGATAGCTATTTTCCGCGCGGTTCGGTCGTTCGTATTGTGTTCCGTATGAGTCGGTCGGATTTTGCACGCATTTCATCGTACTTTGCGGGTCGTGCTGCACCGGTACGTGTCGGTCGGAATAAATTCCGGCTCCGAGTCGGTCTGTACGTTTTCCGGCCCGAATCGGAATCGGCCCCTAAATATATATATTTTAACAATATTAATAAATACATTAAACTATATAATTAATAAATATACTATTCCGACTCCAATTTATACAACAGTAGAGAAAGCGTTAAACTCAGTAGAGGTAAAATGTACTATTCCCACTCCAGTCTGTGCAACAGTAGGGAAAGCGTTGGACTCAGTAGGAATAAAATTCACTATTCCCACTCCAGTCAGTGCAGCAGTAGGGAAAGCTTTGGACTCAAGAAGGGTAAAAATTACTATTCCCACATCAGTCGGTGCAAGATTAGGGCAAGCGTTGGACTCAGGAGAGGTAAAATTTACAATTCCCACTCCGGTCTGAGCAACTGTATCGAAAGCAATAGACTCAGGAGGGGTAAAATGTACTATTCCCACTATGGTCAGTGCAACAGTTGAGAGAGTAGTCCACTTCAAACAAATAACATATTTTAAAAACTGTATTAAATAATAAAACATATAAATATTAAATTTTAAAAAGATATGCCTAAATTGTAACACAAATTAAACGCATTACATAATTATTACAATTTCTAATAATTATTATTAATAATTATTTATGCACCCCTCCCCCCCCAGCGCCTTGAGACCCTAATGGGTGAGTAGCGCGCTTTACAATACCCTGATTGATTGATTGATCATCAATTAAAAAATAATATTAATTTAATTAAAATACCACCTTATATTCCCACAAACATAACAGCCAACAATTAGAATGTAATAGAAATAAAAAAGTATAACACTGTTAACATATTAAAATTTTTAAAAAATCCTAATAAATGAATAAATATTGTTTAATTTATAATTACTTAAATAACATCCCCCTATTCTTCTACAAGATAAACAATACAAACCTAAAATGTATCTTAACAAATATGATAATTTCAAACTTAACATAATTATTAATTCAATAATTAATAATACATTATTAATTAATTATCAATAAATAAATTATTAGTTAACTTCTCACCTTGTAACCCTAAAACCACAACAACACACACCTGAAATATATTATTAAAAAGTATAATAATTATACAATTTACTAAATTATTTAACAATCAAACAATTAATAACAAATAACTAATAATTATGAAATTATAATTATTTCACTTCCCACCCTTTGCCTACAAGCACAACAACCCACACCTGAAATATAATTTAAAAAAGATCTTATTTACACAATTTACATAATTAACTATCAATTAATTAGTTAATAATTATTACAACTAATTATTAATTAATTATATTTAAGTTACTTCCCACCCTGTACACCTACAAACCCCAGAACCTCCACATAAAACCTAATTTAAAAAAATTATAATTAATTACACATTTAACATAATTAATTGCAAAATTAACATAATTAATCATCAATTACATAATTATTATTAATTAAAAATTATTTATAAATTAATTATAATGTATTTACTTCTCACCCTGTACCCTTACAAACCCCACAACCCGCACCTAAATCATAACTTAAAAAATGAATTACAAAATGTACATAATTAATTATCAATTACATAATTAAAAATGAATTATTAATTAATCCAAATTAATTTACTTCCCACCCTGTACCCCTACTTACCCCATAAACAGCACCTGAAACATAACTTAAAAAAGAGATTAATTACACAATTTACATAATTAATTGTCAAATACATAACTAATATTAATGAAAAATGTATTGATAATTAATTATAATTAATTTACTTCCCACCCTGTACCCCAACAAACCCGCTATGACACAAAAAATCCGAATACACAATTAAATTCAATTTTAAAACAACTAAAAATTTGCAGACTATATTAAAAACCTTTAACAATATTTATACAAACAATTTATAACATAGAATTAAAACATATACAAAAATACATAAAAATAATTAAAAAACAATATTATTAACAACAATACTTTTGTAAATGACATTAGCAACAGACATATTTTTAACATCGATATTTTTGTAAATGATATTAACAACATAGATATTTTGGGCATTGATATTACTTACCACAACATTTATAATCTTGTCAATGATATTTCTGCATCACGATATTTCTGCATCACGATATTAAAAACTAGATTTTCTGCTACTGGATATTTTTTATTCGATATTTTGTCTGAACAACATTTTTTCATTCTTTTTTTTTGGATCTACAAATCCACCGTGGAATGGCAAGCACAGACGGAACCTACTCTATGGTTTTTGGCCCGATCACGTGATCTCAATGACTCAACAATTCCGGATTCGTGGAGTGACCGAAATTAGAAAAACTTATTTTATCTATATATACAGTGCAATAATTTCATGTAAGAAGCCAGTGTACACCTAAGTGTTAATTTTTCAAAGCAGTAGTCACACGATTTATCTTTTTTGTGGATCGATGGATGCGCAAAAAATATCTATGAATTCTCACAATGACACATAGAAACCTTGTCTTATGATTGGCCTGATAACTGCCATATCCTTTTTTTTAAAGAACTACTCTCAAAATCTCTTATTTCTAACTAAAGAGTGCACACAGCTACACTGGTTGGAGAAATGCTCTTGGTTTTCAAGCTTCCAGGTTGTTAGAAGCCTCAATTTCCAACATCATGGCTACATCTGGTCCATCTGCTGGAGAAGAGGATCCTGTCCTGCTGAAGTCGACCAATGAAGAAACAAAGTGAGGTGTGGCAGGTTTTTACTATCCCCTCAGGGGGGAGAAAAAGTCACTGACAAAATTGTAAAGTGTAACATCTGTAGGAAGGAGTTGTCACAAAGCACAAGCAAGAATTACAGTCAAGGAGAAGCTCGATGTGGAAACATCTCAAAGCTATCCATGAACGAGTATACCCAAGGATGGTTCATGAGAGAGAAACAGGTAGTGGAGCATCTACATCTACAGCTACTGTGGCTACCCCGTCCACTTCAGCCACTATAACTGTACCTGCTATGTGTCCTAATCTAGGACACATGACTACTCACTGCTTGCGATGCCACATGCCCGTTGGTCCTAATACATCTGTTCAAGAATACTTGCATACCATCAACAATCATCTATCCTAAAAAAAAAATGTTGGACTATTGCAGTTTTTCTACTGTATTTTGCACTTACAAAGCCTGTTGCTTTCTGTTATGGTTATTTTTGTTTAGTTGTGTACCTTTTTTTCTTTTTATTTCTTTAAAGTATATATGTGTCACTTTCTGTGTAAGTGCATACATGAGTGTGTGAATTGGTGTGCCAGTATATGCATCAGTGTATGCCTGGGTGTTCTAATATATGCATCACTGTGTATCTGCTTGCATCAGTATATGGAACAGTGCATACCTGAGTATGTTAGTGTATGCATGAGTGTGTGCCTGGGTATGTTAGTGGATGCATGAGTGTGTTCTGGGTATGTGAGTGTATGCATGATTGTGTGCCTGGGTGTGTCAGTGTATGTGTCAGTGTGTGCCTTGGTGTATCATGTGTTTGTTGCAGTGGGTTATAGTGTGTCTGTATGTGTGTCACTGGGTGTGAGAGTGTTTGTATGGGTGTCAGAGTAAGTGTGAGTGTCTGGGTGTCAGAGTAGATGTGGGAGTGTCTATCTGGGTGTCACACTGGGTGTAACAGCATCTGTCTGGGTGTGAGACTGAGGTGCTTATTATGATGTAGGGTGGAATCACTTCCGTCTGACACTGACTCGGTCATGGGACCGACGGACACCGGTCGGCGGTTCCGACCGACTGATTTTAATGCGACCGAATAAAGTTCAGTCGCATGGTCCCTTTCCTCAATGGGAGCTTATGCTACAGCCGTAAACGGGCCGGAACACAAGCTCCCATTGAGGAAAGGGAGGTGCAGTTCATCCATGCACCCCGTGGCAGGCACCTCAAGGTGCCTGCCACAAGGTGCAGGCATCAACAGGAGGGCACGGCTTGGAGGCCGTGCACCAAGGGGGCCCTGCTGGGGGCCCCCAAACACACTTTCCGACATGGTTTCCATGTCGGACAGACTGGCATGGAAACCATGTCGGAAACCGTGATCATAATCTCAAGAGCGGAAAGACCCGCCCTTGAGATTACTTACCGGCTTCTGACTCGGAGACGGGCTCTTCAAGCCCGTCGGAAGCCAGCTGGAATGACCGGCCGGCTTACTTACCGCCCGCCTCCAACATAATGAGGTGGTCGGAAAGTAAATTGACCAGCCTATTACGATGCAAACCTAAAGGCTCCGACCAGAGGTCGGAGCCTTTATGGACCGTATCGTAATCGGCCCCTGAGTGTGAGAGTGTCTGTTTGGGTGTCACACTGGATGTGAGAGGGTCTTTATGGGTGTCAAAGTGGGTATATGAGTATATAATTTTTTTTAATTCATGGCGAGATCCGCTAACCTGTCGCAGATTTACATGGGGGTTGCGCTGAGCTCCGTGATGGATCCGCAGATCTCGCGAGTGGTCAAAAAAAACATTGACTGGCATTTTACTGCCCATTAAATATGCTTTTGTCTCATTTATAACATACAAAAGGGGTCAGGAATGCTTTCATATGACCCTTCAATTAATATGCAACCAACTTTTCAGCCCTGAGGACCGTTTCCCAAGATATAAAATGGCGACCGCAACTTTTCTGTCAAGGTGCAGCTGACCCTGCTTTGGCGCATGGGTCCGCTGATTCACCACTGTTGGATCCACAGACGGTCTGTGTCCCTAGATATACAAATTTGATTTTCAGTGTAATATCTCTAAAACTACTGAACGGATTCACACCAAATCACAAAAAATGTGCTTTCTGGATGAAGAGCTAGCTTTCTGCAAATTTGGTGTAATTCCGTTCAGTGGTTTGGGCTGTAGCTGTGTCTAAGGTCCCTATGGAAATTAACATGGAGAAAACATGTGCCCCCCCCTTGAGCCATATATGGCCCAGGGGACCGCCACCCCCCAGGGCCGGCTCCTGCTATGTCGAGGGGTACCCACACCTAGGGACTTAGCTGTTTGCTGTGGCTTGGTGGGAGCTTTAACTGCTCCCGCCAAGGCACAGCAAATACTAAACTTTCAGGAAGCGAGGGTGGAGAAATGCTCTTGCTTGCTGGATGCAGAGGTTTCATCTGATTCCCTCCCCATTGTCAAGCGAGCAGGGACACAGACGAATTGCTTTCACACACAGGGCACTGCATGTTTAGCAGTTCCCTACGTGTGAAAGCAATGCTGGCTCCCGCAGGAGGCGGGGAGCCGGCTGTGACCACAGAGGCCAAGAGGCTCCCCCTGCAGTCCCAGTGCAGACTGGGTGCCCTGGGGGCACCCAGAGAACCATGGCTGGGCCCAGGGGGATGGGGTATCTGGGGCTGAAATTGGCCCGGTGAGGGGACCACATGGCCCCCCTTCTGTATCAAAAACTAAAAGGATGGGCCCTGGGGGATGGGGTCCCCGGGGTCAAAATCAGCCAGGGGATGGGGGCCGTGTGCCCCCGTATTAATAAATAAAAACATAAAAGGTTGGGCCATGGGGGATGGGTCCCTGGGGCCGAAATTTGCCTGAGGAGGGAGGCCGCTCAGCCTCCCTCATCTATTTGGTAATGGCCTGGCCTGGGGGGATGGATTCCTGAGACGTCATTGGAGGCTGCCCCCTTCTCAACCACTCTGAATAGGGGCCGCCTGGAATACTACTGGTTGGGGGATGAACTCCCCTTGGCTGCTGAGGGTCATTGGGTGCCAAGAACCCCTATTGTTGTGACAAGTAAGTCCCCCACAGCCAGATTGCTGAGAAGTCATCGAAGGCCCCGCCCCCTTTCTCAACCACTCTGCACAGGGGCCCCCTAGCGTACTTCTGGTTGGGGGATGAACTCCACTTGGCTGCTGAGGTTTGTTGGGGGCCAAGAACCCCTATTGTTGTGACAAGTAAGTCCCTCAGAGCTGGGTTGCTGAGACCTTGTCGGAGGCCCTGCACCCTTTCTCAACCACTCTGCAAAGGGGCCTCTTGGCCCGCTACTGGCTGGGGGATGAACACCCCTTGGCTGCTTAGGGTTGCCCAGCTGAAGGCGAGCGCCCGCCAAGTCTCGTCACACTTCCGTTGAACACAAAATGACGTGACGAGCGTGACAACAGAAAATAAAGTCAGCTCCATTGCAGAGTGCAGAGTTTATCAGTAGCTCTACATTCTCCATGGAATGCAGAGTTGCCGAATTCCACAAACTCCATGAGTGGAGTGGAATTTTATGCCCAGATGTAGATAAAATACAAAGATTATAAGGACGTTATAGTTAGGAAATTGAATTTAAAAAACCTTAGAAATTCACTGAAAAAAACCAAAGGGTTACAGAGACATTATAGTTAGGCTCGCATTTCACTCGTACAAAACCAGAGAAATTCAGCAGTTATAGTTAACTGAGCTAACTATAACGTATGCCCTGCTATGCACTGCTTATGACCTCACATATTACATCACTCATGACATGGTCAGTGACATAACTGATGACCTCACTGATGACATCTCAAATGACATCACTCATGACATCACTGATGATATCATTCACAGAAGCACTGACACACCCACTCACACCCCTATACAACATCTCACACACCCGCTCACACACCCACACAACCACTCACATACACATTCACAGACCCATACAACCACTCATACAACTACTCACTCACCCATAGAGCTACTCAGGCACCCAGTCACTCACTCATACAGGCCCTCACACAACCACTCACTCACCCATAAAGCTACTCATACAACCTGTCACTTATCCATACAGCCACTCACACAGCCACACTCACCCAGCTACTGACTCAACCAGTTATTCACCTATACAGCCACTCACACACCCACACACTCAGCCATGCAGCCTCTCAACACAGTGACTCACTCCTCACCCATATAAGCATTCACACAACCACTTGCATACCCATTCACACGTCTACATAAGCACTCATACATCCGCTCACTCACCCATAATCCATCCACACAGACACTTACTCTAGAATACAGCCAGTCACAGACCAACTCACTTAACCAAACACCCACTCAAACAGCCACTCACTCACCCATAAAGTCACTTACACAGCCAGTCACTCACTCATACAGTCCTTCAGACACCCACTCAGTCACCCATACAGTCACCTACGCCCCCACTCACCCACCCATACAACCACTCACACACCAACTCTCTCACCAATACAGTCTCTCAAACAGCCACTTATTCAACCACACAGCTACTCACACACCTACATATACACCCATACAGCCATTCACAGACCCACTCAAACACCGATACAGGCACTCAGACACCCACTCACACACAGATGCACACATTCACACAGCCATTCACATAATATATGTTACAAATAGTATCACTCATTAGAAGAACAGAAAGTATACTATTTTAACTTTTGTAGTACCTTGGTATATATGTTTAACACTCATAAACCTTTGACAAACCCTCACACTCACTGGATGATAACATCAGTGATATCATCAGTGATGTCACTTAGCATGTCATAAGTGAGTTAATATGTGAGGTATTAAACAGTGCATTGCAAGGGCGTAAGTTACAGTTCGGCCAGGTAACTATAACTGAGCCTAACTATAACGTCCCTGTAACCTTTGGATTTTTCAGGGAACTTCTAAGGTTTTTTTTAATTCTATTTCCTCACTATAACATCCCTGTAACTTGTGTTTTTTTCAGTGAATTTTCAAGTTTTTTAAAATTCTATTTCCTAACTATAACCTCCCTGTAACAAGGGGTGGGCAGCAAATTCCGTTCCGCTCGCGGAACTTGCAAAATTTCGGCATTTCCGCGTTCCGCATGGAACGCGGAAATGTCGAAACTTCCGCGATCCGCGGCGGAACGGAATTCGGGTGCATGAGGTAATTAAACCTCACCAGGAAGCACTTACAGATTTAAATAAAGCAGGTGCCCGAGTTGAAGCTCAAATTCTGTAACGCATTAATCAGCACAAAAAATTCGTGAGCAAGGTCGAGGCTAAGCAGGAGTGCTTTCTGCCCAGATCTACCATCAAACATTAGATGTAATCCCTGATGGAGGTCTTTGCATCCTTGATTTTCTCGAGCGCAATCCCTGTGTAGGTCCAGTGGCCAGGAGGTTCTTTCTCCTCATCTGCTGCTCAGATCGTGCTCTGACCCTTTATAAACAAGATGCATGTGAACTCGCATGGATGCCCCGCCCATTTTGCCCCACCCCACATACACTAGCGGTATGCAACGTCTTCCCGCCCTTTCCCCACTATGATGGACAGCTTACTCAAAGGACCCCAGCGCCTTTCCGGCGCGGTGGCAAAGTTACAGACACACGAGGTCACTGGACACAATTCTTCTGGTCCTTTATGCAGCTGCAGTGTAGGAAAGGCACTATACATTTACCCAACGAGGTAGCACTTACTGATTAGCCAGTAGAAAGTACTCCAGTTGAGTAGAGGTAGTGCACAAAACGGTGGCATCTTCGTGGATAAATATGCAGGGCAGGATTCATTCTGGCACGATGCTTGTGTCACAAAAATTAAACCTCAACAGGAAGCACTTAAAGAAATATATAAAGAAGGTGCCCGAGCTGAAGCTCAAATTCTGTAATGCATTAATCAGCACAAAAAATTCGTGAGCAAGGTCGAGGCTAAGCAGGAGTGCTTTCTGCCCAGATCTACCGTCAAACATTGGATGTAATCCCTGATGGAGGTCTTTGCATCCTTGATTTTCTCGAGCGCAATCCCCGTGTAGGTCCAGTGGCCAGGAGGTTCTTTCTCCTCATCTGCTGCTCAGATCGTGCTCTGACCCTTTATGAACAAGATGCATGTGAACTCGCATGGATGCCCCGCCCGTTTTGCCCCGCCCCACATACATTAGCGGTATGCAACGTCTTCCCGCCCTTTCCCCACTATGATGGACAGCTTACTCAAAGGACCCCGGCGCCTTTCCGGCGCGGTGGTAAAGTTACAGACACACGAGGTCACTGGAGACAATTCTTCTGGTCCTTTACGCAGCTGCAGTGTAGGAAAGGCACTATACATTTACCCAACGAGGTAGCACTTACTGATTAGCCAGTAGAAAGTACTCCAGTTGAGTAGAGGTATTGCACAAAACGGTGGCATCTTCGTGGATAAATATGCAGGGCAGGATTCATTCTGGGACGATGCTCGTCTGCCCCTGAGAGTGACCCTGCATAGATTACAACGGGCGCAGCAAAATCTCCGCGAGCACGCGAAATTCCGCGTGCTCGCAGAGATTTCTTGCCGTTTCGCGGAATTTTGCGTAAGGCAACTCCGCAAATTCCGCCCACCCCTACCTGTAACCTTCGGTTTTTTGAGAAGATATCTAAGGTTTTTTACTTTATTGCCTAACTGTAACCTGTAACCTTTTAGAGTGAGTGTGTGTCTGAGCGTCTCAGTGGGTGTGTTAGTGAGTGTGTCAGTGTCTCAATGTGTGTGAGTTGGTGCGGTTGGAGACTCTGATGCATTTTTCCGAGCATAATGAGAGACATCAAGCCACTTGTCCATATTATTGACTGCATATGCGTTGTATACAGGGTATATCTTGGTGTTCCGCAAACAACACATGGTTGAGTTGTTGTTCCATTCTGTCACCTATCTGTCTGTTGGAGATTGTGCATTTTGTACAACCAGTCATTTGCTGAAGCCTGACATCACCATGAAGACGTAGCGAACCTAGTGAAGGATAGTGTCTCTGCTTTGCAGACACCAGTATAGCTCTATTTCTGAGCTTGTAACTCATGCAATATATTATTATTTGTTGTGAACTTATCTGCATTTGTTCTTTCTCTGGGACATGCTTTAGCTCCTCCCTTTTCAGTTGATTTTTAACTAATTTGCACCCTGAGGAAGATGCGACCGAAATTGTGGTCTTCACTGAATTGCGCATCAGTGCATATTGAGAATTGAAATTGGAGGACCAGACTATTTGAACAATATAACTTTTCGTGAACGTATTGATCCATCAAGAAATATGAAATATATGATTTCTGTTTAAAATATATCTGAAAAGCACCCATAAATATGTGAGTGGAGGGATTGCTCTTTTGGTCCTTGTTATCCTTAAAATGATTGTTTTTTTATTTTATTGATGTCTGGTGTATGTTTATAGAGGAAGGATGTACGTGGTTTGAATGATATGTATGAAGTTTGATGATGAGTATGATTGTTATGGTGGGGGATAGCGTATGGAGGTCTTCAGAGCAAAAGTGTACCTTCATTGGTTATGTAAGCGTTTAGTTTGTATCCGATCAGACATTGTTTGTCTTTGTACTCATTTAGAATGATTTATATTAAATATTGAAAATTGTGAGCTAGAATGATATTCATTGTCTTGTATCAAATGATTGGAGTATTATGATGGGCATGTCTTGAATCACGTGGCTCTATTGGGCTTTGAGCATTTTCAAAATTACGGTGAGACATTCCGCCTAACTATTGAATCAGGCAGACTGTTCTTGATTAGTGGGTGTGTGAGTGTCTGAGTGGGCCTTGGAGTAGCTGTATAAGTGTCTCACTTGGTGTGTGAATGGGTGCATGTGTATCTGAGTGGGTCTGTGAGTGGGTGTGTGAGTGACTTAGTGGGTGCATGAGTGTCTGAGTTAGTGTCTGAGTGGGCCTGTGAGTGGTGTGAGAGTGTCTGAGTGTGCTTGTGAGTGCCTCCTTGTGAGTGTGAGTCAGTCTGTGATTGAGTGAGTGCATGAGGGTGTAAATGGGTCTGTGAGTGTCTCACTGGGTGTGTGAGTGGGTGCGTGAGTGTCTGAGTGGGTCTGTGAGTGGGTGCATGAGTCTATGAGTGGGTCTGTGAGTGGGTGTGTAAGTGTGAGTGGGTCTATGAGTGGGTATGAAAGTGTTTGAGTGGGTTTGTGAGTGCTTCCATGAGTGTTTCAGTCAGTCTGCGAGTGACTGCATGAATGTCTTAGTGGGCCTGTGAGTGGGTGCATGAGTCCCTGAGTGGGTCTGTGAGTGGGTGTTTGAGGCTTTGAGTGAGTATGTGAGTTGGGTGTGAGTCTCTGAGTAGATCTGTGAGTGGGTGATTCTGCAAGTGGGTGCATTGGTGTCTGACTGGGTCTGTGAGTGGGTGAAAGAGTGTCTGAGTTGTTCTGTGAGTGGCTGCTCATTTTCTGCCTTTTTCTCTCATAAAGCTCATTACTGACCTTTATTTTGCCTCTTTCTGCTTGTTTCGACTTTTATTTTGCCTCTTTCTGCTTGTTGCTGGCCTTTTTTTTGCCTCTTCTGCTTCTTTCTGACCTTTATTTTGCCTCTTTCTGCTAGTTTCCGACCTGTATGTTGCCTCTTTCTGTTCTTTTATGTCCTTTATCTTGCCTTTTTCTGCTCATTGCTGACCTTATTTTGCCTCTCTCTGCTCGTTTCTGACCTCTATTTTGCCTCTTTCTGCTGATTTCTGACCTCTACTTTGCCTCATTTGGCTGATTTCTGATCTCAGTTTTGCCTCTTTCTGCTCCTTGCTGGCCTTTATTTTGCCTCTTTCTGCTCATTGTTGACCACTATTTTGCCTCTTTCTGCTCTTTTCTGACATCTATTTTTCCTCTTTCTGCTCGTTTCTGATCTTTATTTTGCCACTTTCTGCTAATTGCTGGCCTCTATTTTGCCTCTTTCTGCTTGTTTCTGATCTCTACTTTACCTCGTTCTGCTCCTTTGTGACTTCCATTTTGCCTCGTTCTGCTCTGCTTTATATCTCTATTTTGCCTCTTTCTGCTCATTGCTGGCCATTATTTTGCCTCTTTCTGCTCATTTCTGATCTCTATTTTGCCTCTTTCTGCTGGTTTCTGACCTTTATTTTGCCTTTTTCTGCTCATTGTTGACCTTTATTTTGCCTCTTTCGGCTCATTGCTGACCTTTATTCTGTCTCTTACAGCTCATTTCTGACCTTTATTTTGCCTCTTTGTGCTCATTGCTGACCTTTATTCTGTCTCTTGCAGCTCGTTTCTGACCTTTATTTTGCCTCTTTGTTGCTGATCTTTATTTTGCCTCTTTCTGCTCATTGTTGACCTTTATTTTGCCTCTTTCAGCTCATTGCTGACCTTTATTCTGTTTCTTGCATCTCGTTTCTGACCTTTATTTTGCCTCTTTGTGCTTGTTGCTGATCTTAATTTTGCCTCTTTATGCTCATTGTTGGCCTCTATTTTGCCTCTTTCTGCTAGTTGATGGCCACTATTTTGCCTCTTTCTGCTTGTTGCTGACCTTCATTTTCCTTCTTTCTGCTCCTTTCTGACCATTTTTGCCTCTCTCTGCTAATCTCTGACCTTTATCGTGCCTTTATCTGCTCGCTGCTGACCTTTATTTTGCCTTTTCTGCTCATTGCTGACCTTTATTCTGTCTCTTGCTGCTCGTTTCTGACCCCAATTTTGCCTCTTTCTGCACATTTCTGACCTTCATTCTGCTTCTTTCTGCTCGTTTCTGACCTTATTTTGCCTCCTTCTGCTTGTTTCTGACCTTTATTTTGCCTCTTTTGGCTCATTTCTCACCTTTATTTTGTCTCTTTCTGCTCGTTGCTGACCTTTATTGAGCCTCTTTCTGCTCGTTTCTGAACTTTATTCTGCCTTTTTCTGCTCATTTCTCACCTTTATCTTGCATCTTTCTGCTCGTTGCTGAACTTTATTCAGCCTCTTACTGCTTCTTTCTGACCTTTATTTTGCCTCTTGCTCCTCTTCCTCCTGGACCACGGGGGGAGCCTCAAGGCCCGCCTCCTGCATGAGCCAGCACTTCTCCGCAAGCAGTTAGCTGCTTGAAATAGCAGTTCCCTGCTTGCAGGAGCAATGTTTTCATCTGTTTCCCTGTACTCATATTTATGTGAAGGGAAACTGATGAAAACTCCACTTTCTGCAATCCAGAGCTTTTTGACAGCTCCGGCTTGCAGAAAACGGAGTTATGTTTGCTTTTGCTTGGTGGGAGTTGTCAGATCACACCAAGCAAAAGCAAACAGCTGCCTCTCGAGGGTGGTCACCTTGGGAGGTAGCAAGAGCTGGCCCTGGGTGTGGCGGTCCCTTGGGACATAAATGGTTCTATGAGGGGTGCCGCGCGGCCCCCCTCCATCATAAAACTTTGCCCCGGGGGTGTGGTGGCCCCTGGGGAGAGGTGTCCATGACGGACCCCCTACATTAATTTATTCAGCCCCGGGGAGGTGGCGGTCCATGGGGATGTGGGGGGTGCACTGGCCCCAGCATTAATTTTATATTTTTGCCCCAGGGAGGTGACGGTCCCCGAGGCACGGGCGGGCCCTCATATATATTTTTAAGTACCCCGGGGACGTGGCAGTCCTGGGCTGCTGGGTGGCCACACGAGCTCCCAGTATAAATTTTATTTGATTTGCCCCGGGGAGGTGGCAGTCCATAGGGCTTTCATAAGCCCTAGGAGGGGTGCCCGTGCGCCCCCCTCCTTTATATAATTGCTCATGCCCCTGGTACCTGGCCCATCTGGGGGCTAAAGATTACAGAAGCGCCGGAGCCTACACTTCTTTTTTTTATGTTTCAGCTGGAGCCATGGATCCTTCATGTGTCCTGCCCAAATTTAAAAAAAAAAGCTTTTTCTGCCCTGCGGGGTCCCTGCAGGAACCCTCCCCCTAAGAGGCTTAGGGGTCAGGGTATTCCTACCCTGCCCCCTTCTGTTTTTTTTGTAGGACTCAGCTCAAGCTGAGTCCCAAGATGGCTGCCAACACTTTCTGGTTGAAGTGTTGGCAGCCAATCACATTTCAGCACGAGGACTGTCAGAACTTTGGAGGAGCCGTGTCCCTATATATACAAATTTGGATTTCTCTTAATATTTCCAAAACTACTGAACGGATTTATACCAATTTACAAAAAGGTCACTTTCTGGACCAACAGCTACCTTTTTGGCAAATTTGGTGTAATTCCGTTCAGTGGTTCGGGCTGTAGTTGTGTCTAAAATCTCTATGGGAACTAAGATGGGGAAAACACGTTTTGGGACCCCCCTTTTACTCGGCTCCTGCTTGATGTATTACCATGAAACTTTCAAGACAGCAGCTGAAGTGAGCGTCGTATTAGTTTTGAAAATGTCATGAGGATTCGTCAAACAATGCTTCATGGCCCTGGGGACCGCCACCCCCCAGGGCCGTCACCAGAAATGTCCCGGGGCCGAAGTTGGCCCGGGGAGGGAGGCCGTGTGGCCCACCTCACTTTTTAAAAAACTAAAAGGTGGAAATAAAGGGGCAGGCCCCGGGTGATGGGTTCCCTAGGGGAGAAGTTGGCCCAGGGAGGAGAGTCGCGCTGCCCCCCTCCAATCTAAAAATAAATGGCAGGCCCCGGGGGATGGGGTCCCCAGGGCCAAAATAGGCCCCAGTGTGGGGCCGTGTGCCCCCTTCCCTTTTTAAAAAAAAGAATTAAAATGATTTAAGAAAAGAAAGGCCAGGCCTCGGGGGATTGGGTCCCAGGGGCCGAAATAGGCCCAGGAGGGGGGCCGTGGCCCCCTCCCCTTTTTTTAAAATAAATTAAGTATTAAAAAAGGGGCAGGTCCCAGGGAATGGGGTCCCCGGCTTCCATAACAGCCAAGGGAAGGGGGGCCCTGAGGCCCCCCTTCCAAAAAATAGAAAGAAAAAAAAGGCTGGCAAGTCAACAGAGGCCCACCCTTTTTTCCCACTACTCTGCAAACACACCTTCTGGCATGATGCTGGTTAGGGGATGAAGTCCCCTTGGCTGCTGAGGGTCCTTAGGGGCCAAAATGATCTCCTGTTACCTCCAGAGTGGTAGTTGGCCCCCAAGGACCCTCAATAGCCAAGGGAACTTCATCCACCTACTAGTAGTATGCCAGGGGGTGCATTTGCAGAGTGGTAGAGAAAGGGGGCATGGCCTCCTAGCAGGTCTCAGCAATCCTGCTGTGTGGGACCTACAGGAGGTAACGGGAGGGGTAGTTGGCCCCCAAGGACGTCCGAGGGGGCCAACTACCCCTCCTGTTATCTCCAATAAGTCCCACACAGCGGGATTGCTAAGAGGTCTTTGGAGGCCACGCCCCCTTCCTCCACTACTCTGCAAACGTGGCTCAAGGTGCACTACTGGTAGGGAGATGAAGTCCACTTTACTCCTGAGGGACCTTGGGGGCCAAGAAACCCTCCTGGTACCTCCTGTAAGTCCTACACGGCAGGATTCCTGAGAGCTGGTCAGAGGCCTGGCCCCCTTTCTCCACCACTCTGCAAACGCGACTACTAGTTAACAAACCATAGAAATTAAATGAAAAAAACAAAGGTTACAGGGACGTTATAGTTAGGAATTAGCATTTAAAAAACCTTAGAAATTCACTGAAAAAACCAAAGGTTACATGGATGTTATAGTTAGGCTCAGGTGTCACTCATACAAAACCAGAGAAATAAATTAATTATATTTAGTGAGCTAACTATAACTCGTGCCCCTGCAATGCACTGCTTATGACCTCACACATTACATCACTCATGACATGGTCAGTGACGTCACTGATGACATCACTGATGACATATCAAATGACATCACTGATGACATCATCTTCAGAATCTCTGACGCACCCATTCACACCCCCATGGAACATTTCATACACCCACTCCCGCACAACCATTCACAAACCCATTCACAGACCCATACCAGTATTTGCACTCCCACTCACTGATATATAGATCTACACACACATCCACTCACTCACCTATACAGCCACTTATACACACACTCACTCATTGATACAGCCACTGGTATATCCACTCATACACCCATACAGCCACTCACACACTGAGTCAGTCACACATAGAGCTAAAACACACCTACTCACTCACTGAAACAGTCAATCACACAGCCACTTACTCACCCATACAGTTACAAACACTCACTCACTTACTCATATAGATACTAACACGTACTCACTCACCTATACAATAACTGACATAAGCACATACTCACCCATACAGCCACTCTCACATTCACTCACTCACCTATACACTCACCTATACTGACTTTCACATACCCAGTTACTCACCCTATACCACTGACACATGCACTCACTCACCGACACAACCATACACACACTCACTCACACATACAGCCCCACACACACACTCACCAACCCATACAGCTACTGACTTACCCACTCACTCATCACCCACCCACACAGACACTCAGACACCTATAGAGGTACTCAGACAATCAATCACTCACCCATACAGAAACTCACATACCCACTCACGCACCCATACAGCCACTTAGACACCAACTGACAGACAGATACAGACATTCACATAACCAGTCACCCATACATTCACTGAGACACCTAATCACTCACTTATACAGTTAGTCACGCATCCACTTGAATCATCCAAGCAAGCACTCATACACCCACTGATTCACCAATACACCTTGGTATATAATGTAACACTCAAACGTTTGTAAAACACTCACATTCACTGGATGATGTCATCAGTGATGTCATTTGAGATGACATCATTCTTTTTATTCCATTTCCTACTTATAACGTCCCTGTAATCTTTGTTTTTTTCAGTGAATTTCTAAGGTTTTTTAAATGCTAATTTCTAACTATAACGTTCCTGTAACTTTTGTTTTTGTCAGTGAATATATATATATGGAAAAACGATTTGTTCTGTGATTGCAACAGTCCAGAATTTATGCGATACTGCTAATTCATTCTCTTTGAATTTTCTAAATTTTAATTAATGGCATTTGTATCCTTTTACAGTTGGATAAAGTACGATGGATAATATTCCTTTTTGCAGTCCATTACCTAAAATCATTAAAAACTGTGTCAGGGAGTTGTGTTAAACAACATGAAGGGATGCACTTACTTTGAGTTGCAGTTATTCTGTTCTGTTTCTATAGATTTGAATGTTAAACTAGTGTAGCCCACATTATTTCCAGTCACATTAAGACTTTCACCTTAGGTATGGGTCAGGATACACTGAGAGGAAACTTTGTGACCTCTCGCCACAATGTTTGCTTAGTTTCCAAACATAAATGGTAGGTTACAAGGACTTAATGTACTCTCTGGGTTTCAGGAGGAGCAGCAGTCAGAGGGTCAGATCCACCTTATCAAATCAAACATTCTTTTGATCAGGAAAACAGAGAGTGAACTCAAAGTCTTCGAGGTCAAACTGATATGTCTTGAATGCTAGAGTGCATTACTATTTAATCATTAGTGATCGTGGGGGTGTGTGTATTGCACCAAAGAGCATGCGTGTGCGAATGTGGGCGCGTGCACAGAACTAAATTGTATAAGAGCAAATGTCTAAGGTGAAATCCAGATGTTAGGAAAAAACACTTTACTTTAGATATAAAATAATGTGTAACCTTGCCTGTGAGGCATTTTAATTCTAAAGATTGTTAAAGCATTTCAAAATAATTGCAACTACAAGTTAGCACCACATTTTAATACTCTAACAATTAAAAAACTGAATATTAAATTTAATCAGCATATTAATAGTAAAACTTTGTACGCTGTAATATTTATATCATTTCATGTGTTAATGTCAAGATGTTCTCAGAGTGGTTTAGAAGCAAATTGCTAAAGAACATTGATTAATACTGGTACACTTGCTACTGGTAGGAAGCAACTTGGGTCTTCTGGGTTTAATGGAGACTTTTGAAGCAGAGAGCTTGTAACAGAGGTCTTGCAATTTAGGAGAGCAAAGGTGAAAGTCCACACCTGTGGAAGTAAAGCAGTAAAAGAAATACGCTGGGCATGAGCTGCAAAAATATCTCGGAAGATACACTTATTTTATTTATTTATTTTTTATTTTGCAAAGTTTTATATAGCGTTGGCTAGACCCGGGGGTATCAGAGCGCTTTACATGAGGATCAGCGAATTACAGATTACATAATTACATCAGTTACAGGAGCCAAGTACAGACATAGGAGAAAAAAACATGAGATTACACAATAATATGAGTTATTAGCGCGTAGTATAGCAAGACATACGTCTTGTGGGGAATGAAAGGTAGAGGGGGAATGGTAAACAGGGTTAAGGAGTGCAGATAGAGTCAGGCAGACAGGCAAAGGGGAGAAGTACTTCAGGGGGAACAAAGCAGTCAAAGTGAGAGACAGACAAAACCGACTTGAGAATCAGTGAAAGAATACGAAGGGAGGGAGTCAAGGAGGGAGGAGGCGGGAGAGGGAAAAGAAACACAATGGGGAGATGAGGAAAACAATGTCCGATGTCCGGCTGGATAGGTGAAGGCTGAGGGGGTGAACCAGAGCCAAACTCCTCTATAGCTGAATAGGACAGCTCCACCGGGTATCGGCCAAGGTTGCTCGGGCTCCGCGGTAAGTACAGACAGTTATGGTTTCAGCCCAGGAGGCATCGCTATAGTTCCTTCGAAAGCACCGGTCCCGGTGTTACTGGGGAGCGCCGTCCGCCTCGTCCTCCAGCTCGCCCCCAGGTCAAGAGTGGTGAGAGGAGAGGTGGAAGGGACAGTTCCAAGGTCTGCCGATCTTCCCCATTTCCAGCAGCAGTAGTGAATGTTGGGCATTTGTGCAGGATCCCAGTGGTAGTGGGACCACTCCCAATCCTCTACTGAGTGTGTCTCCCATGCCGCTATGGTCACTGATGGAGAGGTCCCTGTAGCCCCGGAGAACTGATGCTGGATCCCTCGCCAACAAGGGGAGAAAAGGGTGCTTTGTGGAAGGCCCACTCGTGGCGGCCATCTTAGGGACAGTCAGGCTGGTATGAACTATTATTTCACTTTTTAAAAAGTGGTCGTAAATTCCACACCGACTTTTGCAAATGGAATAGCATTTTGTGAACTGAACAAAGAATTTGTAGGTCGGGACCGTGGGGGCAAGTGGCCACAGAATGACCTGCCTAAATAATATTCATAAGGCAGGTAGCAATTTGTAACCCCCGTGATTGGCTGCAATCACAACTATGATGGCCTCCAAGAGACAGCAGACTGCCATTCCTATGATTGCATTCGAAAAAAAATTGTAAGTAACTTATATTCCTCAAAGGAACCAGTGCTGCTTTAAAAAAAATATGTTTTCCATTTTAGAAATCTTCAGTGGGAGCCGGCAGTGGATCACTACTTGCTCCCCCTGAGGCTGCCAAAACAATTCCCTAAGTGGAAAGGATCCTTCCCCTTTGCAAACCAGTTACCATCCCAACTCGGGGGTGAGTAATGCATCACTGGTTTGTAACCACAATGGTGGTTGTTAAAGATTGATAAAACTGAACAATTGATACTGTTCTGTCAACTAAGACTCTGGGGCCGATTCCGATTCAGGCCGGAAATCTCCCCGACCGAGCCGGACCCGGAGAGATTTCCGACCGAATCGGACCCTAGCAGCCCGACCGAACGAGTACGATGCGCACGTATGCTATCAGACTCGATTCGGTCGGACTAGCCAGTCGTACGACGCGTACACGGGCTCCCATTGACTCAATGGACACGACGCGAACAAGGGCGCCCCTACAGCGTGTTCGCGTCGATGCGGGTCGCGCCGTACATGCACGTGTAGGGGGACCCATGGGTCCCCCCTGTGTGCGACTCGCGCACCTATGCTTCCAGGGGGGTCCGACACGGACCCCCAAAGTGCGGCTCCGACAGCTCCTTGGAGCCTGACTGCGCGAGTCGGTCGGAGCGGTTGAGGTGCGCATCGTACTTACCCGGCCGGGGAACGTCTCCATTGCGCGGTGCGCGTCGTCCCTGTGCGAGTCGGTCGGAGCGGTCGGGTCCTGCGAACGAGTCGGTCGGAGATTTCGCGAGCGCACGCATCGTACTCGCTCGCCCGGACGCACGTACGAATCGGTCGGGAAATAGGGCTCCGAATCGGATCCAGTTAAGCCGAATCCGATTCGGTGCCCTACCGGCCGAGATCGGAATCGACCCCTCTGTCTTAGATCTACATGGTTTGTTTTCATACCTATGGGTGTTACAAGTGAACTTAGTTCAAATCACCATCAATTGAAGGTGAAAAAGCAGGTTGTTGTAGCCTCACACAACCCCACTCAATACATAGTTGATGTGGTGTCTGTGCTTTATAAGTTACTAACACACCTGAAATAGGGATCTAGGAGCACAGTGGCAATTTGGAAACCCAAATATTATTAAAACAGCACTAATGCATGTTGTGAACGAGAATAAAATGAACATTTCTACCATAGTGTAAATATCATCTGGCAACCTAACACCCTAAAACCTACTTCTATGCATTATGCTAAGAGACCATTGAGTGGCATTTCTTGCATTTAGAGTTTCTTAGGGAAAATCAATGCACTGCATACCTGTTTACAGCAGAAGGCTGTAGTTATCAGCATCCAAGAGAAAGTGTTTCCTTGAAAGGAAAACACTCATCAGTTCCTCTCCTCCTGGATCTGGCTCAATTTCAGCTTTCAAAGGGATGCTGTGGCATCATGGCAGTCTCTCCGTCAAGATCTTTTGGCAGTATGTTGTGTGATAATCTGAGAAAAGGACCTCTCCTGACAAGTGGTTGATTGGCATGTGTAAGAAGTCAGGTTACTGGTTGAGGTAGGTGAAACCCTGATCTAGTAGCAACCACAATCCTTGTCAGGGTGGCATCACAAGCCAACCCTAAATTAACCAGTGCTAAACCCTCAGGTAGCTTGGTACAGTGCAGTCAGGATTAACTCAGAGTCAATATGTGAAGAATTTGTGCAACACTTCAAACAGTAATAACATGACAACACCACACAAGAATGAACACACACCAAATTAGAAACATAGAGCAAGTTAAAATAAATACAACAAGACCAAAACAACAACAATCCAATCAGTAGAACCAGAGATATGCAGGTTTAAAGCGTCAGTGAAAATAGCACCAAGAAGCACCATCTGTGAATATCTGGTCACGCCGGACCGGGACAAAGTCACAAGTTCAGGTCAACCAGGATAGAGCACAGGCCGGCTACAGGGACACAGTTAGGGCCACTGAAAAACAGTACCTTAAAATCTGGCTGTGTATTGTTATGAGGTCTCACGTCAAGGATGCATCACACAGCTGAGGTGATGCATGGTCCGGGTCGGAGATGTGTCACACAGCATCGGTTCCGGGGAGCTGCCAGGTGGCAATGCAAGGTCTTACATCCTCATCGAGGAGGCCACTGATGAGAGAAGTTTGTGAAGTGAAGTTCTGCATTAAGGATGCGTCTCGCGCCGGCTGGTTCCGAGGAGGCTGCGGGTCTTGTGATGCAATGTCAATCAATCAATCAATCAGGGAATTGTGAAGCGAGCTACTCACCCGTGAGGGTCTCAAGGCACGGGGGGGAGGTAAGCATCTCCGTTCAGTCGAAGAGCCAGGTCTTGAGTGTTTTCCTGAAGATGTTCAGAGAGGGGGCGCGTCTGATGTCAATCGGGATCTGGTTCCAGGTCTTGGCCGCGATGTAGAAGAAAGCCCTTCCGCCCGTTCTGGCTATGCGGCTGCGAGGGGTTTCGGCAAGGTCAGCGGTTAGGAGGTTTCTCTTGGGTACGTGGAAGGAGATTCTCTCGTTGAGGTATTGGGGTCTGGTGTTGTGGAGGCATTTGAAGGCGTGGGTGAGTATCTTGAAGGTTACTCTCTTCTCGACGGGGAGCCAGTGGAGGTCTCGCAGGTGTTGGGTGATGTGTTCTTGTCGAGGGATGCCAAGGACGAGTCTGGCTGCAGTGTTCTGTATGGTTTGGAGTTTGCGGAGCAGAGACTTGCTGATTCTGGCATAGAGGGCGTTTCCGTAGTCCAGTCTGCTGGTTATGAGTGCGTGGGTGACGGTTTTTCTTGATTTGGGGGGATCCATTTGAAGGTCTTGCGAAGGATGCGGAGGGTATTGAAGCAGGTGGAGGCGACGGCGTTGACCTGACGGGTCACGGAGAGGGAGGAGTCGAGTACGATGCTGAGGTTTTGGGCGTCGTCTGTGGGGGTGGGGGGCTGCCGAGGGCGGAGGGCCACCAGGTGTTGTCCTATGCAGAGGGGGAGGGTCCGAGGACAAGGACCTCTGTCTTCTCTGAGTTTAGCTTCAGGCAGCTGCTGCTCATCCAGGATGTAATGTCCTTCATTCCTTCCTGGAAGTTGAATCTGGTGGTGAGGGGGTCCTTGGTTAGGGAGAGGATGAGCTGGGTGTTGTCGGCGTAGGACACTATGCTGAGTCCGTGCTGTCTGACGATGGTGGCGAGGGGGGCCATGTAGACATTGAAGAGCATAGGGCTGAGTGATGATCCTTGAGGCACTCAGAAGTTGATCTCTGTGGGTTCGGAGAGGAAGGGTGGCAGTCTGATCCTTTGGGTCCTGCTGGTGAGGAAGGAGCGGAGCCATTTGAGGGCGGTGCCCCGTATGCTGGCGTCGTGGAGTCTTGCGGCGAGTGTGCGGTGGGAGACGGTGTCGAAGGCTGCGGAGAGGTCAGGTAGGATCAAGGCAGCGGTGTGGCCTTGGTCGAGGAGGGTGCAGATGTCATCTGTGGCGGCGAGTAGGGCGGTCTCGGTGCTGTGGTTGCTGCGGAATCTGGATTGGGAGGGGTCGAGGATGGACTTCTCTTCAATGAATTTTGTTAGTTGGACGTTGACGGTCTTTTCAGTGACTTTTGCTGCACAGGGAAGGAGGGAGATGGGTCTGTAGTTCTAGAGGTCCGAGGGGTCTGCCGAGGGTTTTTTGAGCAAGGGCTTGATTTCTGCACATTTCCAGTTGTCAAGGAAGGTGCCGGTTTCGAAGGTGGTGTTGATGGTGCGTCGCAGTTCCAGTTCAATGGCGGCGGCGGCTCTGTGGAAGATGTGCGAAGGGCAGGGGTCCATGGGTGCTCCTGAGTGGATGCCTCTTATGGTGGATTCGGTGTCTTCGGTGGTGGCTGGAGTCGAGGCGGAGATGGTGGGTTGGCTGGCGTAGTTGGAGGGGGGTGTGGTTTCGGAGCCTGGAGTTCGTTTGTTGAATTTGTCGTAGAGGGACTTGATTTTCAGGTGGAAGTAGGAGCTGAGCTTGTTGCAGAGGTCCTGGGAAGGGGTGATGTCTGTGGCCTCGCTAGGGGGTTTAGTGAATTCTTGGATGATGCTGAAGAGTTCCTTCGAGTTGCCGGCGTTGGCGGAGATCTTGTTCTGGATGAATGTTCGTTAGGTTGATCTGATGAGATGAAGGTATTTTGTCATGGCGTTGTTGTATGTGGTGCGGTCTTTCGGAGTTTTGCTGTTTCGCCAATTCTTCTTGAGACATCTGCAGGTGCGCCTGGATTCTTGGAGCTCGGCGGTGAACCAGGTGGCCTTCCTGGGGCGTTGTCTGTCGGGGTTACGGAGGGGTGCGAGTTCGTCTGCACAGTTGGAGATCCATCTGTGTTGTTCTTTCGCTGCGAGGTTGGCGTCGTTCGAGGTGGAGGGGGCATCGTGGTTGAGGGTGGAGTTGAGTTGCTCCTCAGTGACCTTGCTCCAGTTCCTTCGTGGTGGGCGGGCTGCAGGTTTGGGGACGGTGGGCTTGTTGACGTGGAAGTGTATGCAGTGGTGGTCCGTCCAGAGGGGTTGCGTGGTGTGGTCGAAGTGGATGTTGTTCCCTCCTGTGAAGATGGGGTCGAGGGTGTATCCTGCCTTGTGGGAGAGCGTGGTGATGAGCTGTTTCAGTACAAGGTTTGCAAGGTTGTCCAGGAGGGTGGAGGAGTTGGGGTCGTTGGGGTTGTCGAGGTGGAAGTTGAGGTCTCCGATGAGTATGTAGTCCGTGGAGGCGATGGCGTGGGGTGCGACAAGGCTGGCGTTGGTAGTGGCGAAAGCAGTTCGAGGTCCGGGGGACTGTAGTAGGGGTGGGTGGAATTTGCGTAGTCGCGTTACGCAAAATTACGCAAAACGGTAAAAAATCTCCGCGAGCACGCAGAATTCCGCGAGCACGCGGAATTACGTGTTCCGCCCGTTCGCGGTGCGTTTTTCCTGTTCGGGGATGCTGTTTGCGTGCTCGGGGGGAAATATCTCGCGAACTTGCCCATGCGGTCGCCAATTGGCGCAACCATCTTGTTTCACTTGTCCCGCCCGCTCGCGATGCGTGTTTCCTGTTCACGAACGCAGATGTCCGATGGCGCGTCCGAATGACGTGTTCGCGATCACACACTCTCGCGGGATCGCACGAACGGATAGGAAAACTCGTCAGCGATCGCAGGGATCCCGGTAAGTCGCTACCGCGCGCGCGAACACGCATTCTGAAAGCGCGAACAAGGAAAAAATTCCGCTATGCCGCAGATCGCGGAATTTTCGGCAATTCCGCATTCTCCGCGGAACGCGGAATTGCCAAAATTTCGCAAATTCCGCGAGTGGAATGGAATTTATTGCCCAGGCCTAGCCTGTAGGCGAGCTGTTATGTTCCATATAGGTACCCTAATATAGGCCCAGGGTAACATCATACCCCTTCACCTACATTACCTCCCCTACACTACACTGTAACGGGCCTTTTAGGATTGAACCTTTACCTTGTTCTAGTCCTGGGTGCAGAAGGAGGGTTTCTCCTAAACAATAGAGTCCTATAACTCCATCAATAGACTCACACAGTATGAATGAATATTCATAAGGGTTCTTAGAAACCAGGCTGGGGCTACACCACCTTCCTCCCCATATCTACGTACACGGTTCATCCCATACGTCATCCTCACATCCAACAATGGCTAATACAAGCAACAAGGGACAAAGGAACCCTAGATACTTTCTGTATAAATACAGCACATCTTGCTAGTGTTAGTTAGAGGGAACCGAGACTTCCAGGCCGTCACACTGACCAGAGACATTTAGGCTCATGCATGCAGACGCTCCAGCTGACAGTGGTCTGAACATCCCTCGCGGGGTGTCCAACTCGAGACCAAGAAGGGTTCCTACATTCTCACACTTCAGGTAATGGGGTTCGACTAAATCCTAGAGGGATTCTTGGCTTTACACCTACTCACATGCTAGGTACACTTAGGTACATCTAGATAGGCATCGTATGAGTACGCGCTTTCTTTTATCAATGCATTTTATATTCATGTATTTATTCATGCGTAGTGCAAGATGGTAGAACTGTACTATCCATTTATATTCACTGTACTGCTAATCATATATCTCTGCTACTGTCTAATGGTTGTTGCAGCTCATATATTCTACACAAGAATAACGACTGTTCAATAAATCCTTATTGAAAGCCCAGGCTCTTTATTCTGTGTATCTCTGAGGCAAGATAAGTAAGCACGAGTGACTGAGCGAAAAGTAGTACATTGTTTCCACGATCCTGAGGGTTCAGGGTTGTCATGTTCTGAGGTTGCCAGAAACTATTCTCTCCCCGATAAGAGGAGACACTAGTGGCACTGTGAACTAGCTTATGCAAACAGGCTAACATTTCTCGGTGGGGGTGCTCAGAATCAGTCTGCCACCAAGCCCACAGTTTATGTTATCCGAACGCGCAGGTCCTGTATGGGTAATATAGGATCTACACGACATGGCGCCAACTACGATGGTTGGGTTCTTATTTAACAGTAGAATCTGAGTAGTTCAGTCGTGCTATTTCTCAGAGACCCCATCTCACATACACCAGAGACGTCTGGAGTGGGTGGGCACAAAACTCCGCCACAGCTGAGTAGGCGAAATATCCTATGTATTAGCTGTTGGTTAATCAAGCTTGAAGGACATTTTGTTCCTAAAATTGTGCATAACACCTTATCTTATTTCCCTTGAACAAATTTCTCCTATTCAAAATGACCGAGGACATAACCAACCCAGATAATCCGGTGGTGGCTAGACGCCTCTCAATAGGAGAAGACGAGGTGGAACGAATTCTCATTGCACCTAAATTTAGACGTACTATCACCCTGAAACTATTAGAAAATGGTTTACAAGCTAGGGGTGGCATTGTAGCTTTCATGATTGAGACACACGAATCAAATAAAACAGAGGTATTTTATTCGTGGGTTACATTCCCAGCAGCAGATGCAAGAACACAGACATTTCACTACTATGTAGAAGGAGATGCACCACAGGAATATGGTCCGTTCGAGGACATAGAAGTTCCACTCATGTACCAGGAACACCTATACTGGTTTAAAGGCGCCCTACCCCATATAAGAAACAGAGTAAGATTAGGCCCTCTCGGAGGAGACGGGGCAACATGGCCAATATTAGCGGCCTACACACCACATCCTGACATTGACACAATGCCACAGGCAGACTTACTCTCACAACACAAGGATTTAAGTAAAATCTACAGAAACCTGACACAGTTTGTCATGAGGACTTTCACAGTCCAACCACCAACAGTTGCAACAAATGGAACTCAATATCAGAGTACAGCAACTAAAATCACACCACAAACATTACACGCAGTAATGGGCAAGATGGCTCTGAAACTTTAACAAATGCTATTCTGGGTAGCTCAGAAAATAACTCAGCTCGAGGCAGTATTCCCGAATACTACCCCGTTTGAAAAACACAGATTGCTAACAATCTGCTTGCCCATGGGGATAACACCAGAAGTAGAGGACTGCACCTCTTGGGGTACAGTCTTTGCTGCCATATATACCAGGACACATGGTATTCCTTCATTAGCAGTTGTACCAGAAGTATTGAGACAAATACAAAACGAGTACGGAGCAGAACCTGCCCTGAACTTAGGGATGAAGTTACTAAATAACTATGACCAGGTATCAGCCATAATACTAGCTAATATTAAAGGGGAAGCAGCTTCAGTGGCAATCCGCCAACGCCTAAGGGCGTTCAGTCCGTTAGAACAACAACACGAACTACCCAAAATAATAGAAACTGCATATGCAGAATTAGGCAGAGACAGTTTGGGTGGGAAAGCATTAAAACCACAACTGATGGGCAGTCCTGAAAAGGACACTATCAAGCAGACACCTGCTTCTTCTAAAAAGAAGTGGGATAATAAAAAATAACAAAACTTTAAAAACAGATCTCAATCCCGAGGCAGATCTCCTCCACAGGAGCCCTCTGAAAAGAGATACAACCTTAGGAATAGGGATAATATTAGGAAACCTGACAGGTATCAGGATACCGATACACGTTCCTCTCGTTCCTTTCAGGGCTCGACGAAAAACTCCGAGAGAGAAGGACGGTCAGAACACAAAGAAGAGCGTACAAAGTCCAGAGACAAGCAGCACGCTCAAGACTATACTTCCAAAAAAGAAGACAAGCCAAAATCAAAACCTCAGTTTAAGAAGAAGAAAGTTGCAGGCATAAAGATCAGACATGCCCAGAATTCTGAGGACGCAACTTCTGAACGGGGAATGGGCTCTGACGATGTTAGACAGTGTGGCAAAAGTAACAATAGCTCGCCAGAACCTGATGGAATTTCTGGTGACAGCGGACTTGAATGATTTCATCACGGTGGAAACACCAGACACAAGGGTAAGCATCCCACATAAGTTACACAAAATAACACTCCAAATGGAGGGGGACAAGCCCAGGAAAGTTAAAGGTCTCTTTTGGGAAAATCTGTCATCTGGTTATGACATCCTATTAGCAGAACAACATTGGCCGGCAGCATTCGTTATGGAGTGCCCTAGGGGAGAAACGGTAATTTTCCCAGCATTCTCTGACCTCGTTCCCATACATCTTAAACATGCATATGCACAGGAGTGGGCAGTTGTCCTAGCTCCAGCACTATACAAAAATCATGCTGGTTGGGATGAGGATTCAACCCACCACATGATCCCGTTAAAAGTTTCACCAAATGCTCAGAGGCAATACCCAATAAAGCAAGAAGCTAAAAAACAGGTCAGGGAGATCTTAGATCAACTTGAATACCAAGGGGTGATTGAAACATGCACCTCACCAATGAACAACCCTTTGTTTCCCGTATCAAAACCGGACAACTCATATCGTCTAGTTTTAGATTACAGACATTTAAACTCATGCACAAAGACATTCGCTGTCCAAAACGCACACAGTGCCACATTAATTAATAACATTGTGCGGAAAAAGTACAAAACTACACTGGATATCTCAAATGGATTTTTCTGCCAAAATATAGCGCCTGAAAGCTGGTATTTGACCGCATTCTCAGCGTTGGGGTCCCGGCGGCAATTTTGTCATCTCCCCCAGGGGTATAAGAACAGCCTGGGGGTTTTCTCAGCAAGAGTAACTGAGTTACTCCAAAAGTTTGATGAAGAAGCATTGTCCTATGTGGATGATATTTATCTGACGGACGATGACTTAAAGAAGCGCTTGACCAGGGTGAGCACCATTATTATGGGATTCGCCTCTGAGGGCTATAAATTTAATTTTAAGAAATCTAAAATAGCCCACCTCAATGTCCTGTTTTTAGGATACGAGCTTTCAAGTGAAGGGAAAAGCCTGGCAGCTAACTTTTAGAAAAGTGTGCGCTGCTTCAACCACCAAAATCATTAAATAATCTACAATCAATACTGGGATTCCTAAATTTCGGCAGAACATACATTTTAGATTACGCAGAAAGAGTAAAACCTTTCTATGACTTAATCAAATCTGACTTTTCAGTCAGACAATGGACACAGGAACACACAAACATCCTACGTTCACTACAAGAAGACATGATAGCTTCCAAACACTTACAGACACGCGTAAACGTACGCAACTTAGTGATCCGAATAATAGCGGGTCAACGCGGGTACACTTACTTAACCTTCAATGAAGGCGAAACCGTACTAATCGCTTACAAATCACACCTGTACACAAGCGCAGAAATGCATTTCACTTCAACAGAAAAAATCCTGACAGCAGTTCAGACCGCTGTAGCAAGAGAAAGAGCCCTGGCTCAGGGAAAACGCATAATTGTCGTAACCCCAGTACCAGCTTCAGAAGCTGTTACAAAGGCAATCATTCCAAACGCAAAAGCCTTACATCCAAGATGGATACAATAGGCTAATTCTCTTACTGCAATGGACGTTGAATATAGATTTGATCCAAATCTAAAAACACAAGCATTTCTGCAATACGAACAAGAATATCCTCTACCAAATTAAATATTGCCTCTCGATCAGTATGAATATATTATTTACACTGACGGATCTGCTCAACCGGCCATAGGGAGTAAGCCACAATACAGCGCGGCATGTGCTATCGTTAAAGGTCGCATGCGGGATCGAAAGTTCCATCCAAGTTGCACCAAAACGCAATCTCTAGGAGACTGCACGGCTCAGTTGGCAGAGTTGAAAGCATTGTTACTGGCACTTGTAAATACGGATCACGAATTCCCCACACTAATTGTGTGTGATTCCTTTTACTGTGTACAGTCATTCAATGAATATTTATATCATTGGGAACAGAACGGGTTTAAAGACGCAAAAGTTGGCACAATTAAGCATAAAATGCTATGGGAACAGGTAGTTGAGTTGAAGAACGAACTACCGAGGGTTCACTTGATCCATACACTGAGTCATCAGCGTGATGGCGTTCACGTTGAAGGGAATTCATTGGCTGATGAAGCCGCAAAGGGGGCTGTACGCACAGCAACCGTAGCTGCAATCACTCGTTCAAAAACGAGGATAGACTGTGAGATTATGGTGGCTGTTATTGCTTCAAGCAAAAACAGCGGTGCAGTACCAAAGAAATTTCCACTCAAGTACTCCTACAAGTTAAATGCGAACAACATTCCATATGCTCAGATTCCTGGAGTGGGGGACAGAGAAATACCAAATATGGATCGTAGGCAAGGTTTAATTCTAGCAGCACACGAGGGTTTGGGCTCTGCACATACAGGCATTACAGCGACTATTTCATTGTTGAAACAGCGCTATTGGTGGCCCGGTCTAACAAAGCAAACTAAAGACTATGGGGCATATTCACAAGGAGCCATCGCCGAATTAACGGCACTTTATCGCAGCCAAAGTCGTGATAAATTTACCCCCCCATTCACAAGCCGGTGTTAACAGCCCACAGCACCAGTTTACCCGCGATAGCAGCCGCAAAAAACATCACCACAGAGGACCCCCACAAATATCGCTAATGAGATGCAGAGTAGGCGTTCCCGTGACAAAAGCCGAGACAACAGCACACCTCAACATTCACAACGACCAGCCACATCCGCGATAAAAACACAAAACAGGCGATAAGGCGCGTTAGCACCAGGAAATCTACACCTGCTCTGACCTGGTGTAAAGTCGGACGGCAGCCAGCACCACAAAGGGAGCACAGCCCAGGGCCACATCCCAAGGGCAACAGATGCCATGGAGCCACCCATCATGCGGCCCGGACACCCAAGAGGGCCACAACACCCACCGCCACCACCCCCAGGACCACCCCTCCCTGGCACCCCCCAACCAAAGACATGCCACATCTGCCACACCTAAACATGTACAAAATATTCCTCTTGATGCCACACAATCACAACTGGTGACATGGATGTGTCGTCACAGAAATGACCAGCACACATTCACTTTCGAAGCAACAAATGAAACTTTATTAAAATGAACAACGAAATGAAATGAAGACACATAGCCGCTCCCCTCCGGACAATACGTAGGTCACAGCCTGTAAGACAAAAAACATGATGAGAAGGCGTGTCCTGCGCACATCAGAGGACAGAGAGAGAGTGAAGGAGAGAGAGAGGACAGAGAGAGAGCGAAGGAGAGAGAGAGGAAGAGTGGGAGGGAGAGAGAGAGAGAAGAGGAGAGAGAGAGGAAGAGAGGGAGGGAGAGAGAGAGGAAGAGAGGGAGAGAGAGAGAGAGAGGAGAGAGAGAGGAAGAGAGGGAGGGAGAGAGAGAGAGAAGAGGAGAGAGATAAGAAGAGAGGGAGGGAGAGAGGAAGAGAGGGAGAGAGAGAGAGAGAAGAGTAGAGAGAGAGGAAGAGAGGGAGGGAGAGAGAGAGAGAAGAGGAGAGAGAGAGGAAGAGAGGGAGGGAGAGAGAGAGAGAGGAAGAGAGGGAGAGAGAGAGAGAGAGAAGAGGAGAGAGAGAGGAAGAGAGGGAGGGAGAGAGAGAGGAAGAGAGGGAGAGAGAGAGAGAGTGCCGCCCCTGCGCACCCAGGCCACACTGCTCACCTGCTGCCACCGGTGTGTCTCCAACCACGTGCCGGTATGTAGGGCAGTTCACCAGGTCACACATCTGATTCAGAGCCGTCAGCTGAAACAGAGCCCAGATACATGACTGGCACAGTACACACACTTGCACAAGACAACATCGCCTGCCCGCCCATGCACACCCAGGCAGAGGCACCACAACCCCTCCCGCCGCCCATTGGAGCATGCCCGCCCATGCACACCCAGGCCTCAATGCTCACCTTCCGCCACCAGCGCGTAGACAGGAGGTCCCACCACGTGCCGCTGCAAGCCAGAAGCCCAGGGCCCGCGGACATGGCACCCTCCACATCATGCAGCCCCGCTCCGCAGGCCACCAGGTCTCACGTTTGGTGCTGGGTCTTGATTACTCCATGGCAGAAGACATACCAGTGCACCCGGCACCATCGCAGGCTGCACACCTGCTCAGCCCAATGGGTGCCACCAACTCTGTGACCCCGGAAGCGACGCCACGTGGCGGTAGGCCCGCGCTGCCCGCTGGCTCTGGCCTACACTGCGGTCCAGCAGGGCACACAGAACCTGAGCTGTCCGGACCGCCTGGACGGGGCATCATCGCAGGCTGCACACCCGCTCAGCAGCTCAAGGTGCCACTGACTCAGTGCACCCAAAGTCACCGTCCCGTGGTGGGGTGCCTGTGCCGTCCGCAAGGCCTCGGATGCCACTAACCCTGTGCGCAACAACTCATGGGCCCTACATGTGTGAGAACCGTGGAGCGGCCGTCATCCAGTCACCACCGGAAGAGGGAAATGTGACGTCGTCGGCCCCTTATGTTGGCGCAGTCACATGGCCTGTGACGCCTGTGCCGGATGGGTGTGGTGTGTGTGGAAACCTGCCCTCAGGGAGTGGCTGTGACATCCTGACAACTAGACCAGTGACCTGCACACCACCAGCGAGTACGGCTGCGACGGGGAGCAATGAGGGCCCCCCTCGGGGCGTTAGCGGAGTGGACTGGCCTGCCGTATGCCGGACCAGCGCAGGGCTTGCAACAATGCCTCGTGGGCTCTGGGCGTGGTCTAGTCCATTTCCGGACAAGGAAGTGACTGATGCGTGTGTCCCTGCTGCAGTGTTCACGGAACCCACTACACAAGATGCAATGTCGCACCCCCTTACTGGCATCCCACAGGATGAACACCATTGATGCAAGGGAAGGCACTGTCCCCACATTCATCCACACATCCACACAGGAATGACGTAAGACATTACACAGCAGTGCGTCACTGGATGTTTATTTGCACATCCAGAGCAGTCATGCAGCTGGAGCGGTACAGGGAAATGCCGAGCACACCACACAATATGGGCCCGTGGAGGGCCAGCCAGTGTCCATCCGGGGATGACCTGTACTGCGGAAGAGGAAGGGTACAGTCCACAGTCTGTCCACCGTGTCATTGGTCGTTAAACAGGATGTGGCAGTCCATGTCACTGTCCAAGGTGAGTGCATCGGAGTGTATCGGGGGCCAGTGGTAGGTCTTGAGGCCATGAGCGGCAACAAGCAGAAACAGGCAAGGTGGTGGAAATGGATGCTAGTGCCTGGCCCTCCTGACCACAGTCCCATCCACGTCCTCATCCCCGGGTGTGTGCCCTGCCCCACCTGTGGGTGTTGCAGTGCCAGCTGCGGCACTGTGTGCCACTGACACGTCAGGGGCCGAGGTGGATTTTCAGCCGCACTGTGTGGCAGTGACACATCAGGTGCCGGAGTGGATACGCCTGCTGCACTGGGAGGCACTGACACACCAGGGGGCGGAGATGTGGATGGTGTGGGGGCAGCAGCATTCATCATCACCAGGCCTTGTGGCAGCAATGCCATGATGAGGACATGCAGGGCACGGTAGATCCCAGCTACATTTCGCTGATGTGCAGCGGAGGCTGCCATCCTTTCTGCCTCCATCCGCACCATGTCCTCCATGAGCCTCCGCATGTGTGCCAGCTCACGGCTGGCATCGCTGGGGCCACTCTGAGCAGACAGGTATTCTTCCCTCCACGTCATGACTCCAGAGATGTCAGTCAGGGCTCGCTGGAGTCCATGGGGTGGACATAGACACCCAAGGATAGCGTCCAGTTTGGTAGCCATGAGCTCGAACCCCACCCGCACCTGCTCGGCCGTCTCTCTCTGGCCCTCCATCACATGGCGTTGGAAGGCCATTTGTTGTTCCTGGGGGATTTGGGAGGGTGCCGGGGCTGTGGGTGCCTCCTGCTGGGTGGTTTGGGTGGTGGGTGGGGTCTCATGGATGTAGCTGGGCTGCCCTGATCCTGGAGGTGAGTTGCGGATGAGGTCAATGAGGTCTTGGATGGTTTGGGTGTCGATGCTGGTGTTGCCCTCCTCCTCGTCATCAGTGAAGAGTGGCTGTGACTGCTGTGCAGGAGGTGTTGACGATGCCCCTGCGATGTGAAGGGGAGAGGGTGTATTACAATGTGTCCACATGTATGTAGCCGCATGGTACAGGTTGACATTCAGACAGCATGGCATTGTACATTGTGACAGTCTGTGGGTCTGGGCGAGGACCCAGAGTGATTGTGGGTGTGCACTGTGCCCTGCTTGCTTGTGCATGTGTGCCATTGTGGCCATCTCCCCCCGTCCCCCCAGTACCTGGTGGTCACTCACCCTGTTGCGGTTGTGTTGTGTCCTGTCGAGCAGTGTCCGGTCCCCCGACTCCGGCCACAGTCTCCACACTGATGACTGTCGACACCAGCTCCTCCATGTCATCCAGCTTCAGCTGTGGCGCTGGACCCCCACCTCCGGTCTGCGTTGCTGCCTTCAGGTTGGCGGAGAGTTTATCCTTGGTCTTCCGCTTGATGTCATTCCATCACCTCTTGACCTCGTCCATTGTCCGCTTGTGCTCTCCGACGGCATTCACCTTGTCGACGATGTCCCGCCATATTCCATTTTTGGTGCCCAATGACACGTTGGAGGTGACGAAGAGTTGTTGATGGTGTTCCATCACCTCCGTGACTATGATCCTGTTCGCCTGCGGACTGAACGTGGTCTTCCTGGACTTCTTGTCCTTGCCCTTCCCTGTCCCCGAGGTCCCAGGCTGGTCGTCCGGGGTGCTTGTGGGGTTGCGCTGGTCCTCTGCGCCTGCTCCGGCTGCCTCCATGGTGCTTGGGTGTTGGTCAGTTTGTGTGTGGGTTTTTTTTTCTGCTTTTATGGAGGTTTCTGACGCCTGCCAGGTGTGTGTTGCAGGCCTGGCGCTGCTTGTCGCTGGTTTCCTCATCGCGCTTTGGCCCATTGCATGTTTTTTGGTGTTGTGGTTTGTGTTTTTATCTCCATCGTGGTGGTTGTATCGCGGACTTTGTCCGCGGTTTCGGCAGGCTATCGCATGCTACCGCCTTGTTGTGAATTCCACGTTGACACAGGGTTATTTTCCCGTGATAGGCTGCGTTATTGAAAGTTGCGTTACGCTACTCTTGCGGTAGTTATCACACGTTCTTGTGAATATA